>CM077348.1:23700370-24900370 GCA_039655645.1 Ammopiptanthus mongolicus | reverse complement strand
CGTATAGAAGCATACAGTAGTTCATTTATTTAAACAAAACTACAGGATAGTTGTATACGGTGGGCTATTTATGAGCATCAACTACCGTGTGATTGCATACGATTGCTTATTTATATAACTTTATCCAACCGTATGCTACCACACGGGGGTGTAATCATTTACAATTACACCCCCGTGTGGTTTCATACGGGAGCAATCGCTAACCAGAAAAAAAATACGTGTAAAAACTTGCATTGGAGGGTGAGTTGGTAATTTTGATGGGTTAAAGGGGGTATGAAATTGAAAATGGGGGTATGAAAATTAAAGCCCTTTGAGCAATGGTCAGTGGGCTTCTCGGGTTACATTGGGACTAATACCCACCTTCACGTTGAGCTTATGGCCCTCAAGTTTGGACTTAATGTCTTGGGAGTGCGGCATTCCACACTTTATCTAACATTCTATTTTTCAAACTGGCGCCACTGAATTAGTTAAGCAAGAAATCACTGAGCACCACAAGTATGTGTAGAGCTGTCAATATGGGCTGGAATCTGCGAGCCAACTCGGCTTAACCTGGCTCACCGATAGGTTGGGTTGGATAAATCCTGACTCATTTTAATCCCGGGTTATTTTGACCCGGCTCACCTAACTCACTGGTTGGACAGATTCAAGCCGGGTTGAACCGGGTTGGCTCATGGGTTGCATCAATTTTAAAAAAAAACTATCCCTTTTGATTTTTGTTTTCACAACCCATCCCACGTTTGGGACCCAATTTTTTTTTTACCCATTTCAATTTCCACATTTGTGAGCTTTGAGACTTACTTTTCCTGCCTTGTGCGAATTCTTTTCACATTTGGTCATGAACCACTGAACCCTTCCTTCTCAGGCGCTGGCTGGCCTTTCCCTTTCCCTTCTCAGGCGTCATTCTCGTTCAACCGTTCTTCCTTCTCAAATTCTCAGAATCTCAGGCACTGGCGGTAGGGTGATATGTTACCCATTATTATCAGTACGAGAAAATCTCCTTCATTCTCCCGCTTACCGCTTCTTAAATCTCATGTAATCTAAACTTCAAAAACAAAAAACCCTTTATTTTTAAAGAGAGAGAGTGTCACTGTGGTGTAATGCACGTACGCCCAAAATCATAGTATAGGTTCAAAACATTGTATGCCTGAAAGAAGGCAGAATTGGTTAATATACACATACTCGAAGATGACGTGTAGTAGATGAATCTTCAACGTGCCACCTTGCCATCAGGATCCACATAAATACAATCCATTGGAAATGGTACCTTAACATAAAAAATTAAGTTCCCTGTGTGTATTTTTTAGAAAAAAATTTTGCTTTTTTATTTATTTTTTTACGAGTTTTTTATTTATTTTTTAAATATAGGTGAGCCAATCCACATAACCCATCAACCCGCGGTGGGTCGAGCAAAGTCGGCTAATTCCTGACTCACCAAAATGTGAGTCGGTTGGGTTGGCCCGTTTTTTTCCTAACCCGTGGTGGGTCAACCCGGGTGAGTCGGGTAGACCCGTTTTGACAGCTCTAAGTATGTGTGCTTGATCCAGAGCATCAAGCTTCTTCTCTTCGTAGATTGGGTTGTCACGCTAGAGCATACTCTCACACTATGTTTGGTTTATGAAAGAAAGTGAGAAGAGAGAAAGAGAGTAAAAAGAGAGTGGATTATGAGTATTGTTTAGTATGAGAGAAAAAGAAGAGAAATAAATATTTATTTTACATTTCCTCTGTTTGGTTGGATAGAAAAGTAAGAAGAGAGAAATAATATTATTTTGTGAAGACACTAATATCCCTAAAATTGAAAAAACATATTTTACAATGCCTAACAGCCATGACCCATAGAGCAGTGAAATGTGACAAAAATTTGGGATAAAAATGGAATGTTAAAAAAAATAAGGTTGTTGTCCCTCACTTTCTTCGCTCAATAGCGAAGACCAGGAAAAGCGATGGACCCCACACATTTTATTTCTCTCTTTCCAATTTGTCAGTAAACCAGACGAGAGAGCCTAACAATATCTCTTCTGTAACACTCTGCTTTTCATTAAATATTTTTATTTAAGTTTGTTTGATTTAATTATAATTGTTGGTTAAGGACTAAGTGAGATTTTTGGCTTAAAAGTCCCTTTCTGGAACATTGGCACGTCAGTGCGGATTTCCAGCACGCCGGTGCTGTTTTTGCGTGTCTTGTGACCAGTTGAGTCACAAGCACGGCCGTGCCGTCAGGAACTGCGTCTTGCTGACGCCAAATTCGGCACACCCGTGCCATTATTCAGTACGCTTGTGCCGATTGTGCGGACCATGTCTCGCTGACGCTAGGGTTAGCATGCCCTTGCTGAAATAGAGCACCGTCGTGCCATGTGCACAGATTATATAATGGCATAGAAACCGAGGGTTAACAATTTTAACCCTCATTTGACGGCGGCGGCTACCCTAGTGCGGCCAGAGCACTTTGTTTCTGATCTCCATCAACCTTGGTGTGTTCTTAGAGTTTGGAGACCTTTGGTTAGCCCATGGTACGCTTGTGCCAGCCCTGTAGGTAACATTCTTCTCTTTTATTAGTTTCTTTTCATGTTTTTGGATTAGAAACTGATTGATTGATGGTTTTAGTTGACCAAGGCTTGAGTACGGACTGAGCCGCTTGGAAGGACGTCACCAGATTGTATTTGGGGCTACCGTTGCTTCAACCTTCAAACCAGGTATGGGGAGAATGATAGTTTAATCACTAGACAGTGGGGGTAGTGTAAGATGAGGGGTTTCCATGACCCCAAGGATATTTGCATGCTGTTTGTTAATATGCATGTTGCTATAATTGGTTGTTGTTGTTATATGCATTGTTGTTGAATTGATGCTTGATGGGATGTGCTTAGCTTAATTTGTTGTTTAATTGTTGTTTGGTATGAACTTGCTGCTATGTCCCTAAAATTGGTTAATTAGGATTTTAATTGGTTAAATAATAATGGGGTTGTTGTTCCCCAAAAATATTCATAAGACATGAATTAATAAAGAGTGAGTTTTTATGTTAATGATTTAGTCATGAGCCTAGGGATGATTTTTGAGAGTGTTAGGGATTTTTGGTTAAATGATTAACCTATTCTTCGCTGCCCAGAACAGTACTGTCGCGCGATCAGCACGGCCATGTTGAACGGGAGCACGGGCGTGCTTCCAGTTGAATTCTGGAAAATGGCCGCGACTTGAGCATAGCCGCGCAGCATAGAAGCACGTCCGTGCAGATGTGCACGACCATGAAAATGGCCGCGACTTGAGCATAGCCGCGCAGCATAGAAGCACGTCCGTGCAGATGTGCACGACCATGCATAATGGAGAGCATGCCCGTGCTATCGTTCAGCACGCCATGCCATTGTGCAGCACGCCCATGCCATATATGCAGCACGCCCGTGCTACATGTAAGAGGGAGCATGCCCGTGCCATCGTGCAACACACTCGTGCCACCCCTCTGTCAGAATCTGAAGCTAACAATTAAATGGGATTTTAACCCCAATGCTTCCAATAATGATAGCATAACACACCAAACAAATGATGATGATAGATAACTTAATTTTTTAATAATTAAGACAATGAGGAACAATGAGTTGGTTAAGTCGGTACCCTCGGGGTTACCGCACGATAAGATAATTGGATGCCTTTAATGGTCCAATTGAGTTGATTGGATGCCTTTAGTGGTCCAATGTTGCGTTGATATAATTGGGTGCCTTTAGTGGCCTAATGACGAGGATGTCTTGGGTGCCTTTAGTGGCCCGAGCGGAGGTGGTTGTTGTTGTTGTTTGTTGATAGTGTTCATGCATCACATTGGAGATGTTAGTTGGGGGAAGTTCAACATAGGGGAGGTCGTCCTTGAGTACGACAATCTGGCCATCCACGGTTGGTTCACCCAAGGTTTGGTGAACTGCGGCCCCCCGTAATGAGGCATCCATGGTTTGATGCGTTGGCTATCCAAAGGGTTCACCCATGGTTTGGTGAACTGACGGCGTTGGTGCCTTTAGTGGCCAATGTGGATATGTAACTCCAAAGTTGTTCTTCCTGAGTTAGTTGGATCCACATGCATTGATGAAGTAGTGGAGTAGAGTTGCATTGCATCATATAGCATACTAGTTGATTGTTTACGCTGAGATGATATTTATGTATGTAAGTGTATGCTTATGACTGTTGCTATGCTATGATGTATGTTCATCTTACTTCTATCTCCATGTCGTTGTGTTTAAATGTTTCCTTACTCCCCTTTCTGTGTTTTCTTGTTTGGCATGTTTTGGTTTATGCAGAGGATGACGAGCAGTCCAGAGAAGAGTGACTCTGAGGAGCCACCACTTATAGTTAGGGTTCTTAGTATAGTTGTTTTATTTGTTTCAGTTTTTGTTGTATTCCGAGGATATTTCTGGAACTGTTGTGCCAGCTCTGAATTGTGACATCGGGGTTGGGTTTATTTATGTGTTGATGTTTACTTATCGTTTTTTTAAAAATTTTGGTTTAATAATTTCCACGTTTGAGAACTAGTTCATGTGGTACCTTTTCTACCCATGAATCTTTTTAATAAAAGGTTGCATGTTTAAATTTTATACCTGTTTATCTTTTTTATATCTAATTCTTATTTAATTTATTATTATTTATAACATATGGGGTAGAAGGGTGTCACATCTTTCCATTCTCTTTTCTTGACTCTCTTCTATAACTCTCTCTTAACAAACAAAGCATTAGGTAGGGTAAAAATATTGACTTGCAAAGGAATGTGCAAAGAATGAAGACTAACTTAAGGTCTGGAATGGCTGCATTCCAACCCCCCCAGTTGATGCATTGTGAGTAGCTTTCTTTAGGAATTAGCTGTTTGTTTACTATTTAGGTTGTACCAAAAAAATTAATGATAGAAATCGATATTGCGTGTTTATTCAAATATACAAGTCTAGCAGTTTGCCCCCCATGCCCTAACTAAGTTTTGCTAGTGGTTGTGGTGGTGGTTGCTTTGGTAGTTGATACGGTCGCAATTGATGTGGTGGCTATATCACATGATGCGATTCACAATTTAAATCTTTTAATTTAATAAAAGATCATAGACATTATTTTAAAAAAAAGTATTCTTTTTTTCTATTCTACTTATAAAACAAAAGCTCGAGATAAGTTATAAGTAAAGTTTCTTTTGAGTCTGCTTGATGACACGTTTACATAGACGTAGACGTGATTTTGTAGAAGCTATGGCTGTGATTGATTCAAGGTTCACCAACCTACGATTCCCAATCCAACGTTTTTTTCCTTTCACTTTTAATGACAAAATAATTATAATATATTGCCATTCCAAAATTACATTTGTAGAGGCAAACAAAAATCCAAACAAGCACTATATATGTGGTTGTAGCTTTCACATTAGAAGTAAAATAATTTACATAACTGACACTATAGACGTGTTTTTAGTCAATTTAAAGCGGAATCAAATATAGGCCTGATAGACCATCAATAAAAGGACATCAAAGTGGTGAGTTACTTGAACAATCTCAAGGAGTAAGGAAAGAGAAAAGGAGCTACATTAATATACATTATTTACAAAAGCTATCACATATATATATATATATATATATATATATATATATATATAATATAAACTGTCTACATACATTATATACCTATTGAATAATATCTGCAATATATATATATATATATAAAAAATATTAATAATATAATAACAATAATAATTTAGCTCAAGGTCCACCCAGTATTAATTTAATTACCTGCTACCAGAATAGATAGATCCACCGCTTCTCGAGAGACAAATTAAGAAAGGTAAGAAGGGCTTGGTAGCTGCCAAAAAAATTGCTGCTTGTGACCTACTTGTTCAGAGAATGAAGATAGTAAGGATGCAATCATGTCAATTCATTTTCTCAGCTCCGCACCTCTACTTGATCATCAGCTATAGTCAAATCATGACAAGGACTATTACTGGCCCATCAAACGCCGTGGTAACAGAAATACATGGATAACAATAATTGGATTGAAAAGTGTCATGGTCACAAGGATTCGTAATAAAGCACAACATTAGATCAATAGAAGACAGACATGCGAAAAGAACAATGTCATCAGGCCCTTTGATCACACAGTCACTATATGTATTTGTTATGTACCTAATCAAGATTCGAAGAGCCAGACACGGGCAAAGGCATTTATGGATTGGGTCCATTTCCAATCCATGCTTTAGGCATCAAAGACATCATCACTACACGAGGCTATTAATAACAATTATATAGAGGAAGGTGGCACCAAGTTAAATCGTAAGTCGTAACCCTTATAATAACTTTAACTCGTATACAAGTCGATACGAGCAATGTTTGTAGCAACCTGATCTGATACCACAATCGTGTAACCTGTCAACCTGATCTGATACCACAAAAGTTGTTTCTTTCCTTCTCTTTCATGCTTGAAGCCACAAGACCTTATGACCTATCTATGACTTTACCTATCACCAACGGTAATGGTGCGTACGGTACATCTGTCATGACAATGTTATGACTTACTAGTAATTGAGCTAAAATGAAAAGATGGCTGTGATTTGTGAAGGTGCTAGAATGACGATGACTTTTTCAACCACAATTTCACTTACAGGAACTTCTATGGTGGCATGTCATGTTCTCTTCGAAAGTGACAGACAGCGAATCTCTTAAAACTCTGTATAGATATAATCGAATTGGCTTTTTAAAGACAGCTGAAAGACCCAGCAAAGTTTCTCGATCTGCCCAATAAAGAGATATAGATCATGTCATGCGGAGCTGACTTTTTATACAAAAAGTGTAAAGTTCAAAAAAGGATTAAACAATGAATTAAAGTTCAATTAAAATCTTAAACAATTAAGGCCTTTAAAAGAAAAAAGCAAACAACTTATGTCTGTATGTTTTAAATTCTTTGGTGAAATCTTATACATATATAGAAACAGTGACTATTTTTTGGGGTGACTAGTGGGGTGACTATTTTTTGGTACAGGAAACAGTATTAAGGATTGTGAAAGCTGAATTGCAAAAGGCTATAAAGTCATGTGCAAGGTGGTCTGGACCGTGGCTTCATAGTAGAAGAAACCAAGTTCTATGTTTCAAGGCTGTGCAATTGGATTATTTGTTATCGGCTATATAGTTGTCGGTTGTCATGCTCTGCTCTAATTTGTTGGGTTCTATTCGGTTCGTGTCTTAAGGATTAGGAGTTTGTAACAACCATACTTGGCTTGTTTAGTGCAGTATGCTTCTTACATAGGTCCTTTCTTGTTTCTGTCTTTCCTTGTATTTGGGTTAGAGTATCTCTTATACTCTTTATCTATATATAAATTTTGTTTATAAAAAAAAAAAAAAGAAATCTTACACATATATATAAAAGAGAATTTCGCATATTAGGATATAAATATAAGCATTTAACATATGTCTTCCATGAACACCATATAGGTCCAAACCACTCTTGATTTTTTTCCCCAACTATTTTATTTTCCAGGAAAAGAAAAGTTCACTCTATGGAACGTTTTAAAAGCAAACACACCGAAAAGCGGTCTTTTGAACTTTGAAGAGCTAGCGTTTTCTTCGAATTCCTTAAAGTAGTCTCTATTCATACTTTTAGCCTAAGAAAGATATCTAAGTGCTGAAGAAGACTGCATCATGAAGTGGGTAGCAGTCAAGATAAGGTAGCTAGTCCACTGACAGAAGATCTTTAGTAATAGTGCTGCCAGAGAAGTTCGTAGCCACTGAAAGATATGCATGATGCTGGTAATGATGCGCGAGTCACGACCACAGGCAAGCATCTTAAGCAAGAAGAATAGGCCGACCCATATACCATGCTATTATTGTATTAATTTACACTGGGTTCACTTTTACTAGTGGTGGAATATGGGGTTATGCAACACCAGAATATTGTCAACCCCACTTATCCTTGGAGTTTTAACTATTACTTGAAAACAAGAATGATTTCAATTTCTAACAATCATTAATAGTGTTAACTGGTAATGCCACTTTCTATAACAAAAAATTCAAATATATACTAAAAATGTTATGTCGTAAAAACCTATTGTTTCCACACCTTTTTCTTTATCTACACTTTATACTCCAGGGAAAGCAAAATTCAGTTTCCAATCTCTGAAATCTTCGCTAGAGCTTCAATAACTAATCAACTTAGTTACAACCTCCTATAAAACTACTTTATTGCAGAAATTAAGTTTTGATCACCTAAACATCTAAATGATTGATTGAAATGGCCACAACTTTAGGAATTTAGATTTTTCATCGATGCCCTATTATTTCCAACACATAATTAATAGTTGTACTGGCATTCACATGACTCTCTATCTGAGATTCTAATCGTCTCATCTCCTATATAAATACACACTAGCTAATTAAGGGATACCTCTTGTATGTTCACTTCTCCTTATATTTTTATCTCATATTACTTTAAGACTGAGACTCAAGTGTTATAGTAGTTTTTTAATCCGAATATCCCACCTCATTTCTGACCAGTGCATGGTCAATTCATGTAGAACTATCCGGCGTCATCAAGCAATCCAAAAACCAACTCTCTTGTACAGGTAAGAACATGTGGACCAATGCTGGAACTCACAGCAGTGCACAAATTATGGAATGATTCACAACAAATGTATTATTATTCTGAAACCAATTTATATTATATTGTTAACCTTCATGATCAGCATCTCTAGTAGTTTTGTTTAGTATAATTATAATAGAGTATATATATCTCAAGGTACTTGTTTCCTCTCAGGCTTTAGAAGTGACAAAAATTACAAGACAGAATTCCCTCGCCAGTGCAACAATGCTAAATAGTGTTCATTTTTTTTTTTTTTTTTATCATTTAGCCTTCATTTTAGTTTTGTCGATCTTCTTAAAACCCACAAAAATGCATGATTCCCCCATGACCATGTAAAAATGAAAAGATAAATCATGTAAAGTGAGATATACCATCAAATATTTGCCACATGACCCTCATCTGTTGCGCATTCCAGGAGGCACAATGTCTCCTAGTAGTCCTTCATCCGTGGGAGGATGTGGCGATGCATCAGCTGGCATTACAGCGCTGGATCCTCCAGCTTCATCCTGTGCCTGCCAAGGCTGAGAAATACCGCTGAAAGTAGTATTCTCTCTGGGCAATTGAATAGGATAATAGATCTGTGACATTGTAGAAGCCAATTGGCCGGGGAAGGCAGCTTCATGACTAATGATTCCCCCTCGAGGAAATCCAACGGTATGATGACAATGTTGGCCTTCATATGTAGTAATAACAATAGTTGGGTCCTCGGATGAGCGTTCAACCCTTTTCTTCACCGTGCATTTGCTGTTTGTGCAACGATAGTAGCTCCTGTGCAAGACATATCCATCAGAATAATTAGCTCAATGCTTGCCAATTAGCTTTTCATTGCCAATTTTTTTCAAAAATTTATACTACATAAACAGTGAAAATATATGTTGATAGTCATCAATAATATCCGTCTGAGTTTTGTAGTTTAGACACTGAATCTGATTATGTGTAATGTAGTCCTTAAATTTATAAAACTTATAATTAAGTTAGAACTAAATTAAAGTAAGCACCAAAAAAATAATTAAAGTAAGAAAAAATAACTAAGTTATAATACGACTTTTATAAATTTACAACTGACACTTACATGTAATTAAATCCAAGACCTGTATGTAAATAGAAAATAATTCAAGAGAGGTTGCTGATTTACTTGAAACGAAAATAAGAAGAGAATGGCATAATAATGCATGCATCGCATTCTTGATTAATTGTCCCTTTTGAACTCTTTTTATTTCCTTTTTTTCACCCACTATTTTTTTTTTCCATGCAAAACATTCCCAAGTGTGGGAAAAAAATTATCTTAAGTGTGAAAAATATTTAAAAATAGTTTCAGTAAGCTTTTGAGTCGAAATTAAAAAAATAGGTTTCAGTATACGAAATTAGAAGATTTTTTATTGGGAGACCAAAAAGATTAATATTTTATTTACGGTAAAGAATGTTATTACCGGCAAAGAACAAATAGAACTCTAACCCTTTACAGAATTAGATTTAATTGGTATCCACTTCGGTGTAAAGATTTTTTACACTGTTAATCAATCATAAATTATCACATCATTAAAAATGTTTGACTTTTATCATAACTATATTAAAAGTCACACATAATGAATTGTGTTGGTGTTTGGTGACGGTATAAAAAACTTAACAATATATCAAAATTGAGTTCAATTTTGATATACCGTCAATGTTCACACATTATATCATGTGTGACTTTTAAGATAGTTACTATATATAAAAGTTAATATCTTTTAATGATGTGACAATATATTAATTGGTTGTCAGTGTAAAATCTCTCTACATAGGGTGCATTGTAATTAAATCCATCAAAATTAAACTCTAAGAATTTTGGAGTTAAATTAAGAATTGAGTTTAATTTCGATACACTGTTAGTGTAAAGTTTTTTACATTGTCAACTGATCACAAATCATCTCATGTGTGACTTTTAAGGTACGTAGTTTTAATAAAAGTCAATCATTTTTAATAAAGTGAAAATTTATGATTAATTGACAGTGTAAAAAATACTTATGCATACCCCAATTAAATCCCAAAAGAGATAGGCTTTGTATACGGTTTAAGTTACTAGTTTATTAAAGGGTCATTCTTATGTGGGTTTTCCTATAGGTGCAGGGCTTCCCAGGGAAATGGGTTTAGGCTTTTGTAATAATAATATCCGTATTTCTTAGTAGATGCAGTATTTTAATTACATAGGACTTGCTCTTGTTGTTCTAATTTTTGTGTATGGGTTAGAGTATCTCTTATGCTTTTTATCTAATATATCTTTTCCTTATAAAAAAAATGCCAAAGAACATATATATTTTCAATAAAAATTTAACTTTTAAAAGTTTTAATTAATAGAAGCCATGACCACTTCATAGTTCATATCATATTCATAACTACCCATGGCCTCTGTGAATATAATAATAGTGAAGAGTTTAAGTACTATACTTAAAGGTTAATTTGATGAGAAGGAAGGTATAAACCTAGGGAACGGACTATTTTTAACTGCCTTCTGACCATACTTCCGCCATCTGTAGCCATCCTCAAGATGATCAACATCACTCTTGGTCATAAATGCAAACCGTGGCTGCCGTATACGCTTTTGCCCCTTCTTCTTACCTTTACTCCTACAAAATATGTCACCTACAATTTATCAAGATAAAAGCAGGCATACTGAAGATCAAAATAACAAGCAAAAGGTCTCATTAACCTAAACCAGAAACATACTATACTATATTGCTATACGTCATCAATCATACACAACACAATTGTACTGGGAAATAGCAAGATTAAGTACATATATACAAGTATTTCTATCTAATTGATTGGGGCCGGGCATCAGTTATAAGTTGTACCGTTAAGTAAGGATAAACATTAATATTTTTTCCCTGTTGGGCTTCAGAGACATCCTTGAACATCTTGATCGTGAAGTTGGCTTTGAACCAAATCATAAGGAAACCAAGTTATAGCAAATACCATAGTAGACATTAAACATAAGACAACAATAATCTCTTCAAAAATAAAAAAAATTAACACATCGGATAAAGCCTAGACAACATATTTACCCTAATGGGACAGAAAATAAACATTCAACTACTTAATTTACAAATGTCGTGTGTGAATTGGCATAACTCTTAAATAATTAAGGTGGATGACAAACTTAAGTAGAGTTTGTAGGTTAGCATCGACTAACAATCTACTAAAAAAGAAATAAATTGGAAATGTCCTTGAAATCATAGTTATAATGATGACATACTTAGATAATTCCACCACAAGCCTCACTTTAGACCAACTCAGAATTTTAAATCAACACCATTCAATTTATGTGCATAAAGAAAAACGAAAAGAGTATACGGGTTAGAACATTCCTAATGTCCTATATTAATATATTTTTACTTATAAAAAAAAAAAAAGAAAAACGAAAAGAAAAGAAAGAATTTAGCAAGCCGCAAATATATGTTATCTAGAAAAATGGCAGAGAGAAAGTTCTGCATGCTAGCCTTCCCGTAGCTAAGACACATAACACCTTCGTGCACATAAACTAAGGGCTCTAAATGAAAATTAATATTCTGTTAATAAGATAAGGAACATAAAAAATGGACCACAAAAAAGAAGGAAAAATAAAAGGAAAAACTCGCCTCAGAACGGACACACGCAAGCATTCATTTAGGGGAAGAATTAGCATTATGTCATGTAACTTACATTTAAATCGATCTAATGCATACAAAATAATTATGACCATAAAATGGCAATTAATACCCATGCTGTCATATAGCAGTGAAATGAATAAGCATCATACCTATAAAGTAGAAAGTCTGTTATTCATTGGAATGTAAAAATGACCATATAATTTGAACCCAAAAAGCTGCAAGTGGTTAGAATCTTATTAATGCCGAAAACTCAAAAGCAGTTTATGCAAGCATAACTCATTTAAGAAAAACACCTAAAGAAAAAAAGAAAAGTGGAGCCCAATTAATTTTATTATTATCCCTACACTTTTATTTTTGGCATTTTTCTTCCTTTAAATATTCCAGCTTTCAATCAAAACAGTGTATAATAATGACAATAATAATACGTAAATAATGAAAACCACAAAATTGTATCATCATCATTATGATTCTGCAAATAAAGCAGAAAGAGCATTGTTCACCAAAAAAAAAAGGCAGAAAGAGCTTTGTGTGGCTTTGAGCGCGCCATTCCCGCCGCAATAACGGCGGTGCCCGTGCGCTGAAACTTCAAATACCCGAAAAGGTAACCCATCCTTTTTTTTTTTTTTTTTTTACTTTTTTCACTCCAACGCTATTTTTTTTTTTTCATGATTTGAACCCAAGAATTTTTTAAAATTGCTAAAAAGCAACTACACACTCACCAAGAAATTAAAATAAAATAAAAAATTTAAATAAAAAACTCAATCAGTTATGGATTTGACTATTTGAAAGTAAAAAAATCTCTAAAATAAAAAATAAGAATGCATTTATTATTAATTTAATAAATACATAAAAATCTTAACTCATCCATAAAAAAAATACATTCTCACTTTAAATAATTTTTCCTTTATAGTGTCAAATGGTCAGTTATATAGTATTCTGTGTGGGAAGATTCCTGATTGTACGGACAAGTGCACTGAACACGAAGAAACGAGTTAAAGATTAAAAATTAAAAATGCAATGGAATACAATATAAATGAAGAAACCACAACTTGATTCGATTTTGATTTGGTTGATGATCATTGATGCAGATTTCAGTTATTTTTATTATTCCAATTTTTACCCCGAGAATTTATAATATTTACGAATTACGAATTCACCACATGAAGAAACACGCAGAACACACGCACACAAGCAAAGCAAAGTTGAAAGCAGCGAAGCAAGTTTTATTTTCGTTTTCACCAACTCACGGAATCTCAGGCGGCGGTTTCTCGTCGGAGACGGTGGATTTCTCCGGCGGATCCTCACTGGAGCTAGTAGAAACCGATTGGTTATTCGACCTCGACGATTCAGCAGCGGTCACCGTATCGACAGTTTCAACCGAACCGGTAGGAGCTGAGTGAGCCGGAAACCACAATCCGTCGACGTCGGAGCCGATCCGGTTCGGTTGGACCGGGTCGAGGCTCCATCCGAACTCGCTGAGTATGCTTCTCTCCCTGATTCCGGAGTAGAAATAAGCACCGTCGGAGTCATCGGCGCCGAGCGACCATCTCGACTCGCCGGCGAACTGAGCGGCAGTTGCAGGATCGGAAGGTGCTCTCACTACTGCTTTGTCTTTGTCTTCTTCCATACATGGAGTGTGAGTGCGTGAATTATATAGAAATTAGAAAGAAGACTCGTGCGATCTTAGGTTTAGGAACGTGATCGAAATTGGAAAGGAATCCCGGAAAGTAATGGATTTTCCGGGAAAACGAGGAGCGAGATAGATAGAGAAAGAAAGCGCGGAAGGAGAGAGAAAGTTAGGGTTTCTGTGTTGGTTGGAAAGAGGAAGGGACGCGTTAGTTTTTGAAGTTTATGAAGAGTTTGAAAGCGTTGTCTAGTCAGTATACAGTAGAAGAGAAGGAAAGAGAAAATGAAAATTATATATTATTATTTATTTCCTATTTTTGTCTAACCTTTGATAATAGGAGATAATAACATTGTTAATTCCAGTGGAGCCTGGTGAACTTATATAAAATTACAAAGCTCTCAACATTTATCTTTTCCATTCATAATAATTCAACCTGATACCTTACATAACGTTATGTTTGGTTTAAAAAAGAGGAGATGATAGATTTTAATTAAATATCGTGTTTAATAGTTAAGAGGAGGAGAGTGGAGAGATTTTAATGAAGGGAAAGAGAAATAATACTATAAATATTTATTTCGTAATAGGAGGGGAGAAATTTTAAAATTAATTTACTTTTATATCCTTATAATTTTGGATTTTAAAATAGATAAATAAGAAAATTTTATTCAATGCATACAAAATATTTTAAACCCTCTCCTCTCCCCTCCAATTCCTCAACATTGGGGAGCCAAAATTGAGTTACGAAAGAATTTTGCTTCTCTCCATTCTCCTCCAAAAATAAACCAAACAAGAAAAATTTATAAAAATTTCTTTCCTCCTCTCTCTTCCCCTCCATTTTCTCTTAACCAAACACTATATAAGGAAAACCAAACTCCAATTAACGGGACCAATCGACATTTGGGATTATTATTTATGGGATCATACAAATGAGTGTCCTAAGAACACTGATTAAGAAATTTAAGAAAAGCAAGTTTTCATTGAAAATCTAAATATATCACTTCTTCAAATATTAAATATATCAAGTTTCAATGAAAACTTTCTTTTTTTGTTTTCTTAACTGATATCCTTAAGACACTCGTTAGTATTTTTCATATTTATTTTTGGAAAAAGGTTTTGAAATAAATAAAAGAGAAGGAAAAGAGATAAGTTAGAAAAATGAGCGTCAACTGTAATAGGTGGTCTCTCAGGACACGCGCATGAATGATTGGACTATGGGTGATACTTTCCTTCCAGCAGGAAGGAACGCCGTGTTACGTGGCCCCGTGTACAAGGATTCGGATGATATACATATTTTATGTACATATTATATGTGGATGTTATATTAATCAATGTTCTGTTTTTTTTTTTTTTTTACTTAATTGTATTTTTGGTCTCGTAAGTATTACGATTATATAATTATAGTTCTTTAAGTTTTAATTACGTTAATTAGGTCCTTCAAGTATTACGATTGTGCAATTTTGGTCCTCAAGTATTACGATAATGCAATTTTTAATGTCAGTATAACCTACGTGGGACTGGTTTGACACTTACTGAAGTCAACTTGACGGCTTACAGGGCATTTTTATGTGACATCATTAACATCTCACACACTTTAATGATCATGCATATCACTAAATGCAACTTAGGGAATGACACATAAGCTGTCAAGCTGGCCTCACCAAGTGCAAATCAGTCCCACATATTCTTCATAGGCTATTGACATTAAAAATTGCACAATTGTGATACTTGAGAGACCAAAATTGTATAATGATGATACTTGAGAGACCAAAGTTGCACAATCATGATACCTGGAGGACCTAATTGCAGCAATTAAAACCTGTGGGACCAAAATTGCATAATCGTAATACTTGGAGGGCCCAATTGACGTAATTAAAATCTGAGAAACTAAAATTGTACGATCATAATACCTGGGGGACAAAAAGTGCAATTAAGCAATTTTTTTTTTACTGAAAATCAATGTTAAAATATATAATATTTGAAAGTAAAATAAACGTATGTTATATTATTGTCAGACGTTTTAAGTGAATATCATATTTTTTCCACCAAAAAAAAATATATCAGAATTATGTTTTTGTTTGGACAAGATTTTGGCAGCAATTCTTTTTCTAAACAATCATAGATTGTTTATCAATATTGAGAATAATCAGGTGTAAATTAGTCATATTTTTATTTTGATTTATTTTTTTAACTTTTATTTGGATTTATCAATTATAAGAAGGTTTATAATTAATAAATCATGAGTTTAATTTGATTTATTGTTTATAAAATTTTATATTATTTCAAAAAAAGATAGCACACATCCTTGTATGGCAAATAAAAATTAAATTTTATACTCTTATAAATAATGGAATCAAGGTAGAAACATGTGAAAGAAATGACTGATCGTCATGTCATTAAGGGAGAATCAAGAATAACGGAAAGGTTTACTTGATGTACTTATGAAGAATATATATCTCCTGTTACAAAAAAAAAAAAAAGAATATATATCTCAACTTAAAACTTTGAATGATTAATAGGTTAATTGGGTTATAGTTTTTTTTTCCTCCTCTGAGTATATCCCACTAATCTCTTGGCACTGTGAGCTAGGCGCTCAAGTTGAGATTCCTCCCGATAGTAAATTTTTCATACACGTGAATTTAGGAATCGAACTCACGACCATATGTTTAGAAGATCGACCTAAATTCCTTCCACTTTGATCAACCATCATTGATAATTGAGTTTTATATTATATATGACTATTACCTTGAGATTTCTTTATGGATTTAATTAGTATATACTGGCAGTGTAAAGATTTTTAACACGATTAATCAATCATAAATTGTCATATAAGCTAAAATGATTGGCTCTTAATTATATTAACTACCTTAAAAGTCATTCATATCATAACTTTTGAATGGTTGATATTGTAAAAAACTTTACACTAACAATACATAGCAATTAAACTCTTTCTTTATTCATTTTCTTGTTGCAGTGGCATTTAAATTTTCAACAGGAGCCTGTATAAACATGAATAAATTAAAACCTTTATACAGAAAGCTTACAAGAGTCTTGCAAGCTTTCATGATTTTGGAATGTCATATAACCTTTTCCATTTTCCTTTTCCCTAAACCTTTGTTTTAAAAGATGAAGATCAAGAAGATGATGGCTGTAATTTTTGCCTTTTGCATTTTCTTTCTGAAATTTTTTATAACAAAAAAAAATAATTCAGTAGTAACTAATTAATATAGAATTAAGAAGCGATTGCGCTAGTTTAACTAACCGTTTTTAACGTACTCCTGTTTTATATTTTGGTAAACTTTGGTCATTATACCTTTTTCGTTTTTGTGATCGTGGCCCTCTTTTGCTTAAGTTTCTGTAATTCCTGTTGCTTTTACTTAAATAATATCCGTGACCACGAACTTTTGATTTCGGATCAGATATGGACTTCTCTATTTTGTTTTTAGCTTTTGATTTGTTTTCCAATTCAGTAGGTATGGATACACGATACGTAAAAATTATGAACTGTTTTTTGTCTAGCCAAACTTGTGGAAAGGTTCCTTTCATAGGCAAACCCTAAGCTACTTACAATAACTCATCTTACAAGGTAGAAATAAAAGCAGCCAATATTACTGAATACTTCTAATTAATAAATGGACCTGATGACAAAAGTGACTAAGGTATGGCCAAATTACTTGCCTTCACGTATCTTTAAGGGGAATTTCATCCATGTAAACCAGAAACATTTTTCCTTGGAATATTCTCCTCGATCTATAATGAATTATGCTCCATTCCTACTTTTTAATTAAGTCAATTCGGTCTCTGAGTTTGATCATATACATATATTTAGGGATCATTTTAATGATTGATTTTTTCCAAAAAAATTTAGTGACCGCTGTAATTAACGGTTAGTTTTTAGTGACCGATCGATTTTGCGATCGCTAATTCGGTCTCTGAATGAATTTATTTTTTTTTTTTTGCAAACTGTATTATTTTTTTTAAAATAAAATAAATTATATTATATTATAATTTATTAGTCTATAAACTATGTAGAAATAAAAAAATTAAATTAGTCCAACTATATATAAAATTATTTTACATATTAGTTGTTGACTTCCAAAAATAAATGACTAAAAATGTACTTCAATAGCCAAATAAATAGTACTAAGCATTATTCTAAAAGAAATATCTGGACAAGAAAGGAAGGTTTGAAACAAACGAGGATGTATGTAGTCAGCTAAGAAGGCAATGAGGAAGGAAGGTTTAAGACAAATACAAAAAAAAAATAACTGTGTGTTGACTATTAAGAAGGCATTGTGGCTAACCGAGATTATGGATATATTTGTCATTTGCTTACTCTTAAGAGGGAGTAAATTAGGAACAATTGAGAAAACCTAGAGCCGCATCTCTCTCAACCTTCTATATATTTCTCTCTTTCTTCTTCTTTATCCATCGGAGGGGGGTAGTTTTGGGCCATTTTTTGGCTTGAAATCACCTCTCCACATCGTTTTTCTCTCCTTTTATCTAAATAAGTGATTTTTTCACATAAATCTAGTTTTTCTTTCGTGTTTTTTGTAACTGTCCGGACTGCTTTCATGATTGTCGACTGTCCCCACAAACCAACACGGGTTTTTTCAGCGTGCTTTGTCCTCACTCACACGCTTTCTGGGAAACTTCCAAGAAGGTCACCCACCCCATAAATGTTTCAAGTTAAACACGCTTAACTATGGAGTTCTTATGTTTCGGGCTCCCGAAAAGAAGATGCATCTTATTGGTATAGGTAGTACAAATCAATTCCTTTAAGTCTTCCTCAACTGTACAGTCTCATACCTGTACAGTCTCAGGATCCCTCTCATTCCAGTGTGAATCGGTTCATTCATGTGTCCCTTCGCCTAGAAGCTTGCCAGGAGCAGCTCCTTGTCTGTGCTTCATGCACCGGCGATCACTTCCCGCCCTCGTCAGCCCCGGATGTTACATGCCCACCAACTTTCGCTTGGTTTGTCCCCGAACCACACCGTACTGGGAGAGGTCCGCTCTGATACCATTTGTAACGGCTCTGACTGCTTTCAGGATTGTCGACTGTCCCCACAAACTAACACGGGTCTTTTCAGTGTGTTTTGTCCTCACTCACACGCTTTCTGGGAAACTTCCCAGAAGATCATCTATTCCACAAGTGTTCCAAGTCAAGCACGCTTAACTATGGATTTCTTATGTTTCAGGCTCCCAAAAATAAGATACAACTTGTTGGTGTAGGTAGTACAAATCAATTCCTTTAAGCCTTCCTCAACTATACAGTCTCATACCTGTACAGTCTCAGGATCCCTCTCATTCCGGTGTGAATCGGTTCATTTATGTGTCCTTTCGCCTAGAAGCCTGCCAGGAGTCGCTCCTTGTCTGTGCCTTATGCACTGGCGATCACTCCTCGCCCTCGTCAGTCCCGGGTGTCAAATTTTTCCGTGATTTCGTCGTCTGAGTGCGGCGTTGTTTTGTTCGACGTCTTGGTGCAGCGTTATTTGGTTTGCCGTCTTGTTGTGGTGTTCGTTTGGTTCAGATTGTCATATCAACTTCGATCCATTACAGGTTCAATCATGACTTGGACGTCAACGTTACAGATCCGGAGGCATGGGTATTCCGGTCACTTTGATTTTGTCACCTTTGTAGGCATTTTGTCGTTTTATGTTATTAACCTGGGTGCTGTGAGTTTGTTCGCAGATTCATCCTTTTCGGTTTTTAGCGATATTGAATTTGTGCTGTTTTCGATGTATTTTACCAATTTGAATAAATGAATATCTTTTTTAGTCAAAAAAAAGAGGGCATAAATTAACGTAGTTTGAGGAGGATGTATGCATATTTATAATACGTTTAACAAACTTTTTAGTCCCTGAAAAGTATTTGAATGTTGGTTTTAGTCCCTGCATTCTTTTTTTGTTGGTTTTGGTCCTTCTAAATTTAAAACTTTTGGTTTTAGTCTCCATCGTCAATTACCCTCCGTTAAGTGCTGATGAGGCAAACGGAGTGTCACGTCAACACCGTCACGTCAGCAAAAATGTAATTATTTTATGACACGTGTGCTACAATGTATGAAAATAAACTTTGGTTTTGGTTCCTAAAAAGTGAGTAAATCTTGGTTTTAGTACGTCCTTGTACATTTTTTCATTGGTTTTTGTCCCTGTATATTTAAAACTTTTGATTTTAGTCCCTGCTGTCAGTGGCACTCTGTTAAGTCCTTACGTGACTAACAAAGTGCCACATCAGCATTGCCACATCAGTTTAATTATTATTATTATTATTTTAAGCCACGAAGGTTGTCACATCATAATATTAATTTTTTAAAAAATATTAACATTAATTATTAATTATTATTATTATTGTATTTAATCATTATATTATTTCAATTTTTTTATCATAATATTATAACTATTTTTATATCTAAAGTCGTGACCATAATGCCCTCCTCAAAGCAAAAGAGCATAAAAATTGTTGCAGAAGAAGGAAGCAAGATTACTGCAGAATGAAGAAAAAACGATGGAGAAAGAGAACGAAGAAAGGACACTCAAGTTTTATAAGAAAAAAAGTTATAATAATTAAATAATATAATGGTTAAATATAATAATAATTCATGTTAATGGTTTTTTAAAAAAAAATATTTTTTTATGTGGTAGATTACGTGACTAAAATAATAATAATAATTAAGCTGACGTGACAATACTGATATGACGTTCTGTTAGTCACGTCAGCACTTAACAGAGTGTCATGGACGACAGAGACTAAAATCAAAAATTTTAAATTTACAGGGACCAACCAACGAAAAAAGTACAAGGACTAAAACCAAAATTTACTCACTTTTCAGAGACCAAAACCAAAGTTTATTTCATATGTGGCAGCCAACATGACATTTGACACTCCATGATTCATTGGCACTGTAAAAAATATTTACATTGATAGTGCATACCAATTAATATATTAATAATCAAGTAAAATTCAAAATAATATAGTTGTGATTTAAAAGAATGTAGTGTAAACATGTTTTTTTATTAGTACTTTTTTTTGTTGCTTTTTTTGCAATGACATCTCGCTGTATTATAAACAATAAGTGAAAAGAAAAACAGAAGAGTTTAGATACTTAAAGAAAAGTAAGTGGTTGGAATAATGCATGCTTTGTATGAGTTAATAACATCTTTTGATGAATGGAACTTTTCAACAACGAAATTGATTTTCGGTGTTAGGCCCACCATTACGGCAACCAATTTTGATAACACAAACAGTGTTTTAGATTTGGCTACTTGAACTCCCAAAAATTCACAAGGGTACATAAAAATACGCCTCCGGTGCAATGCACCACAATTGCTTTAATGCAATGTCGTTAGGTGCGTAGACAGAGTTCCAATCCCAAATCTAAATATGCTTAATTAGTTAATGTTATGTGGAATTTACCTAAATGATCCTTTGGTTTTCTGACGTTGGATGCTCCACAGAGAAGGATTTCGGACGATGGAGAAAATGGGGGGAGTACTTGCAAAAAACACTGTAATTAATACTGGAGTTAGTATCGAAGATTGAGAGAGTTTACGTGGAAGAGTGACTTGAAAGATGAATAGTATTATTCTTTGAGCGGTGGGTATTTATAGGCTAGTTATGGTGGTGATCCTAAGCAAGGTCGAGGAGGTGACCGCTCAGGATCCCATTTTGAGGAAGACATCAAATAGTATGTAAAAATTTAATTAGTATATATGATGTAAAATTTAGCAAGTGCACTAAATCGATCAAGTAGTATAGAACTTGGAAGTTCCGAAATCGAACACGAGGATTGCTTTGACCAATTACCACTTCTTAACTTTGATAACTATTTAAACGTCAAATGAGTGCATCAATTAAATTTAAATAAGAAAATGAATTTTAAAAACAAAGGAATATTAAAGAATCAAATTAAGACTCAAATTGGAAAATGCTAAAAATAAATTTAAAGTGTACTTCAAGTCTAAAAAGTTCTAGGGCACTGATTTCACCAATCTATGTAGCTAGAATTTCATAGACAAAATTCTAAATCCATATACGAACTCCAGTTTGGTGCAGTTATGGCAATTCATCCTAATTTCTAACATTAACTAATATCAACCGAGATTCCTAATTTATTCTAATGCCTGGGTTAGAGTACATTAAAATTTACCTCTTGAATCCTAACCAACTATATTTCTATGATGGTTATTAATCAAGCAGTTTATTAAGCTCTATGACTCTCTATAGAAGTTGCACAGGATTCTTATCTCCTCTCAGTCTCAAATTACCCTATGGTTTTTCACAAATGCTCTAGACACATAAATCTCCCGTCGGTCTCATTATGATTGGCCTATCATTCAATTATTTCTCGAGCTAACAATTGAAAGCATTAAGATCATGAGAAAAACATAAAAGCAATGCTAAAAGAAAACTAGGATTTCGCCATAACTCTACCAAACCTTCATAAGTGGCTACATCATCACCCTAGAAAAGGTAATTTAGCTACTCATTATTGAAACAAACATCAAATTCATTGAATAAAATCCAAAATCCATAACAGAAGTTGAATAATCTTTCAAAATCCTAATTTTCTCAACTAATCGCAGCCTATGGTGTAAAAGTAGATGACCTAATTGAGTTTAAAAACTGAATTTAGACATCCTGAATGCGTACACTCGCGAGGCGACAAGCTTCTCGCGAGGCGAAATTTAATGACTGAAATCCTAATCTATCAGCGCGGTCTCGCGAGGCGAACGAGCTGTCGCGAGGCGAGAATCTTCATCTAGTATGCTTCAGCTTTGTGCTCTACACCATCACTTGCTACGCTTCACCTTTGACCCTAATTAAGTACCCGAAAGTACGAACACCCAATTACACATACCTGACTCAAAAACATACAAAACTTACTAAAAATAAGAAAAGGACTCAAAACACAACTTAAGACTAACCAAAGACAAATATGGGTAAAATTGAGAATAAACTCAACAAATCAAATTAAATTCACTAGTTAATCATAGTAAAAACTAGATAAACTAGCGGGTTATCAAAATACCCCAAACTTGAACTTTGCTTGTCCTCGAGCAAACTAAATTCAAAAGACTCAACTTAGCAAGTTCCCATGGATCCCCTCTATATGCAAACTCACACAATGATCAATTTTTATGACAAGTTTAAACAAATTCCCTTAAGATCAAAGTTATGTCAAGTTAAAACATTCAAGAGATGGCTCCAAACCAATTTCTAACTTCCGCAACACTATTATCCATCAAGTAAGAGTTTGAGTGCACCCAACACAAAAAATCAAAGGATAACTTAGGCCTCTTCCTCACAAGGGTAATTTATTTCTCTCTCTAACTCTCAAGTGTTTAGGCTTGTGTTTGCAGTTAATTTTCACAACTTAAGCACATTATCCATGGGTTTGCTTATCATCTCCACAGAGATCCCATCAAATACATGAATGTATGATCAAGAGGTCTTTTCAAGGTTGTAACATAGTCAAGGGTAAAAAAAATAAAAATAAAAAAAATTATAGGGTAAGAAAAGAATGTATATGCTATAACCTTAGAATCAAAGGAGCAAAGGTACAGTGCACAATTTTTTATTTTTGTTTTTGAAGTACTAAGCTCAACCTTATGCTTATTCTTTTCTTCACCTTTCCTAGATATTGAATCATTCCAACATTTTTCACCTTGCTATTTGGTGTGTTTTTTTTTTTTTTTTTTTTTTGAATGATTCAATACTTGAAATTTTCCTTGCCACCCCAAACTTAGTACTTGATACCTATTGACACCTACAAATGCTCCACTGATCCAGCAGGTTGGGTAACATGGTTTTTCAGGAGTTAGCTCAATGATAAGGTTATCAAAGACAAGCTCAGGCTCAATCACGGCTAGCAATGGATAAATCATATAATCAGGTAGGCTTTTTGGCCGCTAGCTCGTCAGAACAAAATGCCTCTGTCATATCATGCATCATATATTCATGCAATCAAGCAAAGAATCAAGCAAACCTAAGATTATATTACTTAAGAGCTACTCTCTCAGCAACAAATTATACTTTTAGGCTCAAATTATTCCTCACCCGGACACACTAAAGACCTGTCTCTAAGATAATTATGTCAAGCACCCCAACCCAAACTTATCAAGAATGTGTTGCACATTTTTTTAAACATGGTATATCTCTCAAAGGTGTTTCACACGTCGTAACAACAACTGAAGGGAATATGTAAAATTACTCTCTTATACATGCATTGAGTTTACAAATTTAGATAACCATGAAAACTTGCTATGACCCAAATTAAACGACTCAACAAACAAGACTAAACAAAACAAAAGAGACTACTAAAATAAGGTTCAAGAATTTTACTCTCAAGGGTTCCGCGAAGAACCCTCTCCTGGTCTTTTCTCCTCAGCCCCCTGCATCCTTTCACTCTCTCTCAACATCACATCTTCTCTATGCGGTGCCTCCTGCAAGGGCATTACTCTCCTTCTCAGTGGCTCAGTCTCATCCAAAATGACCTCTTCTGTTCGAGGTGGAGGAGTGTCTGGATCTTCAACCGCTCCAAACTGTTCTTCAATTTCCTCACGGGCTAGGTTGTTTAGCCCACGGAGGAATGCTAGATACTCAATGTCCATCCCCTCATCCTCCTCTATCCTCTGCTCCAGATCAGGAAAAGGAATACGTCCTCTCCTGGCTATCTCCAAGATTTCATTCTGGAGATCTGATTCCGGATCTCTCTGGATTCGGATGTTTGGCACTGCTTCACCTTGCCTGTGAGGATGACCCCTGCGAGGAACACGCCTTGGAGGCATCTGTGTCACCAAAAACTTGTTAAACCTTGCAATAGCATCAATATAATCATCATAAATCAGCAAATTAACAAAGGCAACAGCAATGCAATTAATCACCCAACAAATCACCACACAATATGTTATCGGCAATACCCAATGAATTTCAAATATATCAACCAATCAACTAAAGCAATTGATTCAATGTCACAAAATGATCACAAACTCATTAAAGATTACAGACATCAAATAATAATGAAAAGACTGCTACAACATATCAGCAAGTCTCTCCTCATGAGCCAAGTCAATATCATCCGGACCATCACCATCAAACTCTCTCTCTAACTCTGCAAAACGAGCTGCCTGCTGAGCTGCTTGGCTAGACGACCCACCCCCTGCTGTGTCGTGTGTCTCGTCTCGAGACCAGTCACGCCAGCCATGTATAGACTGTAGCTCAGCCTCAGAAGGGTAGATTAAGGCTCTCTGCTCCAGCTGAGCAAGATGCTGCTCACGAGTTAACTCGCGAGATGCAGCCAATGAACTCATGGTCTCCTGATGCTGGAGAGTCATCATGCGTGCATGCTCCTCCAATGTCATCTGATGATGGGGTCGAGCCCGCTGCTGCTGCTGAGTCTGATCTACTGCCCTGGGTGCCAGTGCCTCCTTGGTGAAGCAATGGCTCTCAATATAGGTTCGGTCAATTGGGTTCCTTCACTTGACATCAATTTCATCTTTTACCTCTAAACCAGCTCGAGCACAAAGCTCAGTGATAAGGTAAGGATGTCCCAATGCTCCACCAGATCTGGAGTTAGCAGCTGACTGAATATCTAGGGCAATTATAGCCCCCACATCTATGCTCTTGCCACTCATGATGGCATACAACAGTTTTGCCCGCACAATAGGCAAGGTGGACTCATGAGAACAAGCAGTCAAGTTGGCATGCATGAATGCGGACCAAACTCGAGCCCTTGGAGTTAAGTTCTTCCTGGACAACCTTACAATATTACCGGACATGCCTCTGTCCCAATCACTCCCTGGTTTACAGCAAGTAGTTAAAACAGAGTCAGCAAATTCCTGCACATTCTGGAGAGTGGAGTATTCACAGCGATCCCCCCAAGTGTTATGAATCTGAAGGAAGGCATTGATGGTCTCCGCATCAAAAACAATGCTTCTCCCTCTTACCTCAGCATAAAACTTTTGATCTTCTGGGTTCGGGTTCCATGCATTAGCATAGAACTCTCGAACTATCTGTATATCAGCCCGCTTAGGGAAAGTGGCCAATGCCTGCCACCCTCTATCATGCAACACCTGTTGGATCTCAGGAAATTGAGTCCTTTGCAAAACCACATTCCTTTCAGCAACAACTGGTCGCCCCTGCACATTCCTGTACCGTTCAGCTCGGTCAGCAGTGCGAAACCAGATGTTTTCCACAACTACCCCATGACCATGGCCAGAAGATGTGCCTCCTGGCTCTGCAGTACGCTTGCTACGCTTAGCACCCAATTTTTCCCTCGGTAATCTTGGAGGAGCCATACCTGAAAATCAGCAAAAATTCCAGTGCAAGGGTATATATAATATCAGCAAGAAAACAAACCAATATCCACAGTACCCAGTCCCCAAGTTCATTCAAAAATAAGCACCAAACCCCAAACAATTTTCGGTTGCAGATGCACATTATCCATATAACGGTAAGCTTAACATAGCAACACTCCTCAAACATAGGCAGAAGAATTGAATTTCAAACATTAACAGACTAAACTCATGCAAGAAACTCACATTAAAGAATCTTTAACCAAATTCAGAATTTCAAATGGTTAGAAATGCTTAAGACTGACCTTGGATGGTTATGAATGGAAAGACTAGAAGAGAAGATGAAGATGATGAGTGTAATGCTCAATATATGCTCCGAAATAGGGATCCCGCGCGAGAGAGTTTTTAAAATTTGGAACGAATGAGCGTTCTCTCTCGCGAAGAAGCACTATATACTCTCAATTGATCGCGAGGCGATATGTCATTCGCGAGGCAATACTTAAATTCAGCCCCAATTTCAGAACCCTAATTACTATCTCGCCAGGCGATGTAACTACCGCCAGGCGAATCTGGAAAACCAGAATTCCAAAATTCCCAGAATTTCGAGGCGATATGGACCTCGCGACGCGACACAGAGAACTGCATTTTACTGACGTTGTCCTCGCGAGGCGATTAACATTCCGCGAGGCGATAAACTCACCATGATATATAAGCCCTCTGCTTCGCCCCGCGATGGTTCCCTCGCGAGGCTGTACAGAGACCAATATATTTCGCTCTCTGTATCGCCAAGCGAATATAAGTTCGCGAGGCTACACAAAGCCATGTGATTTGCAGATTCTTATGCGCCAGGCGAGGATCCGCGTGCCAGGCGAAAATAAAAACTCAGAATACCTGATAGTCTCGGCCTCGCGTCGCGAGTGTATGATCGCCAGGCGAATATAAAACTCAGTATTTCTGATAGTCTCTGGATCGCGTCGCGATAGTATGATCGCCGGGCGAAAATAAAAACCCAGAATTCCTGATAGTCTCGGCCTCGCGTCGCGAGTGTATGATCGCCAGGCGAAAATATGACAGTAACCACTGTTATGCAAAAGAGAATGCTGAACTATCTACAACTACTTCTAAATGCTTATGCTTCCTAAATGCAGCTATCCTACTGAAATGCATTAAAAGGATACCAGTTGGGTTGCCTCCCAAGTAGCGCTTGTTTAACGTCGCGAGCCTGACGCACACGCCCCCAGAAGGGCTAAAACAGCTTCAGTGTTGTTTTGCTATCATCAAGCTGGCCTCCCAAATAGTGCTTGAGTCGATGGCCATTCACCTTAAAACTGCTTTCAGAGCCTTTACCTTCTAACTCCACTGCTCCATGTGGAAACACAGATTTGATAGTAAAAGGTCCAGACCATCGGGATTTTAACTTACCCGGAAATAACCTAAGCCTAGAGTTGTAAAGTAGTACACTCTGGCCGGGTTTAAAGTTTCTTGACACAATGTGCTTATCATGCAAAGCTTTCGTCCTCTGCTTGTAAATTAGGGCATTCTCATATGCGTGAAGTCTGAACTCATCCAGTTCATTAACCTGTAGCAATCTTTTCTCACCGGCTTCTTTATAATCGAAATTCAAGGCTTTAATAGCCCAATGTGACCGGTGTTCCAACTCAACTGGTAGATGACAAGCCTTCCCATAAACCAATTGGTATGGTGAACAACCAATCGGAGTCTTGAAAGCCGTCCTATATGCCCAAAGCGCATCATCCAGCCTCTTGGACCAATCCTTCCGTGAGGAGTTGACAGTTTTCTCGAGAATCCTCTTTAACTCACGGTTAGATACTTCTACTTGGCCACTTGTTTGTGGGTGATAGGGTGTAGCAACTCGGTGATTGACCCCATACTTCGCAAGTACGGAATCCAGTTTCTTGTTGTAGAAATGCGACCCTCCATCGCTGATTATAACCCTTGGTACGCCGAATCGTGCAAAAATGTTCTTTCGCACAAAATCAGTTACAACCTTGGAATCATCAGTTGAAGTTGCAATTGCTTCTACCCATTTGGACACATAGTCCACTCCCACTAAAATGTACTTGAAGGAGAAGGATGGTGGAAATGGTCCCATGAAATCAATTCCCCACACATCGAAGATGTCCACCACCATGATGCCAGTTAAGGGCAACTCGTTTCTTTTGGAGATGTTTCCAATTCTTTGACAACGGTCACACCTTTCAATGTAATTCCGAGCATCCTTGAAGATGGTAGGCCAGCAGAATCCACTCTGGAGGACCTTTTGAGCTGTTCTTTCCCCTCCAAAGTGGCCCCCATAGTCAGATCCGTGACAATGCCATAAAATGTCCTGCACTTGAGATTGTGGAACACATCTTCTTAGGAGCCCATCCGCACATATCTTGAATAAATGCGGATCCTCCCAAACATAATATTTGGCGTCACTAAAAAACTTCTTCCGCTGCTGTCGGGTAAGGCCTTCAGGTAAGAGCTTGCTTGCCTTGAAATTGGCCATGTCGGCAAACCAAGGAAGCACCACTTCTGCAATATCATACAATCTTTCATCTGGAAATTCCTCCCGAATGAGCATCTGTTGCTCATCTTCATTCAAGTTCATCAACCGGGATAGATGATCCGCAACCCCGTTTTCTGTGCCCTTCTTGTCTTTTATTTCTAAATCAAATTCCTGAAGCAACAAAACCCAACGGATTAGTCTAGGCTTAGCATCGTGTTTAGCCATCAGGTGCCTTATTGCAGCATGATCAGTAAAAATAATGACTCTAGAACCTATGATATATTGTGTAAACTTATCCAAAGCATACACAACTGCTAACATTTCTTTTTCAGTGGTAGAATAATTAAGTTGTGCATCATTAAGGACTTTGCTAGCATAATATATCACATGAACTAGTTTATTAATTCTTTGACCCAACACAGCTCCTATGGCATAGTCACTAGCATCACACATAATTTCAAAAGGATATTCCCAATTTGGAGCAGAAAGTATAGGAGCTGTAACAAGTTTATTCTTAAGGGTATTAAATGCATGCAAACAAGAAGCAGTAAACTCAAAGGATACATCCTTGACCAAGAGGTCACACATTGGTTTTGCAATCTTGGAGAAATCACGAATGAATCTCCTATAAAATCCGGCATGACCAAGGAAACTTCGGATTCCCTTCACATCTTTTGGAGGTAGCAATTTCTCAATCACCTCCACTTTGGCCTTGTCAACTTCAATCCCTTTGGAAGAGATTTTATGTCCTAACACCACACCTTCCTTCACCATGAACTGACATTTCTCCCAATTAAGAACAAGGTTGGTGTCTTGGCATCGTTGAAGAACACATGCCAAATTCTCCAAACAATTATCATAGGAAGTCCCAAACACGGAAAAGTCATCCATGAAAATTTCAATGAATTTCTCAACCATGTCAGAGAATATAGCAAGCATGCATCTTTGAAACGTTGCTGGAGCATTACACAATCCAAAAGGCATTCGTCTATAAGCAAACACTCCAAAGGGACATGTAAAAGCAGTCTTCTCTTGGTCTTCAGGATCCACCAAAATTTGATTATATCCGGAATACCCATCAAGGAAACAATAATAAGCGTGACCGGCTAATCTCTCCAGCATCTGATCAATGAAAGGAAGAGGAAAGTGATCCTTTCGAGTTGCATCATTCAGCTTCCTATAATCATTACATACTCGCCACCCTTTGATGGTCCTTGTTGGTATCATTTCATTTTTTTCGTTGACCATCACAGTAGTGCCCCCCTTTTTAGGAACAACATGAACTGGGCTCGCCCACGTGCTATCTGAGATTGGATAGATAATCCCTGCATCTAATAGTTTCATCACTTCCTTCCGCACAGCATCTTTCATAACTGGATTCAACCTTTGTTGTGGTTGCACAACCGGTTTATAGTTTTCTTCCATGAGAATTTTGTGTGTGCAAAAGGAAGGACTAATGCCCTTCAAATCTGAAATCTTCCAACCAATAGCAGTGCGATGTTCTCTGAGCACCCTCAAAAGTTTCTCCTCTTCAGACTGCTTCAAGGAGTTATTTATGATGACCGGATAGTGTCCCTCCTCACCTAAAAAGGCATACCTTAAGTGAATAAGGAGTTGTTTAAGTTCCGGTTTGTGTACTTCTTCATCCTTGGCTTTACTTGGAAGCTCTTCAACTTGTGATTCTAGATTAATTAGAGATGGTAATGCTTCCATTTGTTCTTCGCATTCTTTGATAGAATCATTATCCATCTCCACCCACTCTGCATGATCATGGGATTTTACCAACACTTTTTCAAGTGGTGAACCATGGTATCCGTGAGTAGCAACTGATTGAACAAGAGGATCAATCACATCCACACTAAAACAACTTTCTTTCTCAACTGGGTGCTTCATTGCTTCAAAGACATTAAAAACTACATTCTCATCTTGCACCCTCAAAGTCAATTCACCTTGCTGAACATCAATCAATGCTCTTCCTGTTGCTAAGAATGGTCTTCCTAGAATTAGTGGAATTTGAGCATCTTCATCCATATCTAGAACAACAAAATCAGCTGGGAATATAAATTTGTCCACTTTCACTAGTAGATCTTCAACTACCCCATAAGGATGCTTGATAGAACGATCTGCAAGTTGTAGTGACATCATTGTATTTTTTACCTCTTTAATGCCAAGTCTTCTCAACATAGCAAGTGGCATCAAATTGATGCTAGCTCCCAAGTCACATAAAGCTTTGCCAAAAGTCAATTCTCCAATAGTGCAAGGTATACTAAAAGACCCCGGATCCTTCAACTTTGGAGGTAGTTTCCTCTGCAAAATGGCACTACACTCCTCAGTCAGAGCAACCGTTTCTTCATCATTAAACCTCCGCTTTTTAGAGAGCAACTCCTTCATAAACTTTGCATAGGATGGCATTTGTTCCAGAGCTTCCGCAAAAGGAATATTGATTTGAAGTTTGCGAAAAACATCTAAGAACTTCGAGAACTGTTTATCTTGCATCGGCTTCTTCAACTTATGAGGATAAGGAACATTAACATAAGCAGGAATGTCACTTGCTTCCACATATCTCTTATTAGCATATGATGTATCCACATAAACCTTTTTGCCTCCCTCAAACTTCTCATAAGCAACTCTGTTGTTTTTCTGAGGTATTTCATCACCATTCTGAACAATAGTATCTGCTTCCTTTGTTGGAGGATTTTCCTTAGGTTCCAATACTTTGCCACTTCGAGTTGTAATGGCATTGCATTGTCCCTTAGGATTATTCTCCGTGTTTCCCGAAAAAGTACCTGGCAATCTTTCTTCAAACTGTTTAGAAAGCTGAGAAATTTGTACCTGCAGACCCTGAATTGATGCCTGAGTATGAGTTGCCAACTTATCTATGGATGCATTTGTTGAAGCATTTAGTGCAGCAATGGAAGCATTTGTCTTTTCGAATGCAATTTCCCAATCAGGCTTCCTTTCTTGGCCTTGTGGCGTGAATCTTGGCAGAGCTTGAATACCATAAGGTTGTTTCTGCTGTCCCTGATTCTCGTAATTACTCCAAGTGAAATTTGGTTGATTCCTCATACCAGAATTGTAATTGTTGGAATAAGAGTTATTCTGCTGCCTCGGATAGTCATTCCTCCCTTTTTGGTTTGCATCATAGAAATTATGACACGAATCGACTTGCTCATGAGAGAATTGATCCCCTGAACACAATGCACTGTCATGATTTCCATTGCAAAAAGCACAAGTTACCTGACATTCATTGGCAGCATTGACTGAACGCTTAGAAATAGCAAGATTTTGCTGGAGAAGTTTATTCTGAGCCAAGATTGCTTCATAAGTCTTTGCATCAACTTCATTGCCACTCCCTCTCTGTGGGTACACGTTCCTTTCACCACCTCTGCTCTGATAATCATTGTGAGCCATTTTTTCAAGTAAAACCCAAGCATCTTCTACTGACTTTGCATTCACAGAACCACCAGCTGCAGCATCACAATGTTGCTTGATCTCTGGTAAAAGGCCAGTCTAAAATAGTTCACTTTCCTCCACATGTCAAAGAATGAGCTTGGGCATCGTCTCAACAGAATATGATAGCGTTCCCAGGCTTCATTTAAAGATTCCCCTTCTTGCTGCCTGAAAGACTGAATGGCATTTTGTAAAGATGCCGCCTTCTGAGGAGAAAAGAATCTCATCAGAAATTTTTGAGCCATATCATCCCATGTGGTGATGCTTCCTGGGTTCATATAATCGTACCAGTCACGAGCTCTATCCCGTAAAGAAAAAGGAAAGACTCGCAACCGGTATGCATCATTAGATACACCCTGCTGCTTGGAGATATCCAGAATTTCCAAAAATCTTGTGATGTGCCTATGAGGATCTTCATTATCACGCCCCTCAAACTGATTTTGCAGAATCAAGTTGATAACAGCGGGCTTGATTTCAAAATTATTAGCATCAATAGGCGGTCTCACAATTGTGGAATTGCAGTCGTCCACACGTGGAAAAGAATAATCTCCCAAAGGTCGGTATGGTGGTGGATCTGCCATCTCCGCAAGTAAACCCCTTTTTCTTGCTTTTGTTTGTTTCCTCAAAGCTCGGCAGGTTCTCTCTACTTCAGGAATAAATAGCAAGTCCTCAGAATCTACTGTACCTCGTATGCACAAAACAAACCACCAACACAAAGTACTCCACACAAGGTTAGAAGTTCAACTAAATCAAAATAAAAGGAAAACAACTGTTCAAAGTAGTTATCGCCACCAATACTTATGATATTGGTCAGTGCCAATCCCCGGCAACGGCGCCAAAAACTTGATGTAAAATTTAGCAAGTGCACTAAATCGATCAAGTAGTATAGAACTTGGAAGTTCCGAAATCGAACACGAGGATTGCTTTGACCAATTACCACTTCTTAACTTTGATAACTATTTAAACGTCAAATGAGTGCATCAATTAAATTTAAATAAGAAAATGAATTTTAAAAACAAAGGAATATTAAAGAATCAAATTAAGACTCAAATTGGAAAATGCTAAAAATAAATTTAAAGTGTACTTCAAGTCTAAAAAGCTCTAGGGCACTGATTTCACCAATCTATGTAGCTAGAATTTCATAGACAAAATTCTAAATCCATATACGAACTCCAGTTTGGTGCAGTTATGGCAATTCATCCGAATTTCTAACATTAACTAATATCAACCGAGATTCCTAATTTATTCTAATGCCTGGGTTAGAGTACATTAAAATTTACCTCTTGAATCCTAACCAACTATATTTCTATGATGGTTATTAATCAAGCAGTTTATTAAGCTCTATGACTCTCTATAGAAGTTGCACAGGATTCTTATCTCCTCTCAGTCTCAAATTACCCTATGGTTTTTCACAAATGCTCTAGACACATAAATCTCCCGTCGGTCTCATTATGATTGGCCTATCATTCAATTATTTCTCGAGCTAACAATTGAAAGCATTAAGATCATGAGAAAAACATAAAAGCAATGCTAAAAGAAAACTAGGATTTAGCCATAACTCTACCAAACCTTCATAAGTGGCTACATCATCACCCTAGAAAAGGTAATTTAGCTACTCATTATTGAAACAACATCAAATTCATTGAATAAAATCCAAAATCCATAACAGAAGTTGAATAATCTTTCAAAATCCTAATTTTCTCAACTAATCGCAGCCTATGGTGTAAAAGTAGATGACCTAATTGAGTTTAAAAACTGAATTTATACATCCTGAATGCGTACACTCGCGAGGCGACAAGCTTCTCGCGAGGCGAAATTTAATGACTGAAATCCTAATCTATCAGCGCGGTCTCGCGAGGCGAACGAGCTGTCGCGAGGCGAGAATCTTCATCCAGTATGCTTCAGCTTTGTGCTCTACACCATCACTTGCTACGCTTCACCTTTGACCCTAATTAAGTACCCGAAAGTACGAACACCCAATTACACATAACTGACTCAAAAACATACAAAAATTACTAAAAATAATAAAAGGACTCAAAACACAACTTAAGACTAAACAAAGACAAATATGGGTAAAATTGAGAATAAACTCAACAAATCAAATTAAATTCACTAGTTAATCATAGTAAAAACTAGATAAACTAGCGGGTTATCAATATATAAATATTAAAATACAAGTTTTATATAATTAATTTTTTAGCAATAAATAAAAAATAATTATTCCAAAACTGATAGAAAATATTATGGCGTGTGTATATTAGAATAACTCTTTAAATTAATACATTTTTTAAATCACTTACAATCCTATCTAATTTTGTCTTTTTCTCTCTTCCCCCCTCTTTCTATCTTTGACTCTTTGTTTCTCTCTCTTTCTGTCAAAACGGTCTCATGCTCACAGACAGCAGGGCAGCCAAATGATTATGAAGGCATCAATTTCTCAATTCACACAGGAAATCCAAAATCTAAGGGTCAACCCTGACTAGTGATGGAGAGGTTTCCCACCATTGGACGTTGGTAATCATGGCTTTGCAATCATTCCCTCGAACAATTACATGAAGGGGGGATGCATTATTATGCCAGTCATATCAAATGTCAGCCATCCCACTAGAATAACACAATGATACTACATACGGGCCCTCATCATATATAGGCCTCGTCCATGGCTAATTAGGCTGCAGCTCAACTGTGTTATGTTGGTCAGTCCAACAGGCCGCTTGAACTCAAGATGCGGTGGGGAACAGTTGCCCCTAGGGCGATGCTAGTTGGAGACAAGTGTGGAGCTCTCGTGACTGTGCTGACCACTTGGATGCCTTCTGTCGTCCATTATCGAGCGTGTGTGCTCGGCCACCTTGCCCCCGATGCCTATCTTAGCTTTATGCTCGGGCCTTCGTTTGCACCTATCTTTTCGTCTACTCCATGTGTTTTCGTTTGCCGTTTGTCCAACTTTTTCATGCTTACTTGTTACTTGTTGGGGAGTTGATTGCCTCGTTTCTTGCATTTAGATTTACTTTTGAAATAATGATGCCCATTTGTTCCTCTTCCTTCCAACCGTTCGTTAGGAAAAAGAGTGAGGTGGGAGACGAAGCACTTCTGCTCCTTCTATTTCTTCCTTCCATTGAACTTTTCTAGAGAGCTATCATTGTCATTCCTATCTTCACAAGAGTTTTCACCTACCTATTTTAGAGTACCTCTTCCCTTCTTTATTTTTACTACTTCTCTTTTTAATGGTTCTCATAGTAGAAATGGGGAATAAGGAGAATGATTCTGATTCACTGGAGATTCTCCCTAGTCCCCTTCCTCTTTCCGTCGCAACCTTCGCAATAGAGAGGGCCTTCTTGTGTAGTTGGAGGTCTTGTTTCCACTGCAAGTAGGGTTTTTTTTTTTTTTTTTGCATTGTGTCCTGATGTTGTTGTTGGTTCTGGTCGTGGCGCTCCAACCATAGAGAGTATTAGGGCTGTTTATTGGGAAGCAAGGAAGGGGCTTCGTTGCCCTCTTTCCGAGCTGAAGAGGTCGATCCGTAGATGATCTCAGATTGTCTTCTTCGTCATTTGACTCAGAGTATTCTTCTCTTTTAGGGAATCAAGAGATGGGCCAGAGGAGGTTCGAGGCCGATGAGGAAAACTGCCCCCAAACCATGGATGAGTCCTTCTAGAATGCTTTCAAGCAGGTTCAGATGTTGAACCCTTCGGTGGAGCTCACAATTAATTTTGCTTCATGCGTCTGGTTCATGGAAGACAGTCATTTGAAGGAGTTTGGTCCAGATAACTCCAAGACTATAGTGGAGACGAGATTGGGTGCTAGTCTCAATCAAGGAGAGCGTTCCGATGGACAAGGTCAGCCTGGAGAATGCCACTTAACTTTTTCATTTTTTTTTTTTTTTTTGCTTTTGTGACAAAATTTCTTTGTAATTTTGAATGTAATTTTGTTTCGCTTTCACTTTTTAATGGACCTTTATTCGCCTAATGAGACTTTTTTCTTTACAATTTATAGGTTCGTTAATTTCTCTTCACAACCTTTTTAATCGCTAAGTATTATATGTTTCTGAGCATGGGAAGGGAGGGTACATTTTAATGGCACTCATAGAACCCTTATAGTTTCTTTTAGTCTCCCACTAGACACGGCTGCTAGTCAGTCCAAAGGCAGCGCAATATAAATTCTAAGTCATTCCATAGGTAAAATGATTCAAATGTTTCTTCATTTGAATTATTTAGAGATTTACTACGTGTGGAGTGGCCAATCTCATTTTATCAAAATAATATTATGGAGTGGTCGACTACTATAAGCATGCATTCTAAACTGCAAAACCTTTGAAGGTTTGCAACGTTCCAATGAGGGATCATAGCCTCGCATCCAAAGGTTTGGTTCCCTAATGTTGGTTGTTCTTTGGAGGGCGGCTTCAGGATAATGGAGGAAAGGAGGGGAGTACCTGCAAAGACACTTTGATGTTTAAGTTAATATAGGGAATTGGGAGAGTTTAAGTTAAAGAGACTCTTGTGTTGTGGGCATTTATCGGCCAATGATGGTGAGGTTTCTCGTCATTGAACATACGTAATCTTGACCTAGCCATAAACCCGACCAATTGTATAAATGCGGATGCACTGCCACGCAGATCATAACCACTGTTACTCATCCTACTAGAAGAGGGTGGTGATCCTATGAGGCCTTATCATATAGGCCTCGTCCATGACTAATTTGACTGCAACTCAACCTAATTATATTAGCTAGTCCAATTGGCTGCTTGAACTCAGGGGACGCGGCCTAGAACAGTTACAATCCTAATATTGTGCAAATAATATAATTTCATCAAATAAGAATTAAAGTAAGAAAATGGGTAAATTGGAATAATGATTTTATTTCGATCCCATAGTTTGATACAAGTAGAAATAAAAAAAAGCATCAAAAGTAGTTTTATTATTTCATATACAATACACAATACAAAATAGAATCCAAAACAATTTAAATGATATAAAGATCCCAAATAAAAAAGAAAAAATAATTGTTATAAATTGTATTATGTACTGAACCAAATATCTTTTTTTTACAAGAAATATCTAAATTCAAATGGTAGATTTAAAGTACAACAAATACTATCTATAATTGTGGTCAAGAAATCATATTTTTAATTCTTCTTTCAATGATGACTTTTCTTTGACAGAAAATGACATTGTGAGAAATAGGATTTAGAAAGTCAATAGAGACAAATTAAAAGTTCAAGAGGGGGAATATTTTATAAAATACAAAAAAGGTTAATTTATGTGTTTTTATAAATTAGTTAAGAGTATATTTGGAAAATATATGAAATCTAATTTCACAAAAGTAGAAATTGCATCCCACCATTTTTAGAGAAACAGGATTATATTAATTTTTCAAATGTGAATGACTTAAAATAAGAATGTCATTTTATAATTTTTTTATTAACGAAAATAGAAATCTTATGATTCTAGGATATTTAAACTTGAAATAATATTCTATTCATTCATACCAAATACCAAGTGTAATTAGTCTATTGACTAAGATTATGTGTCTCTCAATTCATAATTTTTTTTATTGAGAATAAACACATTTTCATAATAATAATTGTTTGAAGTGATTATAATTAGAGTTTAATTGCTGTACACTGTCAGTATAAAGTTTTTTACATTGATAACCAATCAGAAATCATGGTGTGTGTGACTTTTAATGTAATTAGGATAAGAGTCAAATAGTTTAGCTTATGTGGCAATTTCTGATTGGTTGTCTGTGTAAAAAAATTTTACACCGACAGTATATACCAATTAAATCTCTATAATTATATGATAAAAGTTAAAAAATGTTTAAAATAAATTATAATTGAAGAATAAAAATATTTACAACAAAGTACTCCCATCAGGCCCATCAGGAACAATCTATGAGTCTTCTTGTTGGAAGGTCTTAAGCATTAAAAAAATTACAATAAAGAATATCTGTAAATCTTTAAATGAATAATAAAATATTTTTATGATGTTATTTTATATCTAACTATAAATATTTAAATAAATAATTAATAGTGGTAATTTTAAAATTGACAGTAAAATAGAAAATCCGTTTATAGTTGTATAAGTCATGCTCTCACTACCACATGCACATTAAATGTAGGATCTATGAGTCTCTTTCCACACGAAGGGTTTTAAAAAGATTGTGACAAAAGATATTGTTTCATGGTATACAGGGTGGACTTGGGTTTGGTCCAATCCGTTTGTGTGCAAGTTTCAGTAGTTACAGCTTCCAGGAAATATTAAAGCTCACTATGAACTTGCTCCAAACGTATGCCATCTCTCCATCATGAACCAGTTTCTTGGTGTGGATGTCTTTGGTCCTCTCATCTTGGACTCTCGGTCGAGCATTATCAATTTGTGCTTCAACCAAAAAAATAAACAAATAAGATTATCCTTTATCCTTAATTATGGAAATGTTTCTTTCTTCATGCAAAGAAAAATCAACTTATAAAAGTCACTTTCCCCTCAATATGGGTGATTTTTGATTTTATATTTTGAAAATTTCAAAAATCAAATCTAGTTTCAGTTTTGAGTTTTAGTTCTGAGTTGTGTTTTAATTTTTTTTAGTTAAACCATTCTCTTTACCTCGCCTCACTATGAATTCACACAATATAAAAAAATATTGACACATAAAAATAATTAAAAATGACAAAAAAATAATTAAGTCCGAAAAAAATAATAAACAAAAAATAAAAATTTTAAAAAAATAAATATTATAAAACTATAAAAATAATAAAAATAGTAATCATAAGTAGTAGGAATAACCACCATAACAACAACAACAACAACAACAATAATAATAATAATAATAATAATAATAATAATAATAATATTTATAACATTTATGTAATTTGTGTTTAGTTCTTTTTGAGCAAAAATTACACATGAATAAATAATAAAAACATTAAAAATATCCTGTGATTTCATTAACCACAGAAAGGAGAAAAATGCATAGGTTTTAAACATTCCAAAATGTCATAATAGTCAACAAACTAATCATGTGCGTGTTAGCTTTAAAACTGAAACAGGAATCGTAAAACCTTTTTTTATGGTTTTGGACTTTAGATGAAAATTGTTTTCAAATTAAGTAAAAAAATTAATTTAACCTCATTTTATCCGAACAGGATTTGTTTTCAAATTTAATTTTTAAAGCCAAAAACCAGAAACTTAGAGCCATCCTGAACGGCCCTTTATATTTTGATAGTTAAGTTTCAAAATAAATAGGTAAATAGGTTGCTTCTTCATATTAGGGTAAGATCGACTTGCTCTTTAGAATATTACTTGATCACGTTGAAAAGTAATTAACAATGATTAAAAGTAGTAAGATTTGAACTCAAACTATTTGTATAGACCAAATGAACTTTAGTCTGAATTGGAGCATATGTATGAAGTTCTAGTAAAGATCGGTTTTGAGATTTTGGATACCCCGTTTGAACTTAGAAATTGATATTATCAAAATCATTTGAACATTGTCCTCTTACATTTTTTGTTACAAAATCATTAATAAATCGTTTATAAGCAAGATTAATGATTTGATGCAAAATCTTTAATTTTTAATTATTTAGGTTTTCCCCCATTGTTGCGAGCTTTGGTTGTTCTCCCAATGGAAGCTACAATTTCCATTCCCCCATTTCCAAGGTATGACGTGTGTTGTTCCTGTATATCAGTTTCCCCCAAAGTAAAGAGTGTTCATGCGATTGTTGTGGTAATATTGTTATACTATGTATTGTGCATGCAAAACGTGAGAAGCTGCAATGCTACATTTCTAATTAACACCGGTTCTTCATGGAAGTATGTTCTCTTAATGTTGTACCATGCCTTAGATTGTTATTCTATTGTATCATGATTCATAGCATCTTCATTTGACTTTTCTTAATCTTTTCCCCCACCCACCCAATTTGTTAACTTGACAAATTCATGTAAACATATTGTAACGTTCCAAGACGGGTCTTTTCCGCGTGCTTTGTCTTTATTCACACGCTTCCTTTGAAAACTTCCTAGGAGGTCACCCATCCCAAAATTGTTCCAAGTCAAATACGCTTAACTGTGGAGTTCCTAAGTGACGGGCTACCGAAAAAAGATGCATCTTGTTGGCATAAGTAGTACCAATAAATTCCTTTAAGCATTTGGCAATTATACAGTCTCATACCTGTACAGTCTCGGAATCCTTCAACTAAGCATTCTCATACCTGCATAGTCTAGGGATCCTCCTCATTTTGGTGTGAAATCGGTTCATTCATGTGTCTCTGGATTTGTTGCCTGATAATGCTTTGGTGGCTCTGGTTAATGGTTACCTTTGATTCCCACTGCCCATGACCTTTCACTTACAAAGCAAAAGGTGATCGGAAATTATGGCAGCAGTGCAGCACCGACAAGTGGTTGGAGAAGATAACCTAAAAATAGGTATAAATAAATCAAAGTATGGTGGTGCGTAAAGTGTGCAGTACTTTTATGACTAATTGTTTTATCGAAAGAGGGGAGAGGAGAGAGGAGAGAGATTTTTTATTTTGCCAAAATACCCATTATATCCCTAAGTACCCGACCTCCAAGCCTAACGTTGGAGTTTTGTAGAATTGGTCGTGTGTAATGGAATTGATCAAAGTTATACATGTTGGACAAATCATGCCGAGAGAAGAGATGCGGCTAGTGATATAAGGAATAGTGTGAGATATGCATCAAATGATACCGACACAAATACATATGAGGGCGATCGATTTGAAGAGGATCTTCATGATTGTCCTCAAATGTTTGAGAGGTTGATAAAGGATATATAGAAGCCGTTGTATGATGGTTGTACTAAATTGACAAGAGCGTCAACGATCTTAAAGTTGTATAACTTGAAATCGGGCAATGGATGGACTCATAAGAGCTTTATGGACTTACTTACACTTTTGAAAGATAAGTTGCCGGGGGATAATGTGTAGGGGTGTCCATTGGTTCGGATCGACCCGATGAACCCAAATATCTGAACCAAATCTATTAAATTGGTTTGGATCAGAACCAAACCAAACCTGATGGTAATTAGTTCGATTCTCGGATTCAAAGATATTAGAACCGAATCGAACCGATCTGAACGAACTAATTATTATATCTTACTATTTTTTATATATATTTATATTTTAATATTTATATATATTTTTATATTTTTGTATATTTTGATATTTATATATTTTTCAATTTTAAATTTTTTAATATATATTAGTATTTTAATATTTTTCATGTCTGAACCGAGCCAACTCGTTTTTTAACGGATTGGTTTGGTTCAAATTTCCTGAAAATTTTTTGCAAATCCGAACCGAACCAATTGATTTTGATTGGTTCATATTTTTTCCCATGCAAATTTGAGCCAAACCAACCCGTGAACACTCCTAATAATGTGCTTCCTCGTCGAACATATGAGGCTAAATGAATGTTCTGCTATATTAGCATGAGCTATGAAAGGATACGCGCTTGTCCAAACAATTGTATTTTATTTCAGAATGAATATGCATAATTAAATATGTGTCCTAAATGTAATGTCTCGCGGTATAAGAAGAAAGAATCAACTTTAGAGAAGGTTCTATGGTATTTTCCCATAATTCCCATATTTAGGCGCATATACCGTAGTTCAGAAGATGAAAAGAACTTGAAATGACATGAGGATGAAAGGACTAATGATGACAAGCTACGGCATCCGACAGGTTCCCCACAATGGATGAAAATTGATCATGATTACCCTGATTTTGGGCAAGAAATCTACGACTTACATTGTTTACGGACAAATTTAACCTACATGGTGTTCAAATTAGCGTCCATAGTACATGGCTTGTGATTTTGGTGATTTGTAACCTACCTCTGTGGCTATGCGTGAAGGGAAAATTTATGAGGTTATCTCTGTTAATTTCTGAACCCAAACAACTGAGAAATGATATAGACATATACTTGAATTCTTTAAGTGAAGACTTGGAGAAAATGTGGGAGACGGGGGTAGAAGTAGATGATGGTTATAAGGAAGAGAGTTTCAATCTGAGGGCTATGTTGTCCGACACAATTAATGTTTTTCCAGCATACGGTAATCTGTCAGGATACAGTACCAAAGGTCAGTGTGCATGCTCTACATGTGAAGGTAGTATATATTGGATACAGTTGGAACATTGTAAGAAGAATGTCTTTCTCGGGTAACATCGATTTTTGCATCAAAATCATCATTATCGATCATGGAGAAAGGCATTCAATGGGAACTCATAAGAAAGCAGAGCTCCTTTGTTGTTGACGAGTGAGCAACTGTTTGAAAAGGTATAGGATTTGAATATTAAATTTGGTAAACCTTTTGCGGGAGAGCTTGTCATAAGATGGTGGAAGAAAATGTTGATTTTCTTTGAATTGCCATATTGGAAGTCATTATATATACGACAATTCCTTGATGTGAAGCATGTTGAAACAAATATCTTTGATGGTGCCATTAATTAGTACGTTATTCAATGTGCCGGGGAAGACTAAAGATGACATCAATATAAGGTTGGACTTGGTTAGTATGAGATTCAGACAAGAATTGGGACCGATAAAGAAAGACAAACATACATATATACCTTCAGTCGCTCATACTTTATCTAGAAAAGATAAATTGATTTTTGTAACTTTTTTCATGGAATTAAGGTTACAGAGGAGTACTCTTTAATATTAGGAACCCCGTATCGATGAAAGATCTCAAGTAAAGTATGAGCCACTAACCCTTATGGACAAAAGAGTTTCCAATTGTTAGTAAAGTGTCTACTAAAACCTTTTTGATATTTTTATCACCATTTTCTTAATGAATTCTTGTGTATCATACCGTTGATAAAAAAATTTCTATGCTTTTTCCGGTTTGTTTAAAAAAAAATTGAAAAGGGAGATTGAATGTAAACGAACTTGTGATGTATGACAAAAAACTTACAAATCGGCATATTTTATGATTATCATCTATTTAAGAGCTGTTGGAATATATATATCTTTAAAAAAAAAAAGAGAGTGAAGATTACAAAAATTAAATTAAATTAAAATAAAGATGTCGCATATTGAATCCAATTCTCAACTTCGAGGAGATAAGAGAAAGTTATGGTGTCTTTTTCGATATTCTTAATAATTTTGGGATAACAGTTATTTTGATTAATTAGAATGTGTCACCTTAATTAAATGAGTCATATTAGTGAGTCAAGTCAAATAATTCTTACCATCTAATTGAATCACCGAGATAGGATAAAGTTATCATGGGATACCGGAAAATTCACCTAAAGTTCTATATTCAAAGGCATAATAAGAATGTATCTTCTCCGGTATCATCAATACTTTTGAGATAAAAGTTATTCTGCTCAATTAGAATACGTTATCTTAATTAAATAGATCATATTAATGGATCATATCAAATAATTTTTACTATCGGATTGAGCCACCTGATAAATATTATTCGGGTCAGAACAGAATTCACGTCATAAGAAAAGTATATTTTACACACTGACACACACATATATAACTAGCAAAGAGGTGGGACCTAAAAAAAAACCATCTTTGTGGTGATGCGACTGTCGCAATTTTAATCTTACGCAAATCGACTTAAAAGAGCTTTGCTAAAATAATTTCCTTTGTACAATTCTTAATTTTCTGATTCTGATCATGAATATTAATCTTTTTATTTCATTAATGAAGATTTCCCCCAATTGGAGCCAATATAATTAACAAGTTATATCAATGTTGTTAAAGCCGGATGGAACATCAAACAAGAAAAAGTTCTGGTTTAGATTTAACCGGTTCAATCGGATGTTCTGACCGGATGATATATATAACATGTAATATTGTTATAATATGCAATATTAAAAAAATATACGAAAAATAGTCAAAACACACAAGATCAAAGTGTTCTGCTATTCAACATTGTTGAATGAGACGAATGGCTAGATGGACCAATAGCTTTTGTTGTTGTGCACTGCCGCATTTATGAAGGAAAGATTGCTAGATCTGAAATACAGGATTAGGCAGCCGAATAGGTTTTATCTTTATTGTTTCCATTTTTTTCCAGTTTTTTGTTTTTCAATTTTTAAATTTTAAATTTTACTCTCTATAAAACTGGTCAGATCCGGTTTAATCCAGTCCAACCTGGTCCAACCGAGTTTTTTGCTGGTTCAAAACGATTCAAAGCGGTCTGAACGTAGAAACGGTTTTGACTTCTGATCAAGACTGGACCAAAGCTCGGTTCACGGTTCAACCGGTCCAGTCCGATTTTCATAACACTATGTTGTATGGTACAAGCTATTTTAAGAAAATTTTATTTTCTAGAGTTTAAATCCATGCATTAATCTTAATGAACTACTTTACATTTGAACCTCTATTTTGTAGGGCTATAATATTTTGAATTTTCATACTACTTTCTGGATATTATATTTATACACATAGTATAAAATTTGAGTTTAATAATATGGGTCATGCTAATCAGTGTCTTGAAGAATAAAAAAAAAATTCTCATTGAAAAACTAAATTTATCATTCCTCAAAATATTAAAGGAAGATTCTATCGTATCCATTGGGTATCATACCCTTGTTTATGTGACCCAATTAGATGGTGAGAATTTAACCCTATGTGGCATCGACATGATCAATTAATTGAGGTGGCACAATCTGGTTGGATATACGGTATTCAAACCCTCTACTTTCCAAGGGTACCATAACAATGCCCAATATTAAATGCATTAATTCTCAATGAAATATTTTTTTTTTATTCCTTAACCGGTAGAAGTAGCATTCTCCTAATAATATTCAGGTTTAATTAAGTTTTTAGTCTCTGAAAAGTGAGTCAATTTTGGTTTTGGTCCTTGCACATTTTTATCGTTGGCTTTGATCCCTGCAAATTCCAAAACTTTGGTTTTGGTCCTTGCCGACACAATCCATCCGTTAAGTGCTGACGTGGCTAACGGACCGTCATATCAGCACTGTCATGTAGGCTAATTTTATAATATTTAATATCACGTGACTAACAGTGTTGACACGTTAAAAAAATATATCAAGTTAATATTTAATCCATATGAAATTAAATATTATAAAATTAGCCTGCGTGATTTAGAGCTAGGTATATGGTTCTGGGCCCGCGGACAGTCCGTTTGGCACGCAGTCCGCGCGGGCCTTGACTAGGCAAAATTCATGTCCATTTAAATGCGGGCTTTTTAAGTCTGGTCCGTTTAACCCGTGGACTAAATGGACTTGGTCCGCGGACTCGCGGACCAGTCCGTGGACTTATACAATATAAAAAAATCCTGAATTAGGAGGATTTACGCGCCCAAAGTTATGGATTATGTTTGATGTACTTGTTTGTGTTGGAGTATTGTTGGTTATTATGTTTGGTCAACGTTTAGTATGGATTGTGTTGAAAATACTATTACTTTGAATTGTGTTTGATGTACTCATGTTTGATATACTTAAGTCAAATATTACTTGCTTTGGAGAATTTTTAGATAAAAATGCATGAAAATAATGCAGGCTATTAAAGCAAGTCATATTCAGACTTTGCATTTACCAATTTCAATCTTTGTAGCATAAAAAAAGTTTTTACTAAAGGAAATAAACAAATAAATAAAATTTAGAACTGACCTACAAAATTTGCTCCTCTATTTTTTTGAGTTCGTTGACCAGTCCATTTAACTCGTGGACTATGCAAATTGAACGCGGACTTGATAAATACAAGTCATTTTATTTTGCGGACTATTCCGATCCGTCTAAGTGCGGACTAATGTGGACCGGACCGGACCAGTTCGTATACCCAGCTCTAGCCACATTAGCCCTTAATGGATGGATAATGATGGCAGAAACCAAAGCCAAAGAAGTGCAGAGACCAAAACCAAAGCCGACTCACTTTTCAAGGACAAAAAACTTAGTTAAACCTAATATTCACAAACTTTATTTTAAGCTCATTAATCTTGGTGGTTGATAATTTTTTTTTTTTAGATACCTATGTGATAGGTGCGAAGTACTCACTGCTGTTAATGGTGACTAATCTCCAACGGGGAACCTGAAGGCACACAAGGTCGGTAGTTCCCTCCCAACTAGATTTTTTTCATTCGTAAGAGACACGATTCGAATCATTAACCACTTACTTAAGGGACCCTAATCCTTACCACTCTAACCAACCTAAGTTGGTTGTTGGTTGATTATTTAGTGCTTCAAGTGAATGCTACAAGTTGTAGAACCAACGGGCCATCTAGTTTGGGCACCACCTTGCATGCTCCCACTTGTGGTCCAATCCACTCCTACTCTCTCAGCAAGACCTACACATTGGTGATGGCCGGATGGGTGACGCGCATAGAGGACGCAACAGACTTGATGTGGGTCAATATCAAATTGTCCTTTTGTTTTTAACATGTTCTGATCTTGAGGGAACTATTTTAGTGTTGTTAAAAATGATACAGAAAATGTTGGTACTCAATTATATGCAAGTTGCGATTGGAATAATGCTTCTATTTCCATATCCGACAGCCTAATTAATGGGAAAGACACTTGTTTCAACAATATCTTTTCTCCCTGTGATGATTCATGAGTTTAATTTTAATATATTATTATTATAATTTTTTTTTTATATTATCAATTAATGACACATCATTTCGTATATGATATTTAAGGTAATTTTTTTAATCAAATATTTATAATGATATGATAATATATGATTGATTATTAATGTAAAAACTTTTTATTGATAGTGCTTTATAATTAAATTCAAAATTCATACCATTACCCCATCGCAAAAAAAATCTAGGGTTCCAGATGCAAATCAATGTTTACAATGAAATTTGTATTTTCCTTAAAATTAATATACACGGCTTATTTTCACTTTATTTCCTTTGATATAAAATTTTGTTTTTATTATTTACGCGCGTTATATTCCTAACATTATCAGTGGGTCATACAAGTCACAGCGACACTTGGTTCACTACTAATTTAAAGGTAGTTTTTGTGCTATAGTCATTTTTTTTTCATGAAACGTTTAACTGCAATGTTTTGATGAGATCCAATGTAATATTAGTGTTGGTATAATCACACCTTTCTTATGCTACAGTCTAAATGTATGATTACATATTCTTTGAAAATGATAAGTCGATATAGCATATTTGTCATTTAATTAGTCTGTAATTTTTTTAAAACATTCATGTTAAGATTTTTTTTTGCTAATATCATATTAAGATTTTTTATAGTTTAATTTTGATACAGTATTAATATAAATTTTTTTTCACTGTCAACTAATTACAAATCATCTTATGTATGACTTTTAAGATGATTATGATAAGGGTAAAATATTTTTAATGACATGATAATTTATGATTGATTAATAATATAATTTTTTTCAATAAAAAACAATATAATTTTTTTCAATAAAAAACAATGTAATTTTTTTACACTAAAAATATGTACAAATAAGATCCGTTTACTTTTGTCATTTCATGTTTTCATTTCTAAAATAAATAATGAACATAAAATATGTTTGTCGGGCTATTCTCCTTCTCAATTTCAAAAAACAAAATCAGTATTTATGAAAATTTTGAAAATGTTTAAAAATAGTTTTCATCATTTCCAAAAATGTTACTGTTGTTTGCATAACTAATCCCCATTTTGGATATCATCTACTTGACCAGGTGTGTATTAATTTGTGTATCATATAATAAAAAACTAAAAAATAGAAAATGAAAATTTGAATACGAAATAAACAGACACTTAATATTTTGTGATATTTTTAGGTATTATTTTTGAGGGATACAAGCCACTTAATCGAATTAAAAATAGGCAGATCAATAGCATAGATTTAGCCTATAAAAATTACAATTGTCATTTTTCTTTCTCCCACAAAACAATAAAAATTGGAGAATGTTCAAGTATATAAAAATTGAAAAGTAATAAAAAGGGAGAGTGATGTGCGCGTGCTGTGATCGGAATCTCTTTTGTGATTGAGCTAACTTGATCCTTAAGCAACCACGTCATTTTCAATTAGCAAAAAGATGAAATATAGATATATATTAAACCACGTCGTTTTCAGCCACATTTAAGTATTCTTATTATAAATCTTTGAATAGAATCCGGATCCTCTAATTTTAAGACGAAAAAATTATGATGATTTTGTGTCTATAAAATAAAGAGAATGGTGATTAAAAATAAGAGATAAAGATAAGAGAGAATATGAATAAAAAGAGAGGTAAAAAAAAAGATAGGTGACTTTTCTTCATTAAAATTAAAGGGTCCAAATTCCTTTCAATAATAATAGAGGAAAAGACAATCTCCTACGCCGCGGTGCACACAAACAAAATTTCAAAATTTAAACGCACGTGTCTCATTGGAGGAGGGCCCACGATGTCGTGTCAAGAGATCGCTCGGATTTTCACAGTCAAATTAGGTGGAACCTTCATATCAGAAATGATTGCGTAAACGTATGGGTTTTATTGTTATTCTGAGTTTTTTTTTTTGCGCTAAACGGGGCTAAAAGCCCAAAATAAAAATAAAAAAACAACTACAAAGCAGAAACAGCACAGGTATGAAAACTCGTATTTACCGTTTTTAGTTAATAAAATGCTCCATATGTACGAGAATCATGAGATAAATATTTATTGTTATCATGAGAAATAAGATAATTGAAATTTAATTATTAAATATTAGAGTTTAATGGCCATGCAATACCAGTGTAAATTAGTTTTATACTGACATTCAATAACAGTTCACGATACTAATACAACAGTCCACTTTATAAATGCATTTTAAAATTAACTGCAAAATTATGAGTTCTTAGTGAACATCAGTATAAAATTGGTTTACACTGACGATGCAGGTTCCCTTTTCTCTAAATATTATTTAGATGGTCAAAATTAGAAGATAAATATGTACAACTATATAAGTGATTATTAATGAATAATATTTTTTTGGTAAAAATAATTAATGAATAACTTTTAATCCTAATCATTTATATATATATATATATATATATATATATAGAGAGAGAGAGAGAGAGAGAGAGAGAGAGAGAGAGAGAGAGAGAGAGAGACGTGAATCAACTCTCACAGTTTTGGAGCACTGCCCTAAATATATAACATATGAAAAGTTTTAATATTTTATAAAATCGTATTCTATTTTAACATAATATATAATTGTTGACAAATTTATATAAGATGTAATAATTCTTTAAAAATAAATATTTTTGGAGCAACCATTGCCCTTTTTAAATATGCATTTTGTAAAGTATGATGTGTTTGAGGGATATAATTCTGTGTTCACTTTTGATATTATCTTTTTTTTTTTTTTGTTGATAACACTTTTGATATTATCTTTTCAACTATTCATATTTTGCCTGCAATATTTTACATTTAACTATCTTGTCTCACATGTTAAGTTTAGTTGGCTAAATATAATATAATAAAATTATATAAGGAAATTTTGTCTTTTATTTTAATTTAAAAGCTTCACTATGGTCATTCAAAAGAAATAGATTAAAGTAATATTTTGGTCCCTATACGTGATACCAATTCTTCATTTAGTCCCTATACATAAAAAGTTATTAAAAAGGTCCTCATACGTGCAAATATTATCCATTTGGTCCCTCCCGTTATGTTGTCGTCTTCAATGATCCGTGAACTATTACGTATAGGGACTAAATGAAGAATTTATGTCACGTATAGGGACTAAATGAAGAATTTGTGCCACGTATAGAGACCCAATAATTTAGGTTAAAGTAATAATCTGGTCCCTATACATAACACAAATTCTTCATTTAGTCCCTATACGTGACACAAATTCTTCATTTAGTCCCTATACCCTATACGTAGTAGTTCACGGATCATTAAAGATGACAACATAACGGGAGGGACCAAATGGATAATATTTGCACGTATGAGGACCTTTTTAATAATTTTTTATGTATAGGGACTAAATAAAGAATCGGTATCACGTATAGGGACCAAAATATTACTTTAACCAAAGAAATATAAGGTTCATATCATACATTAAAGGAGTTTTATATTTGTAAGTTGTAACTTCATTTTTAGACGAAGGTACAGATATATAACCTTCATCAAATCGAATGGAGCAATCGTGAAAGACCATTTCAAGGGGTTTGCTAATGGCGGTTTCATTCCCAACAAACAGAGTGGATCCGGTTTCTAGCTTCCGTTTATAAAAAAAAAAATAGATGATATCAAAGCTCAAAATTTAAGCTTTTATCCAAGGAAAGTTTTAACGTCAGTTTGCGTTGATTTTAATTTTAAACATAGGGACACTAAAAAGTTATTTGATATCTATAATATAAAAAGTAGTTTATTAAATTTTAGGTATTTGATAATATTAATTGTTGAACTAATTTATAAATATAAGAAAACATATGTATGTTACTTTTAATATTTTAATTTATTTAAATTATTTATCATCTTACAAATTAGAATATTAATTTTTCAATTTTTTATTTTTAAATATTTTTATTAAATGAAATATATATAATTTTTTTTATATAAAATCTATTTTTGTATTATTTATTTTATAATAGTTATTAATTTTAATATTTTAATCTATTTCAAATTAAATGTTATCTTTAATATTTTAAATTATAACTAGGGATCGAGTAAAGTAGAAATTTCGTTAAAATATTAAAAATAAAAATGAGAGAAAAATAATAAACTATAAGCTAAAACGTTATTTAAAATAACATAAGAAAAAAGTTATAAACTAATGAAATAAATTTATTTACCAAATATTTCTACGTACCAATCAAGTTTATAAGCTAGACAAATAAACTATACTTATCAAACAGAGTCTCAAAGTTTTTTTTGGTCAAGAGGAGGCTCATAAGAGACCTTATATAGGTTGAGAAAAAAGGAAAAAAGGAATCGAAAAAAGGTAAAACGCATTGCAGAGATTTCAACTCACACACTTACCATTCATATGTTGCAGCTTACCAAGTGAGATTAATTACTGAAGGGGACGAGTCTCGTAGTATTTTTACTCAAATGATGAAAGAGTTACAATACTTTCATCCTTTGGAGTGAGAACCTTTTTTAATGATGTTTTTTTCTCATACAAATAAATTTCAGAATTAAACTCAAAACTATATGTTTAAAAAATGTAATTCTCTTTCAGTTAAAAACACATTAATTCTTCTTTATTAGTTAATTAGTCTTGACACTTTTACAACATTTATTAATTTATATTAAATGCTTATTTAATAAACCTAAACCTTCTCGTAATCATAATTATAGTTGATGTAATACATGAAAGGAACATCACGAGCAGTCTACAAAAGCCTTAAGGGGTAGGCTGGGTTTTTGTCTATTGGTAATGGTGGGATCCATCTATCACTCATAGCCTTCAACCAAAGCAAACTACTAGTTCTTAACCAACCTCTTCGTACATCTATCTAGTATTTTACCTAAAAGTATTTTTTTTTTTTTATGACGAATTCTCTCATATTTCAAGAGTAATTTTATTCTATTTAGGTGATTCAATCAGATGGTGAAAATCATTTGACTTGACTCATTAACATGACTTATTTAATTGAGGTAATACATTCTGATTTGTCAGGTAACTTTTATCCCAAATTTATTGGGGATACCAAAAAAGATACCTTTTTTTATTACTTTAAATTATCTAGTTTTATATCGGGAAGGTTGATCATAAAAGTAATATACTTGCTACAAAGATTGATGGAGAGATATTAGGAGCAATATTTTTAAAAGCGGACCGATCATTGAACCGATGAAGATACTGATTCATTGTTCACTGATCCAATCGTGATCGAACCGGTTGTAATTAAATTTATATTTTTAATTTTATATAATATATTCATTAAAAAAATAGATGTGTAATAATTTACTCTCAATTTTTTTTATTAATAATTATGATTTTTTATTTTATTTTCTAAAACCCCTTTACCTTATAGTAGTTTTTTTCTCAAAAAAAAAAAAAAAAAAAAGAACTTAACTTTTTGTTACGACTTATGAAATAATGGAGATTAGATTCACACTACAATACGACCTTTTCAATTTTTATTCCACTAGACAATAACTAAACTTGTAATTTGTTATTATGCTTAATACACGTGGGCACATTGCCAGCCTTTCAATTCTGTGATTTACTTACAACCCTTAAATATACATTATTTTGAATCTATCCTTTTATACCTCGACAGTCACCGCTTTTATTAGTGTCTCTGCTTTTAGCCGAAGACGGTGTGGCGCTGATGTTGGAAACAGAAATTATGGTACAACATCTCACTACCGCAAGCGTCACAACCATGTCACCTACCTCAGGGCATTCTTTACCTCTCCATTTCATTTGTTTTCACAACCTCTGCAATATATGCAATTCCTTTGGTAAGTTCAGGCATCAGAGACATCACGATTAAGGATTTTTGAATCCATTGCAGCAACCTTCTCCCCTTCTTCGCTCGAAATACCACCGATTTGAGTAAACTGTCGTACCGTCGATTTTCATCGATTTGGCCGATTTTTCGTCGGTTTAAGTGGTTCTTCACTGGTTCTCATGCCAAGCGATTTTCAGGAATATCCGGACCGGTACTTGGTACGGCTAATTGGTTGAACCAGCCGGTCCGATCCGATTTTAACAACTATGATTAGAAGAATTAAAAAGACTCATACATGATTTTCATCGATTTGGAAAAAGCATACGATAGGATTTTAAGAGAGGTATTGTGGAAAACTATGGAGAAGAAAGGAATTGAAATTGCCTATATTTGAACAATCAAATATATGTATGATGGCGCCACGACTAATGTGAGGACACAAGGTGGGGCATAACTATAGGATTGCATCAAGGTCAACTTTGAGTCTCTATCTTTTTACCTTGGTGTATTATATTTATTAAACATATCCAGGAGTCAGTGCCACGATGTATGCTTTTTGTTGATGATAGAGTCCGAGATGGAGAAACGAGAGAGGAAATAAATAGGAAGTGAGAGATGTAAAGACAAGCTTTGAAAACACATGACATTCGTTTAAGTATAAGTAAGACGAAGTATATGAGATATAAGTTTAGCATATAATGCAAACATTTTCAAGCTTAGAGGTGAAAATTGGAGAGCATACAATACCTCAGGTCAACAATTTAACTATATTATGCCCATCATACAAAATAATGGGGAAATAGAGGGATATGTAAACCATAAGATTCAAGCAATATTGATACCTTTGTCTCAAAGCATGCGATTTCCGGAATAATGGGATTTGGGTTTATTTTGAAAATGGTGGGGGATTGTGAGGGACTTCCAAAATATGGAAGTCCTAAAACACATAAAAGGAAAGGTGTCTCTTCACGAGTTTAAAATCCTTCCTAATAGGTGTGTTATATCATGAGAGTATGTGTCTATACATCAAAGGATACATGCATGAAAGGTTGCTTTCTTTCTTTCAATTAATGAAAGGTTGTTTCCATTCACCGAGTGGCATGAGTTAGTCTATAAATAGAACCACTCTACATGTAGGAAAGGTTGACGAAATTGTTAAACCTTATCCATTCCAAATCACCTTATTTTCTCTTTTATGCGTAAAGAGAGTTAAGAAGACTATTGTTCTGTAAATTGTCATTGACGATGCGCTTGGTTTAGGGTGTGCAAACCAAATCAAAGTTGCTCTATTGTATTCTGAAGGGGATTCGTTGTTAACACTTGTTGCATCCAATCTAGATAGAAATTGGTGTAGACGAATCGAACCTAAAGTCTAGTGTCCTCACACGCATTGGAGATTACGCATTTTCTTTATCTTCTCTTCTTTGTTGCAGAACCACACCCCATTATCTAACACGTTATTTGTGATAGAAAATTATCACTCAAGAATAAGGAAAAATTTTATCACACAACTATAAGACCTGCAATGTTATACGAGACTAAATGTTGGGAGGTAAATGTAGCAGAGATGAGAATGTTGTGTTGAATGAGTGGACACATTAGACAAGATATGATTAGCAACGAATGCATTAAAGAGAAATTTCAGGTAGCATCTATTATAGAAAAGCTGATAGAATCTCACCTTACGTGGCTTGGGAATGTGTAGAAAAGTTGTGTAGAAGACCCGATAAAGAGAGTAGATCATATGGAGAGTAGCCTAAAAGTTAGAGGTAGAAAGAGATTAAGAAAAACTATAAGTGAAATCCTTGAGAAGGATTTAGCTGTAAATGGATTGTCTATAATATAATATATTATAAAACGTTGTAGCATTCTTTGATCCATGTAACTGACCCCATCTAGTAAATAAAAGATTTGGTTGTTGTTGTAGAACTTTTTTTAACAACATTTTTTTGGTATTCGGAGGCCTCGCCCTATGATAGGACCTAGAGGTATCCTACTGAGGCTCTAAGGGAAGGACGATAGAAAATGGTATAGGGACATGGTTCGGGAGGGACTGAACCCTTCCTCCCCACCAAGCTTGTAGCTGTTAAATTAAAATTGGAATTTGCACAATTCATAGAATTACAAGCTTTTGGACAATGCGCTTCTAAGTCCAGCCAATGGATGCTGAGCTCCAAATATTATATACTTCCTCATTTGACTTTGGCTTCTAAGATATAGTTAAGTATTTTGAAATGGTTATTAAATTAAGGCAAATGTTGTTGCATTCCAAATTGCATATATCACTACAAAAAATTGTTATTTCCCCTGAATAATTATCAATGAACACGAAGGCCGACAGTATTCTACATTTACCGGGGGAAGAAGACGTTGATAATGTGTCAATGGGTTACCATCGAAATTACCATCAATTTAGTCTGTAAGTTTCGCGTGTTTGTGCGCGAACTCATTCTTGCAAATTGGAAAAGTTACCGTTGGCTAAGCCAGTGGCAATTGTCTGGAACTTATCCATGGCTTGATCGTCGATAAATTCAACTTCTGACTTCAGACAGACAGTTGTCGTTACCGATAGCTAGGTCCTCAGTAATGGCAACAGTCTTATCAACATTAAACTCCCACCAATGGGCGAGAGCATTAAATGGGATTTAATTTGAATAATTACTGACGATTTTTCCGTTGGTATATTTACCAATGGTTTGCGTCGGTATATCCGCCGAAAAGTTTAAATAATCACTAACCATGTGAGCCTTTCCCCCTCATTTTCTCATTTTACTTTTTCCCTCCATTCTCTCTTTCCCCATCACCGAAAATCATTCCAACACAACCACACCCCCACCATTCCAGCACCACCATTGCACCCTTTCCTTTCTCCCAAATGCACAACCTCACCACGAGAGCCGCACCACCACCGACACCACCTGGGCTGCCACCATTCTAGAACCACCACCAGACCATCTTCCTTTCTCTCCCAAACCCGTAGGTGCGCCACAACCAGGACCACTAGGTAAGAATCTTGTTATTTTGTTTCATATATTTCTTATTTTGATAATTTTGTCTAATACTTGTTCTCTATTTATTCATGGTGCATAAATTAGAAGAATAACTCTTGAGTTTTCAATGCTGATTCAGAAACTTGGGGGTTAGGGTTCTGTTTATGGGGGTTTGTTGTCTCTTAATTACATATTAATTAAAAATTTAAATTATTATATTTTTTAGTTATTATATATTAATTAATTCTTTTCTCCTAATACAAGTCTCTGTAGTTTAGAAACCCGAGGATGAGGCGATCATCAAGAGTAACTTTCACTGAAAAGCCTTAAAGCGGCTCTCTGAGATGCTTAGGGACACCCATGGCACCAGTGAATGTCCCTAGTGGATAGGAGATGCGGCTTAGGGATCCCTATATCGACACTAGGCTTCATGTGATTTTAAGAAGGTGTTCGTTCAGGCAAAGCAAAACAAGGTGTTAGAAAAATGCGGGAACTATTTATTTTAAATTTCTCAATTTGTTATATATTTATTGTTTATTTATCATTTGTGCTTATGTTGCTAGTAGGAGTATAAATGAGCTGAACTATTCGTGAACTATTCGGGTTTGGATCGTTAAATGCTCGATCAAGCTCGTATGCTTAATTAAATAAACAAATCCAAGTTTGAGATTGAGCTCGATTATTTAAATGAGTCAAGCCCAAGCCTTACAGAGTTGATATTAACGGCTCGTGAATAGCTCGTCTACACACACATATGATTTATATATATATCATAAAAAATGTAATAGTCTATAATTTTTGAATTTCACATACCACATTTTAAGCACATATTTCTATTTGTAGATTACCGTATAATATTAAAATCTTTATTAAATACTAAAATAATAAACTTAAAAAATAATTTAAGAAAAATTTTCATAAATGCAACAATAGTTAAGTTATAAATGAGCTAAACAAGTGAAGCTCAAGCTTTATTCTTTTTTTAACAAGCCAAGCTCAAACTTTTAGTTAGGTTCGTTTAAATAAATGAGCGAAGCTTGAGCAACCCATTTTTTTTCACAAGTCAAACTCAATATTCAAGTGCTCAGCTCAACAAGTTGCTGGCGAGAGAGCTCAATCGATATGTACATTTGGACGAAGGTCTTTTGCAAAATCTATGTTATGAAGGAAACCAACGAGTTTGTCAATGAGAACTCGAGGTAGACGTTTTGTAAGTCCTTTTTCTTATTCATGTTCGTTTTTTCAATAGAAAATTATTTTATATATTACATGGCATATTGTGTGCTTACGAATAACTGGGAGAGTTTGAGGCGAGGTCTTAAGTAGCCTCTGCCGACAGTTCTCCTGCCACCCCCATCGACCTAGAAGAGGAGGAAAGACAACGTCTGTGGTTGTGGGTTGAAGCAGCTGACGGAAGAAAAAATGGGTGTATTATGGCACCAGAGACCTCTTTTGTAATTAACGACGAGGGCTCTCTAACCTTACTCAGGAGTAGCGACCATCTTCCAGTCGTAGTTGGCGCTCTCAGGAGTCTAATGAGATTGTAGAGCTGAGATAGCGAGTTGTTGTTTTGAGGCATGAAAATCAGAGGCAAAAGGACTATGCGAAACTGATTGGTGGTACGAGGATTAGGCGGAGCTGATCAGAGACACAAAATTAGGCGGAACTGATCAGGGGCAAGGGAATCAGGCGAAAGATATATGCACATCAGAGATGCATAAATTGAATGAAGATGCATATTAGAGGTGATACTGAATAGAGATGCATATAATTGATGCACATCATAAGCATAATTGAATCAAGATAAGAAAAACTACAAAACTAGATTTGAGTTTATAGTGGTGATTAACGCTTTTGACGAGTTCCATTAACTCTACATAACGAAAAGGTAGAACTCTCCTTAAGGTGGATATCATGACTCTGATACCATATTTGAAAATTCGGTTTGTGACTAAGGGATAAGGAAAAGAAAGATAAGACTCTAAACTCAGAATAATATTGTATATGAGGCAATGTGATAATAATTAATGTGGTTATGATATGATGGTCCAATGATACAAAAGGCAAACTTAATAGTTCTATTTACGTATTTATACTAACTGTAGAGTCATAGTATAATGAAATAAGAAAACAAATAAGGAAATAATAAATAGAAAATGACTTCTAAGATCATTTAAGATTTTCTAAAATATTTTAAGATATAATTAAGTATTATAAAATATTCCCTGGATATTGTAACAAGCGCTTGACAATACTCCCAAAGATGGGGTGTATCAAGGTTTAAACTAAATAAACAAAAATTAAATATGGAACTTATATAAGATTGCAAAATATGAATTATACAACGTCAGTAAATTCGATGATGATGATAAGCATTGCTTTAAGTACTAACTTATGAATAATGCTTTTATGATTAAATTCAACTTAACTTATATATCCATCTATGATTTCCACTTCAGCCACTGAGTTTGATTGGTTAATTTTGTTTTCGTTTGTGCTTCGTATATTTTGTTTTCAAACTATATAGCATTGCTGTAAGGGTTATTGTCCACTATTATTAGACAATAAAAAGAACAATCAGTATATGCATTGTTTTCAATTTCCAATCGAAAGAGACAACAATATATAGCAATATGCTCTGCAACTCCAATTAGGTAATTATTGCATAAAGAATAAGTGTGAGGTGCATATTTATCTAGAATATATAGTTGTTGCCTAGCGCAAGTTGAGAGTGAGATCCAGGGAGGTAATGTTGGATCAAGTGTTTATTACTAACCCAAAAACTATAATTATTGATAAACTGAATTCTAACATATCGAGTTGGCCTAAAATAGGTCCCAACTTGAATTTTGTTTTTTTATCAACAACAAATCATTTTATTAAATGATACTACAAGGGTATTCTAACCCTTTTAGTCCAATCTATTTATTTTGTTGGATTATTTAGGCTAAATCTAACTCATTTTGATATCTGTAATCAATTGACATGTTTATGTATTACAAATGGTATAGCTCAAATACTTAAATGATGACATTTTCTTATAATTAACATTATATATGCTATCTAGTGTAGGGCACCGAGGGATCTTACATGTCTCCATATTGGTATGACATTGTCCACTTTGGGCTTATACCCTCATTGATTTGTTTGTCGACATTATCCAAAAGGTCTCATACCAATGGGGACATTTTCCGTGCTTATAAAACTCATGTTTCTCTAATTGTTTAGGTAATGTGGGACTTTGTTTGCACCTCAACAATTCTCCCCTCAAACAAAGGACCATGGTTCATCATCCTCTACAGCGGAAGTCTTCGAGTATTTAGCATGTTTATACTTGTACCGCCTACTAATGGGACACGCCGCCTGATCACCACAATGCTAGGAAGACTTTCGACACAAGGATCTTTGATCCAGATCTCCAACAGCTATTCCAATACTCGCCCAAGTCGACGCCATCGGCTCTAATACCACTTATAGGGCACCGAGGGATCCCACATGTCTCCACATTGGTATGATATTGTCCACTTTGAGCTTATACCCTAATGGATTTGTTTTTGGACATTACCCAAAAGGCCTCATACGGTCCACCATGGTTCATCATCCCCTCCAGCGGAAACCTTCGAGTATTTAGAATGTTTATACTTGTACCGCCGACTAACGGAACACGCCACCTGATCACCACAACGCCTGGAAGACTTTTCACACAAGGATCTTTGATCCAGATCTCCAATAGCTATTCCAATACTCTCCGAAGCCGACATCATCGGCTTTGATACCACTTGTAGGGCACCGAGGGATCTCACATGTCCCACATTGGTGTGATATTGTCCATTTTGGGCTTATACCCTCACGGATTTGTTTTTGGACATTATCCAAAAGACCTCATACCAATGAGGATATTTTTCGTGCTTATAAACTTATGTTCCTCCCTTGTTAAGATAATGTGAAACTTTGTTAGCACCTCAACATATAGTGTCACCGCTATTTTTTTTTTTCTTCATTTGATAAGAAGAGATTCTCAACACTATTGTTCAAATAGGCGGGGCGGAACATAGCTCCCCTCCCTTGTTCTATTTTCTCTTTTGTGAGAATTTACCAGTTCGGTTCCTAGGTTTCCTTTGCCATTGTTTCCTCTTCGTTATTTTCGTGTTTTTTTAATAAGTGACTCTAATCTATTATGTGTGTGTGTTTGGTTTCACTTCTGGAGATATCAGAAATGTTTCTGTCTCTATCAAATGTGATTTTGATAAAAATAAAAGTATTTGATTACTGTCTGACAAAATTGATTGTGTCTTCAAATGTGATTCTAGTATAAACCACAAATAGTAGCATCTTTAATGGGATCGATGCTAGCCCGTAAGGGTGTGTTTGGGAAAGCTGGAAAAAAAAGATTATGCTGATAATCGATTTATGAATAATCGATTATAATCAGAATCTATTTTTGTTTGGGTCTGTTTGCTGAAAAGCGATTTCAAGATAATCTTTTTCGTTTGGATGGTAAAAAAAAATCGCTTTTTACATAGTAAATTACGAAAAAGGGTATGAAGTTATTTGTATAATTTAATAATATTTATTTGGAAGTTAGTTTTGTAGGGGTAAATAGGAAAGAGAGTTTTGAGAATAAGAAATAATCAAATCATAATAATCTTAAGCTAAAACAAATTAGATGACATAAAACAGCTTTTTTTCCCCAAAAAAAGCTTTTTTATAAATTTAAGCTAATTGCCAAACATAATAAATTATGTATGAAATGATTTTTTAGCCAAAAAATAACTGAAATGAAAAAAAATTCAACGTTCCCAAATAAGCACTAATTATAGAGTTTATAGGTTTTTCCATTATAAAGAAAAAGTTCTGATAGGCACACTGTCTAAGATATTGAGGTCAGGATGGAGGAACATGGACAAATATATAAATATTGCATTAGTTTCTTCAGCACAATACAGCCTGCAATCATGTCATTGCTTTATAAGTCTATCAACAGCCTTGGGATCATTGCTTTTTTCATTTTCTGTGGATGTTGATTGGTTGTAGTGCAAATAGACCAAACTCTGGGCCACGCCTATGCAACTAGGAGCCGCAGAGTAAAAGGACTTGCAGAAAGAAACGTAATTCGAACATATTGCAAGCAAAGGATCTAGATATCATTTTTTTTTTTTAAAAGAGTCCATAAAGTGAGCTTAATAATCTGGAAAAAATTTTGAAATAACCAAAAAAAAAAATTATATACTCAAATATCTCCTTTCCCCCGTTATATACACAAATATTCCTTTTTTTCCCTTTCATTTTCCCCTCCCTTTATTCCCGACTTCTCACCTATGTTAATTTTATTTTTTTTATGTATAAATGTCAATTTTAGAAAACCAAACTTCTCAATGGGACATTTTGTTTTTTTAAAATTTTTTAGTTAGGCTTCCCTTAGGGTTTTTGTTTTCGAATTTTTTTAAAAAATAATGATTTTTTTGATTTTTTATTAATTTTATGAATTTTTATTTAAATTTGATGGATTTTAGGGTTTAGGGTTTAAAAATGTGTGGTTAATTTTTTAATTAGCTATTGTTATCATGTAATTAACATCTAATACAATTAGCTAATTAAAAAATTAGCCACACATTTTTAAATCCTAAAACCCATCAAATTTAAATAAAAATCCAAAAAAATTAATAAAAAACCGAAAAAGTCATTATTTTTTTAAAAAATTCGGGAAAAAAAAAGCCCTAAGGGAAGTCCTACCCAAAATATAAAAAAAAAAACTAAAACCCCATTGAGAAGTCGGGTGTCCCAAACCCGATTTCTATACATTACAAAATTAAAAAAAAAAAAAAAATCTTTATGCTGAGAAGTTGGGAATAGAGAAAGGGGAAAGTAAGAGCGAAAAAAAAGGATATTTGGGTATATAATGAAGGAAAGGGGGTATTTGGGTATATAATTTTTTTTTGGGTTATTTCAAATTTTTTTCCATAACCTTTCATTTATTTTTGTGCTTGAAAAGTGAGGTGACTATCGAGTCTAATAGAGGACCGAAAAAAATAGACTATGTTGATAATCGATTATATAAATAATCGATTATAATTAGAATTTGTTTTTGTTTGGGTATGTTTACTGAAAAACGATTTTAAGATAATCTATTTCGTTTGAGTGGTGTAAAAAAAATCACTTTTACACAGTAGATTACGAAAAAAGGTATGAAGTTATTTGTATAATTTAATAATATTTGTTTGGAAGTTAGTTTTGTAGGGGTAAATGGGGAAGAAAGTTTTGAAAATGAAAAATAATCAAATCATAACAATTTTAAGTTAAAACAAATTAGATGACATAAAACATCTTTTTTTTCCAAATTTTTTTTTTATAAATTTAAGCTAATAGCCAAATATAATAGATTATGTATGAAACAATTTTTTAGCCAAAAATAGCTGAAATAGAAAAAAAACCATTCTTTTCCAAACACACTCTTATGAAACTAGGTGATAGGTTGTTCATCTCAAAGTGACTTGGAAAACAATTTTTTGTAATTAAAAGGAATGGTGTTCCAATGCATTAATGTTTCTTTTATATTACCCTTTTTGAGGAATGGTATGCAAAAATAATATATGTTCGTATAAATACATGAAAGAGAGATATATCTGGTTGCAGTCTAGTCTCCTTTTCTCCATCCAATCTTCGAGCTCAAAGGGGTATAAGGGACATGCACATACACTTTGAAGCTTAATTCAGATAACATGCAGAAAATGATAAAGAGAGAGATCTAGAATTTACTTTAGATATCGTGCATGTACCCTCTTATTTACAGTATAAGTGTGTAATAGAATATAGATAAACTGTTATCGGGACAAGGTTAATATGTTGTTATAAGGATGGGGGTGAGGTACACGGTTATGGGGATAAGGACTAGATCCTTGGTCAGATATAGAGATTATTGGTATTGATATGAGAAACGCGAAGTTACCCATATGGTCACTCTAGTTGATAGATAGGACTTTTGGAATCCCTGACCCTCGAAGGTTCCTATCATCGGCAGGATGCATAGTAAAAAGATCCTCTCCATTTTTTATTTTTCTATTTTTATTTATTTTTAAAGTTTTTTTCAAATAAATGTATATTATACACATGTATGTAGTCCCTCCATGTATTTATTATCCCAAAACTTTAGTAATGGACATCTCCATTTCTCATGAGAAATGGAAAGGATCCCTACTCGGACGCATAGGCTGGCGGTTGGCCCATCACGTAACTTTAGCCGGCACAATTACAAGCTGTATTAGTCCAAAACGTGAATAATTTAGAATGAAATTTATTTTGTAAAATTGATTTGGTTATAATTGAGTTTGAAGTGAAGTAATTTATGTTTAGATGTTTTTATTTTGAAAACAAGTTTGATGTAAAAGTTGGTATAAAATTTTCAACCCAACACAAAAACTACTTTCTATAGCTTTTACTAGAATCAGTTTGAAGGCAAAATCAATTTTGCGTGGCAGTAACCAAACACCTCTATTTTTATTAAAATCACATTTGACAGGAGACAAACACAATTCTAATAGTCTCCACTGTCACTACAAGAAATTTTTCTTTTAGTGATAGATAAAATTTGTCACTATATGTTTAAAATCCGTAGGTATATGTAAAACTTATATTCACCTACGGCTATTCAATTGTCCATTATGAGCGACGAATAACAACAGGAAATCATTGTTACTATAGGTTTTACGTACGATCCACATACATTTATCTACAATTGCATTTGACTGTCAATAGGCTTTACATACAGTTCATCTACTTTTACCTACAGTTTGACTGACACTAATACTTATACCTACAGTTTTAACAATTGTCACTAAAAATGTCGGTAGGCATATGACAAATTTTTTGTAGTGTGTGGAATCAAACACACACTTAGTGGATCAAGCGGGTCCTCCTCAATCCAAGCAATACAATATATTTGTTTGGGTGGATTTAAAAAAAAGGGGCTTCTATGATGTAGAAGTAGAAGCTGAAGCTATATGATCGGTCTTCACTCTATCTCTCTCTCTTCTACCAAATCTCGTTTTTTTCAGAAGCTATAAATTGTAGCTTCTTTCTCTCTTCTACCAAATCTCGTTTTTTTAGAAGCTATAAATTGTAGCTTCTTAAAAAAAACACAAAAATGTGATTTTTTTTCCCAACGTTTTTATTTTTTTTTAAAAGTTCATCCAAACACTTTTTTTTTTATTTAAAAAAACACCATTATTTCAAAAATAAGTGTTTTTTCAAAAGAAAATACCTCATACAAACGGGCTCTATATTTGTTGTTGTGGGATTCGTTCCTAAAGCAAGTTCTAGCTAACAAGGTTGTTTTGCTATAGGCAGATCTTCACCCATGAAAACATGCAAATTACCAAAGGTGGAGTGACCTCATAAAATTACGTACTATTAAGTAGCATCATTGGTGTCATTTGCTATTAAAAGATGTACATACTCTCAACAATTTTGTTTTCTAAGTAAGAAAGCATAAGGTTAATTTTTAAAAACCTTTTCAGTATATAAATATCAAATAACTCATTATATATATTTTTTATTTTTTAGTAACTTAACAATGTTAAGTTAATAGTCCGCCAACACTAAAAAATAGGATAGAGTGTAATTTATAGTCAAATTTGGGGTTTGTTATTATTTTGATATAAACGTAAAGATTGTAAGTGTAATTTACTCTTTAATTGTATCAATATTAAGTTTTTTTTTATGCTCATATTAATATTAAGTTTTTAATCATATACCAAATTTATTTCATATAGTTTGTTTTTATATGTTGATTGTTTTTTAGGTGTTGTCTAAGTTGCACTATCAAAAAAGTGGTGCAACATGCACTAGTTTTAACAACCAATTCCAGTCATCCATGTGTCATGTAGTGGTTGACACAATCAAAGTGCATTTTATTGGTCAAATGTACTCTTTTTTGTTGTATATTTACTTTTGGTCCTTTTAATTTGTGGTATTTGCATGTTTTTTTTTGTGTGCTTAATTTTTATGAATACCCAAATCCCTAAATCAAAGTTAGGGACCAACAGACACCATGAAGAAGGTGGCTGGGAGTGTACAGACGGTGCGACTGAGAGTGATGCCTGCACTCTGGCTGGTCGGCATGGTCGCGCAATGGCCAGTCGCGGGTCGTGCAAGGGCTGACGCGGGTCGTGTGACTGTGGATCTGGTCGTGACAGCGACGATGCCGTCTGCCAGAAGAGTGCCGGTGTGAGCTGTCAATCAAGGAAAGAAGGAAAGAAATAATAGGCATGAGCTGTCATTAAAGGAAAATCAGATTTGCTCTATTACTGAAATCCCTCCTTCCAAGGGTCAATCGGGATATTAGCCATAGAAAGAGAATAGCCTAGAATAGTCCCTTAAATTTACTCTTTGTACAGATTATATATACGTGTATGTATCAGCAAAAATAAATATACATAAAAAGCATTCTTTTTGAACATGGTATCAGAGGGGAGATCCTAGGGTTTCTGCTCTGCTCCTGTCGACCCCTACTTTGACTATAAAAACCATGTCTGAATCAAATGAAGAAGTGGAGTCTAATAGGAACAAGAATGGAGCAGATAATGACGTGCAATCCATCCTAGAAGACTTGACAACAAGGATGACATAAGTACTCAAAATCAGATCCAGACCCACACCCCAATTGTAGACTCTTCCGCAACGCAGATCAGCATAAAGTTGGATGGCACCAACTATACACTATGGTCTCAAATTGTTGAGATGTATATCTCTGGCAAAGACAAGTTGGGATATATCAATGGAGACCTTCCACAACCTTCATCAACAGACTCGAGTTTTCGAAAATGGAGAACTGAAAATGCAATTGCGAAGGGGTGGCTGATCAATTCCATGGACACATCTCTGATTAGCAATTTCATTCGCTTTCCAATAGCAAAAATGGTATGGGATTCTATTGCTATAACTTATTTTGATGGTACTGACACTTCTCAAGTATATGATTTGAAGAGGCAGGTGATTAAAATAAAGCAGGCTAGAGGATCCATCGAACAATATTACAATGATCTTCAAGGCTTGTGGAGAGAAATTGATTTCCGTCGTCCTAACCCAATGGAGTGCCCCGTTGATATACAAAAATATAACTCAATCAGCCAGGAAGATCGAGTGTATGTCTTTCTCGATGGATTGGACGACCGACTAGATAAAATTTGGAGTGATGTACTATAGCCATGACCGTTTCCTACTGTTGAATAGGCCTATGCTCATGTACGAAGGGAAGGTATTAGACAGACAGTAATGATAACAGGAGCATAGAACAATATTGGTGCTGTCATGGCCTCTAGAGGACTCAAGATTGGAAAACAGCCATCACCATCACTTCAGATGTCTCTGTCCATTGAGGGTAAAAAGCCCAATGTCTCCTCTAAGACCAAGGTACCATCAGAAGGTGGAGGATGCACGCATTGTGGAAAGCTGAAACATACTCATGAAACTTGTTTCAAGATATATGGGTACCCAGAATGGTGGAATGAATTCAAAGCAAGGAAGCAATGTGAAGCTAATGTAAGCTCGGGTCCAGTTGCTCTAGTGAATGCAAAACCTCAGTTATCTTTCATGCCACAATTAGAACCTTCAAACACTGAAAATACACATAATGAACAAGGTAACTGTGGTTATGCATTACTTAGTTCTAAGCAGCGTAATGATAGTGGATGGATAATTGACTCAGGAGCAACGGACCACATGACTTTTGATCCCAGAGAATTTATCAAAATCACTCAACCAAGGCAGACTAGCGTTGCTATGCTAATGGGGTTACATATCCAATCACAGGGGCTGGAACTGTTTCTTTATCTACCTCTCTTTCTCTATCTAATACTTTACTTGTTCCATCAGTCTCAAATAAATTGATATTTGTAAGCCAAGTTACTGAAGAGTTAAATTGTGTTGCACTAATTTATCCTACTTTTTGCCTTCTTCAAGATATTCTCACCAAGGAGATCATTGGGCGTGGTAATAAGAGAGGGGGTTGTATTACATGGATGATTTCAGTCCTGGTAGAGCTAATAATATGCAGCATACAACCAGTGTTAAGGAAAGGCAAATCTGGCTATGGCATCATCGTTTGGGGTATCCGTCATTTAGTTATATGAAGAATTTATTCCCTGATTTATTTTCACATTTACATGATACAGATTTGAAATGTGATACTTGTATCTTATCCAAAAGTCATCGTATATCCTATCCAATGAGCTTGAGTAAAAGTAATATTCCATTTGCACTCATTCACTCTGATGTTTGGGGGCCTTACCCGATAGCTACTTCTTCTGGTGTTCGTTGGTTTGTGATATTTGTAGATGATTGCACTCGAATGACTTGGCTATACATGTTGCAAAATAAAGATGATGTACTTAGTGTTTTTCAATCATTTCATGCAATGGTTCAGACACAATTTTCAACGAAAATTCAGATTCTTCATTCTGACAATGGTGGAGAATATGTCAATAAAGAATTTCAAGCTTATTTCCAACTTCATGGGCTTATCCATGAAACTTCTTGTGCTGAAACACCACAACAAAATGGGGTTGCGGAAGGAAGCATAGGCATATCCTAGAAACAGCTCGTGCTCTCTTGATCGGTACTCAGGTGCGTTGTAGTTACTGGACTGATGCAATAGCTACAGCGGTGCATTTGATAAATCGTATGCCTTCCAAACCACTGAATTTTAAGGCCCCAATTCAAGCTCTTTCTGAGCATGTCCCATTACCTACTGTTTTGATGATCCCTCCAAGAGTCTTTGGATGTGTTGCCTTCGTCCATCTCCACAAAAATCAACGCACTAAGCTTGATCCATGTGCTGTTCAATGTGTTTTCTTGGGATATGGCCCCCATAAGAAAGGATATCGTTGTTACAATCTACAACAAAACGGACGTACATCACTATGGATGTCACTTTTGTGGAATCTGAATATTATTTTTTCTTGCTAGTATCCAATTCTCCTCGCTAGGGGGAGCCACAAGATGAAGAGCAATTGGCTAAATCTGCCACCAGTTGAAGTTGGCCTTATAAGTGAAGAAATGAGGATAGATGTAGATGTGCTAGCATCTGATGAAGAGCAAGAAAAAGGAAATGATTCTAATGCTATACAGATAGCTGAAACTGAACTTGAAGATGAACCAAATCACGAATCCCCTTGCTCCTTAGTACCTGAAGACCCATCTCCTGAGAATATTCCTGAGGTAAGCATTCCGACTGCACTTTCCTCCTTTGATGATTTAGATACTTCTATTGGCTATAACTTACCTTTCAGACATAATCGTGGTAAACCACCACAACGATACTCTCCAGATTATGACAAAAAGGGGTCAAGATATCCAATTGCAAACTATGTGTCTACTCAAAGATTATCAGAACCTCTTAAAGCCTTTGCGTATACTTTATCCTTCTGTCATATGCCTAGTGGAATACAAGAAGCCTTAACAAATCCAAAGTGGGTTCAAGCTATTAAATAGGAAATGGATGCCTTACAGAAGAATAAAACATGGACTCTAGTTTCATTACCAAATAGAAAAAAGATAGTAAGATGCAAGTGGGTTTTCTCTATTAACACAAAGTGGATGGATCCATTGAACGATACAAGGCAAGGCTTGTGGCAAAAGAATACACCCAAACATATGGCATATATTATCAAGAAACTTTCTCACCAGTGGCAAAACTAAATACTGCTCAAGTTCTGTTATCATTGGCAGCAAATTTGGATTGGCCTTTACATCAGTTTGACGTAAAAAACGCCTTCCTTCATGGATATCTTGAAGAAGAAGTCTACATGGACATTCCACCTGGGTACAATACAAATGAAAAAGCTGAAGTTGTGTGTAAGTTACAACGAGCATTATATGGACTAAAACAATCACCCCATGCATGGTTTGGTCGTTTTAGTTTAGCTATGAGAAAATATTGTTTTCAACAGAGTAATTCAGATCATACTCTATTTCTGAAACACCGATTGGGAAAGGTAACAGCTCTAATAATATTCGTTGATGACATGATCATTATATGAGATGATATGGAGGAAATCTCAAGACTTCAAGAACAATTGGCAATTGAATTTGAGATGAAGAATCTTGGAGGACCTAAATATTTTTTGGGCATTGAAGTAGCCAGAACAAAACAAGGTATTTTTCTTTCTCAAAAAAGATATGTGCTAGATTTGTTGTCTGAAGTTGGATTGTAAACCTGTAGACACTCCAATTGTTCAAAATCATAACCTTGGAAAGTGTACAACTCGGGTTCCAACTAATAAAGAAAGATATCAAAGTCTAGTAGGCAAGCTAATTTACTTATCTCATACTCGCCCACATATTGCTTATGCGGTGAGCATAGTAAGTCAATTTATGCATTGTCCTAGTGAAGACCACATGGATGCTGTTATTCGGATTCTTCGTTATTTAAGGTCCTCTCCTAGGAAAGGGCTTATGTTCTCCAAGAATAATCATCTAAATATTGATGGTTATACAGATGCAGATTGGGCAGGTGATACTCATACAAGAAGTCCACATCAGGTTACTTCACCTTTGTAGGAATCTAGTCTCATAGAGGAGTAAGAAACAAAAGGTAGTGGCACTATCAAGTGCTGAAGCTGAGTTCAGAGGAATGTCTAAAGGTCTTTGTGAATTACTTTGGCTTAGGAGATTAGTAACTAAAATTGGCTTTCCTCCCAATGTTGAAATGAATCTGTTCTGTGATAACAAGGCTGCTATTGATATCTCCCACAACCCAGTGCAACACGATCGTACTAAACACGTGGAGGTGGATCAACATTTCGTCAAACAAAATCTTGAAGCCAAAATAATTCGATTTCCTTTTGTTAAATCTGAAAATCAGTTGGCGGACATACTTACAAAGGCAATCTCTAGCAAAACATTTCATAGTTCACTTGGCAAGTTGGGCATTTACGATATCTATGCACCAACTTGAGGGGACGTATCGGTGTGAGCTGTCAATCAAGGAAGGAAGGAAAGAAATAATAGGCATGAGCTGTCATTAAAGGAAAATCAGATTTGCTCTATTACTGAAATCCCTCCTTCCAAAGGTCAATCGGGATATTAGCCATAGAATGAGAATAGCCTAGAATAGTCTCCTAAATTTACTCTTTGTACAGATTATATATATGTGTATGTATCAGCAAAAATAAATATACATAAAAAGCATTCTTTTTGAACAAAGAGGAGCTGGGAGACACAAATCGCGGCGATGGAGAATGACAGCCTCCTCGCGTGACGGCGAAACGGGGAGGCTCGTGACGGTGCTTCCGGCTGGGGGCATGACGGCGAAATGGGATGGACTTGTGCGGCGGTCCTGACAAACGACGATCGGTGATCCTAGGGTGAACGGTGGTGGATGGGGCAGATTCGCGGCGTGACGGCCGAGGAGGCTTGCTCTTTTTCTTGGATATGCTTTATTGCTTCTGTTATTTTGTGTGTGTGTGTGTGGAAAGAAGAGGACGAAGAATGGGCTATTGAGGTGGTGAGGTTGTGGCTCTAAGATGGAAGCTCCCTGATTTGGAGTGGATCACAAACCGGGTAGGGAAGAATAAATACACTCTTTCAAAATGTGAAGAATAAAAAAATGAATTTTTTATTTCTTAAAATAAAAATTCTTATCAGCAAATATTAATATACAAGCACCTGCTAGGCAAATACCAAAACAAAACCAGATACTTTTGACTGTTTGACCAAGCCCAAAGTAGTTGAAAATTCAACCCTACCACATGACAATCTTAATGGTCCAAAATGATTGAAGAAAATGATGCATGGTGCACCACTTTTTTGTTGGTGCACCATAGAAGGCACCTGTTTTTTATTGTTATTTCATATTATATATATTTGATTTTGGCTGTATATATATATAGATCGGATAACAATTAATGATAAGCCAAGATGGTGATTCTTTCTCAATAAATCTATGCCTTTTTCATTTAAGATATGATGTTTTAAGAGAGTAAATAATGATTCGAGCAAAGGTGAATTGCCTTTGAATTATTGTCAAGAGGAAGTTAGGTGTAACTTACCTAATACCAAGGGGAAAAGCAAAGGGTTGTTTTGCAACTAACTAAATGGGATTGATACAAATAGATAGGATATAGGAGGGATTGGGACTTGATCATGATGTAAGACTTAAAATATGAAAGTAAGAGTTGAAAAGCATTATTGGATAGCTTCATTATTATGGAAGTGAACACTCAATAGTATGATCACTATTTCAGGGGGGTCCCGCTATCTACTACCTAGAGGAAGTGAATAATTCACATAAGCCATGAAAAATTCGCAGATAGAGAATCTTGAACCTCTCAATATGAAACCAACGATGGTTAAGTTGTTTAGGGGAGAGGAGGCTATCCCGTACTTTTAAAGTCAAGCATGCCATAGACTTTAGTGATGGATGACTTATATAAAATAATAATACTTATATCAAAGAGAACGACTATTAGGAAGTGAACACAAGCCCTTTTATCAATGTTATTTGATTCTATATAACCGTCTTTTAGAAATAAACTCAATACTTTTGGTAGTAAATTTTAGGTTAAAATACAATTTTGATCTTTTATCTTATTTTTTTAGTTTCAACTTGTTCTATGGCCTTCTAAGTTATCAATGTTACATCAAGTTAGCCATTTTAATCAGATTTGCACTAATGATGTTAGATTTCCATTGTTAGTCGCCGAAGACATCCTTATCTTATAGGAAATATGGAAAAAATCGTCAAAATATGGGTTATCAATAGTTAGAGAGAGAGAGCGAGAGAGTAGATATTCAAAACCTCCAAACTCTAAAGAGTTGAAAATGAGAGAACAAAGAACGGCGGGAAATAATCATGTGTATCCATTGATTAAAATACTTTGTTTGAACTAGAGATACCGCCACATTGATCTTGCGTACATTGAAACAAAGCCCATTTTGCACATTCAAATTTGAAGCGTACCCATATTTGAAAACCAGAGCATGTATCTTCTTCCCAGCATTAAGGGTTGATGTAATATAGCTGAATTTGCGAGTTGATGTAACATGTCAATCAAATTTGTAGCCAAAACAACATTATAGCTGAATCCTGCTTTCAAACATAGACTATGCAACTGAGTTCTTAGCTCATAGTCCTCCATTTGGGAGCAAGCTAGAAGAACAATTGATATAGTGAATGGCATAAGAGCTATCTCCAAGTGAAGCATATTCATAAACAAATTTATGGAGACCATAGGGCTACTCACTCGCAAATGGTGGAAATCTAGCACTGTTAGTGCAAATCTAACGGAAAAGACTCACTTGGTGTAACATTGACAACTTAGAGAATCAAATCGAAACTTTTATTACTTAGAGGGCGAACTTGAAACTAAAAAATAAGGCAGATAACCAAAAGTGTACGTTAGCCAAGTTCTTATAATTATAGGTTTCTGAATTTTAAAAATTTGTAATTTTTGGTATACCACTGAATGTGAGAAATGGACTGGAAAACAAAATTTGAGCACAAACTAATTCATGTCTTCTAGTAGAACAATGATATTTGTATAAAGTTATACTCATACATGCCTCACCTGCTCTCTTTACTAAATAATACCTTAGGCTATGTTTGGATGAGCAGAGTGGAGTGATTCGTAATGAAGTGAAGTGGTAAAAAGACCTTAATCCATTGTTTGGAAGTTTTTCAAATAATGGAGTGAAATGGTTAAGGATGAAACCCAAATCACTTCATATCACTCAAACCCCTCAAATTTTCGTACCTTCCGATTTAGGGGGTTTGGGAAGGAGTGAAGTGTAAGTCACTTCATACCCTTTGTAATTCACTTCATTCCATTAATTACCATTGCGGCTTTCAAATAATAGAGCAAGATCTCCCTCCATTCCCTTAATAAAACCTCCAAACAATGGAGTGATATACTTTTATCTTTCTACTCCATTTTACTCTAAACTATACTCCATTGCTAACTATTTCACTTCATCTCCTTCAAAACTCTCAAACTATCCTTAGTTTGATGTAACTTATTCTGAATAGGGTGGCAAATGGATTGGGCAATAGAGTTTGTGCAAAAAATTCCTTTATATCTTCAAGCAGAACAATGATATTTTCATAAACAATAATGTAATTTGAACATATGACATCTGGTGACACCTAGTTAATGACGTTCAAAATTGTTGCTAATGATGTGTTAGATTTGGTTAATTGGTACACCAAGAAGGATAACTCATTAATCATCCACTGAGTTTCATTAACCAAGATTTTGTATATCATTAACCAAGTTGTTTCAATGACGAGTTACTCATTTACTACACGTGTACCCATTAATTAAGTTCAAAATGTCATTAATCACGATTTTGAACGTCATTAATCCGATGTCAGACTCAGATGAGATGTTCAAATAATATTGTCGTTTTATAAACTTACACTAACACACTCCTGACATGCTCTCTTATAAACTATTGGATAATATCTTACTTACACTGGGGGTGTGGGTCAGTAGGTGTGGCGGGGGCTGAGCTTGGGCAGGAGGTGGGGGGTGGGGGTGGGGGTGGGGGTGGGGGATGAGGGGTTTGCATTTAAATCAGGGGCTTTTGCCGTGGGTGCGGTGTGGGCCTATTCAATGTTTGTTTTCCCTTTTCGGGTGTGTCGATGCATGACCTAAAAAGATGAAAAAAAAAATTCATTAAAGATTTCATATTTCAAAATTTTCAAATGCCTCAGACCTACTTGGAGCAAAATACCCTTTTGTACAAGTTTAATGCTGAAATTCGTGATGATATTTTGCTCGTCTTTATTTTAATTTTTTAAAACGTATGCCAATTTTTTTTCTAATGAGTTTTTATTTATTTTTAATTTTAAAAACCTGTCTATATATTTAAACCGTGACCAAACCCAGGCTAAGTTAGCTTTGAGCTAGGTCCCAGGTCCAAACCTAAAGCCCATTGAGACGAGGTCCAAGACTTCCCCAGTTTAAACCTTATATAAATCTGACACTACAAAATTTCTTACATTGCAAATAAATCATCTCATGAAAAAAGATAAAGAAAAAAAGAAATTCTCCAAAATGAAAAATTTAATGCACACTAAGGTTCTGTTTGGTTCGAAGGAGGGGGTGGAGGAGGGATTTTAATAGAAGGGAGAGGAAAAATTTTAATTAGATATTTTGTTTGATTAAGAGGAAGGGAATTGAGAGATTTTAAAATGGAGGGAAGAGAAAATAACTCTCTCCATGTTTGATTCAAAATGGAACTAAATATATTAAAACTGAAAGACAAATAATAACTTTAAAACAAGTAGCAAGATTAATATGATGTAGCTTTTAATATTTTAAGAGTTATTAATTTTGAAATATTAACTTCAAAATTTTCAAAATAAAATTCATCGGTAGAATGGATCAAACGAGATTAATATATTGTAGTTTTCAATATTTTAAGATTTATTAATTTCAAATATTAATTTTGAAATTTTTAAAATAAAATTAAGTGGAGTAGGTCAAGCGAGATAATGTAATTTTTTATATTTAAAAAAAATATTAATTTTGAAATTTTAATTTTGAAATTTTCAAAATAAAACTCATTGGTGGAGTGGGTCAAGCGAGATTAATTAATGTACTTATTAAGAATTTGCTTAGTTACTTTGGGTTGCAAAAAATCATCATATGTGCATGATTTTCTTAGATGGTATAAATACTCAATTTGGTCCCTGAAATTGTAGGGTCGTATCAATTTAGTCCTCCACATTATCAATATTTCAAAATGATCCCTGGAATTGTAGAAAGTTAATCAGATTCGTCCCTCCGTTGAAATTTGCATGGACTATAATGACATTAAGTTGGTAATGTCAGGGATTTATTTGAAACTAAGTGGATAATGTCAGGGATGTATTTGCTACATTTTGTAATTTCAAGGATCATGTTGGAATATTGATAATGTGGGGGACTAAATTGATACGACCCTACAATTTCAGGGACCAAATTGAGTATTTACTCTTCATTTTTTTGTACATTTAAATATGAATATTTATTTGAAATAGAGTGAAATATTTCTCTTCACAAATTATCTATCTGTGCATCGCACATCTCCAATAATGATGAATACAATGTAGTTTTTAATATTTCAAGATTTATTAATTTTAAATATAATTTGTAATTTTTAAAATAAAATTCATTGATAGAGTGGGTCAAGCAAGATTAATATAATGTAGTTTTTAATATTTTAAGAGTTATTAATTTTGAAATATTAATTTCAGAATTTTCAAAATAAAATTCATTTGTAGATAGATCAAACAAAATTAATATATTGTAGTTTTCAATATTTTAAGATTTATTAATTTCAAATATTAATTTTGAGGTTTTTAAAATAAAATTTAGTGGAGTGAGTCGAGCGAGATAAATAAAATGTAATTTTTGATATTGAAAGAGTTACTAATTTTGAAATGTTAATTTTGAAATTTTCAAAATAAAACTCATTGGTGGAGTAGGTCAAGCTAAATTAATCAGTGTACTTATTAAGAATTTGCTTAGTTACTTTGGGTAGCAAAAAATCATCATATGTGCATGGTTTTCTTGGATGGTCTTTTAATTCATTATTTTGTACATTTAAATATGAATATTTATTCAAAATAGAGTGAAATATTTCTCCTCACAGGTTATCTATCCATGCATTGCACATCTCCAAGAATGATGATAGCAATAGACTTATTTATTTTTTCATCTATCCATTTGTCTTTCGTCTACTAGGCGTATACTTATTTGTTGCTATTTTAATTTATTATTTTCTATATTTAAGTATCAATAGTCTTTCAGAATAAATTGAAATATTTATCTTTACATATAATTCTTCCGTGTATTGTTGGAGAATAAAGTCCCACATAGAGCAAAATAAAGACAACTTAAATGTATATAAGTTGGGAAACGTGAGTCTAAATTGTCTAGACCTTTTGGACAACAAAATAACTCTCTAACTTATGATACAAATCAACTCACTCCTTCAATTGGGCCCAATCTTAATTTGGAGAATTATGCATCATAAAGTCCCTACAGATGGAAATCTATTGAAAAGAGGGTGCTGCATTGTCTCTATATGCAGTCTCTGTGGCAAAAGTTGTGAGACTTAAGAGTATCTTTTTCTACAATGTCCCTTTGCTATTAAGGTTTGGACATGGCTTTCTTTAATGTTCAATACTTAGTTTGATCTTTCCTCTATGTCAACTATTCTTGCTACTTTGCAAAAAGACTAGAAATCTCAAGTAAAGGAGTTGGTTCTTTCGGGTATTTCAAACTCAGCTTATTTAATCTGGTTTGCTAGAAATGCTACATGGTTTGATAATAAGGTAATTTCTGTTGAATCAGCAATTAACCAAATAATTGGCAATATATCTCTCACAGGTAACACTTCCAATAGTTCTTCTTTTATTTCTAATGAGGATAGAATTATGCTGGAAAGGTTCCAGGTTACGGCTAATAGGCCTAAACCAAACAGTATCAAGATGGTTATATGGAAAGCTCCAAGCTTTAATTGGGTCAAACTAAATTCGGATGGAGCTGCAAAAGGATGTCCTAGTTTGGCAGCTTGTGGTGGCATTTTTAGGAATAAGTATGCAGCTTCAATGGGATGTTACGCAATGAATATTAGACTATCTAATGCTTTGCAGGCTGAACTTATTGGAATAATGGTTGGAGTGGAGAAAGCTTTGCAAAAAGGATGGAACTATTTATGGTTGGAATGTGACTCACAGTTGGCAATTCGAGCAATAAAAAATCATTCCATTGTTCCTTGGAGTCTTAGAAATAGATGGAAGAACATGATCCTCTCATTAGATCAAATCCATTTTGTTCATTCTCATGTATATAGCGAAGGAGATGTTTGTGCGGATGGACTAGCTAATCATGGTTTTAGTATTTCAGGTTTGGTTTGGTGGAATACCATTCACGATTTTATTAGGGAGGACTTTTTCTTTGATAGAATTAGTCATCCTAAGTTCAGATTTAGTTGAATCTTTAAGGGCTAGAAATGCCTATCATTTTGTATTCTTTTCCTTTATTAATAAATTCATGGTTTGCTGCAAATGATGGGCTTTGCTAGAGGTGCCAACATAGTTGGGACGTCTAGTAAAACAGTGATTTCTTTGCATGTCATTTTTGTTTAAAAAAAAGAAAAGAAATATTTATCTTTATATCGGCTAAAAAATCTAGTAACTTTAAAACAAGTAGCGAAACCATTTCACCGGTTTATCCAAAGATAAGGATTTCTTTACATACCTCTCTGTAGCCTTGTCCAAAATCCAAATAATGAACTCGTGAAAAGCAAGATAACACGAAGAAAAGAAGCTGCTGGAAGATGCTAGAGTGAGGACCTTTACTCCTAGGATCAACAGCTAACAATTCCTGGTACAAGATAAGGTTAGGTTAGATGAAGAAGTTAATAGATAATAATATTTAAGGTGGACAGGAATAATATGGACAGGAATGTCAAGCATGAACAGTACTGTTCAAGGTGTTCAATCATAAACATGGACAGCAGATCATACATAGTCAAATCATTTGAGCCTTTCATGTTTTATCTTTAAGGTTATATGCAACATGAATAACGACTAATTAGAAAAGGAAAGTATCAGCAACCGGCTCTTAATCACATATGAAAACAGAACAAACATAGTGACTTTCATTGATTCAATAATCCCAATATCAAGAAAGAAGAAAATAAAGCAAATGAGAGTACAAGTAGCACAGAGAGGGGTTTCATATGTTCCTAATGAAAATGCAAATGGCAGGGATGTTGGAACTAAGCAGAACATGGAGAATTTACAGGTAAGTGAAGTGTTATCTGGGAGCTTGTAGGGAAGAGAGGGGGCTTGTTGGGCAGAGAGTAGATGGGTTGTGAGCAGTGCGTGCGTGCGAGCGAGAGGTGGTGGTTCTCGCGGTGGTCCTCGCAATGAGTGAAGAGACGGTCGTGCGAATAATGCATGTCAGCTTAGGTTTTGAGAGGGCTGTGGAGGTCCTCGCAGTGGTCCTCGCGGTTGTTCAGGTGGAGGGACGGTGGCGATGATGAGTGACAATCAAATCAGGTGGTGTTTAGGGAAGGAGGGAACTTAGGTCGCGGAGGGAAAGAACAGTAATGTGTTTGATATGTGAGAGCGTGCGAGGAGTTACGTACTGTGAGAGGGGAATATTTAGGAAAAGGAGAAGAGATATCACTTCCTTAAGAGAGGAATATTTAGGAAAAGGAGAAGAGATAACGCAGGAGAAGAGATAATGCTTCTTTAAGGAAGCGCTATCTAAGGCACCCCTACAATAGCGCTTCCTACAAGCGTTATCTATTCTTCTTCTCAGCTTTTCAATAGCGCTTCCTTGAAGAAGCGCTATCTTAAGAGGAACCTATGGTAGCGAATCCTAAAGGAATCATTATTAAAAGTCTCCACCTCATTTTTAATACTGTTTTCGCGTGGAAACGCTACTATAAGCACATTTCTGTTGTAGTGTTCATGATGGAGTTTGTATCTCTTTTTCTCAAAGTCTAGCTTGTTAGTTGTTTATGGGGAATGAGGATATCCTGTCTCATTTTGGTGTATCATATCATGTCCCAACTAATAATATTTTGTCATGTAAGTTAAAATTTTATTTAATATTGAAAAAGTAGAATATATGACAAGATATTATTGGTTGAGACATAGTGTGGTACACTAAAATAGGACATAAGATTATCATCTGTTTATGGGTAACCATCATCTGTTAACCAAAAAAGATATAAATTAATCTTATTATAATTAATTTTCTTAAAAATCTAATTATACACATAATCAATTTTTAATATAATTTTTTTATAACTAATTCAAACACACTAAATACAAATTGGGAGTTGCTACAATACCCCCTTAAATTCCAGGGTTTTGGTATCCGTGCTATAGCGGGTTAGGATACCAATAATCAAAAGTATTTATTTTTCCAAAAATTTTATTATCTCGTCTTTTATATCTGGAAATATGCACTAGTCTTTGTTTAGCTTTATTTAGAATGTTTTGTTGTATTTCTCTATGTTCAACATTTTATTCATGCAATATTAGTCCTTTGAAGTGTTTTATTTTCTTTCTAAGGTAATTCATAGCATCCCTAATTTCGAATACTTATACCTTGTCGAATCCTTCTATTAAAGTAATTAAGTCTCCTACCATATGTAATCATAGTTCTTCTAGATATTCTCCCATTTTGTTTTTTCTATATTTAGTAATTGATTTTCTAATTGAATTAACTTGTTTTCTCTCCAAATTAGTCCTCTTTCTATTAATTCTCTAAGTTGCCTTTCAATATCTTCTTCGTCTTTTCTTTTAATAAATAAACCGTTCTAGGTATTCATAATTTTCCTTAATTTGATTCTTAATTATTCTAATTTTTTCTTTCAAAGCTTCTTTTTTCATTTTATTTTACTACCTCGGATTTCCCCTGGTAGCTCTGGTACCAATTTTTCCGCCTATGTTATTCATATTATATTTTTTAAATATAGAGTTAAATCCCTATCTTGATTTACTAATTTATTAATATCATTATCATCTTTAGTTCTTTTAGGTTCTAAAATACTAATTGGTTTAGGTATTTGAGTAATTTTTAATGATTCTGGTCATTTTAAGAAAGTTCCTAACTCTGTTATTTCATTTCTTTTTGGATAATAAATTTTTCCTATTTCTTCAAATAAACTAAGGGCATCTATTCTATCATTATTTCTAAATGTAATGCTATGGTGTGAATTAGTTAAGGCATAATTAACACAATATGTTACTGAGAATATTTTGTCTCTTGTTCTCATTAGATTTTTCCTTAGAAATTTGTGTTCTAGGGTTAATAATTGATTTAATCTTTGAGTAGTTAAGGGTATTCCAATGTTTGGATGAATTTCAAATTTTAATTTTACATAAGCTAAATTTCCTTCTATTACTCCTAATATTTTATCTCTTGGATCAGTTATCCTTTCGTCTTTTAGTATTAATTTTATCGATGAATCTATTCCTTTCTGAAAATTTGCTTTAATTAGTATTTGTATAGCTCCTATATGAATATATCCTATTTTTCTTCTATGTTCTTCTTTCTTTAAGCTCTGCTTGAATTCTGCAAGTCTTTTCCAGTTTAACAATTGTATACAAGTATTTCCTTGGGCTTCTGTTATGTCTATTGGTGTTTCATTAATTATTTTCCCATAGTATATAATATTTTATTTCTGACTAAATCTTTTTATTATTCCTCGAATCTTTTTTTTCCTTTCATATTTGCATTTTTTGTTAGATCTAAGTCTTCTTTTTTTATTTTTTGAAATAATCGGGGGTTTATTAGAATACTTCCATTATAGTTCTCATCTTCTTCAGTAATTTTGAGATGTTCTATATCATTATTATCTATCTTTTCTCTATCCATTGCTATACTGAAGTCTAGAATATAGAGCTAGTAATAATGAATAAGTAAACATACCTGATTGAAGATTTAAAATTCAGTCCTTCTTTGACCCACTGTAGCTTCCGCAAAGGAGTAGCTGAATGAGAATTTACGTATATCGAAAAGTTTATAAATGGAGACTTGAGAAGTATAGAAGTACTTTTACGGATAGTGGAAATTATTTCAAAGGGCGTTGACACTCACAGGTGTCTAACTAGTTTCCTATGAGGAGACTAGCAGATTTTCTCTTCTAGAGAAAACTCTCAATTGAGAAGTTTTTCTGATTCAAAAACTCTGCCCTTGCCTCAGCATAGGAGGTCTTATTTATACAGCTACGGGTCTACTAGACATTTACACAAATATCCCTAAAACACCTAAGTGTTTATATCAAATTTCTAATAATTTACATTGTGACGTAAGGGCTTACATTACTCCTCTATTATTACTTCATCAGAGTCCTTATCTCCTTGTCGACATTCAGTAGTGCCTTCCGGTGGGGCCTGCTTTACATATCTTTCACATGCATGATTTCCATTTTATTGTATTATTGAGCGCACAGTGTGTGGAGGACAGCTGTGCGGTAATTCAATGCTGGTCCCTCAAATGCATAGAAGGGCATCTCAAAACTTGTTAGAAGAGATAGGTCCTTTTCTCTGATTATCTTCCCGCCGGTTTTACTAAGTAGCAAAGTATTTGGTGTATACAAAGTTTTGATACAAGAATTTTTTTCCGATGGACTGGCATTGGGAAAAGATACTTGCTAATTGATGTGCAGTGAAATTAGTAATTTGATCTTCATCATAATCAACCGCAGTGGGTTCATCCATTAGTGGAAAATTGTTATTGCTTACTCCAACAAAAATTAAATGCCTTGCTGGCTGTTTGGTAACAAAGTCTAGATATGCTGAGTAAAACTTCAGGAAAATAGACCTTTTTCCTGCAACATTCTTTTTAAACAGTTGTACTGCTTCTTGGAAGTAATATGGGAACAGGTTAATTTCTTCGAGATTTTTGCTTAAGTAAAGACATTCAATAAGTCCAAATTGAAACATATTGAATGCTAACAGTGGTGGAGCTCCTGGAGTAATTACTGCCTTAGTTACAAATAATTTTCGATCAACCATGTAAAAACAGTTGCTTTTTTCTTTATCATTCCGGTTTATTAGTCTTTTGAGGTGTTCATCAAATTTTTCTTTCGAAAATTGCACTTGAAGTTCGTGTTCGTTTCTGGTAATTATTTGATAGTTATCTAGGGAAGAACGGATTTTCCCTAGATTTTTTAGTGATTTTCGTGGTTCTGATTTAAGTGTTGCTGTTTCTACAAAAGTTCTTTGTCCGAGATAAATTTCTTTACCTTTCTTTGATCTTTTTGCTTCTTGGAAATCCTTCAATGTTTTTTCTGCTTCTTTCTTTGATGCATAGGACTTATAGATAATGTCTGGGATCTTTTGGCAATGAGGGGCGCTGCTTTATGCCATTTGTTATAGAATCTGGGAAATTGTGCATTAAAGATAGTGTACCATTTTTTATTTTCTTCATCTCGTGCTTGTTTAATTTCTGTCGGAATTAGTTTTTCAAGAAAGCCTTCGGTTTCCAGTTGTAAATTTAAGACTTGAACGTCTGCTTCAATCAATTCTAATTCCTTCATCTTCTGAGTTCTTAATGCTTTCTTGAGTTCTCCTTGCTTTTGTAGCATTCCTGCTGTGTCCTGCTTCATTCTCTAGATAGAATATCTGCAAGAACATTCTTTTCACCTTTACTATGTGATATGGAGTAATTATATTCAGCTAATTTCATTTGCCATCTAATTAGTCTTCCTTGCTTATATGTGCCTTTATGGTTAATATTCTTAAAACCTAAAACATAAGTAGAATCAGTTCTGACAATAAATTTTTTATCGAGCACAGAAATTCGATGTTTTTCTAATATTCGAATAAGCGCCAAAGTTTCCTTTTCATGAGTAAGATAATTAATTTCACTGTCTGAAAAGGTTCCAGACATGTATCGGCACAATGTCCAGGGGTTTTTTTACCTTCATAACACCTCCCCAACATTCATTTGAGGCATCGGTCTCAATAATAATTAAATCATCCTTAGATGGATGGTATAATTCCGGAAGATTCTGACATAAGTATTTTATTTTAGAAATAATTGTTTCGTCTTTCTCTGTCCAGGACCATAGAGCATCCTTCTTTAATTTTTGCTGAAGAATTTTTCTTTCTACTGCAAGATTCTTTATGAAACCTTCATTAGAAATATATGTTAGTAGACCAAGAAATCTTTGTAATTCGTTTTTATCCTTTAGTTTAGTTCAGAATTTATGAAGTTTTTCTAATACATGTTTCTGCATTATTATTTTTTTCAATTTCTAATCCTGAATAATTAATTTTATTTTGAGCTAAAACAGCTTTCTTCTTGCGTAAGACTACTCCATGTTCTAAACATTTATTAAGAACTAAAGCAATCTTATTAAAATGATCTTCTAAGTCCTTTTTTTTTTTTATTTATAAATTGGTATGCAAAAGCATCACAATAGAGAAAGACATCCCAACCAGATTGGCACCTCAAACTCTAACAATCATTTGCAGCATTCCAAGAATTCATAGATTAAAAAAACAAAAAAAAGAATACAAAGATCATGGGGGGCAAAACCAAACCCATTAAAAAGAATCAAAGACTATCTAAACCTATAATTAGGAAGGCCCCACTTGTACGGGAGAAGTCTGTCCTAACAAAAGTAGGAATCAAATCCCACCAAGAATAGCATTTAGAATTAACTCCAAAAGAAGCTAATTTATCTGCACAAATTTTCCATTTGTTTCTAATTTTCCATGGGACAATTTCTGGATTTGAGAATGCTTGAACAACCAAAGGTGAATCACACTCTAGCCAAAGCTTGTTCCAGCCCTTTCTTTTAGCTATACTAATTGCAGTAATGGCTGCACTTAGCTCAGCATAAAAAGAATCTTCCATCCCATAAAAATTAGCAAAGCATCCTAAAGTTGCACCACTTCTATCTCTGAAGATTGCTCCTCCTCCAGCAGGACCAGGAGATCCCTTAGAAGCACCATCTGTGTTTACCTTGATCCAACCACAATTAGGAGGGCCCCAATCTACTTGAATAATTTTTGGAGCTTTGCATGGATTCCCTCCAACTCTAAAATGTTTAAGAATGCCAAATTCTTCTATAGAGGAGGACATGTGATTCTTTGACAAATTTCCAGAGAGAGAAACAGAAGCCATAATGATGTTTATTGCAGCTCTCACAGAAATAAACTTATCATTAAAACGAGACTTATTTCTAGCAAACCAAATGATCCAAAGGATATTGATAACAACAGCTGATATTATATCCTTTACCTGTAGACTCCAGGACATGCTGCAAATAGACATCACAGAGGCTATGGAGGAGGTGTCTACTTGATGATTTATAATCGAGCTTAACCATTGCCAAAGCTTCCTAGCATATACACAATTAAGAAAAAGATGCTCTATAGATTCAACACTAGAAAAGCAAAGGCTACACACCGAAACTAAAAGACACCCTCTTTTTTGCAATTGATCATCTGATGGGATTTTATTATGCAGTAATCTCCAAACAACAAATGATTTCGAAGGGGGAATGACAGGACTCCATATAAGTTTAGGCCAATTACAATGAGACTTAGCTGGCTGGAAGTGCAAAAAAGCCTCTTTAAAAGACAGAAGGCCTGAAGAAGAGTTCTACCATATCAGCCGGTCAGATTCATGAACCACGAGTATAGTTATCTTGGACGGTAAATTTCCAAGATCAGGACATTTTTGATATAAAATCCAAGGGATACTCCATTCGTTTTCAGAGATAAAGTCAGCCACTGATGCTTGTAAATACGAGTGCGTATGATGAAGGAGTTGCAAAAGATCAACTAGAGGCTTAGAAATCCAATTATCATTCCAAAAATTGATAGATTTGCCATCACCTATCTGCCAAATAGAGTTATTCATCACCACTTGAACATTAGATTTTATTCCTGGCCATAAAGATGATTTAATATATCTAGTAGACGACATAAACTGAAGATGGAATCTACTTTTCAAGAACACTGTCCAGTCAGTGTTATAAGCTAAGAACTCCCAAGTCAATTTCAGAAGTGCTGCATTGTTTAAGAATCTTAAGGATTTCAGTCCCAGATCACCTACTAAAACAGGAGAGCAAGTATATTGCCAAGCAACAGTGCACATTTTCCGATCATTTGGATTTCCTGTCCATATAAAATTTCAGATGCATCTATCTAGCTCTTTTAACAGAGAAGCAGGCCAGACATAGACATAAAAACTGTATATCAACATGCTTTGAATGATAGATTTAACAAGCTCAACTCTTCCCATATAAGATAAAAGAGATCCCTTCCATGAAGTAATTTTCAAAAGGATTTTATCAGCAATTGGCTGCAAGTGTACCTTTTTAGGCTTTCCTTTGAAAAGAGGCACTCCTAAATCATTAAAAGGCAAAGACTTTGCTGCAAAGCCAAGAATACTAGCCAATCGAGCTGATTTTCTTAAGGAAATGTTACTTGCATAAAATCTGCATTTGTTCAGACTCAAATGTTGATCGGATGCTTGACCATAATCCTTGAAAAGGCTCATCAAAGCAGTTAGACTCCTCTTGTTTCCTTTACAAAAAATGAGCACATTATCTGCATACAAGACATGACTAGGTGCAGAAATGTTTCTAGGACCAGAGAGTCCATTAACCAAACCAGAATCAAGTAAGTGAGAAATGCATCTGCTTAGCACATCCTCTGCTATACAAAAAAGCAAATGGGAGAGGGGATCTCCTTGTCTCACCCCCCTTCTACAAGAGAAGAATCCCTCAGGCTTTCCATTGACCAAAAAAGAGAGCTTAACTGGTAGTAATATTGTTTTGATCCAATTGCAGAAGATATTATCAAAACTAAAAGATTCCAGAACCAGTAAGAGAAAATTCCAATCCAAGGTATCAAAAGCTTTTCTAATATCAAGCTTTAAGGCCAAGTTGCCTCCAAAAGTTTTATGATCCAAAAGATTAACTGCTTCGGATGCTATACAAAAGCATTCATGAATATGCCTACCTTTTATAAATCCTCTTTGCTGGCTAGAAATAATTTTAGGAGCTATAATTGCAAGTCTATCTGCCAACACCTTTGTAAAGACTAATATAACATTAATGTATATAAGACAAAAATCTTTATATTCTTTGAGTATAGAATCCATTCTTCGCTGAAAGATCCCTGATGATTGTTTCATTCCCATTGGGAGTACATTCCATTCGTATTGTCATTGTGGAGAACTAAATGCTGTTAATGACTTGGATTCTTCAGATAATCGTATCCGATAAAATCCTGACTTGCAATCAAAAGTACTAAACAAATGCATATTCCTAATTCTTTCAATAATTAAATCTTTTCTTGAAAGAAAATATGCATCTCCTTCCATTGCATCGTTTATCTGCTTATAATTTATTACCATCCTTCTTTTTTCTCTCTTGATTTCACTATGTTTTTCTAATAAAATGTTGTTGCAGAGTGTTTACTTTTGGAAGGCCTTATTAATCCTTTTTCACTCATTTGCTTAATATTTTCTGCAAATTCATCTCTATCTTGTTTGGTATAAATCATAGGTTTACATTTTACTTCCTTTGTTGGATCTTTTAATTTTAATTCTATTAGTTCATTATTTTTATTATTAATGGTCGGATCTAGAGGATTTTCACTGCATACTTTGTCTATAAGTTCTTGTATATAAACTGGGATTCTTCGTTCTGGTTCTAAATTAATTAAGGCATGACGAATTTTGTGGCAAATAATAGTCACTAACTCACCAAGGTTCAACTTGCTAAACTTTGATTGTTTTGTAGAGTAGGTACATTTAGTATAATGGATGATAGGAATTTTAAGTATTTCACATAATTGTTTATTTCGAATATAGGATGTTTTAAGAGAGATATATTCTAAGTATTGACAAAAGGGAGAGTATAATCGTAAAAAGTTATTTCCTATGATCATATCCAAACCAGTTTCTTGTTGATATAATGTAGGTACGATGAATAATTTATTTTGTATTTTTAAAGTTATTCTTTTTACTACCCAATATAGAGGATGTATAGATCCATCCGCTATTTGTATTTTTAAAGGTTTTTCTAATTTTTTTTATTTGTCAAAAAATGTTTTTGTTTCTAGACAAATACTTGCTCCTGTATCAACATAAGCTTCAGTTTCTTTATTGCTTTTTTCTATTATAATTTTGATATAAGTACTATTCGGATTCTGTTTCTTCTGAAGATAATTCATTTTCCGAATATTCGTATATGCTTTTTTCATTATCACTTATTTCTTCTTCTAGTGGTTCTAAGTTATATATCTTGTATACCTGTTTTATTATTTTTGATTTTTCCTTAAAATCTTTATCTTTTTTATCTGGCCATTCATTTGCAAAGTGGCATTCTGTATTACATATCCAACATACACATTTCTTTTTTCCTTTCAGACAATATTTTTTGGTATTTGTCTTTTTCTAAAGTATTTTTTCTTCGTATTTTTATATGTTTTTTCTTTGGATAAGTTTTCCTTAATCTGAGTTTTTTCTTATTATATTTTCTAATCTTTGTTGGTTTGTTACATCTGTAATTTCCTGGTAACTCAATTTCTGGTATATCACAACATATTACATTTCTTCCTTTATTTAATGGTCTTGTTGTTTCTCGATTTAAACATTGATCTCTTAATTCTTTATATACAATTTGAATAATTCCTCCTAAAGCATTAGCAGTGTCATTTGGATTTAGCTGCCAGATATTTTTTTATTTTTAATATTCACAAATAAAGCTTTCTACTTCACACATATCACATATCTGATGTCTATTTAGATGTACTTTGGCCTTTTTATGTAGATATCTTGTTACTTCTGCACTATGTTCTAGGCTATTATATCCTATGAATTCCTGATAAATTAAATTCATAACGAATCTAGCAAATTCTTGATTATTGTTTACAGTTCTTATATATTGTTGCCAGCTTTCTTCTTTTATTCCCATTAAGAATTTTTGTACATTTCCTGCTGTTTTATACATGAGAAATTTTTTTTAAATCCGTTAAGTTTAATCCATTAAATTTTTCATTTGTTGCCATTAATAAGGTTGTTTCATTAGTCCATTGCAGAAGTATTTCTTCTTTATTCTTTGCACAATCAATATTTAATATATTTTCTAATCTAAGTGATTCATAATGTGGTTTAAATTTTTCTTGAATTTTTGTCCATCTATTATTTTTTCTTGCATATCCTCTGCTATACATTGTTTCTTGTTCATGTTTTTCCCAAGCTTTTTGAGGATTCCAATATTCTTCCCATTTTCTTTTGGGTATTATACCACTTGTTTCTCCTCTTTTCATACGAATTTCATCATAATTTACTTTAGATTCGGAAGAAGAACAATAATTTAGTACTACTTCTTCTGTTTCTTTACTTTCCTGAGTAGTATCTGTAACACCAGGGGCTGACGAGGGCTGGGAGTGATCGCCGGTGCATGAGGCACGGACAAGGAGCGGCTCCTGGCAAGCTTCTAGGCGGAGTGATACATGAATGAACCGATTCACACCGGAATGAGAAGGATCCTGAGGCTGTGCAGGTATAGGACTGTATAGTTGAAGGAAGGCTTATAAGAATTTATTTGTACTACCTATACCAACAAGATATCTTCTTTTCGGTATCCCATCACTTAAGAACTCCAAAGTTAAGCGTGCTTGACTTGGAGTAATTCTGGGATAGGTGACCTCCTGGAAAGTTTTCCTAGAAAGCGTGTGAGTGAGGACAAAGCATGCTGAAGAGACTCGTGTTGGTTTGTGGGGACAGTCGGCAATCCTTAAAGCAGTCCGGGCCGTTACAGTATCAACTTGTTCTATCTTTTGTATCTGATTATTTTCTTCTTCAACTATTTTTAATTGTTCAAGTAATTGTTGAATTTCTTCTATATCATTTGATTTCTTTATTGTTTCCATATATTCATATTTTATTCACTTCATGTAGTTACTGGAGCTAATAATTTTGAAGATTCGGGACTATGTTCTTGTTTTATTAGTGTCTTTTCTGATTTTCTAGGTTTTGATAATAAATCTTCTAATTCTCTTTTTGTTATACATTTATTATTTTCTTCATCTTCTAACAATTTTTCTAATTGTTGAAGAATTTTTTTAATTTTTCTAATATTTTCATCTTCATTAGTTATTTCTTTTCCTTTACTTATATTATCTAATGTTTCGTTTATGTTAGCTATTTCTTTTTGGCCATTTTGCATTCTTTCATAAGTATAATTGGCAATTTTATAGATATTTTCTATTAATAAAATTATATTTCTATTGATTACTTCCAATAAACTTCCTAATTCTTTATATTTCGCATCAATTTCTTCTATTAGACCTATATTATTAATATTTTATTATAGAGGGTACGGGTACCCTCCGATTTGTTTAGGTACCATAGTATTTGCCATACAAATTTACAATAGAAATATTTGCATATGAAACTTCGTAAATCTTACCCGTAATTCTTGCCTTGTTGAACTTAGACATTTCATTAATTCTTTTTATTTTGTTTTGAATTTTGCTTGGATTTAATTGTTATGCATTTTCGGTATAAACAATTTTTATGTTGTTTTTTTTTTTTGGAGAAAATTTTTTATATTGTTAGTCATTATAAATTATCACATCATTAAAAATGTTCAACTCATATAATGACTATTTTAAAAGTCACACATAAAATAATATGTGATTGATTGACAGCGTAAAAAACTTTATAATAACGGTGTCACAAAATTAAACTCACGTTGTTATGATATACACTGTCAATCAAATACTGTCTCAGATTGAGGACACATTTGGATAAACAACTTAATAAAACACTTATTCAATAAACTATTTTGACATAAGCTAAAAAAGCTTATAGTAAGGTCATAAAATATTTACATAACCTATTTTTATAAGATTATTAACATAAGTTTTTCTCATAAGTCCTCTATAAGCTCTTCCTAACGTCCTCTAAGTTTTCTTTTAAAATTAATTAAATTTCGTATTACCATTTGCCAACCCACTATTTTAAATTTATATTACTAATTTGTAAAGTATATTTTTTTTTTGACCAAATTTGTAAAGTATATTTAAATTTGACAAACACTGCTTATCAGTTCTTGAATGTATCTCCACTAGACTATTTATTTACTCATATATTATCTTCAAAAGATATTTATTAATTTGTATATAAATCATTATATAATATATTTTGATCTCACTACTTTTTTTCTAATCCACATTAAAGTCAGCAAATAAATTATGAGGACAAAGATGTTTAAGTATGTTACAATGAATCAATTCCAAAATGTTTTTCCAAGATAGGAAAAAAAAAAAAAAAAAAAACAGAAAGACAACGTAGTTTCCCAATTCCCAACCCAATGGTCTAAAATTGTCAAAGGCTGTTTGTTGGTTGGAACAGAGGTGAGGTCTCTGTTTTTCCGCGGTGCCTTCCATCCATTTCATATTTTTTCAGCGAAACAGAGACAATTTTCAATATCTTGTATTCTGTTTCAACCATTTCCTTCTGTTGCTTATTCCCTCTCGCTCTAAAAAACAAACCCATCCTCAGGTTTGGGTTTGTGTATACCCTTGTTCTCCCCTGATTTCAGGTACCCATATAATCTTTTCATTTTCTACTTGCATTATTCTTCATGGTTTTGAATTGTTATCTGTTATGTTTTTTTTAATCATGGGTTTCTTTGGTTGCATTATTGTTTTACTTCGTCTAACTATTTCACTCACAGTCGTAGATAATATGAGCATTTTTCCGATAGTGGCATTCTGCTTGATGGTTTTGATTCTTGTTGTTATATGACATGTTTTTGGATCATTGGTTTCTTCCATTGCATTGTTCTTACATTTTCTAATTATTTGTTATAAAACATGAGCATTTAAACTTTATCAAGTATCATTTAAACTTTCCCTCCGGGTAAAGGAGTGATTTTAGAATACATTTAAAAGTAGGTTTGATTTAGATTTCAGTGGAAGCAAACGAAAAAAAATATTTTCCAATGCATTTTTTATCAAAGCAACATATGTTGCTTCATTCATAAGCTGATTGGAACTCCATTGAAAATTGTTTCTTTCTCATTTGATTCCACCAGAATCTAAACCGAACAGGTCTCCCATGCAGGACTTTCATTTTTTATTGTTCCTAAAGCAGTTCAAATTTTTTTTTTTGCTGATATAAATTTTATTATTTGATTGTTATCGTGAAGTGTTCTCGATATGCGTCAAAATGTTGACTTGGTTCATGTTTTGCTGAATTTGAATGTTGTTCTTTTCTAATACTCTAAATTCTTATTTCCTTCATTGACAAAATATTCCATTTTTTGTTCAACTGTTTTCCTTCCATTTTAGTGTTGTTGAGAAAATTAACTCCTATCCAGGTTAAGGTTAGTTTTCTTTATTTTTATCCTTAGTAGATATACTTGATGGTTTGGGAAATCTTAAGGATTTGAGGAAAACATTTAAGAACATAGAAGGAGTTATGAATAAAACTAAAGAGTTCTTTGGATCATGAGAGAGGGTATATAAAGGGCTTTGGTTTGGTAAGTTTTAAACATAGTAATTACTCTTGTATTGCACTTCATCTTATTGTGAAAACTTCACGAACCACGTTTAATTCTTGTGTTTCTGTGCTATTGTTGTCATTTTTTAATATCCTTGTATTGGTGTTTTGTGTTGTAGGATTTATACAATAGTGTTTGAGGTTGTTATTCCACTATATTTATGTTCTTTTATTCTAACAAGCATTGGATTATTTTTCATGTCATATAATCTAAAATTGTGATGCATCTCCACCAGGCTTTGCATTATCTAAAACGAGTTGATTGTCCTGAATGTGAAAATGTTTGGGTTCAAAAAACCACCCCCAAAGACTGCTTCTTCTGGTTCAGATACTGAATCAGAAAAGAAGACAACCCTTACCCCAGATAGACGAACTGCTTCAGAACCTGTTGTTGTACCAAAATCCAAAGGAAACTACTTCGATGACGATGATGATGATGATGATTGGGGGAGAAAGCCTTCATCCACCACATCCTCATACTCTTCAACTGGTTCAAAAGACAGGTATAAAAACGGTTTCCGTGACTCTGGGGGACTAGAGAACCAAAGTGTCCAGGAACTAGAAAACTATGCAGTATACAAGTCTGAGGACACAACAAAGAGTGTTAACAATTGTCTGAGGATTGCTGAGGACATAAGAGAGGATGCCACAAGGACCCTTAACATGTTGCACCAGCAGGGTGAGCAGATAACAAGGACTCACAATATGATTGTTGATACAGAGAAGGATTTGAGTCGGGTATATGTATTTGATTTCTTTTCTCCTTCAAACTTCTTGTTCAAGTATGGATGATTTGAATGATATCTTGAAATCAAGGGAAAAGATTTTGAAGTGATTAGCATTATGGTAGCTGTAAACTAACTTCATAATATCCTTTGGAAAATCATTGTTGCATACCAAAATTTTCAACCATCTTTATGCTGGTTAATGATGTCTTAATTATTGATTAATTAAATATATTGATTGGCTAACTTATGAAGAATTTGTCACGTATAAACCAGCAACACGTTACTCCTTCGATAACCAATTGATACACTTTGTTAATTAATAATCGAGTGGTCATTATCCAGGGTGTAAATTTTGGTTTGAAAATAATGTTACCGAATATCCTTTATCATTTTCAACTTATAATATTATCAGTAATGCTAAATGGTACGAAGTGATTTTCATGGATTGTGTACGAATCATTTTAATTGGTGAATTATTTTTTGCAACTACCTTTTCCAATATTTACAGAATTTGATATTCTGGTTTTACTTGTTTGTTTCATTCTCTCTTATTCGTATGTTATTTGTCAAAAAGTCATCGAACTATATAACACTTCTCTAATATTATATTGCATGCTAGACTTCAGAAATTATTATGTCATAGCTATGAGACCGTTTGAAGAAGGATTAAAATGAGAAAAAAAATGCACATGTTGCAAATGATTGCCATGATTTCACTTGGGTTTGTTTCCTAGCTTACTTTTCATATAATTCCAAAATTGACATTCTGATGATCATCAGGGTGAAAAACTCCTAAACAATCTTGGCGGCATGTTCTCTAAGCCCTGGAAGCCGAAGAAGACCCGGGAAATTCAAGGACCTGTAATTACAACGGGTTTTCTTCTGAATCTGACCCTTCATGATTATGTCTTACTATTTTGGTTCTTTTCCATAAACCAAGTAACATAAACTAATATAATATAATGGAATCTGATATCTTAATAGATAAGCCATCCAAAAAGAGTGTAACGAGTAAGGAAGACAGGGAAAAGTTGGGCTTAGCTCCTTTGCCTAAGGGACGCTCTGCTCCTACCACACCTCCTCCTGAATCAGCCAATGCCTATCAGAAAATTGACGTATGTGTTTTTTTGTTATTTCTTAAGAAACATTGGTTTTTGAAACAACATTTTCATTGGATTATCTTATTATGTTACTAAACCAGGTTGAGAAAGCCAAACAAGATGACGGGCTCTCAGATCTGAGTGATATCTTGGGAGATTTGAAGGGTATGGCAGTTAATATGGGAAGTGAACTTGAGAGGTAAAGCTTTTGTTATACTGTAATAATATTTTTCATACTAATGTTAATTTGTATTACACTATTGTTACTAGTACCTTGTTTTGTTTGTTGAGTGGAGAAGGAGATAGCTTAATATGAATTTTAATCCTGAAGCAGTGATTGTCATGGAAGAACTGAATGTTTTAATGATTCATTTCTCTATAATTGTGTTAAGTGAGAGCTCCATTTGATTCACTAATGTTCCATATATTATGGTAATTGCAGGCAAAATAAAGCTCTTGATCATCTTGGGGACGATGTGGATGAGCTGAACTCTCGAGTTAAAGGTGCCAACCAGCGTGCACGCAAATTAGTAGGGAAGTGAAAGATTATCAATCTCGAAGTGTTGCTCTATTGAAAGTATTCAAAATTCTTTCTGTTGTAATGGTGTTTTGACTTATTGATTGTGATTTTGTTATTTGTCTCTAAATTTTTCTTCTCCACCGTTCTATTGAAAGCATTTGATGCTAGAGAATTTGTTCTTGTTTGGAATTGTTATGTTTTTTTTAAACAAATTTTTAGAATAAGATCAAACAAAATTAGTTAATTGGAACAAATATAATACAAACTAATTCCGATGAATTGCTACTAAAATGAGAGTAATGTTATTGACACTCTAAATCATTTATCCATACCTCTTGCTAACCAAACATAATTTTAATTTTAATTTTACAAAATTATGAGTAGTTAATTAGATGTGTGAATGCGCAATATAACATAACTGTACAATAACATACATAACTTAGCCCCATCAGTAGGTATTGTACATACATATACACCTTGTGAAAAAGTAGAATCAAAATACATCAAAAAGCAAAAGAAGAACGCTCGGAGCTCACCAGCAAACCCCCGTCCCCTCTCAAAAGATACATATAAAACTCTCGGCTCACTCCTTAGGACGCACTGGCAGTCTTTCACCCTCAGTGGTGAGGATGCCCTAAGCTACCCTGACCCTCGCCATAAGTATGCCTGTAACGCACAATAGGCTCGTACTCTGGCGAAGAACTGGATACCACGATCCTCCGCCTGCGGTAGGTCCTCAGGTACTGTTCGGTCCTTCTGCCCTGGCCTCGGTAGACGTAACCTCTCCTGCTGGTCACGACCGAAGACTGGGGTGCTACCCACGTGTAGTCTCGCTCCCTCTGCCTCGGAGGTCGCCACATCCTCGGGAAAGGTAGAAACCGGTGCACGCGGTAGGGGCTGATGATATCCACATAAAGAGGCGTGCCGCTCCGAAAGATCAGACTAACGGGTCCTGTGTACACCACCAAAAAGGTAGAGGGGTCTACCCGCCATCCCCTCTCGTCATGGTACACGATCTCAATATCGTCCAGCACCGGCATCCGCGGTGCCCCCGTGATGAACGGGTGAAGTCTTGGGTCCATGCTGAATTTCCTCTGGCTCGTCGTCTTCAAGCGATCCCATAACAGACAACAAAGAAGAACAGAAGGGAGATAAGAAATACAGCGCATCATAAAGTCGGAAAACAATAGTAATGCAGTAAACACATTACAGGTAGCATGTAGCAGATATCTCAAACATCACAGTTACTGAATTCTAACAAACGTCTCTCAAGACAACACATGCAACAAGCATCCATCTCCATGAGTCTCACACTCAGATCAATCCTCTAGACCGGGATACTAATCCCATTCAGCTTGTCGGCCGAAAGCTCACAAAACTGGTTCCCCCTAGAACGGTTCCACACCCGAACAAGTCCAAACCGGAACAGGTTCTGTGTCGGAACGGAGTTAGCTTGTCCAAGAAACTGAACCGCTCACCGTGACCAATAAGAGTGCTTCCCCCTTCCACACCATAACCGAGGTATCTCGATCGCCTCGGAACGTTAGCCTAGAACAACTGGAAAGCTCTAGGACTAGTCGGGCAAACCGGACTGGATCGGGCGTCACGATAGGATAGGAGCTACCTCATCCGTCATTGTAAACCATTCCCGAGACCGGTAACATCCCCAAGGCCACTCACTTGACCGCCCCATCTACCTTCCGTACCCGCACTCAGGTACCGCTAACCTCATATGATGCTGGCAGCCCATACTACCTGTCATATGGCCTCGCCACTTGGCAGCTGATGATGATATGCAGCAAACGTCCTCAACGGGCTTGATATCGGATCTCACGCCTCAGCTCTCAATCAGAAACAACACGATGCCACTGCATCCACATGGCCACAGCCTCGACGCCACGCGTCCACGAGCCACAGCTCAAACAAACACGGCCACAGCCTCAAGAAGTCCGCATAACAGCAACGACACCATCCACGGTATCAACTCGACAGCAACACGGCACACAACCAAACTTAATTCTATGACATTCCGCCACAACGCTCAACATTACAGCATACAGCATATTAACAGCAGCAATAACATCAACAATAGCATATAGCAGCATATCACATATCAAGCAACATATAGGCATTTAGACAGATAGCAACAACAACAAGCAGCAACATACAGTCATACGAAACTAACCATCCTCAATCAACAGTTCACTAGCCTAGGGTTTCCACTTAACGGCGATAGCCCAAAGTACGCTGAACCTAGGGTTTAGGTACTTTATCAGGGCTCAACCACTAGTAGGGTTAGGGCTTCCCTACATATAGCAGAAAACGTACTACACTACTCTTGTCTTCCAGACGGCAGCAGTACTCTTTCTCCCCACCTGAACAGTCGACACGCGGATCCACGTGATCACCGGCTCGCTCCTCAAGTTTGAGCTCGCAGCCCTCCTTTAATAGCAGCTCCAAGAACAGCCCCAAATCCTGTTGGTAGTCGCGGCCTTGGTCCTCAATTTGCGGGAAATCACGAGCACGAACTTTGCCCTAATTACGAGCACAAAAAATATGCAATAGTGTTAGCCCTAGGGCAAGCCCAAAAGATCAAAGAAAAAGGTAAAGACTCGAAGGACGCCAAGAACACGAAGAACGTGTGTTAGGGATTCGAGTTTACCTCAAACGAATCGAGAAATCAATCTTGTTGGAACCAAAGTGGTCATGGTCCAGATAATCTCTTAAGTTTTGATGTTAACAAAGAGCTAATTTAAGATGAACAAAGATTGGTTATGGACTAACGTGTTATATTAAGTGTGCAGGACAAATCTAAATTGAGTCCAAAGACTATCCATAGTCCAAAGACTTTGTCTCGTCCAATATAGTCCAAAGACGTTATCTCGTCCAACATAGTCCAAAGACTCTATCTCGTCCAACACCTATTCCTGGTTTACGACTGGACGATAGTTTATAGAACCATTGAGTCCAAAGACTCTTTTGGTTACCTTCTGTAATAGCTAGTCCAATAAATGTCTTTTAAATTTCAAGCGCGAATATCTTTGTAAAAGCATTTGAAATTATTATTCCATGTAAAAGGCTTATACTAGTGGGACAAAACATTCTCTGTAAGATTCGTACAAAGAAAAGCATAAGCCAGAATGTCCCTATCACCTAAAGAAGTTGACCTTCTTGTTTTGGATAAACAAAAGGCAACTTTCTTCTACTCAGAGGATATGTCAGCACCACTTTTAGCCATCTCCCTGATAGTCCTTTCTGCTGATCAGAAACTTCAGAAGCTATCAGACTCAACGGATCAAATGCATTCAATGCTCATCAGAACGGATCCTTTTCCATCCGTTGAAGACTGAAGACTGCCCAAAGAAAAGAGGCTATATATACCTTCATTTTTTGAAAGTGCAAGATTAACAATCGCTGAACAAAAAAAACTGAACTTGAGCAAAAAGAAGTGAAGCAACACAAAGCAATTCAAAATCCTTCTTGAGATAAAAGAGAAAATCTCAAAGCTTGCAAAGCTAGAAAAGCTACTCTGATTCTAACTTTCATATTACTCTCTGTGTAGAGTTGTTTTCAAGAGTCTAAGCTTTAGTTTCGAATTCTCACATTTAGTGAGTTAGTAGAACAACCTTTTTCAAAACCTTAGTTTGGTTGAGCCTGAAGAGGCTTGTCTGTAAAAGAATACTTAGAGAACCTGAAGAGGTTGAGAATACTGCCTGAAGAGGTGTTGAATACTTTGTAACAAAAGGTTTTTGTTATAGTGGATAAAGCTCTCAAGTAGAGAGGACTGGACGTAGCTCTTTGGTGAAGAGTGAACCAGGATAACATCTTTGTGTTCCTTTCTCTCCCTTACTCTTATTTTAGTTTATTATCTAATTAACTAACTGGGATTGAATTGCCTTTCATTACGCTGTCTTCCGTCTTAGTCAAAACTAAGTGAGCGTCCAACGTGGTGTTTGGAAGAGCTCTCTTTGCTTTCAATCGTTTTAGCGTCCAATCTTGAGAAAAACATTATCTGCTTACGAAAAGAATTTAAAATTCTCTAAAACACAATTCAACCCCCCTTCTTGTGTTTCAAACAGGTTCCTTCAATTGGTATCAGAGCTCAGCCTCTGGGTTGAGCACTTTGCCGTGTAGAGGAAAAGATCCTACTGCAGATATGTCTGGACCAGGTATGCCAAGCGGGAGTCAACCAGTTATGGAAGGCACTTCCATGACCAGACCGCCGTTCTTCAACGGTACTCACTACCTGTATTGGAAGGAGAGATTCAAAGGTTTCATCCTCAGTACAAACTCAGTTCTCTGGGCTAGAATCACAAATGGTCCTAACGTTTGTCTCAACTCTGACGGGACAGACAAAGCAGAGGACGATTGGACAGATGCTGAACGGGCCAGAATGGAACAAAATCATAAAGCAAGATATGCTTTAATGTGTGCTCTCAGTCCTGACGAATTTCAGAAGATTCACGCATGTGAATCAGCTAAACAAATATGGGACACCTTGTCTAATCTCCATGAAGGGACAACCAAGGTGAAGGACTCTAAAATCATCATGCTGGTTGGCCAGTATGAAATGTTCACCATGGCTGAAGGAGAGTCCATCCTTGACATGATGGGTCGCTTTCAGACGATCATCAACAATCTGAAATCCCTTGGAAAGGTGTACACTACCAAGGAGAATGTCACCAAGATTCTTAGGAGTTTGCCTAAGAAATGGAGACCTCTTGTCACTGCAATCACCCAGGCCAAAGATCTCTCCACTTTGACTCTGGATGATCTTGTCGGGACGCTTCAAGTTCATGAGCAGGAGCTTGATCTTGACAATCCCGGAAAGAAGAACAAGGGGATTGCCCTGAAAGCTCATAGGTCCAATAACTCAAAAGCCTTAAAAGCTGATGAGTCCAGTGATGAAGCTGATCAGTCTGATGATGATGTATCAGACGATGACGAGCTATCCTTCATCTCCAGAAAGATTCAGAATATGTGGAGAAAGAAAAATGGAATGAAGAGAAGGCCATTCCAAAAGAAAAGCTTCAAGGACCATGCTGAACCCAAGGATAAAAGTCAACTGGTCTGTTTTGAATGTAACAAACCAGGACACTTCAAAGCTGATTGTCCTACGCTAAAGGACAAGAAGAAGTTCTTCAAAAAGAAGAAAAAGAACTTCATGGCAACTTGGGAGGACTTGAACTCTTCTGAAGAAGAAGAAGAAGAAACAAATGAAGAGGCTAATCTATGCCTATGGTCCAACAAGCAAGATGAAGACTCTTCGGACGATGAACAATTTGTTGTTCCCGGAGAAAGAAGTCAGGAGTCTACCTCTGGAATAGGAAGGAATATGAATGTTCCACCCATCTTCAAGGGAACAGACTACACTTATTGGAAATCAATGTTCCAATTATACGTCCAAGCTCAAAATTATGAGCTGTGGGACATCTTCACAAACGGAGATTATCGTCCAACGATTACCCATGAGGATGGTTCAACATCGTCCAAACATGAAACAGACTGGACGAGTGATGACATCAGACGATGTTCTCAGAATGCCTATGCCAATTGGTGTCTTGTCAACGCCCTTGATCGTCCAAGATTGGACATGGTCTCGCAACTCCAAACAGCTAAGGAGAAGCTGGACGCTCTGGAACATCTGTTCAGACCAAGGAACTCGTCTACCTCAAATCTCTGCCTAATGGCCAAAAGCTCTTCGGACGCTGAATCAGAAGATGACGAGGTATCCGTTTCTGACTCTCTTCAAGAAGCATATGATGAACTGCTAAATGATTCTTCTATATTGCATCATCAATACATCGTGTTTAAGAAAAAATTGTCAAAAGTAAATAAGGAGTTGGAAGAGTCCAACAAATTAAATAAGCAGCTTGTTGAAGAGAATAACAAGCTTAAAGCTGAGAATGTCAGTCTAACTGACAAACTCACCTCTGAGTCCAGTGAACCTCATGAGGTAACTAGACTAAAACAAGAGGTATCTGATCTCACCTAAAGCGTAACTAAGCTTGTTGGAGGATCAGAGAAGCTAGACCTGATATTGAGGTACACTAGATCACCTCATGATAAGTCTGGCCTAGGCTATGACTCTGAGAAACAAAATGCGTCTCAAAAAATATCAGGGTCCAACAAAAATCACAAGGCTTTTCATTCCTATGGAAAGCAAAAAGAACATAAATTGCATGCATCCAGAACTTACTGTAAGATTTGTGGAAAGAGTGGTCACACTTCTTCAAAATGCATTTACAAAAATAAAAACAAAATGCATGGACGAAGACCACCAACTAACCCAAAAGGACCCAAGTCTATCTGGGTACCTAAGAATATGATAATACCTGTTGCAGATCTGCTTAGCAACACGAAAAAGACCCCAGTCCTGGTACTTGGACAGTGGTTGCTCACGTCACATGACGGGAGAAAGGTGTATGTTCCAAGAAATCCATGAGAAGTCTAGTGGATGGGTCACCTTTGGAGGCAACCAGAAGGGTAAGATAGTAGGAATAGGTAAGATTGGTAAGTATCCTCTTCCCTCTATTGATAATGTTCTTCTGGTTGAAGGATTAAAACACAACTTGCTTAGCATAAGTCAATTATGTGACAGTGGGTCTGTTGTTTCCTTCAATAAAGGTGAATGTATGGTCAAGAACCCTGATGGGTCCATCTTATTCACTGCCAAAAGGCAAAATAATCTGTACAAGATTAATTTGGGGGAACTCTCAACTCAAAGTGTATCATGCCTAGTGTCTGTCGAAGATGAGCGATGGATTTGGCACAAAAGACTTGGTCATGCTAGTATGAGATTAATCTCTAAACTAAACAAGCATAACCTTGTAAGAGGTTTACCAAAGATTGTGTTTAGATCAGATGCTCTCTGTGACGCTTGTCAAAAAGGAAAACAAGTTAAGAACTCGTTTGAGTCCAAAAACATTGTTAGTACTTCTAGACCACTGGAATTGTTGCATATTGATTTGTTTGGTCCAACAAGGACGGCCTCTGTCAGTGGTAAGAAATATGGACTTGTCATAGTAGATGACTATACTAGATGGACATGGGTTAAGTTCCTTGCTCACAAGGATGAGTCTATCAAGGTCTTTTCTATATTCTGTAAGCGAGTTCAGAATGAAAAAGGCATATTCATCAGCTCGATCAGAAGTGATCATGGTGGCGAATTTGAAAATGAGCTCTTTCAAAGGTTCTGTGATGAAAGTGGTATTCATCACAATTTCTCTGCTCCTAGAACTCCTCAACAAAACGGTGTTGTTGAGAGGAAGAACCGATCTCTTCAAGAGATGGCTAGGGCAATGCTCAGTGATAATTCTGTCCCTAAGCACTTCTGGGCTGAAGCTGTAAATACTGCCTGCTATATTCAAAACAGAATATACATAAGACCAATCTTGAATAAGACTCCTTATGAATTGTGGAAAGGACGCAAACCCAACATCTCTTATTTCCACCCCTTTGGATGTCAATGTTTTATTTTAAATACTAAGGATCAACTAGGAAAGTTTGATGCCAAAGTAGATAATGGAATATTGTTAGGATTCTCAGAAACGTCTAAAGCTTTTAGAGTCTATAACTCTAGAACGTTGATTGTTGAAGAATCCATTCATGTTAAATTTGATGACAAACAGCCTGATAAGAGATTATTAGAGCTAGATGATTCTTTTGCAGATATGAATCTGAATGATTCAGATGCTCGTCCAACAACCAACAAAGACGAGGCATCAGACGCTACGATGGACGCATCATCGTCTCAGCAAGCTGTAAATACCCCTCGTTCATGGCAATTCAGAACTTATCATCCCGAGGATCAAATCATTGGCAAACCTAATGATAGCGTCCGGACAAGGTCAACTTTCAGCGAGCAAGCTGACTCAGCATTCATCTCTGAGATGGAACCAAAGTCTGTGGACGAAGCCTTATTGGACGAGTGCTGGATCCTTGCTATGCAAGAAGAGCTCAACCAGTTTCAACGCAGTGACGTTTGGACGCTGGTCTCCCTGCCTAAGGATAAGTCTGTAATTGGAACCAAGTGGGTCTATCGCAACAAGCTGGACGAGGATGGCAAGGTGGTAAGGAATAAAGCAAGGCTAGTTGCCCAAGGCTACTCACAAGAGGAAGGTATTGACTATATTGAAACCTTTGCTCCAGTAGCTAGATTAGAAGCTATACGCATCTTACTTTCATATGCTGCACATCATAACATCATGCTTTACCAAATGGATGTAAAAAGTGCTTTTCTAAATGGTGTAATAAATGAAGAAGTATATGTTCTCCAACCACCCGGTTTTGAAGATCAGAACCGTCCTGAGCATGTATATAAGCTTAAGAAAGCTTTATATGGACTCAAGCAAGCTCCTAGAGCTTGGTATGAGAGACTCAGCTCTTTCCTAATGGAGAATGGCTTCTCGAGAGGAAAAGTGGACACAACTCTTTTTAGAAAAGTAAATAAAAAGGAATTTATAGTTGCTCAAATTTACGATGATGATATAATATTTGGTGCAACTGATGAATCTCTTTGCCAAGAGTTTTCTGAATTAATGCAAAGGGAGTTTGAAATGAGCATGATGGGAGAACTAAAATTCTTCCTCGGACTTCAAGTAAAGCAAACTTCAGACGGAGTGTACATTCATCAGACGAAGTACACAAAGGAGCTTCTAAAACGCTTCAAGTTGGACGATTGCAAACCTATGAATACACCGATGCATCCAACGTCCGTGCTAAACAAAGATGATAAAGATAAAAAGGTAGACCAAAAGGTATATAGAGGTATGATCGGTTCCCTCTTATATCTAACTGCGTCCAGACCTGATATCATGTTTAGCGTTTGCTTATGTGCTCGTTTTCAATCTGATCCAAGAGAGTCTCATCTCTCAGCAGTAAAAAGAATCTTTAGATACTTAAAAGGTTCTACTAATCTGGGTCTTTTGTATAAGAAAATTGATGAATACAGATTAGTTGGATTCTGTGATGCTGACTATGCTGGAGACAGAATAGAAAGGAAAAGCACAAGTGGAGGGTGTCACTTCATTGGTGCTAATCTCGTCTCATGGTCAAGCAAAAGGCAAAGCACAATTGCTCTATCAACTGCTGAAGCTGAGTACATTGCTGCAGCCAGCTGCTGCTCACAACTGCTTTGGATCAAACATCAGTTGGAAGACTACAACGTGTTTGTAAGCAACATCCCTATAATGTGTGATAACACTGCTGCTATTAATTTATCAAAGAACCCCATACTGCATTCTAGAGCAAAGCATATAGAAATAAAACATCATTTTATTAAGGACTATGTGCAAAAAGGAACAATAGATATTCAATTTGTTGATACTGACCATCAATGGGCAGATATCTTCACTAAACCTTTAGCCGTAGATAGGTTTTTATTTATAAGAAAATATCTGAACATGCATTTCATTGATTAACTGAGAGTCCAATGCATGCGTCCAATATTTGCATTACGTCCAATATATGCTCGTCCAATGTATCTTCTGAATGATCGTCTAATGCATTAATGAAACTCAATCTTTATCGAATGAAATATTATCCTTCATTCCCTTAACTGAGTCAGTTCTTTATCTTTTTTATATGCCAAAAATGCTTTTTACGGTTTCAAAGTCTGAACGTGTGTCAGACATTTAATGCACGTCGTTTCGCTCTCTCTCTCTTTAAAACTACGAAAGGTTTTTGCTCTCTCTTCTTCTTCCTTTTAAAACCTAAGTTTTGCTCTTTGATAAAAATCAAACCTTTACAAAAAGCTTTAACCTTTCTTCTTGCTTCTTCGAAAAGGAAAACCCTTTCTGAAAAAACTCTTCTCTTTCAACATCCTCTCTGAAACCATGGCAACCTCTTCTGCTACTGGCTCAAAAGGTAAAGGAAAAACCTTCAATGCTCAGACTGCTGATGTTATGGTCGAATACAAGTTTAACCTACAATTCCTAGCTGATAATGGGATTGACATCTTCTCCAACATCCATGCCGCTGGATGATCAAGCTACTTTGAAGGTTCTCCAGTAATCTACCCTGCTCTTATTAGGGAGTTCTGGACAAACCCCATTGTCTCTGCAAGAGAGATTCGCAACAAGGTGCTTGATACTGAAGTCATAGTATCTGAAGCAACAATCTCCAATGCAACTGGGTGTGCTCAATCAGGCATAACTGTTGAAGATAACTGGGAAGAAGAGATTGGTGATGCTTCCACCATCAGAGATTGTTTGTTGAAAAACTCTGGTGACAAGCTCATAGCCTCAAAGATGACTGACAAGGCTAGGGTTCTTCACCAAATCTTGAACAAGGCTATCCTTCATAAAGTTGGGTCAAAGGATAATGTTTCAAAGGCTCATCAGTTTTGCCTAGTTCATCTGATTCTTGAAAGGCAAATAAACCTTCCCCACCTCCTCTTTTCCTTCTTCAAATACGCCATTGAAGGCTCTGGGAAGAACACTGCACTCATCTATGGCGCCCTTCTCTCCAAAATATTTGAGAAGCACATGGTCTACGACGACCTCAAGAACTTAGCTCCAGAAAGAAAGTTCAAATACTATGGAGTTCATGGGATTGAACGGGTGCATCAGCCTGAGTTTAGCAGGCAAAGTTTGGTAATGATGCAGTTGGACTGCTTTAAAAAGTCCAAACTTGAAGGCCAACAAAAAGGAGCTCAGACGCAAGGCTCAGAAGAAGAAGCGTCTGAACAATGTGTCTCTGCTGGACGCTCTGCTGAACGAGCTCGTCCAATGGCTAAGACTTCTTCGTCTCGTCCAAAGCCAATCGTCCAACCTTCAATTTCTTCGTCTCGTCCAAAGCCAATCGTCCAACCTTCAAGAAAAAGGAAGCTGGTTCTAGCTCCCATAGATGAAGATGAAGAGGACAATCTACCCATCTCCAGGGTAGTGAAAGGACCAAGATTGGAAACCGCACCTGCTGCACCTCTCTCTACAAGGGCAAGGTCATCTCGAAGAAAGACGAAAGGTAATACTGAACCTATCTCCAGTTCAGTTATTATTTCTCTTATCGTCCAATCATCCGAGATAGAAGACTTAACCTTTGAACCTTCCCTACCTCCCTCACCCACTAACCTACCACAAACCCAAACTCTAGCCTCACCAAATGAACCCGAGGATTGGTTCACACCCTGGGGAGATCATCCCTTCCAACCCTATGGTGCCCCCTACCCTAGATGGATCTTTCCCTTAAGCAAATATAGGCGCCTCCCTGGAGTAGACTACAACAACAAATGCTCAATTTGGGCTGATGTTAAACGCAAATTTCCTGTTCTATTCCTTAAACGCTCACCCCCCACTACTGAACCTCACCCCAAAAGCCCCTTTCCATTACCCGAATATGATTTTGAACAACCCTCCACATCATCCACCTTACCCCCTAAACTTGTCTACCAACCCATCCCATACACTTCAACTCAACCTCTGCCCTCTGAAACTTACAATGCCCATGGACCATTGGTTACCTACCTTGAGAAGAAGACTTTTCCTCCAAGGAAAATCTTTCCCAACCTCATCAAGGACAAGGCATTCAAATGGTGCCATTACAATATAAAGAGGCATGTTGTTCTTCGCCATGAAGACAAGAGAGGTTGCAAGACGGAGTATGAAAGAAGGGCAAGGACGTATGGCTTAAGTAACTTCATCCTTGATCCCGACCTTTCTTTCATTCCAAGCTATCCATCATCTTGGAAGGAGTACTCTGATGTCCGAGACTTTCTTCCTTACTATGCTGTGCGGAAGGAGTGTGATATGCCTCGAGAAGCTAAGATCCATCACAACCTTCCTAAGAGATTTTGGTCAAAGTCTTCTCGCACTAGCGTAGGAGTTGTTCCTCCTCGAGCTTGCCCAAGGCTCCCTATCCTAGATCCCAACAAGGATAAGGACCTTCGCAAAAAGCTTGAGTCATGGACGCTGCCTTACCAACATGCTTTTGATCCCCTGTTTTGGACAAAACATCGAGATGACTCTGGGGCTCTCGAAAGTATATGGAAGAAAGATCCTCGCTTCAGATTTGACCCAGATGCTAGGATATATTGGGAAAATCACATCTGGAGATGCTCCCAAGAAGCTTCATCATCTGGTTTATCAGTTGAGGAGAAAGCTGAGATTCGAGTCTACCCGAGACAATACCGAATCCGTGAAGCAACCTTCATGATCGTAGACGATATCTTTGGGATACCCCTTTATCCTAGAGATGTTCTGCCTATGCCTCCTATCAGATGGCGTGAAAACAAGTTTGATGATGCTGATATCATACTTGAGGTGCTGCGTCCACCCGAGCCTATTGTTGTTCCTCTTGCTCCTCCTACTCTTCCTCCTCAGCCGGCCATTCCTGAAGAGACTGGGGACACCGAAACTATCTATGTGGAACCCTCCTCTGAAACTCATGGTAACGAAGTAGAACAAGTTGAAGACTCTGCTCAGTCCAAGTCTCAACCGGTCCCTCTCTCAATGGTCCATCCTGATGCTCCATCTCCTTCTCAGGCTCTGAGTGTAGTTCCTGATCAAAGAGGTGTGGACGCAACCCGGGCCACTGCTGAGAGCTCTGCCTCAGTTATCCCTCCTGAGTTTCAAGAGTTCGTCCAACGGACTATAGAAGCTAACAATGCGGTGCTCCTTCAGCAGATTGCGGCCATGTTCAAAGATTTCATTCCCAAACCTCCTCCCTCTTCTTAAAATTTTTTGTTTTGCTTTCTTTTTTTTAAAAAAAAAAACAACTGCCTATGATGTGTTTCTCACTCTTTTGTCTGATGACAAAAAGGGGGAGAAGATGGATTTTGATTGATTATTGTTTTATTGATTATTGTTTATTGATTGATTATTGTTTGATTGATTATTTTCAATAATTGATTATTATTGATTGCTTATTTAAAGTCAAATTTGTTTATTGAATCCTTAAATTTGTTGATTGAATCTTTAAATGATACATGTGCTCATATTTGTTGAATGATGCTTTAAATGATTAAATGCTTTAAATGATTAGAATGTTTGTCTTAGGGGGAGCCCTTCAGCTCTCTAGGACTCTTTGTTCAAATCAAAATTAGCATGTTTTGTCATCATCAAAAAGGGGGAGATTGTTGGAACCAAAGTGGTCATGGTCCAGATAATCTCTTAAGTTTTGATGTTAACAAAGAGCTAATTTAAGATGAACAAAGATTGGTTATGGACTAACGTGTTATATTAAGTGTGCAGGACAAATCTAAATTGAGTCCAAAGACTATCCATAGTCCAAAGACTTTGTCTCGTCCAATATAGTCCAAAGACGTTATCTCGTCCAACATAGTCCAAAGACTCTATCCCGTCCAACACCTATTCCTGGTTTACGACTGGACGATAGTTTATAGAACCATTGAGTCCAAAGACTCTTTTGGTTACCTTCTGTAATAGCTAGTCCAATAAATGTCTTTTAAATTTCAAGCGCGAATATCTTTGTAAAAGCATTTGAAATTATTATTCCATGTAAAAGGCTTATACTAGTGGGACAAAACATTCTCTGTAAGATTCGTACAAAGAAAAGCATAAGCCAGAATGTCCCTATCACCTAAAGAAGTTGACCTTCTTGTTTTGGATAAACAAAAGGCAACTTTCTTCTACTCAGAGGATATGTCAGCACCACTTTTAGCCATCTCCCTGATAGTCCTTTCTGCTGATCAGAAACTTCAGAAGCTATCAGACTCAACGGATCAAATGCATTCAATGCTCATCAGAACGGATCCTTTTCCATCCGTTGAAGACTGAAGACTGCCCAAAGAAAAGAGGCTATATATACCTTCATCTTTTGAAAGTGCAAGATTAACAATCGCTGAACAAAAAAACTGAACTTGAGCAAAAAGAAGTGAAGCAACACAAAGCAATTCAAAATCCTTCTTGAGATAAAAGAGAAAATCTCAAAGCTTGCAAAGCTAGAAAAGCTACTCTGGTTCTAACTTTCATATTACTCTCTGTGTAGAGTTGTTTTCAAGAGTCTAAGCTTTAGTTTCGAATTCTCACATTTAGTGAGTTAGTAGAACAACCTTTTTCAAAACCTTAGTTTGGTTGAGCCTGAAGAGGCTTGTCTGTAAAAGAATACTTAGAGAACCTGAAGAGGTTGAGAATACTGCCTGAAGAGGTGTTGAATACTTTGTAACAAAAGGTTTTTGTTATAGTGGATAAAGCTCTCAAGTAGAGAGGACTGGACGTAGCTCTTTGGTGAAGAGTGAACCAGGATAACATCTTTGTGTTCCTTTCTCTCCCTTACTCTTATTTTAGTTTATTATCTAATTAACTAACTGGGATTGAATTGCCTTTCATTACGCTGTCTTCCGTCTTAGTCAAAACTAAGTGAGCGTCCAACGTGGTGTTTGGAAGAGCTCTCTTTGCTTTCAATCGTTTTAGCGTCCAATCTTGAGAAAAACATTATCTGCTTACGAAAAGAATTTAAAATTCTCTAAAACACAATTCAACCCCCCTTCTTGTGTTTCAAACAGGTTCCTTCAAATCTGTCAAAGTCAAAGTTAACCTCGCTGTGATCGCAACGGTGCAGTCGGAATCGCATTCCGGTACTTCAATCGCCGACAAATCAAGCTTTCTCTCTCTAGAAAACCAGAGCTTCTCTCACTAGCTCTCAGCACTTCGAGCTTGAAGAAGATGAAAAGTGAAGCCAAGTGAAAATGGAGAGAAAACTTCACTTGGGCATTCTGCTGAGAACGCTAAAGCATGCCGGGTATCCCACAGTTGAGGGTGCCCACGCTTGAGCGTGGAACCTTGTCCGCTCAGCCTTCACCCTGGCCTGACACGTGTAGCACACGCGTCAAAAGACACACCAGCTGGCAAACGCACTCAGAACGCTTGAGAGTGCAACGTTACCAACGCTTGAGCGTTGGCATGCTAGGGCATGCTACCATCTTAAGCTTGAGCGTGCAGCTCCGCTGGGAAGAGTCCTCCAAACTTCTAGCTTCCACAGTTACTCGTTTAACGCCTTAGGCACCTCCAACCTTGTTCAAGCCTATTCCTAAGCTTCAAACTAGGTCTAAAACTAACACACAACAATTTACACAATCATCTAAAGCTCCAATCGAGATTAACCAACTCGATCAGAGTTCACAGAAAAACCGCGATGTTACAAACACAATACCTAGGGGTGGGAATATGCTAGCCCGAATTAGGTCCTGTCATAAACAGGTCTGGCCTGTGTTCCAATCTCAACGCCTGAGCCTGACCTATTAGTCGGATATAGAACAATTTTTAAAGTTTGGTCTGGCCTGAAAGCCTATTTAAAGGCATACTTTTCAATAAGATCTTTAAATATGCCTCCACCTGTGAATAGATCATATGTCTTCACTTGTAAATAGGCTTGTAAACGTCTAATGATAAAGAGGCTGGTTGTAACATCCCGTTTTCTTGAATAAGGTTTAAGACTTAAGTTAAGTAATTAAGTAAGTTTGAAGGTTGGATAATATTCTTTATGGCTTGAGGAAGCTATGGTCCAAAATTTAGGGAATTTGGCTTTGGAACGAGCTCAGAAATTGAAGAAACGTGACAAACGAGTTTGATCAGCATCCAACACTTTGATGCTAAGCAACCCAACGCTCAAACGTTGACCGTTGATGCTCGAGCGTGGGGTAGGTGCACGTCAAAACGTGGAAGGGTGTACACGTGGGGGTACGCGTGTTAATTTGCATGCACCCGTGACATGAGATGTGGCGATCAGCGCGCCACGCTCAAGCGTGCCCACGCTTAAGTATGCACTTCCAGACAACAACACTTAAGTTTTCTTTTCTATTTTCTTTGGGGACGAAACTTGGAAGCTTTTCAGTTGCAGAGAGCTAGAGAAAGAGAAAGAAGGTTTCTAGAGAGATGAAGATCGTGATTCCGACTACATTGTTGGGATCAAAACATCAAGTTCCACCAATCATTTTCTCGATTTCTTCGACTGTAAGTTCGAATCTCTAACACGTCGATACGTCGACCTTAGTGTTCTTCGAGCTCTTCCTTTTATCTTTCTTGTCGTTGCTCGGTGCTTGCATGTTGTTCCCGTGGTTAGGGCAAGCTTCGAGGTCGTGGTGGTGTTGGTGGCTGGAGGAGAGGTCGCGACTGAGTGATGTTGGTGGTGGTGGTTAGTTCGTGGTGGTCGTTGTTGTGTTCGTTGCGTTCGTGAGATCGAAGGTCCAGGTTGTTCGTTGGTATAAGAGTATACTAGGACAAATCACTAGGTGAGGAGGAAGAAACTTCAATTATCGGGGAAAATGGGCGTAGGGTATATAACCGTTGGCATGTGTAGGGAGATCCTCAAACCATACTAATGGTTGAGTAAGCGACAACACCTAACTTACATTGGTGACTATCATGGAGTGGTACCAATATAAGGTGTTGGCATTGTAGGTTTATTGCCGATAGGATAATCAATGATATTTGTTGATCAGGGATGTATGCCTATATGCTGTAATTGTTAACATGCTTAAATAATGTCATACGTGATAACAAGATTAATTGATGTTTTGATATGTCTGTAATGACGACATGTTGTCTGCTATGAAATGTTGTTATGCTTGTGAATGCTCTGATCTTGGTTGAGTTTGGAGATGGTTGGTGTAATGTTAGACCCATAGGATAATTGATAATATCCGGCTAGTGGATTAAGTGATTTGATCTGAGGTGATGGTGGCTCTCACAGTTGGAGAGTGACCTCCTCGTAATCGGAGGACGTAGACCTCTAAGACGTTGATCATATCATTGTTGAGGTATTGTTGAGATGATAGTTGCATACGTTGAGTACGAATTAGTTGGTGATTGATGCATAATCATGGCATTGCATTGTTATGGTGAAAAGCCGTGTGTACAACTGTAACAGTAGTTTGAGTGGTTGTCACACGAGGTTGGTGTTTGTGTAAGCCCTAGTGGCCATATATATATATATATATATATATATATATATATCATGACCTTATTCGATATTTTATATATGAATCATTTATTTATTATGTTGTATTTGATGATCATATTTATAGCATAATAAAGTCCTTAGAATTGGTAGTTCATTTAATGGAACGTCAATTATGACTTGACCATGAGATGCCATTGAATTATAGAACACTATTCTTAAATATCCACAGTCAAGTATTATTATTAATAAGGACAATAATAATATATTGAGACTATTATGTGAGTGTACTGATGACGGGTCATAGATATAAGATATCAAGTCTTCACATAGATATAAATATTAGTGGAATATTTATACTGGACTTATCCGCTATGAGAACGATGCATAATAGTTATGTAAGTGTCATAAGCGATTCTCATGGTGACCATAGTGAAGTAGTCCTTCGACTTAAAGTCACTACGATTCCTAATATATGTAGATGTAGGCTTTAACACTATTAAACGTTGTTTGTAACAGGACAACTATAAAGATAGTTATTGGGCCTGCAATGAAACATGTTGAGGAATGTGAGTGATGTAGATAGGATTCGTCCCTCCTACATAACAGGGATAATGTCTATAGGCCTCTTGATGGTATGCGACGTAGAAATGTATGGCTATTCTAAGGTGGATAATATGAGATATTGGGCCCACATGATCGTACGTCAATTACTAGATCAAGAAATAAATAATTGAACTTAACAAGGATGACACATTTATGCCTTGTATTCAATTAAGACATTGAGACTAAAGGACGTTGACTGCACATTATATATGATTAAATTGGTTTTATTGTATCACCAATATTCTAATTAATTCTAATTAATTGAGTAACAATGATGTATTGCTAGATGTCGCTCAGTGTTTATAATATTAATTAATTATTAATATAATTAATAATAATTAATATTATTGTCAATTAATTGAGAACCTATAGGGTCACACGTATAGAACAAATGTTCAGGGAATTAATTTAATTGATTAATTAAATATGTTTTAATTAATAATTAAAATGGGATCAGTTTAATTGATTAATTTAATATGATTTAATTAATAATTAAACATTGGGCCTATAGCGTACAATAGCTCAACTAGGTTAGGTTAAGTGAGTGACAACTATTAGTATGCTGTGCACGTCACTTGAGGCACACATAACACAGAGCACTCATAACGACCGCTGTACACCCTTGACAAGCGCGCCCTCTTTTCTCTCTCCGTGTGTGTCGTGCCTCTCCCACTCTTGATAACTAGCACTACGTTATCTTTGACGTTGATTTGCTCACGTGGACTGAGTAGCGGTATTGCTACCTTGCAATACTGGTGATAGATGAACCTCTCCCTTTGTGGTGATAGCAGCTGTGTTCCTCGGATCTGCTGCACTATAACTGTGTAGATCAAGTTGTCATTTACACAATAGCAGTGTTCATGATTTATCTGTGCTGTTGAAGTGCTCACAGTGTTCGTGGTAAAGTTACGCTTCAAGAGGTAAACACAATATCCTTGTGATTCATGTGCAATATGTGGTCCTTAGTTAAGGAATTTTTCCGCTCAAGAGGTTTTTGAAAATTGTTTTTAAAAATTACCTCTCTTGAAACCCTAACAGTTGGTGTTCGAGGTGGATATTCCGGAGTGACTTATATAGCTGAACTCACAGTTGGAGGGACACAAGTAGGGATGGCAATGGGTACCGGACCCATTGGGTACCCGCAAAAATTACCCATGATGGGTAGGGTAATTGCCCGTTTAATAAGTATGGGTGCAGGTGCAGGTAATTACCCTAAAAAATTAATGGGGATGGGTGCGGGTACGGGTACTCTAGTACCCATCTCATCCCATACCCGCACTATATATATTTATTTATTTATATATTTATTTTCTATATACATAATTATAATATATTACATTAAAAAAATTAAAAAAAATTAGAGCTTCATTGTCAGTTCTACTTAGCTAGCTTCATCGTCATCTATACTTTGTATGTTACTTCATCATGCCTTAATTATAATATATTACATTAAAAAAATTTAAAAAAAAAAAACTAGTGCTTCATCGTCAGTTCCACTTGGCTAGCTTCATTGTCGCCTATACTTTGTATGTTACTTCTTGATTAATATGATTAAATCATCTCTTATGGAATTTCCTGGGTTGCTATTGTGACACTCACTACCCCGCATATAATAAAACATAAGTAAAATCATACATGTCTTTAAAAATATAACATTTAAAATAAAAACATATCCTCAAGGGTAATGTGCATCACATCATTTATAACGTAAAACATAGGAATCTGAAATAATCAGAATCCTTTAAAAACAAACTGCGGAAAACATAAATAATAAACATAACCCAAGTCCCGATGTCACATATCAGAGCTGGTAAACATATACCGATAATACATCGGAATAAAACTAAATAACATAAATCATAAATCCTAACTACTGAGAGAGATCTCCTTGGGATCACTCCTCGTCAGCATGCTCACCCTCCTCTGCATATACCACAACATATGCACAAGAATAACAAAGAGAGGGGTAAGAAACACAATCATGAATATATGTAAACGGAATGGAATAGTAATTAAGATGGCATACAACATACATCAATCAACACAGATATAATCAATATATATCAAGGATGCATGTCAATGCGAATGCAACATCACTACTCCGTATGCATGTGGCCAACAACTCTAACTCTGGAAAGACGATTAGGAGTACATGTCCGGTCATCAACGTGGATGATATGCCAGACCATGGGCCATCCCTGAACACTCTCACTAATCCTGATAATGTATAGTGGCTAGTCAGAGTACTCAAGCTTATTCTTTAGGTCACTCCGACAATAGGTAGCTAGCCCATGTCACCTGGAACTTCCATTCCCAACGTACCCGCAAGGCCGGGATAACACCCATCGTGGCCTCCACTATCGTGATTCATCGTTTGCTTTCCACTCAACATATCAACGTCAACGTATGATGCATGCTATGCTCAACAACATGCAAACACATGTCCAACCATCCACCATCATAATCAATCACATTGATTATCAACAATGACCATCAACGATGATCATCAATCAACTAGGCACTAACCATCGTTATTGCCTTTATCAACATTGCCAATATTATCATCATAATCAATCACATTGATTATCAACAATGACCATCAACGATGATCATCAAACAACTAGGCGCTAACCATCATTATTGCCTTTATCAACATTGCCAATATTATCATATCGTCATTATTAATATTAACGTTCTTTTCTATACTATCAACCTTGAATTGTGATCTCACAGTCATTTTCCCATTACCCTATTTATTTCTTCTTCACAACTGAATCTGGGTGAGGAACCCAGATTCGCTAGGCTAATCGTGGCTCGCGAGGCGAGCCCGAGAGCTCCTAAACAGGTTCCCAGATTCGCTAGGCGAATACTGGCTCGCGAGACGAGCCCGAGAGCCCCAATATTTGGTTCTCTCATTCGCCTCGCGGATTACAATCCGCTAGGCGAATCACGTCAGACCACGAATGGTCTCTCTGTCTCGCCTCGCGAATGGATATTCGCCAGGCGAATCATGACAGATGTGGGAATCTTAAGAATTTCTCTAAGTCATCCCTATGCCTATCATCCCATCTCTCAAGAATCGTCCCTATGGGTTTCCAAAACTAATCCAATATTATCAATCTCACCTCTCATAACAACTCATTCATTATGGGGTGTCAAACGTCCCTAAGCTATGTTCTTTCACTAATCCTATTTTCTTCATCGTAACGCACATCATCATCAAGTCATCATTATCATTGCACATCATAAAATCTCATCAATGCATATCGTATCTATATTCATACTATTCATTACACATCATAATATTTGAATCATATCATCAAGACAAACACCCATAATCATAATCATAGAACCATAAACATGTATATTTATACAATATTCACATAGGCATATACATGGCATATACATAACATACACATAATTACACTCATAGCATATACATAGGCATTTACAATGCATATAGACAAACATATAGGGGTCATGGGTTAACCCCTTCATCTTAACCTATCCCAAAACCCACATACTCATGATCTATTTCTTCCCCCCATACCTGGTATGACGATCACCACGAACAAAGGAAGGAAAAGGTCCGGAAAAGGTTGCGTCTACACGAATGCTCGATCTTACGACGCTTGACTTCACGATCACAGCTCCAAAAGGTTCAAGAGCAGCAACTAGGAAGAGGGCTTGTGATGGCAGTGATGCTCTTCAAACGAAAGAGATGAAGAACGATGAACAATGGTGCAATCTCCTTCAGGGATCCTTGGAAAGGGTTTAGAAATCCTTATTTGGAGAGGAAGAGGCAGTTTCTGAGAGTTTTTCGACTTAGAAGGTAGGTTTAGGTCGAGTCTTATGGTATAAATATGAGTTAGGGTCATTATGGGCTGATTAGAAGCCCAAAAACACGATTCTGGTGCGAGCAGATTCGCGAGGCGAGTAGCCTTTCGCGAGGCGAACCAGAGAGCTGTAAAAATCTGGCTATCAGGTTCGCGAGGCGAATGTATCCTCGCGACGCGAAACTTTAGAAGCCGAATTTGGCCTTAACACCTGAAATAAGACTTGTATATAATTCTCTAAGCTTTCCAACGCATCCAAGATCACCTCAATCGGATGTCTAGAACTCAAGATATGAACAAAACCGTAAAACATGTTTCTTGGACTTGAATGTATTGACCATTCCTTAAGGCTAAACTACCCCAACTATGAACTTGGACATCAAGAACAATCATAAACAACATATATACAACATATACAAGCAAATATTAACACATATAAGCATAATGTAAAAAAAAACAGGGTGTTACAGCTATGTTTTCCTTCTTTATTTAGTATATTAATTTTTACAATAATCTCGACGTGTTTTTCTCTGTCTTGTGAACAAATCTGACTAATGATAATCATCAAGCGTTGGCAAATGAAATAAAAAGGAGGCATTAATTTGGTTTTTTTTTTTTTGTAATTCAATAGAATTCCTTGTTTTTTTACTATCACTCCTTTTAGTGTAATGTATCATTTTTTAATGTAATATTTAATTAATGTTTTGAAGATTGATTATTTGACGTTCTGTATTTGAATCTTTGCATTTCATACATTTCATGTTCACAATTTGATTATTAAATCTACGGATTGCATTTTTAGTTTGGTATGCAGGACATTTACTATGTGGAATGTAACTTTATGTAAGTACAAAAATAAGTCATTTTATTGTTTAAAGTGAATAATATGAAAATTATATCAATCGAAAACCTTTGGGTATACCATATTTACTTATCTTATTTTCAAAATCCACAAATTTCTTATACTAAAGTGCGGGTAATGGGTACGGGTACGGGTACTTAAGTACCCAGCGGGTGAGGGTACGGGTATCAAGGTTGTTACCCACGCGGGTATGGGGACGGGGACATGTACTTTTTTAAAACACGGATATGGGAATGGGTACTATAGTACCCTACCCATTGTCATCCCTAGACACAAGTGCTTTCTCGCAGTTGGAGGAACCACTGTTGCACTGTCTTGGGAACTCAGGAACCAATTACCTAGACTACCGACTCGAAGTCCTCACAGTTGGAGGCAAAATTCTTACCTTGGGAATGACCACTCTCATAATTGGAGACTGGTTTCTCATTCCTTGCAGTTGGAGGATGATCGTTGCATTCTCATTGCTAAGAGTGCATGTTGTAGAATTGACCAATCGTGTAGGTAAACTCAGTTGTACATGTATCCCTATTTGGTGTGGTTCTAAGGTTGGATGTTATGATGATCTTGAGAGATGATTTTTTTTTTGTTGGTTGTGCGTGTTGTGTTCTACGTGTTTCCCTATACATGATAGTTGTAGAGTTTCTTACCTTTCGTGCATGTTTTTTCTGTTTTTTCTACATGGTTGTTCAGGTCGTAATGTAACACCCCGATTTTCGAGTTTTCCTAATTAATCAGTATTTATGAGTTTATATTTTATTCGAGGTCGTAGGAATGGAAATAAAATATTCCGAGACTATAGTTATGCTCAACGATATCGTAGGAAGCTACGATTAAGTTTTGAGCCGAAAACTCAGACGGAGCCCGGTCTGCGTTTTTACACTGACGTTATGATTTTACTGCTCATGAGACCTCAGATGGACCCTTGAACTAGACAGTAAGTCTTAGAATTCGATTCTCTACGTTTTGGTTAAATTTCACAAAAATTTCAAAAAAATCACTTCCTAACCTCCGTTCAAGCGAAATCTTCAATCGGGTGGAGAACGGAGCCGCGTGTCGACTTACCAGGACTCGACAACGGATAATCTTGATATTACATCATTTCAAATCACTTGGGAGAGCATGCCAGAGTCATCATGACGATCGGGAATTTCGGGACGCGAAATTACCAAAATACCCATAACTTAACCTTTTTCACCTTTTACCATTTTGCCCTTTGAACCAAATGACCCTTTTACCCTTAATGAGCTTTTAAGAAGGCTGGAACAGCCCTCTCAGCCCCCATTTTCACGCAGCCCGGACCTCCAAAGTGAATCAAGATCTTCATCTTCTTCCTCCTTGAAAAACCTCCATTGAAACTTTGAGAAATCCTTGAAACTTTGAAGAAAAACCTTGAATCTTTGATCAATCTTCATCCATTCTTAGTTAAGATCACTTCTATGATCTCCTAGCTTCTTGAATCTCTCTCAATCTTATGATCAAAATCCATTTTCATGAAAATCCTTTTTTAGATCCAAATCTTTGAAAATTCATAGGAAATTGTAGAAAAATCCTTTTAATGGGAAACCAATTTCTTTGAACTCACTTCTCATTCTCTACCTAAGAGCTTATGATTCAATTCTCATCCTAACTCTTAACCCCCAACATGGCCTAACCCTAAGAGAGAAGATGAATAATATTTTTCATCAAATTTTGATTTCTAACTCTTGATTCCATCCTTAGCTTTCCTATTGTCTTTGAATCCAAGTGATGGACAACCAAATCAATTTCTAACCCCATTTGCCCAAAATGGCCGAGGCCTTCATGAGAAAAATCCATAAGCAATGTTTCATATTTTTGAGTCTCAGGACTTGAAATAGTGTTAACTAAGTTCATGAACCAACCATCCAAAAATTTGGAACCAAATGAGATCCCTAGCCTTTTTATCCTTTCATGGCCGAACCCTATACCTTTTAGGGGAAGAAAATCTAGGTTTTGATCTTGTATATTGATGTTGATTTGTTGTTTAAATTGTATTGTATTTGATTGTCTTAGACGACGCGAACGAGAACGGAGCCGGAGCCGAGAACCGATCTAGTTTGGATTGAACACCTTTGTGAGGTAAAGGGAGGTAGTTCCTTTTGAGTTTGGTAGCCTCATGGCATATAATTGATTTGTGTGTTATGATTGAATTAAGACTTGATGTATATGTATACTTATATCCTGGATTGATTGGATGTTAAGTGTTGTGCATAATTGGTTATTTGATATAATTGTGCCTTGGTTGAAGTATACGCTATTGTTGAGCTGTTGATACCTATATATATATATATATATATATATATATATATATATATATATATCTTGGATGAGCATAGGACTGGCTATGTCTCGATAATTATTAAAAGACTCGAAAACCGAATTCACAGTTTTTAAAAACGCGTTTTGAAATCAAAAAGTGATTTTTGAAAAACGTGTTGCTTATTCAAGAAAAGTTATCTTCCTTTTTGAAAAATTCAAGTTCTTTTGAATAGAAAAACTGGTTTTGTGGAAAGTCATGCAAAACGTGTTTTGTTCCAGTAAAGCGTTTTAAAAAGACGTGAAACCCTAGAAAAAGGTTTTTCTGTTCAAGAAAGGTGTTTTTCCCGGAAAATGTTCCTTTGATGAAACAAGATGTTTTATTTCAAGAAAACTAAAGTGTGTTTTATTTTCCAAAGTGTTTTGAGAAAATGAAACCAAAAGAAAAAATGATGAACCTTTGAGATGAACCCAAACCTAGTGACCGAGACGTTGGGCTAGTGTTTTGTGGATTGAGTTTGAGTGGGCTTCATGCCTTTTGAAACGAGTCATGGACTTTATGTCTCAACATTTGAAAGAATGAACGAAAAAGAAAACAGAAAACTTTCTGTGTACATGCATGAACCGGCAGACGTGCCATTTGGAACCGAGCTACAACTCAAGTAGTTGAGCATTTACCCAGTCAAGACCACTAGGTCTATAGGGGCATTCTGTGTTCGAGATCCCACAAGTGGCCGGTGGCGTAGCAACCCCGTGCAGTGGTAAATCGGCTGCGAAACACGAATGAACTCGATCAGAGACTGGAGTATTCAGGATATAGTTATGACGTGGTACCCTGGAACAATTGGAGTTCGAACCTAAATAGAGAGGCCGACTCATGAGGACAATTGTGTTACGGGTGTTACTACGGCCTATCGCTCGATGTTGGGAAATTAGAATCTCCGGAGTACATGAATTAGAAAGATGATATTGAAGTCTCATGCATTATTGCAACTCATGATGGTGTTTGAGATATTATATTGTCTTATATAATTAAATGTTCTTATAACTGTATTTATCTGTGAATGTTTATGCTGTTTGTCGCCTGTGCGGCTATCGTGATAAACTTTATATGAGTATCTCACATTTGCCTGTACATGTTGGGCACCCTGTTGTGTTTTTGGAACACATGTACAGATGTTGTTCATAAGTCCCCGCGGGCACGTGAAGACTCGGATGACGGAGCCTGTTGAAGAAATTGACTTTGGGTTGTATCCCAATGACTACCTTTAGCCGACCAGCTTAGGAGTCTTTTATTTTTGAAGCAGTTTTATATATTCTACTGCATGTATGTTGGATTTATATTCTTAAGTCTGTAATAGGATATATTTTAGACCTGAACCTATGTTTATGTTTTAAGCACCTTAAATATTACCGTGTGTTATCAAGTTTATTTCTTCGTCTTGAGTTTGTTTTGCCTATGCATGCAGAAAAATTTTAGAAATCGCGTTTTTGAACGTAGCTAAATAATTATGTTATTTTCCGAAAGCAACCAGCGTTTTATTTTCTTAATATTTTCCGCATTTTGAGTTCGAGTACATAGCACCCGAGGAGGGTGTTACACGATTCGAAGGCGGAGATGCTGGTTGGTTGACAAGAACGTTGAAGCAGATGATGCTAAATCGAAGTGGGATCTATCTTCTACATTGATGATGACGTTGGTGCTTCTTGAGTAGATAGAGAGCTCAGAGGTATCGTGAAGTCTTCTGTAATGTTTGTACCACGATCAGTGGGATGCCTTTATGTGAGTATCATGTATACGCCATGACTTCTAGGCGGAACTCTGATATGGTGTTTGACTGCTTTATGCTTGTATGTTTAAGTTCAAAATGAAACTTTTCTTGCTGTGTTTCATGGTATCAAAAAGTGAAGGTTAAGGTTTTGGAACGTCATACTGGTAGGCATATACTGATAAATAGGTCACTAAATCTTCACAAATAATTATGCAAGTAGGCATTTACATTTAAATAGATCAATACGCTTTTACTTTCAAATATTATAAATAATATATTATTTTATTATAATATATTAAATTATATATATATATATATATACATATATATAAGTGTAATAGGGTGGCTTGATAGGTCTAGTAGGTTTTTTTTAAAGCCTTTAGCTTGGTCTTTTTAGTTATATAAGTTTTTTTAAAAAGCCTTGACCTGACCTTTTTGTTAAATAGGTTAGGCCGGGAAAGACCTTAAATAAGCTAGGTCATAGACCTCTAATGAACAGCTTGACATATTCTTACCCGTGACGAGATAATTAATAAGGAGTTGGAGGAAGATTCGAACCAAATCGAAATAAAGGAGTACATGAACACAATAACAAAGTTTGAGGACCATGACATACTCATATTCTTCCTCTATTCTATCTGCCCCTAAACAAGAACGAAAACAAAACAAAAAGGAAAACAAGACAGTGACCTATAAAAAGAAAAAAGGGCTTTGCTTCTCTACAATAACAAAATTTAATTTGAGTAATCCCTGTACAAAGATTCGCACACACCCAAGGGAGACGAGGGAGAGAGAGAGGTACATGATTGATTCAATCATTGCATTGGCATCATTTATGTTACACATTTTCTTTGTTTACAAGGTATAACCTCTTCAAATACATATAAGCCATACAAATGCTACAATACAACAACAGATATCTCGGCTTGGGGTCTTAATCAAGCAAACGACAGGTGAGTACCATCTCACAATCCCATACCTACATGCTCTATTCAAATTAGTGGTAAACACTAATGTACTTTTCAGGTTTCCTCAGTCTTCATATCAGTGTCCAGTTACACCTGGCCTCAGAATTTTTCCATGTATGTTAAATGAAACCAAGAATGTATAGCCTATCAAGCCCTCAAGCACCAATACACACTTCCTAGTTCCTACCTTGACATTTAGCACCACAAAATGCTGCCATCCCCATTACCGTTAACAACTTTTCCAGATGCCAAATTTTCAACCATGTCATATCATCATGGGTTCAACGTATGAAAGCACAAGCTTGTCCTTTGTTGCAACTAGTCTAGTATACCGATACACGGGCAGAGGATGGTCAGGTCTAGGTTCCCAGGTGGAATATATCCTAATTTTGCTTACTGAAATTATAAGGTTGTATTAATTTAGTCCTGAAATTATAAGGTCGTATTAATTTGATCCCTGATGGAAGGACTGTATTAATTAACGTTGGATAACTTTAGGGATATTTTTGAAATTTAAAAAATGTCAGAGATCAAATTAATATGATCTTACAATTTTAGGAACCAAATTCAGATCGGTTGCCAATCTTGCTCTGCTCCGGTCTTGCCAATCACAACATGAATTTTTATACGAATATCACAGTGAGTTTTGTAAATTTGGTTTCCATTAAAAGTGGTTTGCACTATTTGATTAACAATGAGATGATTTATTATTAAAAGTGGTTACCATAAAATAAACGTTGTTTAAATAGTTTTGATCAAAAATGACTTTTAAATATATAATTATCAAATTGATGTTAAGAAAAAATAGGAGAATTGAAGGTATCATTTAATTTTTCAAGGGTATTGTGGTCAGTAGTTAAATACCCAAACTGAATTTTAACAAAGTGAAGTAAAATATTTTTTATTTCTTCAACCAAAATTTGGATACCAAATCTAATGACAATGCACTAACTGGGCAAGATTAATTAAGGTCCCCCAACCAATAGGTTGAGAAGAAAAATGCTAGTAGTTATGAAAGGAAATCTAATGAATCAGTTGTTAGCTTTTAATTGGATAAAAATCAAATCTATATTGAATTAAAAGATTGCATTTATTTCATTTTCTATTCATTACAAAGAGTTAGTAGGTTTTTGTATCTCGAGAGCTTCGTACAGATGCGTTTGGAAGAGTTTATGAAAATAGCTTACGAAAATAAATTTATATAAATAGTTTATGAAAATAGTTTATGGTCTTTCCATAAGCTCTTTTTAGCTTATTTTCATAAGCTTGTCAAATAAGCTTGTAAAAATAAGTTATTTTTAACTTATTTGAAAATAACCCTACATATACCAAAAATAAGCCGCTTTTAACTTAATTTAGGCCATTGATTAATTAATTAAAAAAATAAAAAATGAATAAATTAATGATTTGGTTTGGAGCTTTGGTTCACCACAAGATTATGAAGTATTTTAGACTTTGCCACACTAACCATTGATTTTACCTATATATATATATATATATATAGATATAATGTAAAGCTCAGTTTTAACCCTTCAAACTATGATTTGAAAGTCTCAAACTGGTTCCCAAACACACCCTAACAATTTTTCTCTCTAGATGTTTAATTGTCTAAGTCAATCGCCCAAATCCCTTCAAATAAATTGAATTCGTGTTTTTTTTTAAAGAAAATAATATTATTTTACAATATTTATGTGAATTATATGTATATTTTATATTTAGACTTCAAATTTTCGAGTTTCGTACTTTCATTCCTTTCTGCTGGTGGTTATTTAACTGATTTCCATATCACAATAAGTTGTGTCACAAGGTATTTATCTCTATCTATTGCACCCCTACTTTTCTTGTGACATTTGACAATGTAATAGATGACAAAAAGGATATCCAATATGTGCCTGCACCTCCAATAAACTTCCATTTTGGAGCCAATCTCACTCCCAGTGTTGTGAGGTTGTTCAAGTTGCTCCTCCAATGACTTGCAATTAGGGTAATGCCAGAGAACCACCCAATTGATAAAAAACAAGAACGCGTTATCAAATTAAAAGTTTAAAAAGATTGAAGGGGGTGAGGATTTGCTGTCTCATTTTGGTGTATCATATCCTGTTCTTATCAATAGTATCTTGCCACACATTTTATCTTTTTTAAATTACAAAAAAATTCAACTTATGTGACGTGATATTATTGATGGGGGCAGGGTGTGGTACACCAAAATGTGAAAACAGATCTTCATCCGACTTGAAAATAGTTGTAGAGAATGATTCGCCTATAATGACTCTAATTAGTTTATTTTTTATTTTTTTTACGTATTCTCGTAAATCAAGCAACTTTGATTAATAGTAAGAAATTATTTTAGGTTTACATCATGAATATCAACTAGTCAAATAAGTCAAACAGAACCATCCACACATAATAGTAGTCATTAAAAGCATTGAGCCTAAAATACCATTCCCTTGTTTCTGCCAACTCAATTTTGTTTGGCTAACCCGGGAAATCACAACTCTTTGAATCCCATGTTAATGGAGCTAGCATCCACTTCCACACATCCAGAAAAACATCCACATATGCACCAACCCAACTCCCACATATATTTTTTTTTTTTTTGGTTTTTCAGGATATTTTCCTTGCTCAACTGTGGAGACTAATCTCTCGAAATACTGAACGATATTTAAGGGCTGACCTCTCCCAATCAGGTTTTTTCCGTACGCAAGAGTCAGGGATCGAATCCAGATCCCTGACCACTTGCTTAAGGGGTCCGAGCTCGTTACCACTCGGATCAACCACGTATTGATCCCAATTCCTACATATAATTGTATAGGATATATATTTTTGCATTTTCTGGTTATTGAGGTTGTTCTTTTCTTGTTCTAAATAGTATGTATATGAGTTACAGTATCTACCCTTATCACCTATAATGTTATACTCCATGACTCATTTGATAAGAGATGGTGATTGGTGACTAAATACCCAAAAGCCCAAAAAGAATTTATTGAGTGGGCCCCCTCCGTTTTCTCGGTCATTACATACCCTCATGTGTCTCTTGCTTTGCATTAACACTCATTTCTTTCCTTAATGTCAACCCCTTCTTTTTTCCATCACTTTCTTTCTAACCTCTAACTGCACAGGCATCACTTTTCTCTTCTCCTATCCTTGTTGCTCTCTGTTTCAGAAATGAAGAGCTCTTTGTCTTTAACCACTGTGACCATCTTGGTCCTCCTCTTTCTCTTCTTCTTCTATTCAGCCAATTGCAGAGTTCCAAGCCATGCTCTTCCACCTACAACTCCATCAAGAAACAGCCACAACCACCTCCACCACCATCGTTATTGTGATTCTTTTTCTAAGAGAAACCCACGTTCTTTGTGCATTGAACTCCAAACAATCCACCATAGGTTGCATGCTCCAGTTCCACCCTTAAAGGAGAATGGGATTGATCCAAGATATGGTGTAGAGAAGAGACTAGTTCCTTCTGGGCCCAACCCACTTCACAACTGATATGTACCAATCTTAGATATCTTTATTGCGTCTGCATGTACCACTTCAATGGTTCAATTTCACCACACTATAGTAGGCCAATATTGCAGACGTTGACCACAAATTTAAAACCGTAGGCCAAACCCATTTATATTTCTTTCTTCATATAAATTATAGTTATCACTTTTCTTGGTAACCTTTATATGGGTACCCTTCATCAAGTTCTTGCATACCCACGACGCAAAAAGAATATTATTTATACATCAATCAATGGCTAGAGCTAGCATGGCATGCAGAAAGAGGCAATCTTTGAAGTGGATATGGTCCCTCAATCCTCACAAACCAAGATTAATCTGTTACTTTGTTATAGGTTCTAATGTTCTATATGCTACCTTTGTTTTCTTTGTGACCAAACATGTATATTGTATTTAACTTTTTTTTTTTGGTAACTTTCCCCTTGGCCGTGGCCAATTCCCATTTCCATGCTTGTTTTTGGTTTTTCTGTGATGCAAATTACTTGCAATTAGGACCATTCAATTTGTGTGTGAGAGAGGATGTAGAACGATGTAGAAATTAAGGAAGAGGTGAATCTGAAAACAAGCATGGAAATGGTCCTTTTTGGGGCAGCTTTGAAGAAAATATGGTTGGAGGTGGAGCTCAGGAGGACCCCATGAGTTTCATTAATATGGAGGCACCATAGGACAAGGACGTATCTATTTATGGGTGTTGCTTTGATTCTGAGGTCAGAGTACCATGTCGGTCAGCAACATTTTTTATGAAAAAAATAATTTTAAATATTCGTTTATACTTTATATTTGGTATTTGATTGAATTAATGGATATGATTTAGCATGTCGCTTTTGTTATGCTTATATCATATTATGCTTATAATTTTATTTATGTGGTACAGTTGGATATATATGTGATGATTTAAAATGTATATCTATTATTCCAACAAATGCAAATGGGTGCTAGTTTAAATGGAGTCATTTCCGGTGTGAAACATGGGTTGCAAGTTTCTGCTTCATTAGGTTAAGGAAATTGAAACCTGTGCACTAATAATATTTTGGCATATATTTTATTAATATATTAAATAAAATTTTAACTTACATGACAAAATATTAATTATTAGTTAAAAAATATGATATGATACATCAAAATGAGACGGGAGATCCTTATCCGTGAATTTGATGGGTAGGCCTACTTCACTATTTGAGGTGAAATTCATCAAGCTCAAAAGGAAGGTAATTTTTCTTAAATCCTAGATGTGTTACTTAATTTTGGTTAGAAAAATCCTAGATGTGTTACTTCATTTTGGTTAATACAAAACTCAATTTAGTGTCTCGAAAGGAATTAAAATTCAGCTATCAATTGAGGGTATCCTCTTGTGCACACCAAAAAATAGTAATAATATATATAATTGTTATGAAAACCTCCTCCTAGTATGTATATTTCTCCTTAGATTTCTAATTTTTTTTTCATCGAACGAATGAAGGATCATTAGCAACGAAAAAAAAAATGAAGGAACACAAAGTTTGGAAATGGATAACAGTTTTGACTTGGAAAAAAAAAAACAAGAATTAATAAAGTGGGAAAAACTTATAAGTCCTTTATGTGTTAAAGTCTCATGCTTGGTACCCAAAAGCAAAAATAGTCATAATTAAAAAGGATCAAGTTCAGATGGATTTTTTTTTATCAGTAAAATAATCCGTTCGGATGGGTTATGGATTTGTCTATATTTCACCAATGTAATTGTTAAATAAGATTTATTGTCACTAAGGACACGTAGTACCTATCCATTCCCATTTTTTATTTTAAAAAAGATAATAAAAAAAGTATTTAAAGTAAAATATAAGCATACAACGATTCAGTAATTAATAGGTAGGTTGAGAAGTATTTTTATTTTTTTTGGTTGGAATCCATAGTGATTAGGATCTTTGGTTTCCTAATGAGTCCATGAAGTATCCCCACAAGTTTAGATCCTTTGGACCCGCTATGGGAATAATCTCCGCTTGGGTGCTTAATCACAGTTAAGATTCTTCGTCCTTCCCCAAGAATGTGTTTTGTGGGATTCGAACCGCGGTCCTCCCCCACAAGCTCAGCTTGCGCAACCAATTGAGCCACACCCATTAGGTGGTTAAGAAGTATTTAAACACGATATATTTTTTTGGGTAATCATATTATTGATACAAAGTATCCATCATCGTAAACGGTGACTAATCTCCGTCAGGGGATCTGGACGACATTAAAGGATTACCTCCTCCCAATCAGGTTTTCTCCATACGCAAAAGTCAGGAATCGAACCTCTGACCACTTAATTAAGGGGTCCGAACTCGTTACTACTTGGACCAACCACGTGTTGGTAAAGACAATATATTTGGAGACTAAAAATATTTACAATTTTATCTTTTTTTTTCCTCTTAATATATTGGGTTTTACTTTTACATGATTACTAATATGTATTTACAATTGTCTTCATCTTATTACAGTTTTCAAATTTTTAAATGAGGAGCAAATATCTTTCTACTATAGAGGAAAACTTTGCTAAGGAAGGAAATGTACAAAAAAAAAGGTGGTGTTTAATGTACATAGACAATAAAGTGGTGCAGTGACAAATAATTTATTTAGTTATTAGATATATTAATAAAATAATTGAACGAATAAGATTGAAATAGGTAATTTAAAAGGACAATATTACTCCTATCTCTTTTGTAACATCCCGATTTTCTTATTATTTTTAATTAATCAGTATTTACGAAATTGTATTTTATTGGAGGGTCTAGAAAATGAAATAAATTATTCCGAGACCATAGTCACGCTCTACGCTATCTTCGGAAGCTATAGTTAAATTTTGGTCGAAAACTCAGACGGAATCCGGTCTGCGTTTTACATTGACAGTATGATTTTACTACTCAGAAGACCTAATTTTGACTCGTGAACGAAACAATTAGGTTTTAAATAAAATTGCAAACAACATCGGCGATTTTGAAAATTTTTAAAATATATAAGTTCTCACGACTTTCTTGGACGAAATAGTAAGTCGCGTAAGTAACGGAGTTAAAAACGAATGAACATGAAGTCACATCGCCTGGGAAGGCGTGCCTGTGACTCACTACTGTCATCATTGCTTTTTCGAAAATATCTAGATATTTATGACGTTAGAAAATATCTGAACGCGAAAAGACCAATATGCCTCGGGTCTTTTTCCTAAAGGACATCCATGTCCCTAAAATATCTAAAAAGGTGTCATAACTCACTCTCTCTCTCTCCTAAAAATTTCGAGCCTCACTCTCTCTCCTCATCTCCATCTTCTTCTTCTTCTTCTTCTTCTTCTTCTTCTTCTTCCTTTCTCCATTTTCCTCCATTTCCTTCAAGCTTCATCTCCACTTTCACTCAACTTCCATAAAGATTTTCAAGGAGATTTGTGAAGCAAAAAGTTGATCCTTTTATCCTCCTCTATCACCTAAGAGGAATAGATTTCATCCTTGAGCTATGAATCTTCATTTTCTCCATTAAAATTCATGAGTTCAAGTTTTAAGATCCAAACTTCAAAAATCTCGAGAAAATTGTAGAAAAATATTTTTAATGCCAAACCAATTTCTATGATCTAGTATCATCCCCTAATATCATAATCAAAGAGCATAAAATAAAATAAGCTCTCTAGCCTATTTATCTAGGAGAGGCCGAACCTATAGAAATTAGGGAAAATGGGTTTTTCTTCAATTTTTGTGAAATGATTCTTGATTTCACCTATTTCATTCCTTAGTCATGTAATCCAAGTGATTAGGAAGCCAAATAAAACTCTCACCTATTTTTAGAGGTGATGGCAGAAACCCTATTTTGATGGTTTAAGGGGTTTTGGTTCAAATCTTTGATAATTGATTATTGATTATGTATTAGGTATGCTTAAGGATCATTGATCCAAGAGTTGGCAGAATTTCAACATCCCTAGCCTAATTAATTAAATAGGGGCAGTAGCTAATCCTAAGGATTAGGGAATTGATGATTTAACTGTTTTAGTTTTTGGTTATATTTTGTTGTATAGAATTTGACAGGACTCGAACGCTCGATCGCGCACCCGATTGAAAGTTGTAGAGCCGCATCCGGAATCTCTCGGGAACATCACTAAGGTGGGGGAAAGAACCACAATACCGTCGGGGAGGCAAGCTTTAAATAATATATATTGATATGCGTAGAGCGACCCAAACCCTACTAGAGGTCGTTTGACCGTTAGGTTGATTTTACTGTATATTGAAGATGTATGCTCCGTGATTGGATATTTAATATGATATATGTGATATATGTTATGCTTATTATATGCTTATGATTGATTAAACATGATTTATCTGTAAGTTGATTTTACTGTTGAATCTGTTGTTGGTTGTGATTTATGTACTGTTGTGACTGCTGATGTCTGAGTAGAGGTAGGCAGTGATTTCTGATACGTTGGGAGATGATTGTGTGGTGAGAAATTCGAGGATATATATATGTGTCGTAGTGCTCAACCTAGAGATACAGTCGATCTGTTGATGTTGTGATATAAAGTCGATACCCGGTTAAGCCGGATGAAAGTTGGTTGTGGTTGTTTATAAGTCGTGGTTGAAGCACTAAGTGTTGATCCTGAGATGAGTCAGTGAGATTCATGTTGCATAGTCGTTGTTCATCACTGTGTTGGCATATGGGGGATTCCGATCTTACCTGTGGGGAGATGATCGTACCGATTAGTTTGGCGCAGGGGCGATTCCAATCTTACCTGTAGGGAGATAATCGTACCCGTTAGTCGAATTGTAGACGGACAGACGAATGTCTCGACCTAGCCTGCGGGCGGGGGGACATGTCGTTACCGAAAATTGAGTTGTTAACAGACGGGCGAATGTTTCGACCTAGCCTGCGGGCGGGGAAACATGTCGTTACCATAGGTTGCGTTGTTGACGGACGAATATTCCGACCTGGCCTGCGAGCAGGGAAATATGTCGTATCCATGAGACGATTTGGGCCTGCAGGCTTTTGACCGAACCCTGCCTTATAGGGGGTGGCATAGTGATGACTGAGACACCTTGATCTATTGGGGATGTCGCGTCGTGATTGCATCCATATAGTTGTTAGTTGTATGAGTGTGAGAAACAGTAGTTAAGAGAAAATCATTTGGAAGTTGTATGATTGTCACTGCTGTGATTCTGAGTGTTGCTATTTATAAAAAAAAAATTTATATAGCTGTTTTTCCTAATTATGGCATATTACTGTTTCTTATCCCCTATATTTTCTATGTGATATTTTCTTTATTCTCGGCTGTAAGAGAAGACCCGGACGAGGAATGTCTAGAGGAGATTGATGGCATCCCGGTTGAACCTGATGCTGACAGGAGAGCCTCGGATCCCCAATGCTGGGGTACCTTGAGCTGCTCTATGCAGAGGACGACTATCTCTAGGAGACTGAGTTGTCTGTATTTTTATTTTCGCTGCTATGCTTTTAATTTTTATTTGCTGCGTATTCTGAAATCTTTTATATTTGGTATCTGTTGTTGTAGACTCTACAGATGGAGCCAGTACTCTTATGTCTGTATAAGTTATCATGGTATCAGTGTATTAAATGTTTTAATATTTTTGTAATTTTGTACTATCACGCTACGCTGTAATGCTAATAATTATAAGAGGGGTTACGAATGGGACCTCCGAGGAAGGGGTTGTCTCATCCTTCACCCCATCCCACCTCACACTATCCATCGAAAAACACTGTCAATTCCCAAATGAAAATCACAGTCTGCAAAAAAAAAAGGGTGTTGGTTGTTGGCATTTGCTATTAATTTTACAAATGAAATAGAGTAATTAGTCATATTTTGTCTTCTTATCAGCTCAAAATGATATAGATTTTGATGATCATGTCTTACTTTTAATTCCTCATTTCATCAAACGTTGTCAGCGGTTTAATACAAATTGACAAGAATTTAGCATCATATTCGAATCTCACTCTTGGATACTTATAATCAATTTAGTGTAGGCGAATAACAACACTTTTACAAAAACATCAGCAATAACATATTACATTGTCCAGCCCTCCAGAACTAAGGGGGTTAACTAGTGGTTCATTCACCAACAATTGGAAAGGTGAAGTGTAAGTGCATCTTTATTGCGAAGATGGACAATAGTGAAATCCATCTATTCCATAAAATTAGAGATGTACTTTTAATTCCTCATTTCATCAAACGTCATCAACGGTTTAATACAATTTGACAAGAATTTAGCATTATATATGAATCATACTCTTGGATACTGATAATCAATTCAGTGTAGGCGAACACAACACTTTTACAAAAACATCACCAGTAACATATTACATTGTCCAGCCCTCCAAAACTGGGGGGCGGGGGGGTTAACTAGTGGTTCATTCACCAACAACTGGAAAGGTGAATTGTATGTGCATCTCTATGGTGAAGATGGACAACAGTGAAATCCATGTATTCCATAAAATTTGAGAAAGAACTCAATAATACAGAATTATTTAGAGATCTAAATCTGAATAACAATAAGATACATACCAGCTCCTTCTCGAAGGAACTGATTTTTCTATTCCTGATTGAACTGCTTTAACTTCAACTTGTTAACTTCTTGTTGAATCTTTACAGACAACAGTACACAAATGATACTAAATTAGTTTGGTGAAAACATCAGGATTTTAAAAGTAGGACAATGGCGCGGCCTGATGGCGGTTCCGACGCCAAATGGCAGCACCATTTGCGTTGTTTTCGATTTATAAAACCAAAAACCATCTACATGATACTATTGGAACCATCTGGATGTGATGATTCAGAGATCGAAATGTGGAAATGGAGATGTGAGTGTGAGTGAAATTTATTTTGGGGGGAAAAAAAGGGGACAATGTTATGGTCAAAAAAGGAAGCTATGAGATGATTGGCGGAGGTGGCGGAGAGGAAGAAAATAGGAAGAGAGAAACATAACATTCTCCTCCGGCTCCCCCGCTTCCACCACCGAGAAGCTCCACCATGCCATCTGCCTGCTCGAGAACCAGCTCCGCTTCGAGGTCCTCTCCGGTCATCATGAGTTCCTCTCCCAGCTCTCCTCCCTCCACCATGTCAACCATGTCCACTCCACCCTCCGTTCCAACCTCTCCTCCCTCCAATCCTTTGCCCTTCGCCTCTGATCTGAGCTCTCCACTCCCCCTCCACCAAATCTCTACCAGCACCTCCACCTTCTCCAACCTCCACCACAACACCGAGCTCCTAAATCAATCCATCCACCTCCTCTGCCTCTCTAAGAAGCTCACCTTTCCAGATCTTTGTGAAAGAGGACGCTATCTAGTGGTTGGTTTTGCATCTGGCGTATCTGAGAGTGGAACTCAGATCTGGGTAGTGAAGGATGGTGGTAAAGATGTATTTTGAAAAAAAATAAAAATAAAAAAATCGATTGTATTACCCGAAAACTTGATATTCATAGGTGCATAACTTATTTACCTATGCACCTTAGAAGCCACCACAAAAAAAAAATGTTATAGCATACACTTTAAGGGCCATGTTGCAATACTTTTTTAAATCAACTATGTTATAGCATACACTTTCGGATGTGATTTTATATTTGTGCCAAGGGCAAAACACGGTGGAGCCAGGAAATTCTGGCTTTGTCGTTGTGGAAGCAGCACAAGAAGATGAAGAAGGCTGCCACCAGATTAAAGAAGAGGAATATGAAGTTACCGGCTGTGAAGAAGAAAGCGCGTGTTTTCTCTCTGCAACGGCCACCGTCCTTCCCCACGGCAGCCACCTTCCTCCCCCTCATCTCACACTCGCCCTTTTTCTCTTGCCGCGGCCACAAGCTTTTGGAAGAAGAGAAAGCTACCAACCCTAAAAGAATGAATGAGCCATTTTCACATTTCCACTCCAAAAGAATTATTGGACCCAAAACACTGAATTGGTCCAACCCGTCGCAACCCAACCAATTCATCCACCAACCCGCCCAAATCGAATGGCTAACCAACAAAATTAAGATGGCATTCTTCGATTTGGGTCGGATTTGATCTTTTGATCCTGAACCCAACCAAATCTGATAGGATTGGCAACCATGCTCTTGTTTTGCCACTTTAACGGCCGAAACATGATAGAAAGTCAATCAATCCCAAACATAACAGCCAGAACCCATTATTTATATATGGCACAAAAAAATAGTATTAAAGTAAACAAATAAGTAGGAGAGAGATAGATTGGCATAAAACTTGAGTGCCGACGAGACGAGACTGGCACAATTTGATAGTTGATGCCGCGTTCGTTGAGTCTTAACTTCAATTAATCCATCTCTTTCTCTTTATCTTTATCTCTCAAATCCCAGATTTTCCAAATCTGAATCACAGTTAATAGAAACAACACTTCAGATCTACAACTTCAATTTCCCTTTTACATTATCAGAACAAAAAACACCAATTCTAGAGGGGCAGACAACAAGGTTTTCTGGAAAGCGTCCTCAAAATGGCGCGGATACCCTTTACTCTACTCTCCTTCATCCTCATTTTCACTCTATCAATTCCCAACCTTGCGCACTGCAAGACCCTCAAGCGTGACGGTAACGTTTAACACCTACCCATGTCGTTTTCTCTCAAGCTTTATCCGATTCCGTTCATTGGATTGTCGTTTTATGATTTTTCATGTAATGGGTCCACGAAATTGTTTAACTTTTTTTTTTTTGCAATTTTTGCAGTGAAAGCTTTGAATGAGATCAAGGCGTCTCTAGGTTGGAGAGTGGTGTATGCTTGGGTTGGTGATGACCCTTGTGGTGATGGAGATCTGCCTCCTTGGTCTGGTGTCACTTGTTCCACTATCGGTGATTATCGTGTTGTCACAGAGCTGTGAGCATTCAATTCCACACCTGTTTTTCAATTTTTTATTTTATTTTATATTTATTTTTCGAGTTTTTTTTTTTTTTGGGTTTTTGAGAGTAACCATACACTAAGGGTAAGGGTGTGTTTGGATTTGCATTAGGTTATACGCCAACGCAACTTCAATGCCAATGACACTCTAGGTTGGCGTTGGAAAATCATGTTGGCAGTTGGATTTGTGTTGGCTTTGAACCACCAATCAATTTTCTAGATACTATCAAGCCCTTAAGTATGGAGTAATTTCAATAGTATTTTTTCATTCACACGAATTCTGAGATCCAACCCAACCACGACATGTTTGTTGAATTGATTCAATTGTTATGCTATGTAAAAAATGGATAAAAAATGGAAAAAAAGTTTTGATTTTTAAGTCCAATTATGTCCAAAATATGAGGAGTGAGTGAGATTGGTGTAATTGGAACAAAAATTTTACGCATTTATACACGTCATCTTACATCAGCTCAGGTTTCGCTGTTGGATTACAACTGAGTGTGTGTGGTTTCCTGTTGGGAAGGTCACAAACGTCTGTTCGAACAAAAACTTAATGCGTGTTTGGTTTCGTGTTGGGAAGGTCCCAAACAAGCAAACCCCACCCAACCAATACATGTTTCTTGAATGGATTCAATTGTCATGCTATCTGTAAAAAATGGATAAAGAAAAGGAAAAAATGGATAAAGCGATGTACGTGAGAAAGTGACGTTTAATTAACTTTTTCCTAATTGGAATTGGTATCTTTTTATTTGCAGTGAGGTTTATGCAGTCTCCATTGTGGGGCCTTTTCCTACTGCGGTGACAAGCTTGTTGGATCTTACACGGCTGTAAGTATCTTGATTAACTTATGTTATAATGAAATGACTTGAGGAATACGTGTTGTTACTTCATACCTGTGGTTGTATTGCACTTGGATGTTAGAGATGGCTATATGGGAAGTTAAATGTGTATGTTATTCAAGTAGTTTTGCAGAATCACGCAGATTTTAATTGGTTGTCAAATGATAAACCTTCGATAATTGAAGGCTGGGTTCCTAGTTTGCGATAGCATCTTGGAATAGTTGTTGTGGACTTGTGGTAGACCTTGAATCTAGTCTATGTGTATGATGTATGATATGATTGAAATCCAAGAACCTTGTTTACTGTGATGATTACTAAATTTTTTAATGTGCATGCATAACTGTGAATGATTTAACCTAGAGAGAGATAGAACACATGTCAGCAGAAGATTTGTTTTAACTAAAAGGATTGTGAATGTATTCATGAAGTTGAAAAGTGTAATTTGTTTTTGCATTGGTTTATCAGTGATAAACTTCAAAAGGGAAATTAAGATTTGCATGTTAAGATGATATGCTGTTCACTTACAGTTTATCTGCCTTTGGTATTTTTTTGTTCATTTTAAATTACAAATGTTTAACATTGAAGCATTTCCATTTTGTCACTCCCTTTCTAGTTCTTATGAAGTGAATTACTATCTGCTTATGACAGGGATCTCCATAATAACAAGTTGACAGGGCCTATTCCTCCTCAAATTGGACGATTGAAGCGTCTTAAAATACTGTATAATTATCTAATCCCTCTTTGTTTCTTGTTACTCCCTGCATTTTGTTTTGATATGTTTATTTTGATATGATGCATTGTTGCATTGTAATGTTGCACTTCGTTTTGTTATAATCCTATTATCTTTGTAACATAGACAAGTTTTTTTATGTTAATAGCTGTTGTTGATTTATGAGGATTATGCCTTCGTCACTGCTTTTATGCAATAAATTGTTGATCTTCTGATAATTTTGGTTATATTCGTTAAAAATGTGTGGTTGATTATTGGCCTTTGTTTCCTTCCAGAAATTTGAGGTGGAACAAACTACAGGATGCAATTCCTCCAGAAATTGGTGAGCTTAAAAGTTTAACACATCTGTAAGTAACTTTTACCTTCCTGGTAACTTTGCACTTCTTAGTTTTCTTCCCCTGTTTTTTATTTAACGTACAATATATATATATATCCTTTTGCAGGTACTTAAGCTTCAATAGTTTCAAGGGAGAAATCCCCAAGGAGCTAGCGAATCTTCCGGACCTTCGTTACCTTTATCTTCATGAAAACCGTTTAACTGGAAGAATACCACCAGAATTGGGCACCCTACAAAACCTTCGGCACTTGTAATATTCAAATCCTTTTAAGAATTTCTGACTACAGAGTCAACTATGTGTATATATATACACATATATCACGCTAATTGTGCCGCATGATGATACTGTTATGTTCGCAGGGATGCTGGTAACAATCATTTGGTGGGTACTATAAGGGAACTCATTCGTATTGAAGGTTGCTTTCCAGCACTTCGCAATCTGTAAGTTCTTGCTGGTGAATTGTTTTCCTCCGGACAATACCTTTTGATGTTAAATATGAATAAAATGCAGTGTTCTCTAACTATTAACAAATATTGTTCTGATAACCAGATATCTAAACAATAATTATTTCACTGGAGGAATACCTGCACAACTTGCTAACTTGTCCAGTCTTGAAATCTTGTGAGTACTGCCTTTCCTTCTTTCCGTCTGTACCATCTATTCCTCTCCCTCTGTCTGTGTGGGTGTGTGTGTGAAAGTATTGCTAAACAATAAAGTTGCTGTTTCAATACCTAGCTATTATTCCTTGGAATTCCTATAAAGTGTTTTTTTTTTTTTTGTTGGAAACAGGTATCTGTCCTACAACAAAATGTCAGGCATCATACCATCTAGCCTTGCTCATATTCCTAAATTGACGTACTTGTAAGTTTCTTTTAGCATAATTCTTTGATAGTTTGCTGGACTAGCTGTTAAAGCATATACTTTCAAATATAAGTAGAATAGCAGTTGATTGAAATTATGCCTTCTGTTAAAAAAACATTTTGCAGCAAATAAGGAATCTCTATTAATTTATTCACGAAAAAATTAATATTGTATTTTGTATTTAATTTATTTTACATGTGCTTCCTAAAATATTTATGCATTCTCTTATATGATTTACTAAAAAATGGTTCCTTGATAATAGATATATTGTAAGTTATCACTGAAAATCCAATGGCATAGGCTGATAGGCATGCTTGCAATATCAACTTATAGGTCATATAGAAATTGATGCAAGTGTCTATATGCTCTTCTTGGTATTAAGACTTGTAAATACCACCTTACTTCTAGGCATTGAGTTCTCTACTGCAATATAAGAACTAGAAACTCATGTTTTACTTGCTGTTATTTATTGATAATCGACTGACAAATTATGGCCATAATGTGCTGCTTGGAGCTTCAAGACTATCTTGAGCTTAGATTTCTGTGTTATGTGGAAAATCAAGAGAGGAATTTGCTGTGATTTCCTTACCCTCTACTAATTAGACTTACAGATATGTTCTTAGATACTGTAAGAAATGTTTGGCATCTTAGTTAAGTGTTAGCAGTGTCAGTATTTTTTCAATCTTTATTTCAGGTACTTGGATCACAACCAGTTTTCAGGGAGAATTCCAGACCCCTTTTATAAGCATCCATTTTTGAAAGAAATGTGAGTTCCTGACACAAATAAGTTGAGTAAAATTGCCCCATTATCTTGTTCATTGAACTGAGTAATCATATACTCTTTTCAGGTACATTGAAGGAAATGCATTCCGTCCTGGTGTCAAGCCCATTGGTTTTCATAAAATGCTTGAAGTTTCTAATGAAGACTTCATTGTTTAATGAAACTCAATATTTATTTATTCAGGAAGTTTGCGTGTATAATTATTGATACATTAGTTCCACTTATTATCTAAATGAAATAGCCAAATAGGTAATCCAATTTTTGTCTAATCTGTATTTTCATCATCAATAAACAACTAGTTTTAAGTCTACTGTCGATGAGCTTTTCACGTCTCTAAGAAGTTGATTGTAATATAGATAGTTTTTGGACTCTTGGTTTTAACTTCAAAAATTGCCAAGTATAAGATAACTGAGATAAATTTGAATAACTGTTGGAATCCCCCTTCAAAATGCTAAAGATTTGATGCTTTTAAGGACTTCTTTATTTGAATATATTTTATTTAAAAAAAAATTCGTGTCACTCAACTTTTTTTAATGTACCAAAATGTGCGTGTTTTGGAGCATGTTGAAAAAATGATCGGTGAGGGTGGCTTCGTAGTTGTGTATTTTTTTTTCCCCTAGTTAATAACTTAAAAAGATGGCGGTTTAGATACATTGTTAGAAAACAAACATATTCATTCATAAAAATTGGAGTATATTCAACAAGAGGCATGCATGTTGACTGGACATGACTTGTTAAGAGATTCGTAATTTGTTATTTGGATTGCGTTAGTGCTGAGATTACCTTCATTAAGTGCATGTAATGGCATCGGTGGAGGTTCCCTTCGATATTGCATGCATGCAAGTGCAAGCGTTCCAACAACTTTGAGGAGTGCTTAAGAGAAATTTAGGCTGAGGAGTACATGTAAAGATTGGTCCAAAATTTTGACACTGCTCCACCATTTTCATGAATATTTTGAAAGGTTGATCACAACCAACTTAGTTTCCTGTTAAGCCCTTCATATACTCTTCTGGAGGTACCACGCTCAATAACATTTGAAAATCTTCAATCTTCGTTTTAATTTAAAAAGCTTGTGTTTTTAAATTCATGCCATCAACTAGAAGTACAAGTTCAAGTGCAACATCTTTCAGAGGATCACCATGCATTGCCGGGAAAACGAAAAGTGTGTGTCTCATGTTTCATCATTTAATCAGCAGATACATTTAAAAAAATGTGGGTAGCCTGAAAAATGAAATAAAAAGTGTAAATATCCAAAACCGGAAAAATAAGCTGAAACCTAGCCAAATCCTTAAATATTATACGACTAGAGAAAGGTAAATATTGAATTTAACTGCAGAAGTATAATGGATCTATTAAATTTAATGATTACGACTATTTCATATTTATGGTCTTGTGTGTATTTCATTTTCAAGTACCAAGTCTGTCTGATCCCTGAGTTAGAAGACCTTTTGAATATTCACTTTGACATGGATAATGGTAGGGATGGCAATGGATAGGATATGGGTAGGGTACTATAGTATCCGTTCTCATACCCGCGTTTTAAAAAAATACTCATATCCGGACCCATATCCATGTGGGTAACAACTAAAGTACCTGTACCCTTATCCGCTGGGTACCTAAGTACCTGTACCCGCACCCATTACCTGCATTTTAATTAACCTAAAAAATTAATAAATAAATAAAAACATTATTAAAATCTAAAATATCATGATAGTATATAACAAAAAAGAACATTATTAAAGTCATACGCTACGATCTAAAGGAGTAAGAAGAATATAAACTTATTCATAAAAGAAAAAAGGAAAAATAAGAACTTAAGAAGGATAGGAACTTAAGTGATGAACAACTAAAAGACGCTAGGAACTCAGGAATAATAGGAAAGTAATAAACTAATTTTCATTTCAATTCAATCAATTGTTTTAATTTTATATATATATATATATATTTCATCCGGCCAATAAATTTCAGTAATTGAAACCCACATAATTTCACGGCATAACAAACCTATGAATTAGCATAGTTTTCGGCCATCAATCACTCCAACATTGTTTAGACAATTGGTCCAATTATACAAGAAACAAGTTCATTGGTTTAATAACAATGCAATAGTATCTATTTTACAAATGGTAGGTTCGAATGAAAAACATCTTTCATACTGAGGAATTAGTTCCAGGATCACCAAAGAGCTAACCAAAGTTTAATATATATATATATATATATAAAAAATATTAATATATAGATATGCAGGTATGGGGCGGGATGGATACTAAGGTACCCGTACCCACATCCATACCCATTAAATCTTGTAAGTAATTACCCGTCCTTGCCCCCGTACCCATTGTGCGGATAAGTACCCTACCCATCATGAGTAATTTTTGCTGGTACCCACTGGATAAGATATCCATTGCCATCCCTCCACAATGGGCCATTAGAATGAATGTTGTACGTTATTCACCTTGAATTATCTAATGATTCTAGTCTAACTGCATATGCATTTTCTCCAAAACTGAGTGTATTTCTTCCAATTGAGGATGCGCTTTTTCACCAGCAATGAACTCACTGACAACCCCATCAATCTCCACTGAGCTGCAGCCTGGTGCCTTGTTTACCCCTTTGTTTTTCATCATATCCCTCACCCTTCTAGCATCACTGTGTTTTCCAGATGCAGCATATAAATTAGAAAGTAAAACATAGACCCCACTGTGATTCTCTAATTGCAAGAGTCTTTCAGCTGCAAGTTCAGCCAGTTGAGATTGTCCATGATTGCAGCATGCACTCAGAAATGCTCTCCAAGCCAATGTCTCTTCAGAGCCATTGCTTGAACTGGTTGTTCTTCTTATCACAGCCATAGCTTCTTCAAAGAGCCCGGCTCGGCTTAGTAAGTCAACTATACAACCGTAATGTTCACTCTTAAGCTCGATTTTGTACATACTGCACATTTTATCTAACAACTGCAAACCTTCATATGCCATTCCTGAATGACTACAAGCAGTAAAAACAGCTATGAATGTTATATCATCAGGCTCAATCCCTGCCTTTTCCATATCTGAAAACAGCTTGAGTGCACTTGTTCCATCTCCATGCATTGCCATCCCAGAAATCATAGCATTCCAACACACAATGTCTCTCTCTAGCATCGAATCGAATAACCTTTTAGCCAATTTCAAGTGCCCACATTTAGCATACATGTCTAATAAACTAGTACTCAAACGGATGCTCAATGGAAGCCTTGTTTGATTCAAATATCTATGGATCCAAATGCCAATATCCAAAGCCCCCAGATGAGCACAAGCAGAAAGAATGCTTAGAAACATAGACTCATCAGGCACTATATCAGTTAACTGCATCAAATGAAACAAATAAAGGCCCTCTTTGAAGCAATTATTTTGCACATAACCAGAAATCATGGCACCCCATATTCCCCTATCCTTATCAGGTGCTTCATCAAAGAAAAATCTAGCTGAATCCACGTCACCTACTTTTGCATATCCTGAGATCATCAAAGTCCAAGACACAACACTTAGGCTAGGAATTTCATCAAACACTTGTCTTGCAGCTACCATATCACCACACACACAATACATAGTCATCAAACTATTACCCACAAAGATATCAAACACAAGACCCAATTTTGAACTATACCCATGAATCATTTTCCCTAAAGAACAACTTCCAAGAGCTGCACAAGCCTTCAACACATAAGGGATGGTGTAGTTATCAGGGCTCAAGCCATTTTGCACCATGTTGGTAAACACGTGAATGGTGTTGATGAATTTACCATTGAGAAGGAAAGCTTTGAAGATGGTGTTGCATATGCAAATTGTGGGGTGCTGAATGCGATCAAAGATTTTGCATGCATAGGTGAGGCTTCCATGATGTGGGTTTGAGCAGTAAGCTAGAACCCTGCTCAGAGCAAAGGTATTGTTGTCAAGTCCAGAGGTGAATACTTGGGCATGTGCTTGCTTTAGTTGTTTCATGTTCTTGCATTTCTCTAGTAGTACTAAGCATCTCTTGCTGCAACTTGACATGGGAAGCAAGTGCATTCAAATATACCATGCAATTTTATTCACATCTATGTGTTTTGAAAAATAAAATTTTCACATTTTTTTTTCCACCCCTTTTTTACACTTATATAACCCTTGACATTTTTGCTTTGGAAACAAATAAAGAATAGATGATCATGATTTATAATAAGGTATATAAAAGGAGGTGTGGGAAAATAGTGTGAAATTATTATTACTCGTTTTGTTTTCCACATTATACTCCTTTTCCTTTTATTTTTGGTGACACAGTCTTTTAGAAGTTTTTTTTTTTTTTCAAGAAAAAAATAAACATGGATCCCTTTAAACGAGTATGGATCTATTTAGTTTGTTTTTAGTTTCCTGTTTTCATTTCTTGATTTCAAAAATAATTACAAAATTGTTATATTGTTTTCATTCTATTTCTTGATTTCGGTGTTTCCTGTACAAATTTTTGAAATTAAGAAACAGAATAAAAACAATGTGACAATTTTGTAATTATTTATAAAAATAGGAAATGTAAATAGAAAACTAGCAACAAACCAAACACATCCTACAAATCTGTTATCGCATTTTCCTTTCTCATTTCCTATCTCTTTCCACTCATATTTTGACACTCCAATTAAATATGAATAAGACATAAGATTTTAATTAACATGTCAAAATATGAGTAAAGGGAGGCTGAAATGAAACATGAGTTAAGACAACAAATTTCTATTCCCCTTTACCCCACTCTTTAAAGAATGGATAGGCAATAAAAGGAAGGTTTAATTACTCTGCAGGTCCCTGAACTATTTGAGAATTTTTAAAGAGGTCCCTAAACTAAAAAAATTTGTAATTGGGTCCCCAAACTTCGATATACTTTGTAATGGGGTCCCTACACTTTAAACGTTTGTAATTAGGTCCTTGAACTTTTTAATAGTTTGTAATTAGGTCCCTGAGATGTGAGACATTTTTAAATCCTTTGCTATTGTGATGATTCAATGGTTCTATTAATCTCCAAGACCGACAAAAAAACCTCGAAAGAGATTTATACGGTGCTCTAATTACAAGGTTCTTCTCCTACCCCAGGGACCTAATTATAAATTATTTATAAGTTCAAGGACCCAATTACAAACGATTAAAGTGTAGGGACCTAATTACAAAGTATTTAGAAATTCAGGGACCTAATTACAAATTTTTTTAGTTTAGGGACCTAATTACAAATTCTCAAATAGTTCGGGGACCTGGAGAGTAATTAAACCTAAAAAGAAAGAGTAAATCTCCAATTTGGTATTTGAAATTGTAATTTTATACCAACTTCGTCTCTGATATTAATGAAATTACAAAAGTATCCTCAAAGTTGTCAAAAGTTAATCAATCTAGTCCCTGACATATTTTGGAATTTCATAATGTCAAAGACGAGGTTGATTCGATATTACAATTTTAGGGATCAATTTGAGATTTACTCAAAACGAAAATTTCACAAGGCTGGTTCTACATGTATACAAGAGTTTAATTGGTATGCAATGTCAGTGTAAAGTTTTTTAATGATAAGAGTCGAAAAGAGTGAAGATATGGTTTTTTAATATAGTTAAGATAAGAATCAAATTACTTAATAATATGACAATTTATGATTGATTGACAATGTAAAAAGTATTTATATTGATAATATATACCAATTAAATCCATTGCAAAATAGGGTTGAGACATTTATACAAATAAATATAAGATTGTCTCATATATTTATATGAGTTTAATTGATATACACTGTCAGTGTAAAGTTTTTTTACACTGACAACCAATCAGAAATCATGGTGTGTGAGATTTTTAAATTCGTTAGGATAAGAGTCAAACACTTTAGCTTATGTGGCAACTTCTGATTGATTGTCTGTGTAAAAAATCTTTACACTGACAATATATACCAATTAAATCATATTTATATTATGATTTAATATTTTAACCCTTTTTTTTTCTTTTTTCTATTGGCCACCGGCCATCATCACCACTACCGGTTACTATGGCCTCCATCCTCCCGCCACACCCCAACCACCACTACATTTTTTAAAAGAAAGTTTTAAAAAAAAAATTAATGAAGGCAGTTGTCCACAAAATTGAAAACAACTGTCATGCAAAATTCGTTTTTGAATTACATGTTAAACCGAAGATTTTTTTTTTTAAGTTTAGGCTCATTTTGGTAAAAATTATTAGATAACGGATACGTTAGTTGATAGCGAATGAACTTATAACTGATAGCGGATGAGTTAGCTGATAGTATAGAGCAGATAAGTTAGCTTATTAAATTTTAAATGTTTGATAAAGTTAACAGTTAAACTAATTAACTTATAAATATAAATTTTTTATGTAAATTCTATATATATATATATATATATATATATATATTCTTTATTTTAAAATAATTATCACTTTGAATACTTTAATTTATTTTTAATTATTTATCATCTTAAAAATTAAAATATTACTATTTTACTTTTAATTATTTTTATTAAATAAAATGAGACCTAAGACATTTTAGTATTAGGAAAAACAAGTTATTTAAAAAAGGGATAAAGAGGAACTTATTTAAATTAATAAGGATAAAATTAAAAAAAATAACCACTATAAATTATAAAAATGCAACTTTAAATAACGTCTGAAAAGAAAAATCATAAGCAAGTGAATAAATGTTCTAAACTAATAAGAAAAATAATTACCAAACCTAGTTTCAAACTTATCCTCTATAACCTAAGAGTTTGACCTTGTCAAATACGGCCTTAACCACATGCTTTCATTTAAGAACAATCACATCAAATATATTACGGCCAGAAAATAAAATAGTAATACTTATAAAGATTTAATTGGCACGCTAGTTCGTGGAAAGAATTTTTATACTATTAATTAATTATAGATTATTATATTATTTAAAATATTTGACTCTTATCGTAATAATTTTAAAAGTTATATATAGGATGATTTATAATTGATTATCCATATAAAAACTTTAAACTCATTGTGTATTAAGATCAAGGATTTAATTAATATGCATTATCATTGTAAAGATTTTTTACGGTGTCAATTAATTAGAATTTGTTATATAAGTTAAAATATTTGACTCTGATACTAACTACCTTAAAAGATACTCATAACATGATTTCTGATTGATTGATAGTATAAAAAAATTTATACTAATAATGCATTGCAATTAAACTCTAAAACTAAACTCCTACTATTTGTTTTAGATATTAAAGGAGTGAGCCATATGCCTGTAAGATAAAAAAGTTATAAATTATTTTATCACTCGTTTAAATAGTATAAGGATTTAATTAATATTTATTATTAGTATAAAGATTTTTTACACAGTCGATCAATTATAATTTATCACATCAGTATAAATGTTTAATTTTTATCATAACTACCTTAAAAGTTATTCATACCATAATAATATATATCTTCAATGTTTGAGGGTGCATGCCAATTAAACTAATAATATAAATATATCTTATTATTTTATTACTCATTTATCTTAACAAAATAATAATATGAGTGATGAAGCAAAAGAACTTTGTTTTAGTTGAAACGGAAAACAAACAGACACAACAGAAGACTAGCACTAGCAGTGGTTCGCTCCATCAATCATATTAGGAGGCATTCAGATTCCCTTAAAAATGGATGGATACAGATCTAACAGATACAACATCTCTAGAAGGATATAGATAAATTGAAACTAGATAAACACACATCTAAAAGTAGTTTTAAATGGATAGATACAATATCATTAAAATGATTTAAGATAAACTAAAACTGTTCCTGCAAATCTATTTATTCCAGAGACTGAGAGCAGACTGAGGAGTATTATGAGTGCTTCTTTTCAATCTCTGTCGACAATGGATGTGAAAGTAGTTTCCTGTTACATTGTTCTGTTATTGTTCTCACTATCTTCAGCAGAAGATGTGAAGCTTAGAGTGAAAGGAGTGACAAGCATTGCTAGCACCGATGAAAATTTTATATGTGCAACCTTAGATTGGTGGCCTACTAATAAATGTGATTACAACCAGTGTCCCTGGGGACAAGCAGGCATTCTCAATCTGGTATTTCTTTTTTGTTCCAAATGTCAATTACATATTTCCATCTTACATTATTTTTTAAACTATATATAAATACCTCATGTTATTATTTTTTTTCCAATGTTTTCAGGACTTGAGTAACAAGATTCTATCAAATGCTGTTAAGGGTAAGTTCTATTCTTGTTGAGTCAAATCATAGTCTATAGAAAATTTCCATGCAGAAAAAAGGTTATTAACCTTTGTTTTGTGGGCTATTTGAAATATAGAAGATTTGTCTAGAGGCTTTCTTATTTAATTTGTTATATGTAATTCTCACTGTCCTTGAATAGCAGCAAAAAATGGACAGAAATTATTGCATTACCTTTTACTTTTATCATTCAAAGATCTAATTCCTGGGAAAATTTTGGCAGCATTTAATCCTTTGAGAATCAGATTAGGAGGTTCACTACAAGATCAGATTTTTTACCAATTTGGGAAAGAAAAGAAATGCCCTCCAATGAGAAAGCAAGATGATGGTTTGTTTGGATTCAGCATAGGCTGCCTTCCCCAGAAGAGATGGGATGAAGTAAATGACTTGTTTAATAAAACTGGGTATTAATTTCTTATCCTTTTTTCTTTATGACTATGTATGTTACTATGTTAGCATCTATTATATTTATCCCACATTTTTTTTTTATGTTGCAGAGTCAAATTCACTTTTGGGTTGAATGCCCTCATTGGAAAGAAAAATTCCAAGGAGGACAAGTTGAACTGGGTGGGAGACTGGAACCCCACAAATGCCATAAGTCTCATGAAGTACACGGTTTCAAAAGGATACAACATAGATTCATATGAATTAGGTAGCTAAAACTTTGATATTGAAGTTTTGAATTACATATCCATACCTTTTGATTTTCTCTCATGCATTATGTTTTATGATGTTTTAATCTTATGAAGGAAATGAGCTATGCTCTAATGGGGTATCTGCCAGAATAGATAGTGTTCAATATGCTAAAGACATCACTAAGCTCAGATTTATAGTTAATCGACTATACCCTGATGCCTCTACAAGGCCAAAGGTGCTAGGCCCTGCTGGTTTCTATGGAAAGGAATGGTTTGATAGCTTCTTACAGCACACAGGACCTGGTGTGGTTGATGGAGTTACCCACCACATTTACAACCTTGGTGCTGGTATGTATAGATTAGATTCTTTTTCTTTTGCTTGTGTCTATGCCTTGGTGCTTGGTTTCTAAGAAAACTATCATATAAATTAATGTAGGTGTTGATAAGGATCTTATCAACAAGGTTCAAGATCCATTTTTCTTGAGCCAAACTGCTCAAACTTTCAGAGATGTTTCAGTAGCAGTCAAGGAATTCACACCATGGGCAGGACCATGGGTTGGGGAATCTGGTGGAGCCTATAACAGTGGTGGCAAGGATGTGTCTCATACTTTTGTTAATGGCTTTTGGTCAGTCTAATATCCCATTCAATTGAGCTCTTTCTCTGCTTATATCTTTCTTTCCTTCTCAAAATTGCTATTGACATGACAATGTATTTTTGAATTAATGACTAGGTACTTGGACCAGCTGGGCATGGCATCAACCTTCAACCACAAGGTTTATTGTAGACAAGCTCTGATTGGAGGAAACTATGCTTTACTAAACACCACAACCTTCCTTCCTAACCCTGATTATTATGGGTTAGTCTCATATACATATAACACTTGTTAAGGAATACAAAAAAATTCATTGAAAAACTAAGTATATTACTTCTTTAAATATTAAATATATCAATTTTCAATGAAAACTTTCTAATTAACTTGTTTTTTTTTTTTAATAGGGCACTTTTGTGGCATCGGCTTATGGGAAGTAATGTGCTCTCTGTCTCTCATGAAGGGTCTCCATACTTGCGTGCATATGCTCATTGTTCCAAGAAAGAGGTGAGCTTATTCATCTTAAAATTTTTATTTTTGGGATTATTAACGAGAAAGAATGACCTTTAACAATACAAAATTATTCAGAATAGTTAAATATTGATTCCTCCTCAATGATATATCTATGTCATTTGTTCTCAATACATTTGAAGCACTTTATTGGACTTCAATTTTTCATTTCAGCCTGGCATCACGGTGTTGCTCATAAACATGTCCAATTCCACTTCTTTTCATGTATCCCTTATAAATGACATGAACCTCTATCCGGACACACAAGAGGCAATGACTAGTCCACACAACTTAGATGCACAGACAAGGGAAGAGTACCATTTGACACCCAAAGATGGTAACATTCAAAGTGATGTTGTGCTGTTGAATGGAACTCCACTGGAACTTACCAAGTCACTGGATATCCCAGAAATGAAACCAAAGTTGGTTGATCTATTCTCTCCAATCAAAGTGGTGGCTGATTCAATAGTTTTTGTACGCCTCAGGAGCTTCAATGCACCAGCATGTGCCTAAGCTAGTAATTAGTATGTGCATAATCAGCAACAAGTCAACAGCACATTAATTTCCAGTTCTTATTTTATTTTTAGGTCTTTTTTTATTATCAATTTTTATTTTTAGGTCCTTTAATAATCTTTTCATTAGTTCTTCAACCCGAAGAACCTAATTTGCTTATAAAACACTTTATGTTATGGTTATGGAATATGATTTTTATTTATTTAGTTTGTGTGACATACAATTATTTGCTATTTGCGTCACATTTTTTACACCAATTTTACCAATGGTGTTAATAATAAATTACTAGTTCTATTAATTACTTAATACACATTGTTAATTGGGAAATTTTAGATCATTAATGAGACATAAAAATGATGCACACAAGTAATTTGCAGCACATGGTTTTTATTTTAGGCAAGCATCATTTTTTTGCATCATTTTTAGGATAAGTTTTTATTTAATTGAAATATTTATTTTTTTATATAAAAGCTTTTTGGATTTAATATTTAAAGATAAAAAATTAAAGAAATAAATTCCAACACTCTTAATTATCATTCATTTTTTATATCTTAACAAGATGGGCTTATTTTTGGATAAACTTTGTTTTAGTCACATCGATAAAAAATAAAAAATAGACAAAATAGAGAGTTTAAGGAATAAAAACAATTCCCATACAATCTAAAAGAAGTAGAAGTAAGGGTGTTTCTGCGTCCGTTTGATTTAGATTTATATGGAAAAGAAATCCGAATCAATCAAAATCAATTGATTCGATTCGATTCGAACCTGAAAAATATTTTACTATCAAAAAATATATATAAATATTAAAATATAATAAATGTTAGATTAATAAAATTTAAATTATATGTATAAATATTAAAATAAGATTATTTTAAAATATTAAAATGTTAAAATATATATATAATAAAATATAATAAATATTAAATTATAATATATACATATATATATATATATATATATATATATATATATATATATGTAAATACTAAAATATAGTGATAAGATTGGTTCAGCTGGGTTCCAAATTCCTTGAACCCAATAACTGAAATGATTATCATCGGGTTTGGTTTGATTTGGTTCGATTTGGATCCTAATACCAAAAATATATGAACCAATTAAATTGGTTTGGCTCGAATTTTCAAGTTCACCAAATCGATCTGAACCAATAAACATCCCTAAGTTCATTATATTTATGATTTAATCCTTATTATTTTAGTTTAGGTAAAGATGGTAAAATAAGATTATTAAAATAAAATGATTTTAATTTATACCCGACTCGAGGGATTAGTCTCCGTAATTACACGTGGATATGTAGAAACCAAAAAAACATGAAAACTCACGTTCATTGAAATTATGATTTTTATAATACAGATATGTGAATTCTCTGATATCCGGAAAACGGAAGGGTAAAAGTTTATCCTGCTTAGGTGACCCAATCAGATGGTGAGAATCATTTGACATGACCCACTAACTTGATATATTTTATTTAGGTGACACATTCTAATTGAATAAGATAATTTTTACCCTTTCATTTTCTGATATCCTAGAATTCATCATAAAGAAAAGTTAGAAAATAAAAAAGTTTATAAATCAAATGATTTATCTTAAAGGCACTGAGCCGTCTTTATTTTCACTCTCTCGGTTTTAAGATGACTCTATGGGAATGAGATTTAATTGGATGGGCTATAATGAGACAGCCGATCTTTACTTTTTCTTTTTGCTAAAAAAAGAAAAAAAAATAATAGGTTTAATTTCACTTTTAGTCCTTCAATTTTTTTAATTGTGCTATTTTGATCTCTAGAAAATTTTAATTATACTTTTCGTTCCTCAACTTTTTTAATTGTGCAATTTTGATCCCTCAAAAAATTTAATTACACTTTTCATCCTTCAACTTTATAAAATTGTATTAAATTAGTCCTTCTAGGGACCAAAATAAAGGCTTTCATTGCACAATTTAAAAAGTTGAGGGATGAAGTGCAATTAAAATTTTTGAGGGATCAAAATCGCACAATTGAAAAAATTAAGGAATGAAAAATGCAATTAAGCCAAAATAATAATTCTCATTCTTTGCTTTTTCTTTGGTTTGGGGTGAGGTTGCTAAAAAACATAGTAACTTTTGCATGTATATTTTAAGCACACATTATATGACTGTACATTCATAATAATAACATGAATTAATTGTGATCAATTCAAATATTTTTTTGTTATAAAAAAGGTAAGTATTTTTACATTATCAATTTATCAATCAACTAAAAGTCAACATGTATTTAGAGTATTTGTAAATTATTTGAGCTGGCTCGTTAAATAGTAGATCAATCTCGATTGTTTAGCTAAATAAACAAACTCAAGTTTGAAGTTAGTTTCAATTAAATTAAAGGGAAAAAAGTATACAACTCCCCTAAACTTCAGTTCATTTGCAAATAAACACCCTCAACTACTGATTCTTCTCAATTAATCCTCAAACTCTATGAATTAGTGAAATTGGTCCTTTTTTAACCTAAAGTTAAAGAACTAACTGTAATCAAATCTAGCCGTTCATTTCTCTTTAATATGAAGCGTTGATTACTTTTTAGGTTTTAGTTTTTAAAAAAATTTAATTTTCAAAAAAAAGAAGAAGAAAAAAGGAAGAACATGTGTTTCTTCTTCTTCTTCTTCTTCTTCTTCATTTCTCTGCTCTCTTAGGTCTATAATCTGTACCTCGTCAAAGGTAAAGCCTTGCTTCCCAATAGGTGTATCTTGATATACACCATAGTATAAGTTATATGGCGAATGCTACGGTGGGAGAGTATGACATATCTCTTATCGTGAGAAAGCCCTTTTATGTAAAAAAAATCTATTATTTTAAAGCCCCTAATCTTTTCAAAATTAAAAAAGTGACATCATCTCCTTCTCTCTCGCTTCTCCCTCTCTCTCATCTCCTCCCTCAAGCCCAACAACCAAGACTGATGTGCTACCTCAATTTCCATCTCTCCTTGTCATGACTGGACTACCCCCAACCCTTCTCCACATTCTCCCCAACAACACTCATCCCTAATTCCAATCCTCATCTCCCATTCAATCACAAGTTGGGTGATAGCAATAATAGTAGCAGTGAAGAGGTTTTAGTTGTTTGGTGGTCGAGCCTTCCCCTAGATTTGATCGGTGTCAAACAGGCGTTGTCGCACGGTGGTGCGCGACTGTGGAGCAGAGAACGCGGGGCGGGAGTGGCAATTCCACAGATCTAGTGTGTGACTAGCAGAGATGAAAGGCGACACGTGGTGGGCGTTTGGCTAGGTGAGAGAGGGTCAAATCTAGTGTGTGGCTAGTGCACGGTTGCGCGCCGCCGCCGCACCATCACTCTTCTCTCATGTTTGCATTGGGGAGCATTCAAAGTCACTCTTCTATTTTTGAATCGATTGAAAATGTGATGTTTAAATCGATTACATGTTTTTGAATCGATTGAAAATGTGGAAGGCATTCGTAAAGGTCGGAGCTTGCATGCGCTGCTTGCCGGAGAAGGCATAGAAAGGTAGAGTAGGGGTGTACATGGGTCCACGTCAACCCGATGACCCAACCAAACCGATGTGTTTGGTTCGGTTTTTTATCCCTTCGGGTCTAACCGACCCAACCAAACCCGAGCTGGTTTGGTTCAGGTAATGGGTTTACCAATTTCGAACCTAAGACCCGATGACCCAACTCATAGACCCGTAAACAATTTATTTTTGAATTTTAAAAATAAAATAAAAAACTAAAAAAGCATTCTGAATCAACTCATAGACTCCACCACCGTCAATCTTGCCCCTGTATCTTCTTTTCACTCTCTTCTTCCAGAAGCTTCAATAACCAATAACGTGTGGCACAAACTGACACCATATATGTATATCCTTGTAGCATTTGTGAATACTACACCAATTTGATGTAGCGCCGTTAAGGAGCAGTAGCATACCTCCAAACAAAAACAAAAGCTAAACCCTCAAGACAATGGAATTTGATTTTTCATAGAACTTTGACTTTCACCAAACAAAAAAAAACTAGGATTTGCTCATATCCTGCAAAATCATCGAGACAAGACAAGGGTTGATGAGAACGAGAGTGAAAATCTAAGTTCAAATGGAAGTTTGAGAGACAACAAACGATTTCAGAAGATTTGTGAGAGATTGTTAGACTGGGGATAAAAAACCGAGGGAATAATAGAAGGTGTGTGGCTAGGGTTGAAAGAGCACTTTATTCAGCTAGCTCAACCCGATTGACCCGACCTGAACCAACCCTACCTAACCAAACTCGTAGAATTTTGTTTGGTTCAAGTATCGGGTTGGACCAAAACCGACCCAACTCGATCCGTGTACACCCCTAAGGTAAAGATGGGGAAGGAAAGAAAAGACGCCATGGAGGGGACGATGCCGCTGCGGATGCAACAGGGTCGAAGGTGATGGTGGTTCACATCCGCTCAGGCGGCTTTTCCGATTCTGTGACATCTCCGATGGTGTTGTCGGACCGACTTGAGGAGGAGGTGAGAGAGGGGAGTGAAAGAGAAAGAGATGGGGTGATTTTATAAATTTGAAAAGTTTAAGAATTTTAAATTAATAAAAAATTACAATAAAGGGTTTGCTCACAGTGGGAGACATGACATGCTCTCCCACCATAGTATTCGCCTAAGTTATATAATGTATACATTTCTATACCATTCAATGTTTGATGTGTAATACATACTTTATAATTCCAAAAAAAATATATTTTGCGGCAAAGATTGTTCAATTGTTTAAAAAACAATTAAATGATTCTTTGTGCAACAAAATTGTTACAATTAGTTAAAAAAATGAGATATGAAATTCTTTTTAACTTTGAACACTTCTAATTCTCAAATTACTGGACATCCCAATTTTTAGTACAAAAATATTTTAGTCGTAATGAAAGTGGATTGCGACCCCAAACAAATTGTACTTATATGTTAGGGGTTCAAATCCTAAATCACTGTTTCGAGAAAGACCTTACCTAATCATCACTCTCGATTTCAAAGTGCCAAACTGAAGATACAAGAAATCTACGCCATCAGGGACAATCTTGTGATATCGACCGGCCAAACCAAAGTTAAGATGGTTGAAGTTGCCCATATATGCTTATATGCTTGCATACATTGTGTCAATATGCAAACTCTTTTTTCAATTATATATTTTTTCAAAAAAGGAGCGGGGAAGTTCTCCAACACTTTCTATGAAGATCAAATCAAGAAGATTGAAATATGAGTACTTTTCAAAAATATCCCAGCTTTGTTTTTCTCTTCTTTTTTATTAACTATACCTACATGCTAAAGACATAATGTAAGCCACGGTTTATTCCATCCTTATTTCAGGTTGCTTTTGCTAGAAGGCTCAATTTAATATTCTTCAAATCTCCAGCAGAGAAAATGGATTAGAAAATGTGGTGGAGAATGTCAAATAAGATCCTATACAGAAAGGCACTTAAGAGAAGAAAAGAATACCTGTCTTCACCCACACTGCACTTGAGTTCCAAACCAGATATCACATGCAAAGTATATTTAACCTTGCTTGCCCACCTCCCAAATAGTAGCCCATCATGACTAACCTAAAGAATGTTTCCTTTCCAAGGTTTTTTCTCTTACAAATAAGAACCTGCCAGGGGCCAGTATATGACCAAGCATATTACTGGTAGAAGGGAAACCTGAGAACAGAATTAATCCTTGTTGAATGGAGACTTTATTGAATCAAATGAGGTTAGTTATTCTGGTTTTTCACCCTAGAAACATTGGATGGTAAACATGTATTGTAATTTCACGCCAGTCATGTATCTGCCTGAACTGAAATCTTAATAAAGAAAGAGGTTTCTGTTTTCCTACAATATTTACCATGTGCCTGTGCCACTAAAATTGCATTAGCTATGTTATCAAGGTTTGTTACAAATTGAATATCAACCCTTTTGACTTTTGAGAACCCTGGTGTCTGATCAACAAGATTATTATACATAAAATTATCCTCGTTCCTCTTTTACACAATCTCCTTGGTTTCTAACAGTACTTTGGTACATGCATATGCACTAGTGATAGCTGCATAATCTAGTTTTTTGGTTCAACAAATATATTTTCCTGTATTGCATAAATTAACCAAAGGCCCTCATAATTATCATTTGTTTACGATGAACACTTTTGTTTAGGGTAAAATTTACTGGTGCGGAGGAGAACAAAGCTAATCTTGGTGGCAGTAGGGATCAGAAAATACCATTACAGAAAACTCAATCTGTCAAAGGTATTGCTTTTTTTTTTTTAATTTTTTTCTCCTTGTGGGATAAAATCATCTGTATTATAGCCTATTAGGCAAGAAAGTGTGTCATCGTGAAGAGGAAAAAGTGAAGGAGCTCATACAATTGGTGATAAGCTGAAACCGATAACCATGGCAAGGAACATAAAAAGAGAAGGAAATAAATAAGATAGGAAATATTCCATTGGTGAATGGACCAAAGACTGAAACACATAATGAGGCTATTTTTTTATTTTCTTAGTTTTTGGCTAAAAAACAATGAGGCAATTTGTTAACAAAATCTGGTGACAATTTCAGCAGAGAAGAAAAAGTCCGTGAATTGGTTTCCGAAACAGTTTGCAAGGATTGTGAGTGGTGATTATGACTCCAGAGAAATGGATCGAGCTGCTGCAGTAGCTGCTGCTGCATTGGCAATTAATTCAAAGGAGGCATCTGAACAAAAGAAGAGTGAGACCCCTGAGGCCTCATTGGCCAAGACCAAAAGCAAGGTGGATGGCACAAAATCTCCAATTTCCCTACTTGGTAGTGCATCCAAGCGATTCTCAGGTGAAGATGAGAACATAAAATTTCACAAATTAATAATTTATACCTTTTGTGGGGGGAAAATTATAGTGTAGTGAACTGCGTCTACATCATATGTAGGTTCATTTAGATATACGGATGACCAAGGAAACAAGGTGCCAATATCCTCAGTTACAGATGAAAAGAACCCTGAAAAGGCCACTAACCCTGCACCATCAATGAAAAAGACTTCAACTTTCACTGATAAAAAGACTCCAAGTTTTGGTGTCAAGAACATCGATGATAAAAAAGCCGCCACCCCAGCACCAACAGTTCCTCCACCTCCACCACCACCTCCACCTATCAGGCAGACTTCAACAAAGCCTGGCCCTGTAAGACCACCAACTGGTACCAAGCAGCACACTCCAACAGGACCAGGGATTGGAGCGACAGAAGCAGATGAATGGGAGAAAACTGAGCTTGAAAAGATCAGAGAAAGGTATATAGAATTACATTTTCAAATAAGACTTGAATAAATATTTCCAGTCCCTTGATGAATGATTTGCATCCAGTTTACTAACAGAAAAAAATTGTCAGGTTTGAGAAGTTTAAGGAGACAATAGATTCATGGGAAAACAAGAAGAAGACTAAAGCTAGACGCAAGCTAGATAAGGAAGAGGTTTGCCTCATCTATTCTTTATACCTACTTGAAATTAGTCTTAAGTATTGGAGGATTCTACTCTGCTATACACATTTTAAGAGTATATATCATAAACCAAATTGTTTGATGAATGGACTTTTTGTGTGGATGCTGGTTGCTCCTCCCGCATAAACTTTTATAGGAGACTGCTCTTCTAACACGAATCACATTTTTCGGGCATGCATATTCAATTGTTCTCCAACTGTCGCCGGATACAATTGAAAAATGTGACGAAAATTGGAAGAGTTGTTCCACCACCATAGTTGAAAAATTAATTGCGATGTCCACACAAGCCAAGAGGTCCAAGACAGCTCAGTATGTGATTCATCAAACAGCTAAGAACATGATATGCTCTTAAAATATGAAGGGCAAAATAGAAACCTTACGATGTTAGCCCTGTACTTTTAGCTCGTATTCATTTAAGCTAAATTAGACCGTTAATTTGCTAAATTAGACCGTTAATTTCTTCCACAGCTAATATCCGATGATATCTTTGATCTAACTTGGCAAATTTGCGTCTTATTTTTAAGATTTGCACCGAACAATTACAAGTGAGTCCCACATTTTGCCACGTTAGACCTAAAACAAATTATCAGAGGTTAGATCGCATTATGATCACGTAAGAGTTTAATTTGGACAACATCTGAGTGTGGAACATCAAAATAGATGATAAATTAGGAGACCAAATTGACAAAAATAAAATAAAAATCTAAATTGGACACAGCTCAAAAAATGTTGTAGGAAAAAAATTATTACGAAGTGCCTAATCACAAACTTCTGAAACAGCAGAGTGAACTGGAGCGGAGAAGGTTGATAGCATTGGAGAAATTTCGAATCAAGATAATGCATATAAATCAGATTGCAGGGGGAGCGAGATCCCAGGCAGAAGAGAAACGAAAAAATGAAGAGTTAAAAGCAAAGGAGAAAGCAAATGCAATTAGAACAACAGGCAAGCTTCCAAGGATTTGTCCCTGCTTCTGAGACCAATTATGTAACATCACTGTGTTTGGGGAACAAACAAAATCTAAATATTTGTTTCATAGTTCTATGATAGCTCAGTCCTCATTTGCAGTGAAACAAAACATCTTCCGTAAAAACAGAAAAAAGAAAAGAAAAGACTGTAAAGTTGAGCAGATACATGAGCTACTTTGTGTTTTAGTTCCAGTTTCTCCTGCTTTGTGCTTGGTTTTGGTACAATTACCAGTTTGAGTGTCAACTTTATTTTCAGGAAAGGACAAATTAACCAATAATATGATTAATCACATTATGGAACTCTAGTGTTCAGGAGTTTAATCAAGCTAACCCAAACTGTCATTTTCGCTCTAGTTTTCGCTTTCAGCACTTAGACATGTAAACTGAGGAGGAAGCCACACATTGGAGGCCAACAAAACACCTTATCTGAAGTCACATTGGTATTTAACATCACTACAGCGACAAAATAAAAAGCCATTCAAATTAAAGAGAATCCAGAAAACAAGCGAGGATGGGAATGGCATACCAAAATTGCTCTATCCACCTAGTTTATCAGTTTATGCAAAAGCAGCAAAACTACTAACTTGCATCCCTCGCCTCTTTCTGGTCTGTTGTAGGTGCTACGCTAGCTAGCTAACCAATCCCCACTCTTCTCCCACGCGCTCAAAGAAAATATTACGAGGGTAAGGGTGTGGAGACCAAAACAGACGTCAAAATTTATCCAGTAATTGTCTGAAGAGAGTGGTATTGGTCTTATATAGTGAAAGAAGCTAATAGCACGGACACGATCAGACATGCTGAAACAAATGACAATCTAGAGCTTTATCGGTTATGAAACTAAACTATAGAATGAAGCACTGGCAAATTTTCAAACCATTTCGGTAATGAACCGAAAAAACATAAGCCAACACATGTAAGTGCCCATCCAAATCAAGCCTGCTCTTACAGATATAGCATGAAAAATATTTTCTACAAGTTTTTACATAACCATAATCGTTTGGCACAAGAAATATTCAGCATGTAAAACTAGTACTTTGTACAATAGTTAATCATCCACTTCAGGTACAAAAAAAAATGAATTTAAAACCAAATTGCAACTTCCAAAAGATAAAGTTCCTCTAAACATATTCAACTTAAAGTTGATTTGAAAATGGCATAAAAATTACTAAAGAAAAGAACCATAAAAATATAAAAACTTTAAAAATAACAAACAGAACATACCATCAGTTAGAACAATCAATCCAGCGGGATATAGTTAATTTGCAGAAGTTGGAACTGTCGGGGTGAGGCTACATCTCAAGAAGTTATTTCTCTTATCAGCCTCTCAATCGTAGGGTATGCAAAATACAGTACGAGGAATGATGGGATAGCAAAAAGAATAGTGACTAGGAAGTATAGGACTAAAACAATAGCACTGCAGGGAACCACAAAAAAAGCAATCAGAAGGAAAATGATGACCAATGGAAACTTTGATGTAAAGTGAACGAAGAAATCCAGAGATTTATGAAGGGAAAAATGGTGTCTTGCACCATCACTGCCACCAACATCACCGTTAGATCCCCACTGTCCAGAACAATGACTTGTTGAAGCCCTTCTAAGGTTGCAATTAGTAGCTTGACTTCCCAGAAGGTTGCTCTTTGGTGACCAAATTGGTTGGCTGTCTACACAAGTGGAAACAAGTTTATGCCTATCACCATTCAGGCTCTCAACCATCCAAAGAAGGAAGAAGTTCTTGCAAGGAAATTTAAGATTTCCTTTATAAACCAACCGGAATGATACTAGGTTGCACCATGGACAAGAAATGAAGAAAGGAATCCTGATTTGTTGAGTAGGAAATTTCATCACCGCCCACTGAAGTCCTAAGACGCAATTTTTACAGAGGGTGTGGCCACACCATAAGACATAAGGCACATTCTCAACTATGTTAAAAGATTCCCAACATATTGGGCATTCCAGCCCTTCATCTCTGCTGGCATTAGAGCAGACCTCATCATCTGAGCATTCTGCACAAGTTTGACTTGGCTCTCCAGAGCTTCTTTTCACTCTAATGCTTGAAAAGGCATTTGATGCAAAACTCCACATCATGGAAGATGAACAAGTTTACAATGCAAAGGCAGCAATCAATGGAACATTAGCATATAAGCCATTGTCTGACAAAAGAATCACTATTTCTAGAAATTGAGCCTCAGCAGTTACTCTTCCCCTGTTGATTATCAAATGCTTTCAATCCCAATAAAAACCTGCAAGAAAATCAACCCTCTTAATTTTGATATGCCTGCTTAAAAAAAATACAATCAAGGAGATCTTAAGATTTTACATGCAAAATTGAAAAACTAACATATTTTCCAACTACTATCAGTGTATATATCAACTTATAAACAGTACATTTAATACAACAAATCTATTAAGCATCATCTAAGTTCTAACATCAAAGACAAGTTCAAGTAGAACAATTTATAGAACCATAAGATTCTTTGTCAAAATTGAAAAAACCACAAATTTTATGAGTTCTGAAGGGCATTATTACTTAATTAGCAAGAAAATACAAAATATGGAGCGAGAGAAAAAAATGCTGATGCAGTTTTTGACAGTACCATCTCTGCCATTCCTAAGAAGCTTAATCTGTAAGCAAATATATGGTTTTAAAATTAATCTGAAACAACTTTGTCTTGATGAGTGGCACATAGCGAAGCAGAGTTTATATAGAGAATTCTTGCATTACTCTCTCTGCTTGTGTGCTATGTGGTCAGTAGGACCAATCAACACCACCAAATACCATACTGCAAAAACCCTAACCCTGCCAGTTCCCCACAGTCTTTAAATTACATGTTAGGTTTTTGTTTCACATCGCCGACGTGCCGTTTTCAATTCACAGAAACACAATGAGCACAATTCTCATGATTGATCAACACAACAGCTTTTTAACTCATTAGTCATTACACAGCATCAGCAAAGAGAAATCTCATTTCTAACACATACTCAATGAAGCAATGCAAAACATGTGAATATCATCATCATTCCAAAGTGACGATATAAAAGGATTCGAATAAAATTATGAAATAACATCGTAAGTCTCTACAAACTTCAATCACAATACATATTACATAACGATCATTTAAAGTAAAACAATAAATAAATAAATAGAATATCGATATGAATTAATATTCTAATTGGATTAACTGAATCCAGATTGTATAGGTATAAACGCAAATTGCGAGAACGATATCTCACCTTTAACATTAAGTATAGGATTTGGGAGCCAATCGAGTGTGAATTTCGCGATGAATCAGAAAAATCGATGAATCTGGAAAGGGGAGAGGAAAGAGTAGAGATCGATAGAGGAAGATCGCGCTCTTTCTCTTTCTCTCTCAATCTCAATCTCTGCTGTTGCGAATGACATGAACTAGAAGACGGGTGAATATATATACGAGGACGAGGAAGAGAGAAAACGACGTCGTGAAGGGAGGTTTGTTAATTGTTAGTTTCGCTTTGAGGCTGTCATAATCAAACAAGGAACAGAAATGAAGACCGCCACGCGGTCAATACTCAATTCTCCGTTTTACTCGGATTTATGATATTTGTATATTTGTATTTACAATATTAATCGTTAATATTCAAAACCTGTTCATCCAAGTCACAGGAAGTTTGTTTTCCTTTTATTTTATTTTCTTTAAGTAAAGTTTCATATTCGGATCTTATGAATAAAAAAATAAATAGTGAGATAGTTTTGTGCCAACTTAAGTGGATTTTTCTTGTTTCACTTGAATTAATCAGAGTTCAATGTGATTTCTAGATATCGAGAGTCTTATAAAAACACTAGTTTTACGAAATGATTGTTGCTAAGTAGCAAGAGATTCTATTCCTCTTAAATAAGCTCTCATATTTGAGTTCTGTAATGGAAAAATAAATGGGAGAACTTTACCTCTTAAAATGGATCTAGCTCAACTTTAGTTAGGGACGGCTTGTTTAGCTATTTTTTTTCTTTTCAAAATAAACATTTTAAAAAAATCACTTATGATATTTTTAAACTTGATTGATTTAGATTCTTAAGAAATCAATTCTTAAAAAAACGGTTTTATAAGAAGCCGATTTTTTTAACTTTTGGGAAAAACCTTTTTTTTTTCTAAGGGGAGAGAAAATAACTTTTTAACTTTTTTGACAAAATTATTCCTTTGAAGTTTCAAGATGACAACCAATATCCTCACACTTTTTATTAAATTAAATTATTTTGAATAAAGTATTATAAATATAGTAATTGTAAATAATATAATTATTTAATTTTTAACATGTTTAAAAAAATATTCTTGTTATCCGAACAAGTTTATTGGAAAGTGTTCTTTATTCCTTTATTGTAATTTCATAAGAATAAAAATCACTTTTTCAATATTACACTCAAACAGCTTAAAATTACTTTTCAAAGTAAAATTACTTTTTTGACTTGTGGTCAAAAGCAAAATAACTTCTGATTTTATATAAATCACTTTGCCAAAAATGTGTTTAGAGAATCGCCTTTTTAAATATATAAAAAAACAGACTGTTAATTAGATTTAAAATGACTTTTAGATACTTTTTTTTACAGCACCTTGGCCATTTAGATAAGGTGCGTCTGGTTTGTTTTCTATTTCTGTTTTCATTAATAATTGCAAAAATATCACCTTGTTTTTATTTTGTTTATTATTTTCAAAATTTTGTGCCGGAAATAGTGAATATAACATTTTTTTGTTTTCACTATTTTCTGTACAAATCATTAAGAACAACAAATAGAACAAAAATAATTTGACTTTTTTGCAATTACGAATGAAAACTAAAAATAGATGGATGGAGAGCGGCATTAGTGACAATTTGATGAATGGATAGCCTAGGACTATTTCAAATTAAGCAAAGCTTGGATTATGATCGAGTTTGGTATAAGTTCTCTTTCAACTTTGAATTTTAACTAGTACGAAGAACTTTAAAAATGACACACTGTAACACAATCGTAGGGTTCGTTTGTTGTAGATTAATTTTGATAGAGTTAATTTTGAAAGAATTTATGTTAAAAAAAATTATTTGAAAAAAAATTCATGACGCCATGTCGATGCAAAAGATGAGGATCACGTTGTTGATCATAAGAATGCTGGTCTTTGCCCGCTCCCCTCACCCCTTGTGATTAGATAATACATTTTATTGTATATATTTGTTTTTATATTTCACAGATTAAACGATGTATTAAAATTTTGGATTATACATATAATTTATTTTGTTTATATTTTTTTTGGTTACATATTTTGTTTATATTTTATTATATTGATTATTCTGCATTTTATTTTAAAATAAAATATAATTAAATTAAATAAAAAATAAAAACATTAATTAGTTAAATTAACGATCGAATTAGCAAATGTTAATTTCGTCATTGAAAACTAACCGTTACAAAAGATCAACATATTAGCGACCGCATATCCGATCACTAAATTTAAAAAAAATTAGTCTCTGTAGTGATTGCTTGAACATGTGTTGGTGACTTATTCAACAACTGAATTGATAACCTATAGCTACCGAATAGTGACCATTTCAGAAATCGATCACTAAAAACATTTGCGACCAATGGTTTAGAAACAACCCTTATTTGCTCGCCAGCTAAATTAGAGACCGATTCTCCTGATATGGCGAATGATATTTCGGTTGCTAATATGTTTTTTTTAAAAGTGTAAGTTAAAAATATAAAAAATAAGCACAACTAATCATTTATCAAACAATAAAAAACTTTTAACTCGTAAAATTATTAACCAGTGGAGTCATGAAGTGACTAGCAAGCTCGTTTTGGCCTAATACAAAGTAACAAGGTGGAATAGTAGAACTCCATTATACAAAATGCAAAAGCTTCAAACTAAAACAAGAAAAGATACATAGCCACATTGGCTTCCACCCAAAACAAAAACTCAAAAGGTGCAAGAGTTTATAAAAGTATATATATCTATATAGGGACGTACCATATATATGGCGGTATGATATGACCTTATATAATTAATTAATATATTAATATATAGGTTGAAATCACTGCTAATTTCACATGAAGCCTTATGCCATCTATGTCTAATCTCCATAACCATATCCACCACCTGCAGAACGACCATCACGGCCATCCCCACCACCAGAACGACCTTCAAAACGTTCATCACGTTCATTCCCATAACCACTGCCAGAACGCTCATTCCCATATCCACCACCAGAACGTTCATGATCACCATACCCACCACCAAAACGACCTACATCACCATGCATGCCACCAGAACGTTCATCACCATACCCACCGCCAGAATGTCCATGTCCACTCTTAGAACGTTCACTGTTCCCATACCCACCACTAGAACGTTCATCATCACCATACCCACCACCAGAATGTCCATGTCCACTCTTAGAACGTTCATTGTTCCCATACCCACCACCAGAACGTTCATCATACCCACCATCACCACCACCAGAACGTCCATATCCACTCTCAGAATGTTGTTCATTGTTCCCATACCCAACACCAGAACGTCCACTTCCATATCCACCCTCAGAACTATCATTATTATTCCCATAACCACCAGAATGGCCACCAGAATGGGCGGTGGTGTTGCTATGGTGTGCGGTGGCAGTGGTCTCAAACTGGTGCAAGTAATCAGAAGCCTTATCAAAGTACTTGCCAAGACCCTTATTCTCATCAAACTTTCCATAATCACCAGCTGCGTCTAGAAGATCACCAGCAGCATCAGCCACCTTAGCCTTGTCCATCTTGTTAGCCTGGAAACCAGATCGTGCTGCATCAGCCACCACCTTAGCATCGGATAACAGCTCGCTGCGTGAATAACGCTGCTGTTGCTGATGATGACCTTCACCACCACCATGGGATTTGTAGGAATCAGAATCCATTGATGTTGTTGTTGGAACTTTGAATAATGGTTACTCAAACTATAGGTAGATAGTTATTTAGCTAGCTGTGATATATATGAGAGGTGCAAGAAGTGGGGTTGGGAAGTTGGGTATTTGTAGGGGAAAGTTTGCTAAAAATTAGATATGTGAAAGTTGTGGTTGAAGTGAAAATAGATAATGAATCATGTGGTGAGATATACATGCTTTTGACCCTATCTCCCCGAAACTTTTGTTGTTGTTTTTTTGTGTTAATTCCTAACGTGTTGCTCGATCGCTTCAATGAATGCCAATACTGTCTACGAGGAGCACACATAGTTTTTCTTGGTTTTGTTACGTGTCAATGCCTTATCATCAACTTCAGTAATATGAGGATTGTTGATCCCTTGTTCTGTGTTTCCTTGTGGAGGAACTGTTTTCTCTTCTTGTATTTATATAAGAGAGAATTTCTATGGTAGCTAAAGAAATTCAACTGATTTGGTACATTTAGTTTCTGACTAATAATTGAATATGGGTTTATTTAATGTAGTCATATCATTTTTTTGACCATTTATCAAGGGAAATTTTACTTTTTTGCTATTTAGTCCCTGAGTAGGTAAATATGTTTTTTACCTTTAAATTATTTTTAATCATTATTTAAATATTAAAAAAGAATGAAACACAAAAAGCTTTAAAGTTGAAGACAAAAACCACCATGAACCTTTTTACCATCTCTTTGACCTCATCTAATGTTTGTTTGTGAGAAACTAGCAATGGTACAAAAGCAATGGTACAAAAATCATCCTAAATCATAAAAGGATGAATCTTCAATTTTATTTGAGTAGAAAAGATGTAAAAAAGGCAAAAAAAAATTACTAGAGTTCAATTTGGGTGGCGTAAATACCTAGTTTTTGCAAAACAGGTCTGGTTAACCTGACTGCTAGGGTGCCTTGACTAATTCAAGGGTTTTGGTATAGTTTTTGGATTAACCAATAATTGAAAGAGATTCATTTAATACAGTATGTTACTAATGAAACTTCACATATTACAATTTATTCCCTGACATTTGGCTTATAAGAGAGAATTTCTATTGTACCTAAAGAAATTCAATTGTTTTGGTATATTTAGTTTCTGACCAATAATTGAATAGGGGTTTAAAATCATTTATCAAGGAAAATTTTAGTTTTTGGTGTTTATAAGATGGAAACATTTTCTATCTTATATAGGACAACATTTTCTCTCTATTGCCATTTACTCTCTCCACATACTTGTAATTGGTTAATGTTATGGGGAAGAGAAATATAAATCCACGTAATAAAAAGGCTATAAGGTTAAATCTAGTAGGGACACTAACGAAATTTTATTACATAAAGGATATTAAGATACAAGAACAAAAATCTTCTATCCCAAGAAAATATTATCTCGGTGTGACACATCAATCAAAGATTGGAGATGAGCAAAAGTTTTCATGAGTTGTCATTTTATTTTTTTAAGTGGCAAATTATCATTGGTGAGAAATAGAATATGTAACAGCAAAATGAGACAAAAGATATAATATGACAGCATATATATATATATAAAATTGAAAATGGGACTAATAAATATTGATCCTTAAATTATATATGACTCATCTAAAACAAAAGTTATTTAAAAGTTATATAATTATTTAAAAAATTCATATGACTTTAATCATGGACGATTTAATGTGACGGCTTGAAAAAAGTTTGCATCCGTTAAGGGGTGTTTGATAGGAAGATTTTTTTTTTTTCTTTCTAGGAACCATGATTCTTGGGAATGTTAAAATGTTGAAATTGTGTTTGGTAGGTATCAAACATTCCTGGGAATGTTGGAAATTTTTATTCCCACATTTGGTTCACTTACACATTTCTTGGAAATATTACTGTTGTTCTCAAAAATACCCCTTCAATCATCCTTAAATTTTCCTAACACGGCACCTTCTGACTCTATCAAGCGGCAGTAGCAAAAGGACACTAGATATTCTAACTCTATCACCAACTCTATCAAACTATGTCCTATAATATCATAAATCAAATTATATATTACAAAAGCAACAAAAGGACAAGGAACGTAGCAAGCGGCCAAACTCTCCCTTCCCTGAAGTGCCCCACCCAAAGCCATCAGATCCGACCTTCACCTAGGAAGCGGTGAGCAATGCTCCACCTAGAGCCACCAGATCCAGCCTCCACCTAGCAAGCAGCGAGCAGTGCTCCACCCAGAGCCACCGCACCAGACCAAGCACTCCCACAAATCATCATCACCGCCACGCTCCATCGCACCATCTGGTCGGAAGCAACACATCCTAATACTATCAAGTTTATTAAAGAAGCTTTGAGAGATATGTATAAAGAGAAGGGAAGGAACGACAGAGAAAGGAAGAGGAGAGTTCAAGAGGCAACAGAGACACAAAGATTTAGGGGCATAATTGTCTTTTTTACTAATGAAAAACTTTCCCAAAATCCCAGAAAATAGAATTCCCACCCCTCCTCATGGGAAATGTTTAGTGTTAACAACACACTCTCTAACATTCTCTTTTCAACACACTATCTCATATTGGTTGAAATTCATGTGTCCCACTTAAATTTAGTAGGATCCATATGAATTACAACCAATAGGAAAGAGTGTATTAGAAAGAAAGTATTATAAAATGTGTTGCTAGCATTTCTTTTGGAAAAAATAACCAAAAAAACATTCTTCATAATGCTAATTTCCCGGGAATGTGTTTTTTAAAAAAACATATCAAACGTGGGAAACTAGGATTCCCAAATCCAAGTTATAATTCCTCAAAAACTAAATATAATCCCCCATCAAACGCCCCTGACTGTCCTTGATAAAAGCATAAGACATGATACTTGAGTGAGACAACATCGTACTTGATATTGAATCAATAAATATCACTGAGATGATTTGTTGGATAGAAACACCATAAACAGAGCACCAAAAAGAAAAAAGAAAGACCATAAACAACTTTGGGTAAATTGGGATGTTTATTTAGTCATAATATTTGAATTACATGTGAACTCTGGTAAAGCAGAAAATTGCGAGTCTCACTAAAGCATAGCTAGCATTTCCCGCAACATATACACTCGAGTGTAGAATAGAAGATGAAGAAAATGGGGAAGGGAGGCAAAATCTGGCATCTGAAGGATGCAAGTCATCTCTATCAGCAACATACAGAAGTGTATAGATATGTATAGGGATATTGTTGCTACAAATAAATCGTTCTCACAAAAGGAAGCTCATTCCTCAACTTCAGCTTTAATTTCTCTCAACAACTCATTCTTGTAATCCTCAAATGTTCCGGGGAAAGTTCGGACAGTACCATCCTCAACGACCCAGATTTGACTCCTTTCTTCATCATCACATACACGTGATATCAATCTAGAATCATGACTGACAAGAACAACCCCACCAGTGAATTCATCCAGTGCATCGGCCAATGCATCAATACTTTGCATATCTAGATGATTTGTGGGTTCATCTAACAATAAAATGTGGGGTTTTGACATGGATATCGACGTGAAGACAACTCGAGCTTTCTGCCCTCCTGATAGTTTGGCGATAGGGGTAAGATGGTTATGACTAGGTAGCCCAAACTTGCCAAGTTTTGCACGGACAGCCTCCTGCTTGCTAAGTCCCTCCTGGTCAGGATGGAGACGAAGAAGATACTGAACAGCTGTTTCATCCATTGTTAGAAGATCCACAAAGTGTTGGGAATATCTTCCTATCCTCAACTTCTGACTCCTTCGAACTTCACCCTCACTTGGAACCAAATCACCAGCTAGAAGATTCAGCAGTGTAGATTTTCCAGCTCCATTAGGCCCAACAATTGCAACACGAGTCCCCATATCAATGCCAACATCAACATTTGAGAGTCTAAAATCATCTCGATTTGGGTAGCTGAAGCTCACTTCAATAAGCTGCAGTAGTGGAGGTGTGAGCTCAGTAGGTTCAGGAAAGTGGAACTCCACACTGTAGTCCCTCCACTTCCGTGGGGCCTCTGGTGGGGCATCATCCTCATCAACCTTGCTATTGCCCTTGCTTTTAGATGCTTCCTTGGCTGACGCAAACTTAGCTCGATCCTTCACCTTTTCTTGCTGAGCCCGGTTTCCACTCCTTTTAGCTGCTTTCAATTGCTTGTCATAAACCTCATACTTCTTATTCATCTCTTTACGACGTTGTTCGTAACCACTCTCAAAAGCATCAAAATTTCCACGATAGACATGGAGTTTCAAATCATGCAGATGAATAATGTCAGTGCAAACTGTATTCAGGAAATCCTTATCATGTGAGACAACCACCAAACTCTTCTTCCACCGGCTCAAGTACTCCTCCAACCAGAGAACAGCTCTCAGGTCAAGATGATTTGTGGGTTCATCAAGCAATAATAGAGTTGGTTGCACAAAAAGTGCTCGAGCTAAAGAAATTCTCATCCTCCAACCACCACTAAAGGATTTTGTAGGACGGCCCTGCATATCCTTTGTAAAACCCAAACCAGCTAAAATCTTTGATGCCTGAGCTTCAGCAGCATCAGACCCCATCAGCTGTAATTTTTCATACAGCTCTGCTAGCTTCTCCCCTGCATCATCTTCCTCATAATCATTATCTTTGTCTACACTTCCTTCAACACAAGTTTCACTCTGCAGAGAAGCAACTTCTTGTCTAATTTTAACAAGTTCTTCATTAGCTGAAACAACAGCTTCAAGTGCTGTTTTATCGTCACCAACTACCTCCTGTTCAACAAGAAGGACATCAATATTCTTAGGTACTGGTATCTTCCTCCAAGCAAGAAGCTTCAACAGTGTGGACTTTCCCTTTCCATTGGGCCCAACCAAACCATACCTCTTCTCATGAGATATCCTCACTGCTGCATTCTTCAGAAGTTCTTTACCCCGAGCAGACACAGAGAAATTTTCTATTGTTATATCTTTGACATTAGCATCAGCACCATCTTCTCCATCAAGCACTGAAGTCCGGCTTCCGATGACCACTGTGAAAGCATCATGATCATCCTTAAGAACCTCCTTCTTTGCCCGCTCAGCAGCATGGGCAGCTAAAAGATCCTTTTTTTCACGCTTCTTCAACTCTTTGTCCGCAATAGATACATCAAGTGGTTTCAAATCAGTCCTCTGCTGCTGACTGGACCGTTTGGACACATTATTTTGCTGTTGCTCCTCTTCCAAGAGATCTTCGTCTTCTTCATCATCAGAGGGGGGAAGATCAATACCATCAGTGTATGCAGAAGCTTTTGGAGCAGATTTCACCTTGGGCTTACTGGAGGAAGAAGATACTTTCTTGGGTTTATCAGGCTTTTCATCCATACTGGCCAGCATGGCAGAGACAGAAAGCTTTTCCTTCTTAGAAGCATCTTTGCCAGCCTTAGCCTTTGCAGATGGGACTGCATCCTCTGTCTTTTTCCTTCCCATTGCAGAAAACTGAAAGCAGTGGAAACCATATTAATTTATGTCAACTAAGCCCACACCATCATCACTATCAATAGATAACCCAAACCACATGCTCTTGGATCCAAAACAAGTAACTGAGCTAGTCAATTGTAAATGTGAACATAAAAGTCCAAACGATATAGAAATTAATAGCATATAATCAGTGGCCTCACACATAAAGGCATGCTTAACATAGGAAGGAATACATTAATAGGCTTCACATCTGAAGTTAAAAATTTCAAATGGTATATGAATACATCTTCCTGAACAAAGCTCCATTGCATAATTTTTCAATCAATTTCCCTTATCATTAACATGATCCAGCTTAGCTAAATTTCAATATGATTCATTTCATAAATCCATATAATAAAACATTATTTGTTTATTTTGAAATAAGTATTATCTATATATAACCCTCTATTTTCCAGAACCAGAAGTTGAGGCTTTGAGGAACCACGTAGTCATAAAACCATTCTATCAAACCCACATCAAATTCAAATCAATAAGTCAAGTGACAATTTTTTGGCAGCCAACAAGGTGTCTGAGAATGAATGAACACGCGGCAAGATAGACATAATCTAACATTGACTGATCTAACATTCGAAGTTTACAATTCATTTGGAAGAGCTTCATGAACAATTAGGAAATGTTAAATCAAATATTATACTAAAAGCTCATATAGGCTATGACCTATAATTAAGCATTATATATTAAGAAAAAGATTTAATTAATTTATAGGTTCCTAAACTATCTGAGAATTTTCAAATAGGTCCCTATACTTTAAAAGTTTGTAATTGAATCCCTGAACTTTTCCGTTAGAGTTTCGTTAAAGTTACAAAAAGTACAGGGACCTAATTGAATTTTCCTAAAAAGTATAGGAACCTATTTGAATTTTTCCAAAAAGTTTGAGACCCACAAATTATTACGAGTGAATGTTCACTTAACATATACTTAAAGAAACCTCGACAGAAGAGAGTATGAGGAATCCAATTACAAACTTTTTATGTGTTAAGCGATCCAATTACAAACTTTTAAATTTAAAGTATAAGGACCTATTAGAAGATTCTCAGATAGTTGAGTAACATACAGATTAATTTAAGCTAAGAAAAAAGAGTAACTAAGCATGAAATAAGTATGGCATACAAAAATCTATTGAAATCAGAACATATATGTGTCTATCTATCGATTTTTTTTTCTTTTTCAAACTATTCTCCCATAAAATGACTCCAATCGCGCAACAACACAGACAGCACGTAAACTGTAAAATCAGCTACAAATCAATGAAAAAATATACAGAAGATCAGACAACAAAAAATCAATCATAAAATCGAAAACAAAACAAAAAACAAATTTAGCATCAGGTGAAAGGAGATAAAGCAACCAGGGAAAATGGGCAAACAAATTAAAGTAGGGTTTCTACTTTGATTCCGCAGAATCAGAAGCAGAAGCAATGATGTGGTAAAAATTGAAGAGTGAACATCCAACCTGATTCTGATTTGGCAGAAACTAGAGAGATGAAGACCCAAAAAACCCAATTTGTCGGTGTGGGAAGATTACACGTAGTGGGGTGTGTCTCTCTGACTCTGTGTGTGTGAGACAATCGGTGAGAGTGGGTTCTAGCCTAGTACTGTCAAAGCGGCCGAAAAGGCCCTATGGCCAAGTGGGTTGGGCCGGTTGAGCCACATTTTTTCCCCCTTATTTTTAACTTTGTATAAAACATTATAAGAATAACAAATTATGAAAAAATGATTTTCATATAAAATAATTTAGAAATTATATAAAATTTATTTTTTTTATAAACTGTAATAAACATATCTTCTTTTCTTTTATAAAATCAGATTTTAGTGAGAAGCTAAATGGAATAACTTCTTATGTTAGCCATAAAAATGATTTTTTTTTTAAAAAACGATTTCCTAAAAAATCTTAAACAAACACAATTAAAATCACTAAAAATAATTTTTATCATCAAATAATCTTAAACAAACGCACTCTAAATGCGATAAAAGTGATTTCAAGGATTTTGAAGGTGTTTCTTTACAAAATTGTGTTCACAAAATTTGATTTTAAAACAAGGAAGAAATTCTAGATTTTTCGTTGAGTAGAGTTGATTCTAGATGTGGAACCCACAAAATTCTTTATATTTACACTTGAAAAGTGATTTTACTTTATCATCCAAACAAAATTAATTATTCTAAACTCACTTTTAAAATAATATTATCAAGCACAAAACAATTTTTTTAACCTCATTTTTTTTAATATTAATTCTTTTAACGTTAATTCTTTTAAAATTAATTATATCAAAAGTTGAAACAAACCCACTTTTTGAATTGATGCTTTTAGAGTGAAAAGAGTTGACTGTAACCGCATTTCCAAGTGATATCTAATGTATAGCATAACTATCTTAAGAGTCATTCAAATCATGATATATATTTAATCTAATTGGTTGACAGTGTAAAAAATTTTACACTCACAATATATAACAATTAAACTCGAAAAAAACACAGAGAAATTAGATGCTTGGCCATATTTCCAAAGATTAGCTTCTCACATTTTTTTGGAGTCCGGTAGGAGGTCAGGTACTCTTAAAAAACTAAAAAAATCATACCAGATATAGCTTAGTTTGGTAGATATTTGTAGCCTCATGTGTCCTAGACGTTAACGTGCTTTGCCATCTTAGCTATTAGACCCAATTAGAAATGACAACATCTTCAGTGTATTTTTTTTTCCTTCTTTCTTTTTTTCCGGTTAGCTGCTTAGTTACCCTACAATGGTCAACCGTGAAAACTTTTTTTTTTCTTTTCTATTGTGGCAAGCTACACTACAATTTTCAATAGCAAAATACATGCTGCACCTTATTATCACTCACACACACCACCTCACATTAGGAGTACGTAATAAAATTAAAATATAAAATTGTAAATATAAAATATAATAAATTATAATTAAATGGAAAAAAAAAACTATAAAGATGATATAGTGCAGGTAAGTAAATGTAACATAATTCTTTGCAATAATGTAGGAAAGATGAGAACATCTCTTTCATGCTGTCGATAGAATGACAACATAGTGAAGAGAGTGAACAACATCAGATATTATTTTTTTTATATCACTCAACCAACTCAACCAGATCCTTATAAAAAGAAACATCCTAAACCAAGAAACAGGTGTGCGGTTCAAGTCCATATAGAAGATGGTTTTTCTCAGAGGAGTGAATCTGAGAACACAGGGTGGATTGGTTTGGACTGCCATACTATCTATTTGGTATCAGATATTTCTGCATATCGTTAATTTACTTTGTGTTCTCAGGTCACCCCTTTGAGCCAACCTGTTTACATGACATATCAAGATGAAGTTTTGTCAACCCAATTTCTTTATTTTAGAGTGAGTTGCTAGTCATTTTTTTATTACCTCCTATTATTAATGTTTTCAGATTTCAGGAAATCTTGCAGGTTGCATTTAAGGTCCATTTTAATCAGATTTCAGGTAATAGTGCAGGTTGCATTTGTGTAGGTGGTAGAAATATGTGGCAGCAGCCATTAGCACAATTTTAACAGCCCCAGACTGCAGAAAAACAAAAATTTGTTTGTTTACTTCCTTTCTTATTCAGAAGGAAAACACTAAAGGGATCGCATCATGATGTCAGTGCTTAACAGAGACATCGTCTTTAGGAATGCAAAATTGGAAGATATTGTATTGTTGTTGGCACATACTCTCAAATGTTTCACATCCTCTCCCTTTTTCTGTTGTTCTCTGTTTTTTATGTGGGTGACAATAATGGCCCGTAAGTTTAATTTTCATCACCTGTCATTTACATCTTTATGGTATAAGCTAAGGGAAGTGTGCTGACATTTAATCGTGCATTACTGTTAAAAGTTTGAAATTGTGTAAGAGTCTTAATTCAAGGAAGGAGAATCTTCTCCCTACAAGCCTCATGTTTTTTACCCCCGTGCAAACTTATATGTTAATTCAAAGAAAAACACAAAATTTATTGTAAAGGAATTTATTATTAGTATGTACTCCCTCTGGATCAATAATTACCTAAATTTTTTGGATTCAAATATAAGTAAAAGTCAATCAAATCAACCTTATTTAATATTACTGTGTCAAAAATACCCTTTGATTAATTGTTTTTTTATTTTTTCAAGAACATTATATACTCCCAAGATATAACTTTCAAGAGCATTATACACTCCCAAAAAAGGATAGTTTAGTAACTATATCTTATTTTTTACATAAATCAAGACAATTAAACTAATATAACTAACTTTCTTCATACGTGTGAAGTTAGGTTTTTTTGTTTATATATAGGTCCGGAAGGAGTACTAGTATTAAGTGTTTCTAAAAATAATTGCTTTGGGCACTATAAAATTCCATTTTCCTCCTCACCACAGCATGTGATACCTTTGAAACTAAAAAAGAAAATTAACTCAATTAACTATTACCATAGTCAAACTTCTTATAAGAGTAGACTTATAGCATGTTTGGGAAAGATAGATTTTTCCCATTTCAGTTGTTTTTTTGGCTAAAAAGTTGTTTTATACGTAATCTATCATGTTTGGCAATTAGCTTAAATTTATAAAAAAGTTTTTTTGGGGGAAAAAAAAGCTGTTTTATGTTATCTAATTTGTTTTAGCTTAAGATTGTCATGATTTGATTATTTTTTATTCTCAAAACTCTCTTCCCTATTTACCCCTACAAAACTAACTTCCAAATAAATATTATTAAATTATACAAATAACTTCATACCCTTTTTCGTAATTTACTATGTAAAAAGCGATTTTTTTAGACCATCTAAACGAAAAAGATTATCTTGAAATCGCTTTTCAGCAAACAGACCCAAACAAAAATAGATTCTGATTATAATCGATTATCACAATAATCGATTATTCATAAATCAATTATCAGCATAATTTTTTTTTTTCAGCTTTCCCAAATACACCCTTAATGTAATAGGAAAAGGTGTGTTAAATTGAAACAAAATGGTATGGGACTTAATCATAGGATCAAGCATTCTCTACAATAAAAATTAAATTGATGGCGTATGAGGTAAAATTATTGGACAACAATCATGTAATATTAAATAAAGTTTTTACAGATGAAGTTTTTCGAAAAAATAAATGAATGAGTAAAATAATTGAATTAGGTTCCGTGTTTTTTAGTTTGTATACGTGACACTCACTTTTAATTTGATTCTTATATAAAAATAGTTTTAAATTAATCCTCACATTTGCAATTGTTTGTAACATAGTATCCAATATCCACCCGTTATAATATTGAGAGAATACATGGGACATGAGATAAGGTATAAGGAAAACATCGATAATAATTAACACGTACAATGACCAAAATGTATTTTAATATATATTTTTTATTCGTGTACGTATGTGTCGAATTTTGTCAACCTCATTGACGTGTGATTCTAGAATTTCAAGTCGGGAAAGGAATCAAACAAGTTTTTTTATTCTTTTATGTTTTTGAAAACAAGAAAACTGTTTTCATTTTTTAAAAACAGTAATCAAACAGACCCGAAATAGCTTCATCGTATGGACTCTTTGTTTTCATGGTATTTATATATATGTGAAAATACAAGTGTCACAATTTAACAAGCAACGAGAAAAACCAACAATATTCAATAAATAAATTTTGCATTAAAAATTTAATAGTAAGAATGCAACTTACAAGCTGCAAACATAAAAGTTAAAGGCAGGCTCCGTCCAAGGGTGAGGTAGCCCACCTGAAAAAAAAAATTTACTTTTTGTTTTTATAAAGTAAAATTATCATATATGCTGACAAAAAGATCTAATTTAAAACATAACTTGATTCAAGTATATTCTTTCATATAAAATAAAAATATCTCATTCAAAATTTATTTTAGATCTCACTCACTCTTGGACCAACCCTGATGAAACGAAAGAAACATTCTTATTCGTGTTATGTATGTCCAAGAGTATCTTCAATGTTGCATCTTAACAAAATTGCATACAATTATTTTTTATGATTTCATTATATCACATCATTTTACAATTTATGAGCAATTTTCTACTTCAAAGGTGCAATTTTATACAACTCTAAATTATTAAATAAATTCTACCATTTATGCAATTTGGACCCAACAAAACAACTATTTCTCTCTTCCACCTCATTTATGCAAGTGTGAGGCGCGAAAATTTTTATGCAATTGTGTTTGTACTATGCAATTATTTTGTAGAGTAAAGGTCGAAATGGTTCTCGACAAAAAATCATGGTGATATTTTGATCCTTAAAAAATGAAAAATACTAATTTGATCCTCAAGAATATAAAATATATGTTAAATTGATCTTTTTTAGGATAATTTTTAGGAACATTTTAGTCTCTGTAAGGGACTATTTTGATCTGTATTTTATATTTTGAAGGATCAAATTAATATTTTCTATTTCTCAAAAAGATCAAAATATTATCGTGATTTTTTATCGATGACCAATTTAGGTCTTCACACTATTTTATATAAGGAATGGTAGCTTAACTTCATGTAATTCTTTGTACAACTCCAGTTAGAGTTAGCTCCAAGTGGCGGACACTTTACTTACATGTTTGCGTCTTATTATTATTATTATTATTATTATTATTATTATTATCTTTCCTTTTTATGCAGCATAGTCGGTAAATCGGTAAGTTGGGCCACTGGGAAATGGTTTTGGCAGTTAATAGTTGGGGAAGATGAGCAAATGGCTCAAATTGACAACACGGAATTGGAATGTGAGAAGTCTCGATTCTCAGGTGAGGAAGGCCTTAGGCATGGTTGGAATTTAATATTTTGAAAGGTCCAGTGTGTGTATGATAAACTGTGAATTAAGTGAAACTATGAATTTTGGTTAATTGAATCTTGCTTCTTCCATCATGTAGTTATGCAAATCTTGCAGGTGTGAGAAGACCAAAAAGAAGATGGCAATAGAATTGACGATTTAGCTTTTTATTATGGAGAGAAAATGACGTGTAAATTTTAATTGAGTTAGCAAATTTTAATGATGAAACATGAGAAGGAGATAGTAAGGGGAGAGGAATGACTTTCATCCATAAACTTCATCCATAGATATGGGAGAACCAGAGAAGAGAAGATTTTTGAGAGAAAATAAAAAGACTAAATTATTCGGTTGGTCCCTCTATTTTAAAAATGTTCAAGTTGGTCTCTCAATTGCCAAACGTTAATCAATTTGATCATTTACGTTAAGTTACACGATTAAGTTGAATAAATTAGAACAAATGAAAGATCAAGTTGAATAAATTAAAACAAATGAGGGGTCAAGTTGAATAAAATATAGAAACCAAGTTGAATAAATTAAAATAAATAAGGGACATAACTTGAACATTTTTAAAATAGATGGATTAAGTTAGATAAATTAAAATATATGAGAGACTAAAAGAGTAATTTAGACAAATAAAAAACGGTATCTTCTATCATGAAAGGATAAGATTCCATGAAAACTGATTAAAAACAGTTTAAATTCTTATTTTAGTTCTCTCTTTTTTTACTTTTGCTTTTAGGCTTTGTTTGGCAAAAATGACTAATAAGCTAATTTTTAGATGATAGCTGAAAAACTAGCTGATTGAATTTGAAGTGTTTGGTAAAATTAGTTGTTGAACTAGCTTATATAGATGTAAAATGACATAAAAGTACATATTTATGACAAACATAGTAAAGTGAGAATTTCATTAAATGAATTATGATAAGAATAAGAGAAAAGTCAATAAGCTGTAAGTCATAAGCTAAATAAAATAGCTAATGAAGAAAAGCTATAAGCTAATGAGAAAAGTATGTTTACCAAACACCTCTATCTCAGTCAAACAATTTTCTTAGCACTTTTCAGCAACATTTTAGCAACAGAATAGGGAGGGAAATTGGGCCTCATTTCATCTTATAATAGATCCAAACAATTCAGACACCTTTGATACACTCTGAAACCAAATCGTAGATGAACAACTTGAGAACAACACAGAAGAAGAAGTCATGAGGTTAGTACTAGAGAGCCAACAACAATCCAACAACACTAGTAGGCGCAGACGAAGAAGAACAATGATAGATCGGAGTCGTGAAGAAGGACATAATCGATTGTTCAGTGACTACTTCTCTGAAAATCCTGTATACACAGAGGCTCAATTTCGACGAAGGTTCCGAATGCGCTGGCATGTGTGTTCTTCGCGTTGTAGAAGCCCTTGGCTCCCATGATAAGTATTTCCAAATGAGGGTTGATGCAGTTGGTAAGGGGGGGCTTTCACCATTGCAGAAGTGCACTGCCGCTATTCATATACTGGCATATGGATCACCTGCTGATAGTGTAGATGACTATGTTAGAATCGACGAAAACACTGTAGTGGAATGCTTAGAGAGATTCATAAGGGGTGTGAACGAGGTTTTTGGGGATGAGTACCTGAGAAGGCCTGACAACAATGACATTGAACGCCTATCACAAATGGGGGAGGCACGTGGTTTTCCAGGTATGTTGGGTTCCATTGATTGTATGAATTAAGAATGGAAAAATTGTCCAGTTGCATGGAAAGACCAATTTTCTCGAGGTGATCACGGCAAACCCACGATCATGCTTGAAGCAATGGCATTACAAGACCTATGGATTTGGCATGCATTTTTTGGCATTGCGGGTTCAAACAATGACATTAATGTGTTAACCCAGTCAAATGTGTTTAATGACGTGTTGGAAGGACAAGCTCCCACAATGCAATATATGGTGAATACAACCCTATACAATGTGGGGTACTATCTAGCAAATGGTATTTATCCTGAGTGGGCTACGTTTTTCAAGACCATCTCAATGCCACAAGGAGAAAAGAGAATTATTTGGCCAACGACAAGAATCGGCAAGAAAGGATGTGGTGCGAGCGTTTGGGGTCCTCCAATCTCGATTCACAATTGTACGTGGTCCGACGCGTGCTCGGCACATGGATACAATCAAGCAGACAATATATGCATCCGTCATATTACATAACATGAATGTTGAAGACGAACGACACACATATAGTGGTAATTTTGATTATGATCATGTAGACAATGACGTCTCAACAACTGAAGTATCTAATGGACATCATCTCGATTTTGCAACATACTTGCAAAGGAGAGTACATCTTCGTGAAAGACAAAGTACATCGGCAACTTCAAGCTGATTTGATGGAACATATTTGGGAACGTTTCGGATGTGAAAATAACGAAAATTAATTTATTATATTTATGTAATGTTATGTATTTTTCATCATTTTAACTTTTTATGATAAATAAAATAAATTTGCAGTGTTTCCTACTTTCTTTATTTTTGGGATATTTATTTTTTTAATTAAAATTATATAAATTAATATTTAATTCAGAATAAAAATAAAGTTAAATGAAAATATAAAGATGTGGGGTCCATTGTGGGATCCACTAAAAATTAGTTAAAAACCAAGGAGTGATTCTTAGCATTTGAGCAAAAAATAGAGGAGTTGCTTAAAAGTGATGTGATATAATGGGGTCCACTTAAGAACCCAAAATAGGTTCCTTAAAGATATAGCATCGAAGTTGCTCTCAAATCTAAATAAATCCAACTATCCTAACCAACAAACATATTGTAACTAGTCTTATAATTGCAAAAATCACATAAATAAACAATGTTATTGGTTGTCTTAACATATCACATCTGTTGATTACAAAAAAAATGTACCTGTTATCACCAAAAAAATTCCTTATTGCTACTACCTGATAAGGAGTGTTAGTCATCTAACGGTTGACTGATTAAGTCGGTTGAGGGGAGAAATAGCTGTGACCATTGGACAGTGAATATTGAGCTTCAAATGAATCAAATGGACTTTATTAATGGTCTAATCGTGGTTTGCTGAATTTAGCTGAGAAAATTAATTAATCCAAGATCGACTGAGACAAGATCTGCTAAAACCCAGATCAGCTGAACCAAGATCGGCTTAATCAGGAAGAAATGAATGCAGTTGCTGAGCTGAGAGAGGTAATTGGGAAAACAATAGTTAGGTTTTAGCCGAGACAGATTTAGCCGAGGAGATTTAGCCGTGACAGATTTAGCCGAGGAGATTTAGCTGAGGCAGAATTTGTCGAACGGAGCTGCTGAGTCTAAAAGGGCTTGGAGGCCGTTATGCGAACTTAGGATCATAGTTTACTCTAGACGCTTTCTAGAATAGTGTAGGAATCCATAATTGAGAAACAAAATTCTTTTTTCAACACAATCACTTGAACACAAAAAAAAAAAATCATTTTCAATTATGCGATTAGAGGATTAAAAAGACGGACAACCAAAGTTTTCGGAGAAAGATAGCAATATCACATCTGTCTGCCCAAGTTTTATTCAGATTTGAGACCATAAAAGTAAAATCCAGACAGGTAGAACTTAGGATCAGAATTCATCTTTTTCTGGAATAGCTTAGGAACCATGACTAAAAAACAAAGTTCTTTAATTATTACCAATTATGCGGATTAACCGATTAAACTACGGACAACCAAAGTTTTGGGAGGAAGATAAGAATATCACATCTGTCTGCCCAAGTTTTATTCAGATTTGAGATCATAAAAGTAAAATCCAGACAGGTAGAACAACACTCTACTTAGAAGAGACAAAAATGAAGATGGAAGTAGATACTCAAGAACCATGCAAGCAACAAGACATCATCGAAGAGGATAAGGATCTCTTCAAAGCCGCTGAAACCGGTGACTCCTCAACCTTCGAAGCTCTTTCCCCTGAACCCCTCTCCAAAGCCCTCTCTCTCAGGAACGAAGACGCTCGCTCCCTTCTCCATGTCGCCGCTTCTTCCGCTCACTCCCAGGTCCTTTTCCCTTTTCAATTCTCCTTTCCATTTTCTCTCCAAAACTCTGTCCAAATCAACCCCTTCTGAAGAAGGGTCTGCTTAGTTCTCCTTCAATTGCCGTAAAATTATGTTATTTTTACATTTCGTTTTGTCTGCGACTACAATTAGAAATTAGGGTTTCTAGTGAATATCAGCTTGAAACTGGAAATTAATTGTTTGGTAGTTGTGGATGTGTATTTATCAGGTGGTGAAGACACTGTTATCTGCTGATGCTTCAGCTAGTGTGATAAATAGTGCTGATGAAGAAGGGTGGGCACCGCTACATTCTGCGGCCAGTATTGGGAGTTTGGAGATAGTGGAGGCATTGTTGAACAAAGGTCAATGCTTTACTAACTTTCTAAAGATTGATTTTTATTCCTGATGCCAAACTGCATGTTTGTTCTATTTTTCAAAATGGAACTCTATGCTATGTGGATAAGTGATTATGTGTGTGTTTGGTTCCATCGTGGAGAGTAACAGAATTACTTTTGCCCCCTTTCAAAATGATTTTAGTAAAAATAGAGGTATTTGATTACACATCAAATTTGCTTTCAAAATAAAAATATCCAAACATAAATCAATTCACTTCAAACTGGATTTAGCCAAATCAATTTCACTTCAAACTTGCTTGCATGCGATTTAACTGAACTTAAGCATAGGACTTAATTTTAATTAAGATGTTATTACATGTGGACTGGTATTTTTTAATTTCTTCGAGGAGGAAAACTAGGAAATCATTGGGTATGCTGATTTTTTATTCTGTTAAACAAAAATTTAGGGTGAGGGGATGGTAGCTTCTAGTCCAGGGTCAGGACAGACTTCCGGTTCAGTGAACACTTACAGAGGGGGGACTCACAGAACAGTTAACCCCTGAATTCAAACCCACTCTACGCCTTTTTCATGGGTGGAGCTGTGGAGGGTGACCAAGTGAGCAAACTCCTATTGGCAGGGTATGCTGATATCGATTGCTTATTATATACTAATAGAGTTGAAATGTATCTTCTCCATCATAATAGTGTTTAGGCCTTTTCCCCACGTTATACCCATCTTTTGGCCTTATTCAGATTATAGCTTAAAATTGGGAAGCTTCTTAATTGACGTAGCATGTGATTGTAAAAGTTGAGCGATGTCAGCTGCATTTTTTCATTGTTTTTCATTTTATGTTGATTGAATGTGTAGGCTGTTATTCTGTGTTGTGTGTATGTTTTAATTTGTGGAATAGTTCTTCAAGATTCACGAGTCTTGTAATAAAAAGCAGTACCACTGACCAATACCTTTCATGAGTATATTTCATTTACAATGTAGAAAGATTCATCAATTATCTCAAATGTTCGTGTTCTTCCTTTTTGGTAGGAGCTGATGTTAATCTGAAAAATGATGGAGGTCGCACTGCTCTACACTATGCTGCTAGCAAAGGTCGGTTGAAGATTGCTGAAATACTCATATCCCACAATGCCAAGATTAATATAAAGGACAAGGTTGTAGCATGGACAGATTTGAAATATTTGTGGCACTACATTTTCAATATCCCCCTCTTTTCATTATCACAGTGTTAAAGATGACATATCTGATAATTTAGCATATGACTTTTACGATGAGCAGGTTGGTTGCACCCCGCTACATCGTGCAGCCAGCACTGGGAATTCTGAGCTGTGCGAACTTTTAATTGAAGAAGGGGCAGAGATTGATGCTGTTGATAGAGCTGGTCAAACTCCTCTAATGAATGCTGTGATTTGCGAGAACAGAGAGGTATGCTTATTATACTGTGTTAACAGGGTGCCTTTGTACCATATTTCTTACAAATCTGTATTTCTGTATTATATCTTTGTCATAAGTGTTACTTTTATGGTTTTTGCGGTAGGAAAATAGCTCTATTTGTATTTTGTTTTAAAATTTTGACAGCTTCACCATGCTTAATGAATTTGTTTGCAAAATTCCTATCTACTTGTGTATTAAATAAGTGGATGTTCCTTTTCATAAGCTTAATAAAGTATTTCTCAATTCATTTTATTACTTTTTTTATAATCCATTTGTGCTTATTAATAACAAGGAACAAAAAGATGCAAACAAAGGTTCACACATTGATGGACCTCTAATGGGTATTAATGGGCCAGTGCCTCATGGTACAAGAGTGGAGGAATCAGCTGGAGGGGAGGGAAAATCAGAATGGACAGGTGGCATGTATTGAGTGGGGGGAGGGATTAAGCAATGATAGGGGGAAAAGAGAGCAAATGGTATATAGGTAGGGGCAGAGAAGAGGAGGGGGTATCTGAGAATTTTGTAATTGGAGTGAAGGAGGCCTTGGCCTAGGGTAGGATTGTTCACTATCTTAGTGACAATTCCTATATCTTTTCTTTTCTCATTTTCTCTGTTTTACAGTGGTCCAGTCTTTACTTTTCTGCATATTTTTCTAGTTTATTGGTTGCTGTTTGCTGTTTTTGGATTATCAGAGGAACTTTCTCTACTTTGGGAGCTGAGCTCCCTTTTTCCATTGGAATATCAGTTAACATTCTTCAGTTCCTATCACACATCTTTTCTTTCACACTCTGGTCACTTACATTACTTGTTATATCATATTTCTTCTCACACATCAATCTTGTGTTTGGATTAGCTTATTTGGCGTTTAAAACAGCTTATAATAAAAAGCTTGAGAGAGCTTTTGAAAAATAAGTGATTATGTTTCTTAAGACAAGCTGAACCAAACATGCTTTTAAAGAACCATTGATATTCCTAGCATGATATTTAAATTTATATAATATATAATAGGTGGCGAGCTGCATTGGACATGCATCTTCACAAGAAGATATCAAATAATTTGCTGTGCTATTGAAAAGAAAATCCCTGTAGTGCACCTTCCCCAACTGGGAAAAAAAGGCCTGTACAACTCAAGAAGGATAGCCCCAAATCTTAATTTTTTTAAAGCAATTTGTTGTCCTAAAATTATTATTCATAATTATGTTAATACATATATTACAGGTTTTACTTGAGATAAGGCAATAAAGAATGAGGATTGACAGTCATATGTGCTAGTCCAGACCTTAGCATAGGGCTTACTACTATTTGGTACTTGCGAGGAAATTCTGGTTAATGGTTGTAAGAAGTTATAAAAGTGGAAAAGTTGGTTGGAAGCATGTGGGAAACTTCATGGTACAATTCAGAGTATTAAACTACTTCTTTAATCTTTAATTTTAGATGCACCATGGTGCAAGGAGAGTTACTCTGCAAATTCTTGTGCAGAATCTGCAAATAATATGTTTTCGGGTTGAGATTATAAAAAAAAATGTTTTGGGGTTGACTTCATTAGTTGTTTTCTGTACTATCTGCATTGGAATAAATTGATGTCAATGATGAGGAATATGTTTTGACAGTTTTGTTATTGGAATCTGATAATTGTGGGGCAGAGTACATTAATTGAGAGGCTTAAATCTCTGTCCTTGTTTGATTTACAGGTAGCCCTTCTTCTGATAAGACATGGAGCAGATGTTGATGTGGAGGACAAGGAAGGGTACACAGTGCTTGGTCGAGCGACAAATGAGTTTAGAGCTATATTAATAGATGCTGCCAAGGCCATGCTTGAGTGATACAACTACAAGAAAATGAGGAAATTATCAGTAATGGAAAGAGAGTTTTGGCTATCTTGAAGACCTGTTTTTTATGGATAAAAAATTGCACTTATATAATCCTCAACAGTAGGGAGAAGTTTTCATTACTGTTGATAAACAAATGAGTTTCTAAAAAGAAAATTGTACCCCCCTCCCAATTTTCTTCCTTAGTCGTGAACATAGAAAGAAATCATACCCATGTGCTCTCGGGGTCTTTTTTTTTTTTTTTATCTTTTTTTCTCAAAAATGGTTTTGCTTGCTTTTGATTTTTATGCAGCTAACTAGAACTTGAAAGTTATAACTGATGGGTTATGCAATGTGTTTTATTCAAAGAAAGGTACATAACATGTTGAACTGCTAGCTGACAGATTATAGTTTTGTATCTTTGGCAGTTTGAACACAACCTAGAGAAGTGAGATTTTAATTCCTAAACAAAGGTGTAGTGGTGGGCATCAAAGGCGAATTCATTGGGGAGAATTATTGTGTGGAAAGTCAAGACGAGATCCTACTCAGAGTTGGTGTGTGTTTGGACTGTGTGTGTATGACCATTAGGAGCCTTCAACGGGCAGCATATTCACCTAATTAGGCTTGCATTTCTATCTTTTTTCAAACCAACACTTCAGCCAACTACAATTCTACATACCCAGCCAGAGGGGAACTGGAAGGAATTAGTCTGCTTTTGGATAAGGTTTTATGTTTCTTATAAAATTTCTATGAAAATTAAAAGTTGTTTTGTATTTAAATTCAGCAGTATCTTTCAAATTTGGATTTAGCTTCTCTAAAGTAAGTTTATCTTTAAAGTAAAAAAATGAATGTGTTTGTATCTTTGATCATTTAATGGGTTGAGATTTTTATGCATCTTATTATAATTTTGAGTAGATACATTATTATTTTTTTATTTTAGAAATAAATTCATTTTAAAGAAGTCAAATTCTATAAATTTACAAGTTGTTTGAATTTTAAAGTGATATTTCTTAAATTACTGAAATAAACAAGAGAAAGCATTTTTTTCTTCATTAATGTTATTTGTACAGCCACATGAATACCTGATATCGTAAAACTAACATTTATATAGATTATATATTATTTTATTGATAATTTATAATTTAACTACGAAAAACACAAACAAGAAAATACGGTGTTGTATATGATTTGGATATTTGGTTATCCAAATAACACCACTCAAAGCTATGGTTGTTATATCGACCGTCTGAAATACAAAAATTAGTGATACACAAAAATATAAACTTTTGTATATTTAAAATACAATTTTATTATTCGTTGGTAGAACCATAAGTAACTTTTAATATATTTTAAATATTCTAATATAATACTACTATAATATAAATTGGATTATGAAATAAAGTGCACGTAATAAATGAAATCGAAAAGTTGCCCCACCACTGTCAGAGCAATCAATCAATCTTCAATTCATAATTTGCTCTCATTAAGAGGAGAAAAAAAAATTCTTCAAACAGAGAAAAACATCTGGAGCTGCCAAATTTGACTTAGGAATGGATTTTATTGGAATTTTAAAATGAGAAAGTAAGAGATGATTCATTCTTAAATTATTTAATGAATTTTGATTTTTATTTATTTAATCAAATTAATTATGAATAATTATTTATTTTTTTATTTTAGAGTTTCATTTATTTTAGAGGAATCAAATCTCGTACCATATTACCATGCAGCTGGGTTAAGTATTTTTACTTCTAAAAGTTTGAGTTGTTGTCGATCAGATTCATCTGTTTTTTGATCAACTAATTGTGTTTTTTAAATTATTTATCAAAATAATTTTATTATTAAATATATTATTAAATTATTCTTATTTTAAATAAAATATTATTTTTGGAATGAGGTTAGTTGGACCAACGTCATTCCTTTATACGTGTCACACTCTCATAAAAAAGAATTTTGTATAACTGATCACGTGATACAATGAAAGGGTGCCACGTGTAAAGAAATGATGATGATCCAACTAACGTCATTCAAAAAATAATATTTTATTTAAAACAAGAACAATTTGATAATATATTTAGAAATAAAATTATTTTGATAAATAATTTAAAAAACACAACTAATTTCATGAAAAAGCCCCTATTCATTCACAGCCCTGTTCCAGCCTTTGAGTTCGATTTCGCCTTCCTGCTCCACTTTCCAGGTCTATTTCTACGTTGTTACAAGGAGCTAAAGATACATTTGTCCATATTTCTACATTGTCTATTTCTGTCTTTTTTTTAATGATTTTTTAAATTAGCTTTTTAATCCAATGATTTATTATGAGTTGAGGCAGATTAGTCAAAAATTAACTCCCCACTAAAATAAGTGAACCCAGATTCAACATGTGACTTTGACAGCTGTTTACAATCTAATCTGTGTAAGTTCCTATATCAACTTGAAAACTCCTTCAAAGGCAAAGCAGAAAGCATCATTGAAATGGAAACTGCACCACAAAGCATGTCTCTAGCTCCTGTTATTCATGTAGCTCTCTTGCCAAGTGCTGGCATGGGTCATCTCACACCATTTCTCAGGCTAGCTGCTTTGCTTGTTCACCACCATTGCCACGTCACCCTTATCACCATTCACCCCCCAGTCTCAAAAGCTGAATCAGAATTCCTCTCTAAGTTTCACTCTTCATTCCCTCAAGTCAACCAAGTCCACTTTGATCTTCTCCCTTCTTCTTCTCATGCTGCTGCCACCACTGTTAACTCCACTGACCCTTTTTTCCTTAGATTTGAAGCCATTCGTAACTCTTCCCACCTTCTACCTTCTTTGCTTGCTTCAGTTTCACCACCCTTGTCTGCTTTTGTTTATGACATGACCCTTATTTCACCGCTTATTCCGGTTGCTGATACACTTGGTGTCCCTCACTATATCTTGTTCACTTCTTCAGCTACCATGTTCTCTTTCTTCTCCTACTTTCCCACTGTTGTTGCATCCTCACCTATACTTGATGATGTTGAGATTCCAGGGGTTTCAGTCATACCTAGATCATCAATCCCTCCACTGCTTCTTGTCCCCAACAGTTTGTTTGGTAATATTTTCATGGAAGATAGTCCTAAGCTCACAAAACTACATGGGGTTTTGATCAATACGTTTGAAGAACTGGAAGCACAGTCTCTGGAGGCTCTTGATGGTGGCAAAGTGGTAAAAGGGTTGCCCCCGGTTTATGCAGTTGGTCCTTTTGTGCCTTGTGAGTTTGAAAATGAAGATCATAGGGGAGCACCATTGAAGTGGCTTGATGATAAGCCTAAAGGGTCTGTGGTGTATGTTAGTTTTGGAAGTAGGACAACACTGGGAAGGGACCAGATGAGAGAGATAGGAGATGGTTTGGTGAGAAGTGGATGCATGTTTTTGTGGGTGGTGAAAGACAAGAAAGTTGATAGGGAAGAAGAAGAAGGGTTAGATGGGGTGTTGGGGCTTGAGCTTGTGGAGAGGATAAAGGAGAAGGGGTTGGTGGTGAAAGAATGGGTGGATCAAAGGGAGATTCTGGATCACAAAGCTGTGGGAGGGTTTGTGAGTCATTGTGGTTGGAACTCAGTGATAGAGGCAGCATGGTATGGTGTCCCAATCTTGGGATGGCCTCAGGGTGGAGATCAGAAGATAAATGCTGAGGTGGTGTCTAAGAGAGAATGGGGTATGTGGAAGAAGGATTGGGGTTGGGAAAGTGAACGTGTGGTGAAAGGGGAGGAAATTGGTGAGGCCATAAGAGAGCTGATGAATGATAAATCTCTAAGGATCAAAGCTGCTGAAATTAAAGAGGCCGCTAGGAAGGCCATCAGTGTTGGTGGGGGATGTGAGGTTACTCTTCATAGACTTATTGAGGAGTGGAAGAATAATGTTAACAACATTTGAGAATGAGGGTTGTGGATTGAACTAGGAAGCACTTTCTTATGGTTTATGTCCTTTAATTTCAGGATGTTCCTTTGAATGTTCTATTTGCATTAATAATAATAATAATAATAATAATATTAAGGAGGTTGATATAACACTCGGGTGATGCCTGTGTTATAATCCTTCTTTCTCCTATCATTTGTTCTCTTATTCAGCTGTGACCTGTGGGGAGGATATGGTGTAAGGTTAAAAAAAATTATGGAGTGGAAGGAGCTCAACCACTCAATAAGTCAAGCATTGCCATTCTGCGAAACAGTAGGTAGTTAAGGGAAAATGTTTACCATTAGTGTGTACACTATGTATAAACACTGCATATCAATGAAAATGTATGGGTAATGAGATATCGAAATAAAGTATTTTGATGTATTGTATATAAATGTTAAAGGGCTATCCTCTAAAAGTTGGTTCTGATTGTTAAAATAATAGATTTGATGTCAAAGACTCAAGATATGAGCATGGCAATTTGAAGCATTTAAAAAGTTGTGTTCTACTGTTCCATGTTAAACTCAGGTGTGACTTGTTTGGGCAAATTACTCATACCTAACGTCATGAAGAAGGTCTAATAAGAAGTTTAGTTGAATGTTTGTCCACTCCAAGTCCCAATTTAGAGGATATAAATGTGGGGCACCGGTGATTAAACCAATCAATACACCGGTTCACGGTTCATTAGTTCAACTGTGGTCGAACCGGTTCGCGAAAGAGGGAGGAGAAATGACGGCGTGGCTGAGATAGCTTAGAAACGAGGAAGACGAAATATGCTTCCTTCGCGCGACTGAGAAACGAGGATAGAGACCGAACCTTAAAAAGAGTTCAATCGAAATGACGTCGCTTTACGTTTTTTTAAAACAAATGAATTTTTGGACAAACCGTTGAATCGTCGATTTTCAACACAAACGGTTTTTAGGAGTGTTCCGACTAGTGCTAAGGCCGGTTCAACCGGTTACCAGCCGGTTTTGACAACCATGGAAAATATTAATAATGTCAATAATGTTATCTATTATTTTTTACTATGAGAGAAAATAATAATTTGAAATGTTGTTTTCAAAAGTAATAGAAGTAGGGAGAAGAAGTCAGAGTTTGGGTGGGATCAAGATCCTCTTGCAGATCTCCGCCATCAAAAATAATTTTTCATGTAAAAAATTATTCAAGGCAAGTTTAGGATAATGATTCTAAAGCCAATCAGATTATGAACTTCAGCTCCTGGAGATCAAAAATGATCTGCACTAGATATGCTCCATTTGGGTGTAGGAAAAACATTGATACAATCAAAAGTAAAAGGGTGGGGCCCGAGTCCTTGGCTGTTTACAATAGAATATATCAATGAAGCAATATCAGCCTTTTGTTTCTGCTCTCCCTTATCTCCCTTGCCTTTCCCTCTGTGTGTTCAAAGTAGTAGTAGTAGTAGTAATAGATAGGGGAGAAGCCAATCATGGGTTCCTCTTCACTACCATCTTTCATTCAGATGTCATCTACATATTCCAGCTTCTGTGAAAAACCTAGCAACCCTCAAAAGAAGTTTCAAATTGGGATATCTAGAAGAGACACTGATTTTTCTTGGTCTTTTACTTCTCTACCTTCTTGCAAAGTTCTTCACAAATCAGTTCCTTTGGCTGCTTCAATTGCAATTCTTCTCTGGTCAAGCCCTGGTACTGATAAATTAATAATAGCTTTTTTGTCCCTCTGCATGTGTTTTGATGTAGCATAAAATTTACTTTATTGTGTAGTATTGATTGAAGCTTCATGGGATATACATATATGCTAATGAAAAGCTTGAGCATTTTCTTATTTTACAGCACATGCTGGGTTCATGTCAGGAATCTCTGGGATAGAGTCAATCCCTGGACCTCAGCTACCTCAGATTGACTTTCTCAATCGCCTAAATGGTTTGAAACTCTAATAATGTTTTTTGTTTTTGCAACATTTTGAACATGCTGTGATTTTGTGAAGCTTAATTTGATAAAACTAACATTGAGTTCATCTTTATTTTACAGAAGAAAACCAAAAGAAATATGCTGAAAATGATGCAAGATTTAAATCATCCCCTCTACTGAAGAAACTGCTTGAGCAATCCAAGTTGAATAAAGAGAAGTAATCACTTGCATTACATGTATAATTGTATTGTTTGCATGGTCAAAATCTCATGCACTTGCAATGGATTACTGATGGCTAATAATAGTAATGAGTAATGACTTTTTTTAATCTGCATTTATTACCACCAAGCTACAAGGCCTACAATAACATTTGTCTTGATTTTCAGGAACCGTCAAGCGATTGAGAACAAGTACTGCATACGTGGGGCAGAATGGGGTGTTGGGGATTGTTCAGCAGAGGGAATGTCTCCAGAGGAAAGGGAGAAATTCATAGCAATGTTGAAGGAGAAGGCTGGAGAAAAGTAATATGATGGTGCAAGAGCATAGAGAAAAAATGATTCTTATATACTCATGGATTACTTTTATGTATAACTAGGATAGTACCCGAGTTACCCTTTATCTAAAGTACTTTACTAACAATTTATTTATCTAAAAATAAATATTAATCTAATATATTGATTCATTTATTAAGCTAGTAATTAGAAAAATAAAGTGTACATGTAATGCAAAATTGTACACAAATCCACTCAAGACCATAACAAGCAATAATTTACTACTAGTACCACTACTGTTCTTAAGTTATAGAGTAGAATATCATAGAAGGCGACTATATTGTTTCACATAAACTTGCTGTCATTGACAGTAAGAATTCCTAACATATGAATGCAGTGTATCTAGGCCTTTAAAATCTTGTTTTTTTATGATAAATATTAAAACTAAAGATGGTTATCATGTTTCAACTGCTGGATCTCAAACTGCAATAGGCACAATTCTTTTTTGAACTTTACCTGATCTGGATCCCATTATAGATGCTAAAAAGCACAGTGTTTGGCAAGACATCAAGGTAGTTTATAAACTAGTCAATTAATGTTTTTGTTTACCAAACAATTAGTCAACTAGCTTTTCAGCTAATTGTGCCAAACAAAAACACAAATTGTTCATTATCTCAGCCCCAAGAAAGAATTTATGTTTCTCAATTTTTACTTTCTAGTGCCAACAACAGGAGCTCTCAAAATAAGTCAAGCCGAATGTGCTAGTCAAATAATCTGATGAAATGTGTGAACTGAGCTTATAAAAGACCACCCCAAACTTAGTACGTGTTTGGTACAACCAGTGCAGACGCACGTTTGTAGCGGAAGCTACAATTAATCGCTTCTAAAATATCATGTTCAAGATATGATTTTGCATTATCTACCGCGGTTCCACACATAGCATTAATTTAACATGCCTTAGCCTGACAACAACCAAGTACAAATACTCACAAAAACGTACGGAATATCATGGAAAGACAAAATAAGTAGTTTATTGGGTGTTCTTGAAAAGTCACTCCCTTTGGCTGCTTCAAATCAGGCTATCAATCTTAGATAAGCAGTAATCACCAACCAAGTAGTTTCTTTTCTAACTTGGGGCAAAAAACTGAGAACAGCCCAAAAAGTACTATCAAATTAGTTCCTTTTCTAACTTAGAGCAAAATTAATCACAAATAGAGTAAGCATGAAATTTTATCATCACAAAGACAAGGTATAGGTATTATCAAGACTGCACCGATCAAGACTGAGAGATTGTGAATTTGGTGACAGAGCAACGTGCTCTAAGGTCATTTGAATTGTTGATGAAAAATGAAAATGACAATTAGAGTTTACATCACATATATATATACAACTTAATTGTGAACTAACTTAACCACCTTGTAACCACTTGTACTAACTAATAACTAACTCAACCAATCAATGTAATAGGTATACAGAGCCACTATTTTACTTTCCCCAGCATTTCCTTTCTTTTGTTTCTGCTTGTTAGCTTTACTGATTTAACTTGACTTCTTTGTGGAACATTGAAACCACTGTCAATTTGAAATGATACACGAGAAAAGAAAACCGCAAGAGAAAAAAAATACATTAAACTGAGTCCAAATATTTTATCCTCATGTACCTCAACAAAAAAACAAAGTATCCTCACAATTGATTCTGGGAAAAAAAAAATACCATCCAAAAAGTTAATTGATTATTGAAACATGTAGAAATGTACATAAATGAGGAGAATGATTTACATGGGAATAATAAAAAAGAAAATGATGAATTGAAATAGAATATGTATAGCACCATTTAAGAATATAATAAGGATTTAATTGGTATACACCGTCGGTGTAAAGATTTTTTACACTGTCAACCAATCAAAAATTGTCACATAAGCAAAAATATTTGCTCCTATCCTAACTACCTTAAAAGTCATTCCTATCATGATTTCTGATGGATTGATAGTGTAAAAAATTTTACACTAACAGTACATAACAATTAAACTCATATAATAATGTGAGATAAAGCTACCACAATTGACACCGCCATAAATTGCATTAAGCAAAAATGAAGAATCCTTCATAAACCAACCAGGGCATACCAACAATCGAAACTAATTTATAGGTATCACATTTGTCTCATCTTCACAATGGCGTTCATACTTCGGAAACGGATTGGGTGCCGTTGACGCTGGAAAGGCATGGTCCCTTTCCCTCTTTCTGAGCCGTCGGATCAATCCGACGGTCCGAAAAGTGACACGTGTCATTAGTTTTTAAAATTAAAAAAAAAGAAAAAAACCAATTCCAAATAGAAAGAAGAGGAAAGAAGAGGAACGCGATTCTCCTCCAAACACTCGTCCAAGCCACACGACCAAGAGGCCAATCGCCATCGACCGTCGTCCAAGCCCCCGGCCACTGTCGCCGTCATCGACTCCAATCGCCACAACGGCCATCCACACCACCGTTACCTCCCTGTGTCGCCGCCGTCGTCATCTACTCCTCCACCTCCCAGCACTGTTTGGATTTAGGGCATAATGAATCTGCTCTATGATTCAGTTTAGATTTAATTTTGAGTAAATACTCAATTTGGTCACTGAAATTGTAGGGTCGTATCAACTTAGTCCTCCACATTATCAATATTCCAAAATGATCCATGGAATTGCAGAAAGTTAGTCAGATTCGTCCCTCCGTTGAAATTTGCATGGACTATAATAACATTAAGTTGGTAATGTCAGGGATTTATTTGAAACTAAGTGGATAATGTCAGGGATGTATTTGCTACATTTTGTAATTTCAAGGATCATGTTGGAATATTGATAATGTGGGGGACTAAATTGATACGACCCTACAATTTCAGGGACCAAATTGAATATTTACTCATTTAATTTTCATGAAGGCTGAAACAATCACTATTGATATTGTAATTTTGTAGCTTAATAATGCTTCTTTGAGCCTTCGTGTTACTGAGATGTGCATTTGCATATAGAAAGAAGATAGATTGCCAATGTTGCTCCATTTCAATGACATTGCAAAGTCATCCAATCTACAACACCTATGAGCTTGAGTCAGCTGTGCAAACAGGATGACTATTCACCCGTCTGATGACTATCAGACGGGTGATCAGACGGGTGAAGAAATGTTCACACGTCTGATACATTTCTTCACCTATCTGAAGTTGAAGATCTTCATCAAATCAGACGGGTATCAGACGGGTGATTCACCTGTCTGATGACTATCAGACGAGTGAAGAAATGTTCACAAGTCTGATACATTTTTTCACCTATCTGAAGTTGAAGATCTTCATCAAATCAGACGGGTATCAGACGGGTGATTCACCTGTCTGATGACTATCAGACGAGTGAAGAAATGTTCACAAGTCTGATACATTTTTTCACCCGTCTGAAGCTGAAGATCTTCACCCTCAGACGGGTGAAGAAATGTATAAGACGGGTGAACATTTCTTCACTCGTCTGACACCCGTCTGATAGTCATCAGACCGGTGAATCACCAGTCTGATACCCGTCTGATAGTCATCAGACGAGTGAATATCTTCACCCTCAGACGGGTGAAGAAATGTATCAGACGGGTGACACCTCATGTTTGATCAAACTCCCCAAATGAAGGAACATGACAAATGCATGGAAGAATTAAATAATATAACACTAATAGTATTAAAAATAATAATAAAATAAAAAACTGAACATTAACTATTTGTGTTAAACAAAAACATGTACCGCTGAGCATTAAACTTCTATAGGTCTTAATAATTAAAAAAAAAAAAGTAAATGAGTAATGGTATGTGAGTTGCAATTTGTGGGTTTGAGCTATATATAAAAAAAATGAGTTTTTTAGAAGGAATCACCTCTACGACGGTCGGAGCGGCGATGGTCTGAGTGGCGGTGGTCGGATTGGCGGCGGGCGGTGGCGGCAGGTCGGGGGTGCAGGGGATCATGAATGGGAGGGTGAAGGGTCTAATAGTGTTTTATATCATTTTCTAAAATAAAAAATAAGTGGGTTTTTTTCTTCTTCTTTTTTATATTTTAAAAACTAATGACACTTGTTACTTTTCGGACCGGCTCATAAAGAGGGAAAGGCACCCAATCCGTTTCCTCATACTTCATAGCAGTATCCCATTCATGCGGTTTTCTGCATCACGATAGTTGGAGGAGATTTCTTGAAATTCTTTCATAAACAGAAAACAAAACAAAGAGGGTTGCAACAAGGAACTTTCAAATATTTGCAGCACATTTTCCTAAAATTATGGTAATTATTACATGAGTTCCTTAAATAACAATATTTTAAATTGATTGAATTAATTATTCTTAATAAGCTGATTTCATGTTTGTTTGCTTCAAATTGTAAAAGAAATTATATTAAACATATTTAATTAATTTTCAAAATAACTCTTGATCATTTTATAGAAATTTGGTAATTTTAATATAAAAATAATGTCATTTGATTTAAATCATATAGAAATATGGAAAATGCTTAATTATATAGCGGAGTTCTTTAAGTATGATGTCAAAGGTTCGATTCCTTCCATGTATGAGAAAAGCTTTTTCGAGAGAGGCAAAACCCGTTTTGTGTGATCTCTACGTTTCCAAAGAAATTAGTCTCCCATCATAGGCTGGGAATACCCTCGTGTACACAAAAATAAAATAAAATTATATAGTAATATGTCCTCTCTCTCTCTATATATATATATACACACACACCACTAAAGTATTATTTAAATATCTAATTTGTTCCCGTCAAGATTGGGCAGGGCCCGCTATGACATAACGGAATAGGGAGACGATGCCCTGCATAATCCGTTAACTATATGGGACCCACCAGGCTTAACCAAATCACACCTTTCCGATCTCAAAAGAGCTATAAAAAGGCCTCTATAGTACTAGCAAAAAGGGAGATGCATGGAGCCGCCATTGGCGTAACAGAATAGGGAGACGGCATCCTGCATAACTGGGACCCATCGGGTGTAACCAAATCACACCTTTCCGACTTTAAAAGAGCTATAAAAGGGTCTCTATGGCACTCACAAGTGACAAGGGGGAGGAAATACGCAAAGCAATCCCAGGATTCACGCTTAGCAAGAATATTCATGTTCCGTCACGTCGGAACATAATTTAAGAGTTTAAGCAAAGAAACTATAACTATATATAAGGGTAAGTTATTAATATTTTCAATTGTTTATTTGTATTATTGTTAATCATTAATAATTTTATAAAATGAAACTTAAATAATAATGAGTTAATAAAGGGTATAAATAAATAATTTAAAATATCAATATTATTATCTTATATACAAGGCTAAAATACCATTTTGGTCCCTTAACTTTTAAAATTTTCAATTCGATCCGTTAACTTATCTCTATTAAGGGTGTGTTTGGGAAAGCTGGAAAAAAAAGATTATGCTGATAATCGATTTATGAATAATCGATTATTGTGATAATCGATTATAATCAGAATCTATTTTTGTTTGGGTCTGTTTGCTGAAAAGCGATTTCAAGATAATCTTTTTCGTTTGGATGGTCTAAAAAAATCGCTTTTTACATAGTAAATTACGAAAAAGGGTATGAAGTTATTTGTATAATTTAATAATATTTATTTGAAAGTTAGTTTTGTAGGGGTAAATAGGGAAGAAAGTTTTGAGAGTAAGAAATAATCAAATCATAACAATCTTAAGTTAAAACAAATTAGATGAAATAAAACAGCTTTTTTCCCTCAAAAAAAGTTTTTTTATAAATTTAAGCTAATTGTCAAACATGATAGATTATGTATGAAACAGCTTTTTAGCCAAAAAACAGCTGAAATGGGAAAAATCCAGCATTCCCAAACAAGCACTAATACAAGTTAGTCCTCTCCGATAATGACATAGGCAAATGAGTTTCAAATTGGTCCTTTAAATTGTTAAAAAGTTTCAAATTGGTCCCTTAACTTTTAAAAGAGTTGCAAATTGGTCCCTTAAATTTTAAAAGAGTTTAAAATTGATTTTTTAAATTGTTAACATGTATGACACTTTTGTCACTTTTGCTTATGTCATTGACGGAGAAGACTAACTTGTGTTAACAGAGACAAGTTAAGGGACCAAATTAAAACTTTTAAAAGTTAAACGATCAAATTGAAATTAAAAGCTAAATTAAGGGACTAAAATCGTATTTTAACCTATATACAATTATAATGGTTGCAAGACTTTGACCGTAAATAACATTACTATTATAATAAAAATAATAATTAGTATTTAGCGGTGGCTAATCATTGGCACTGCAATCACTGTTTACATAAAAGAAGCATTTTCATTTTTCTTTTCGTTGTCAAAAAAATTAGCCTCGCAAGCTCATCGTCCCGTTGAACCAGCAATAACAATAGGTTTTCATCCCAAAAACGCAAACTTTCAGGACAAACAGACGAGAAAGAAGGGTCCTTTTCAGACACCCAGATTCCAATTCCAGGTACTTCATGCTTTTCACATCAAATTAAGCTTTTCCCTTTTCATATTATCATCTCAATTTTTCCTATCAAGTCCAAATAGAAATTTCTCAAATTTAGGTTTTTCCTTCTCATATGCCTTGAGATTCAAATTTTATTTTTGTATATATGCATTTTCCCCTTGGCTGCTAGAAAATGATAATTGAAGAACTGGGTTACCCTTGAAATTTGTTTTGATAGTTTGAACTTTGAAAAGATAGTTCTTGCCGTTGTTGATGTTGTGGTAATTGTCTAGCTGAAAGGTGTCAAATTTTGGATTGTTAATGTGTTAATAGTGATTGTGGCATTGGAAGGGTAATTTGGAACCTCAACAAAGGGATTGGTATTTGGAGCTGTTGATAGGAGTCCCTGAAATGTATAGGCCTGTGGCTACTTCAGCTACACCCCGGGGTGGATTACCTAATGACAATGGGGACTCTGTTGTGACTTTAGATCAAGTTCCAAGGTGGATTGATGCTGAGCATTCCTTGGGGAATGACAATGGAGACTCATCATTGTCTAGTTCATACTTTACTGATCCTCTGGCATCCCAATCGGGAACCGAGAACGGTGGCAGTGGTTCGGTGTCAAGGTTTCCTGTTGATCATGAAGTTAATTCGAGGATATACTTGTGGAGGGGGAATCCCTGGAATCTTGAGGTGGATGCTGTGGTAAATTCAACAAATGAGGTGAGTTTTTTTTTTTTTTTTTTAGTATTGTAGTTTAAAGTTTTCCTTCATAGATTTATGTAGCTTGGTTTAACTTTTTTTTTCTGGTTAGGTAATTGCAAAGTCGTAGTTATTATCATAATGTTGTTCTCTATCTTTCACCATAACCAATGCCTTGTTATACAAGGACATGGTTAAGGTTCTTCAATTCAGTTTTACTCCCCCTAAAGTTTCCAACCAATCCACCCTCAAAATGACATCAACCTCCCCCCAATCAAATAAGTAGAAGTCACCACTGAATTTATGCCCAGCAAAAGAAAACGGCAACCTGGGACAACAACCTTGGGATAACTTCCTACATCCATCTCCTAGCCTCACCCCAAACGAATGAGTAGGTTCCACCGGCAACTCCAACCTATCAACTGTCTTCTTAGCAACGAAGTTATGGCTGGCCACTATCATTGTTTTTGGTGGAGTTAACCCCCTGCTGAAAAAGAAGACAAGCTCAACATTTGATACACTGCCTTATTCCCTTTGTCCTCAGAAATTTCTGCTTCTTTCTTTTCCTCAATAACCTGGATTTATCGATCCACCCATAAACTCTCATCCTCAGCCAAGATAGTCATCCTCAAACTCTTCTCTGGACATTCCTAGGCAGGGCTAAAAGGAAGGCCACACTGAAAACACCTGCCCTCCTCCCTTCTTTTAAGATGTTCTTGATATGGCAGATGCTTGGCCCCTTTGCTTCTCTGACACTCCGACTGACCAACTCGGGTTCTCCCTTTTTTATGTCCAACCACTGTTCTGCTTGAACCTGTTGAAGTGGATCCCACTGACAACGAACCTTGTTGACCTCCTTGCACCGCCAATGGAGTATTTACATGAAAAATTGAGTCCGTGCTCGAATTAGTCCTGTTTACCGGACCTTATTTCTCCACGGAGAACTTCCCCAACCTTGCCCTAATGTCAACTCTTCCTCCACATTCCTAGCTAACTTCATGGCCTTAGTTACCTCTGTTGGCTCATGAGTCCTCACTCAGCACTTCATTTCTTTTTTCAACCCCCCTAAATAAAACCCCAACAACTGATCTTCTGTCACATTAGCTGCTTGAGCTATTAATTCTTCGAAATCGTGAATGAATTTTTCCACTGCTCCAACCTTAGACAGAGTGGACAGCCTCTCATATACATTTCCGACTCCTTTACCATCAAAACACTGCAATAGTGCTGTAAATTGCTCCCAGGCTAATTCTTGTTCCTACTTTTGCAAGAAACAAAATCAATTGGCAGCTACGCCCTCCATACTAATAAACTCCAATTGCATTCTCTCCAATGGTTTCACTTTCTGCACTTCAAAAAAAAATTCGGCCTTTCTGATCGAACCCAGCGAATCAACCCCCTCAAAGACTGGTAACTCCACTCTCTTCCCCTACGAACTCTTAATGTCACTGCTTTCCACCGTTCCAACCTCCTCCGCGGGTCAACTTGGCTTCTTGGATGGAAAGGGGTCAGAATTTCCTCTAAGAACCTTGTCTTCCTCTGCTCCAACTTGCTCGCTACCTCCTTCCAACTCCATGGCGATACCTTGCTCTTTCATCCACTGCCCCAACATTTGCTTAATGTCCCAGGTCCCCTCCAAGTTCTTTTCTATCGCCGCCAATCGTGCACTCTGGTCACCAATGATTTTCTTCAAGAATTTGACTTGTTCGCCGGTAACCACCCTAAGCGCCTCCACCAAAATTGTTATGCTCCTAGACTAGACTACTAAATATAGAGAGAAGAATAAGAAGAGCGGAGAGAAATAGAGAAAGAATGGCTGTATTATTTAGAAGGAGATAATTCTCCCCAAGGGACCCGTTCCCTCCACCGAGCAAATTGCTGTAGGTACCAATCGGTTACAATTTCATTATCTAACTCTTCAGTTACACCTCATCCCTATTTATTCAATTACCAACTACCAAAACTACTGACTAACTTTTACAATACTTTCTTTATTCCTACGGGCATAGACCCCGAGTCTCCTAGAGTCATTGGGCTGGGCTCTAACATACTATATAGCATGTTAGAACTGGACCGCAAGTGAATACAATGGAGCTAATAATATCATCTTCCTTACCGGGTTTTCATTTCTTGTCAACAGGTCTTGGATGAAGCACACAGCAGCCCTGGGTTGCATGCTGCAGCTGGACCTGGTCTTGCAGAAGAATGTGCAACTTTGGTATAGTTCTTATTAATTGCTTCAGCAAAAATGTATTGTTATGTGCTCAATGTTGATAACATTTGAGCTTATTTATTTAGTGATTATTATATTCTTAGTTAATTCTTGCATGATTTAAGAGTTTGGTTGGGAAATTGGGCCAAGATGGCAGCAGTGCAGCATTATTGTGGTTCAACAATTCATAGACTTACAGGAAACATTCTTTACATAAATTGTGACAAAAGTGCCGTGCCGTTTTTTCTTTTTCTTTTGTGTGTGTGTGTGTGTGTGTGTGTGTGGGCGGATTGATATATGAATATAATATTATCAACTAATATTACATATCTTTATTCTTGACAGGGTGGATGTCGAACAGGGATGGCTAAAATTACCAATGCGTATGACCTTCCTGCAAGGTTTCTATACTGGACCCCTAACCCCCTTTCTTTCACTTGTTAATGATCAAAAGAAGTAACTGTCTCCATTTACTATATTGGAAGACCAATGCCACTATGCAATTATGGTTTTCTTTCTTGCCTCCTGTCATGAAGAAATGACACACTAAGAATATCTTTAATTCAGTGCTGTTGCATTTATGCAAAAGTGCATTCTCATGCTGTCTTTGACCTCTTCTGAATCGTAGTTGTATGGGCATGGGATTTGTATATTGTGGCATGTCAATTGTGGATGCATGTGTATAAATGTTAAACACCATGTATTCTTTTTTCTGTGGTTTGGTCTAAGATCAGTTATTCATATGTCATGCTGCTCAAAATATGTTGATGTATTTGTTACTGACCTATTTTCTTTCTTAGTTGCATACAATCTCTTGGCTAGCCGTTGGATTCCTCGCATATGATGTTTTATGCCTTCAATAAATTTCTGGCAGGAAAGTTATCCATACTGTTGGCCCAAAGTATGCTGTGAAGTATCACACTGCTGCAGAGAATGCTTTAAGTCATTGCTACCGTTCTTGCCTGGAGCTTGTAATTGAAAATGGGCTTCGAAGGTTTTTGTTTCAAATGTTATATCTTTTTTCTTGCAACAGTTATTGTTAGGGCATTTCGTATGTTTCTTCAAAGATCTAAATCTTGTTTTTTCTGACATATATTGATGCAGCATTGCTATGGGCTGTATTTATACAGAGGTAAAGAACTATCCCCGTGAACCTGCTGCACATGTAGCTATAAGTGAGTTCCTTTCTCATAATTTTACTGTTTCTAATTTATCTACTAATTATTGTGATATTTATTCTGTCCTGATAATTTAAATAGGATAACTTTGACAATCTCATAGGTTTTAAATTGCCCTACTTTTGGAAATATATTACTTCGCTGCTGGTCCATCCATACAGAAAATAGCAGCCATCATTGCCAAAAACTGGAAAAATAGTGTGCTGACTTTATCTTAAGTGGAGAGAAAAGAAATCAATGATTGGGGGGAAGGGGAGAAGATAGAATGACAAAGCATGCTCCCACCTTTTCAAGTTGTCAATCACTTCATTGCTGTTTGCTTAATTTAATTTTACATCTTACTAAGTGGTGTTTAGATTAATGATCAAGAGGATGACAAGGTGAAGCACAAGTAGGAAAATGGAATGCATGTTTAGGTTCATCTTTTTGTGCATAATTCTACCATTATATACAGTTTCCATAACCCTCAGGTTCTTTAATCATGCCCATGCTGAATGCATCTAGTATGTAGTGTATGATTTTCTATGTTGTTGAATTGGCATTTAACAACTGTTTTCTGATGCCTGATGGGTACTGTATTACTATTAGGCTTCTAAACCTTGTATCCTTTTATGTTTTCTTCTTATGTCTTTGTTTTCAGGAACTGTGCGGCGGTTTCTTGAAAAGCAGAAAGACAACATAACAGCTGTTGTCTTTTGCACTACCAGCACAACTGATACTGAGATATATAAAAGGTTTGTTGTTCTCGGTTGCTGATACTGCAATGTTTTGAATGACATGAACTTTCCAAAAGTTACATAAGTTTATTTTATTTGCTTTTTAATTTTGGACGTTGTGTTACTTTTTTATTCTTACCTTTTATATTGTTTCCATGTAGGTTACTTCCTCTTTACTTTCCAAGGGATAAACATGAGGAGGAGGTGGCTATGTCAAAGCTTCCTGCAGATGTTGGGGATGAGAATGGTGAGACTGTCATAGATGAGCGTAAAATCAGAATAAAGCCTTTGCCTAAAAACAAAGTTCCAAAACCTCCTAAAGTTCCAGTTGATCTTCCTGTTAGTGATGTTGGCTTGGTTCGCAGGTCAGTAAAATTTAACTTTTTGAAGAGGTTTTTTGGCATATATCTAGATTGCTCTGAGGTTCCACTATGTACAAATACTTGTATGGGCATGGTCAATCTGAACATATATAAATAGTGCATTTCACAGAACCTGATAATATAATCTAGCATTCGCTGTTCGACTTTACAATCTTACAGTGCTTCATCTTGTCGGTGACTTTACTTCTCTGAGTACTATTGAATAATCATATTTGAAATTTTGAAGTACTTCTGCTCCAGAGCAGATTGTAGAAAACTATTGTTCTGGGAAGCAAAATATTCAGCATTATCAATGTTGACAAAGATATCTTGTTTGAATGCCCCTTCAGCAGCTCTAAATGTATGTTTGGGCAGAAAAAATAACCAAAAGTTACTTCTCTGTTATCCCAAACATTTTGCGGTGTAAACAAAATAAGCACTTAAAAATCATTCTTCTAGTGGTTTTATGTTTTTATGCCACAGTATTAATAACCATTAGTTCTATTTTCTTGAAGTGTTTTCGTTGTATTTATTCAAACAAATCATTATCCTTTTTTACAATTTTGCTTGTGGAACTTTCCTGATTATTGTGGCTTTTATAGGACTTCATCATATTTAGATTCATTTCTGGATCCTGCCTTCATGTCTTTGATTAAAGACCCTGACGAAAGACGTCTGGAGCAATGGGAGAAAACTGTTCAAGCACAAAAAGGCTGGAATTTTACTAAATTGTTTGGATTTGGTGACCTTGGTGGACCTCCACTATCTGCTGCTGAAGAATATTCTCTGCACTCTAGATATCTTTCTAAAGCAAATTCCTTAAATCTATCTGAAATTGCGGAGATGAAAATTGTGTAAGTGTCCATCTATCATACTCTTATTTCCAAAATTACTAGGGGACATTATATGTATTCCATTGTTTGGATTCATGAAATTCTAATTGACAATGGTTGTAAAGTTTCTGGACTGAGAAATTTCTGCCATTTGGACGAGGTAAACTGAAAAAATTAGGTTGTAAGTGATTCAATCCTTTTTGGCTTCTTTATCAACTAGCTTGAAGACATATTTTGTGATGCATTCATAGTAAGAGAGTACTGTAATGATGACAATGATTTTCTTGTTGCTGGGTAGAAAAGAAAAAAGATTTTGCTGGATAAGATGTAATTCTTATGAGATTCCAATCATAGATAAAAAAAAATAATGAGGTTTTATGCTTTTTAAAGTTTTCTGTGATTCTTCCTTTTCTTGACCAATCAATGTGAAGTTTTCATGCATGTGTTCAGATTGATATTTGCATTTAATTTCATAGGTACTTATGTTTTTCAGCTATCGTGGAGGGGTAGACAGTGAGGGTCGCCCTGTGATGGTTGTTGTGGGGGCTCACTTTTTGCTCCGATGTCTTGATATGGAGCGATTTGTGCTCTATGTTGTGAAGGTGATTCAGTTATACCCTTCAGCTTGACATTTTACCTTCTGGATGTTGACTTTATCAATTTTTCGTTTTCTGGATGTTGGGAATGCACACTTTTTTAAATTCATTTATGACCATAAGTTTCGAACATTATCTTTTCCCCCTCCCCTGTTTACTTTCCAAATATAATGAAATTCATTTTGGTGATTGCAGGAGTTCGAGCCTATAATACAGAAGCCTTATACTATTGTCTACTTCCACTCTGCTGCATCCCTGCAGATGTAAGTGTTACATAATTGAATTCTATGATTTGCAGATTTGTCTATTCTTTTATGTTATTAGAGGTACAGAATATACTAAGGGTAAGAGGAATGACCTAGGATACACAAAATATCCCTTTATGTCTTTCAAAAATAGTTGAATGTGTAAGAGGAATGGGCTAACTGTAAACCTTCATTGGTGAACTTGTTGTTATTTTTGTATGAGTTATATATTACATCAAATAAATAAAAAATGCTTTCATTGCCAAAATTCATGAAATCACTTTTATTCCTTAGAATAAGGAAACTGGAAATTCAACTGTCAGGATATGGAAAATATGGTTGGACATTTGTGTTTGAGCTTGTATTAATCTATAGGAGTACTTTAATTGCCAAATATCTCACATTGTATCTGTTAGGAACCCACAATGGAAAAAAAATGATTTTATTGCTTGACTGAAATTGACAGAACAAGGAGAAAGACTCTCCTCCAAGGGTTTATTTTTCTGTTAAATTTAAATTCATTATTATTCTGATGGAAGATTTGCCAGTTTAAGAGGGTGAGTTTTATGAAACATAACTTAAGAGAGGCAATGTGATAGTTTTTGGATAAATTGTTCTACAGTTATTTTAAGATGTGCCACTGGGGTGAAGCATACTTGAATGAAAGAAATACATAGGAAAATAAGTGTGTTTTGAAGATGGGTTAAGAATATTTTACATAAGCAGGTTGCTTTGTAACACTGTAATGTGTATAAGTAACTCCTATCATTGGTTGTTCCAGATTTGTGTGCAAATCTCATCAGTATGGTTTTTTATGAATCTACTTTCACCTTTCTCCACCCTGTTTTGGTATAAATAGGCAACCAGACCTGGGTTGGATGAGAAGACTACAACAAATACTTGGTCGGAAGCATCAGCGCAACCTGCATGTATGCAGTATTTCTATTTCCCTAATGTATTACCATTACACCTTTGTAGTCTTTGTTCTGATCTCTCCATCTGATTTGTGCAGGCAATATATGTCCTTCACCCAACTTTTGGACTGAAAGTGGCAGTATTTGGGCTTCAGTTACTTGTGGACAATGTGGTATGTTAGGAATCACATTTTATTAGTGGAACTTAAACCTTTCTGGGGACATCCTATACGTATTATTGTCATGGACAATTAACTTTCAGGTTTGGAAGAAAGTGGTATATGTTGATAGACTACTACAGCTATTTAGATACGTACCTCGCGAGCAGCTGACAATCCCAGATTTTGTGTTTCAGTTGAGTCTATGTTTTCATGTGTTGCATCAGCATTTTTCTTGTTCATACTGTTATTGCATAAAATGATTCACGTTCATTTGCTGTTTCTATTTCCTTGTAGTAAATGTACTTTAGATCATTGGCTCTAATTTGTTTTGTACAGGCATGACTTAGAAGTGAATGGAGGAAAGGGTCTTATTGTGGATCCCAGAACAAAATATGTATATCAAAGACCATGAGCCTGTCATATGCAGTTCTATCATCAGTTGATAAAAGGAGCATTCGTCACTTGCTGACTGCTGTAGTTTCTTCGTTATTTGTCCTGCCCATTATTCTCACTGGTAAGTGGAAGAGGGTCTGTGTGTTTGAAATGTGTATGGAAAGAATCTTTTTTTGCTTTCTGAATTTTTTGAGGCATTGATAAATTTCTCCGTGAGGGTGAGCCTTGGCATAACGGTCGGTAAGGTTGTTGCCTTGTGACCTGGAGGTCATGGGTTCAAATCCTGGAAATAACCTCTCCGCTTGCAAGGGTAAGGCTATATACATCTACCCTCTTTAGACCCCACCAGGTGATAGCGTCGTGCACTGGGCCGCCCTGTATTGATAAATTTCTCTGTAATTAAAATAATATTATATAATTGTTTTTCTCTGTAATCTAAGTGAGTTCTGAATAAAATTCAAGGTGATTTGATCTTTGTTGAAGGTGGCTGGTTGGCTTTGTGTAAGTGTCTTGTCCATCTAAGGCTGCAGATTTGAGTAAAATCAGGCTTTGAAGATTTTCAATTCTCTCACTGCGCCCTTAATTTACTACTAATTCACTTTGTTACGAACTGTATGTGCTTTGATTGCTTGGTTATCATATGGTGTTATCATTTAGCGTTAACATTTCAATGTAGTTGTGTTATTTTTTCATGCATGAATTATATCAATTATGTATGGCATATTAATTACCATAAACTTAAACCTTATGCAATGAATTAAACAGAATGTTTATGGCCCAAAAAAAGTTAAAATAAGGTTATACTATGAAAGAGACATGAAATTCTGCATATTTGCTGTGTTTGTAATCAGCAGACAGCAACATTCCTTATATATATGCTAAAGCGATACTGCAAACTAGAAAAGTGATATAGTAGGACAAAGGTGGTTTCATACTTCTGTCTTGACTATGAATCTCATTGTTCCAAGGTTCCTTCATATGGCATTGGAGAGAAGAAGGGAGCAGTGTGGGATGGCAGTCTGTAGGGCAACAGAAGTACTTCAAATATTTCTCAACAGGAAGTCAGGAATCAGACATTGTATTAATTTTTAATAAATGGCAGAGCAATAACAAAATTCAATTTTTTTTAAGGGTATTTTTCTTTAGAACATTCCGGGGCATCATAAAGGACGTACTACTCTTTCCGTTTTAAAATGTGTCATTTTAGAGAATGAGTTGTGTTTTATTTTATTTCCTGCTTTTCTAAAGCAAGAAAGCAATCACTGTATTCTTCTTAATACTTTACTTCTGTCTTTTAGTATTTTCAGTAAATAGAATGAAAAATATATTGATGCGGTGTAATATTTTCAGTATTTCAATATTTTATAATTTAATAAAACACAGTTATATATGTTTTTTTGCTAAGTAGTAAATCATGTATTACTATACAAAATCCAATACAAAACAATGAGGGAGGAAAAAATAACAGCCAGAGGGTGCCACCTTCTACGAAGGGTTCATCCTTTGGTCTTGCCCCCCCCCCCCCCCCCAAAAAAAAAAAAACCTCAATGCTCTAAACAAAAAATTTAGAAGTCAACCTATTGCAAAGATTGGGTAGTAGTGTAAAATTGGCAGTGACATCTACTTCTAGTTTGTAATCTTTCAAGAAGAGCAAACCAAAAAATAAAGGAATGCTTGGGAAGGTTAAATCAATTCCAAGCCATTCTAGCATATCTAAAAGGAGAAATATGGAGCAACTTATACTACCTTGGACTGTGTAAATTCCATTAGGAGATAGTAACCGTCTTCCATTTTCCTTTTGACAGCATTGAGCTTCTTCCAGTACCAGCTACTATCAGTTGGTGGATTATGCTCCCAAAAATCACCTCCTTATAAGTAAATTCAGTTTGTTACACAGTTGGAGTGGTCTGAGTGCTTACCATATCACTCATGGGAAATATCACTGATGTTAAAATAATTATTTGAAGAGTAATGTAAAACAAACAGATAAGACTACAAAGTACAAACAAGACAACACCAATTCATTGTGCGGGTGAAGTGTCTGCCAGCGTGAATGAATGAGCGGTCTATCATAAAAAAAATGATGATTTTAGTTGTTCGTCCATTTCAAGGAAACATGTTTCAAGTTTCTTCTTTCAACATCCGTAATTTGATGCCATGGTACAGAAAAGGATAAAGAAAAGAAAGGAAATAATGAAAAGACGAAAGAATAAAAATGTATGTAAACGAAAAAACATACACATAGATAAATGGTGGGATCTATAAAATTATTTTTCTTCCTTTCCATAAAAAATTGGAAGGGTAAAAAAATAATGGAATTCATAAAAAGTTTATCCTTTCAAAATCATTTCCCTTCCTTTGTTTAAGTGTAACCAAACAAGGAGTAAAGCTCATCCTTCTCATATTTTCTTTTCCTTTCCTTTCCATCCTAAAAGGCACACCAAACAAAGAATCATAAAAAAAACAAGGGGAAAGATTCAAGGGATTAACTGCTAAGATGCCATTTATACGTAGTTTTTTTTTTGTCTTCGACTAGTTGATCATGCAATTTCTAGTTAGGTTGATGGTCAAATAAAACTTTTCCTAAAACGGCAATTCTAGAATTTCAATGGTAGGAAAGAATCGTCTAAGGTCATAATCCACTTTCTCAAGCGACCAGCTCTTGAGTTGTTTTTAGAGCATCTCCAATGAGATTGTACAAAGTTACATATAGATTTGAGCAACTGTTGCATAAGAGTTGCATGGTTGGAGAGACAAAAAGTATACTGAAATGAATGTAACGGTTGAACAGTCAAGCAATTATTGCACAAAGTTTATATGGATCTCACAGACTTAATTATATAAATAAGTTAATATTTTAAGTTGAAATAAGAATAAATGTTAATGAAATTCAAAAATAGGGAATAACTTGTGGGACTTATAGATGAACTTTTTAAGAGTTGCATGATTGGAATGGAGATTTGCTTAAGTTGCATAAAATAAAGAAAAATGAGATATGATCCATATAATACAACTTAAGAGACTTGCATGGTTGGAGATGCCCTAGTTAAATATCATCATTCAACGCGTATCGGGCAGACATCATTATTTTGGAACGTGAACCGAAATTAGCAAACATGCTAAGGATATTAGAGTTGACACATGAGAGAAGATATTAAAGTAAAAAGGAAAATGGTAGATTCATAAAAAACAAATAAACCATTTTTTTGAAATTGTAATAACTACAATAAAAAATATATGCCGCTAAGTTGCATTTGACTAGTGTACTGATTGTATTTGCAAAAGTTGAAGAAATCCAGAAGCAGTGGACGAGAGCATATAGATATTGGCTAATTTGCACGCTGCTGATCTAAAGTCAACATCAATGATTAGCATATATTGACGAAGTGACTTCCAATCCATGCTCTTAATTATATGCAGAAGCAAACAAATGTGTTTAGGATTAAGACATGCAAGTTACCCTTATAAAAAGCCCTTCTCCAACCCCATGGTTCGGCAAAACAAAACAGCTCAAGTTCAGGTGCTACAATAGACTTTATCTGCCACTTAGGAATGGAAAAGTTGGCAATCTCAATCTCATTCTTGTCCTTGATATTGTTAGCACTATCAAATGGTTCTAATGCTGGCAATATTGCAATTTACTGGGGCCAGAATGGTAATGAAGGCACGCTTGCAGATGCTTCTGCCACAGGGAACTATGACTTTGCAATCATAGCCTTCCTTCCAACATTTGGCAATGCCCAAATTCCCATGATAAATCTAGCTGGCCATTGTGATCCCCACAATGATGGTTGCTCTGGCTTAAGCTCTGACATCAAATCATGCCAAGCCAATGGTATAACGGTGTTGCTGTCTTTGAGAGGAGATGTTGGTAGCTACCCACTTAGGTATTTTTTATTATGTTTGGGTCCAATTCTACAACAACCCTCCTTGCCAATACAATGGTGGTAATATTAGCAATCTTGAAGATGCATGGAATGTTGGGTATCTATCGCACACACAAAGGATCGTAAGAACACACACAAAGTACACCACAAAAGAAATAATAGAGAACACAAGAATTTAACGTGGTTCGGCACCTCTTGCCTACATCCACGGAAACACTCATTAAAATATTTACTATCACAAATATGATTACAATAATTGTAACCTAGCCCAAATTGTGTATCACTCTACAAACCCGAGTACCCCTCACTCAAGAGTTAGAAGAAATAATAAAATACTCTCATAAGAGATCTTCTTTCTATTTTTCTCTCACTCTCAGAGGCTCTACTTGCTTCTTGTTCTCACTGCTTCTCGCTTCAGCTATTTCTTGCATTTCATCGAATGCAAATTGCCTCTATTTATAGAGACCATCTTCAATGTGAACATATTGCAAAAACTTCGGCCACAATGATTTACTGCACCGGCCTATGTATAGGCCTACTACATATGTCCATACCATTGCTCCAATTTTTCTTCACGCTACCTCTGCAAATCAGCACATCATTAATTCTTCCATTCCTTTGACTTTTCAAATGCTTGCTTTTCTATTTTTCACATTTGATGGCTGGACCTCACAATTCTCCCTCTCCAGCCATTGCGGGAAATAATCTTGGAACAATCATTTGGGAAATTTGAATTTCTCTCCCAACAATTCTACAACATCAGAAAATTTTACCTTCTTCTCAACTTTGCTATCACGACTGTTTTCCCTTCTCAAAGTTTGCCCTTCCAAGTAGCAAAGGTTCTTCTCATTTTTCTGCCCTCGTAACACCAAGCGCCTCCCTTATACACCTTGCATCCCCACTTTGAACCAACATACTTGTACCCTTGTGATGTCATCTCCCCCAAAGAAATGATATTGGCAACAGCGGAAGGTACAAACCTCACATTTTGGAAAGTTCGGATGGCACCATCGTGGAGCTTCATTGTCACACTCCCAATGCCTTCAACTTTCATTTTTTCACCATTTCCTAAATTGAAATGGCCAAACTCTTCATCAGTTTTCAAGGTGTCAAACACCGCTCGATCTCTACAAATGTGCTTTGAGGTAGCAGAATCCATCACCCAATTTGATTTAGCAACCTCCTCGGTTGTTGCTAAAAACAAATCTTCATTTTCATCTTCAACGGTTTTGACCACGTTAGTCCGGGAGTTGTCATCATCCTTCCTCATCATTCTCAATTTCTTCAGGTCCTCCCTCATTTGTGTGCATCTCAGTTGCAAATGACCCTTCTCCCCGCAATAGTAACACTGCACATTACTCACATCTCGTTGAGAGCGCATTTGCGATTTTGATCTTCCTCGTTGTCCATCATGCCTCCTTGAATGACTCCTCCCTCGTTCAGATTCCTCTGCCATAGCTATTGCACTTTCATCATCAATATTCTCGTTTTTCATCATTCTCTCATTTTCTCTTAAAGTGACTGTCACCTCATCCATTTTCAAAGTTATTCTCCCAACAAGCAACGTTTGAACCACAGGTTTGTAGGACCTAGGTAGTGAGGCCAATAACAACAGCGCCTGCTCCTCATCAGATATTTTATCATCTGCATTCAACAATTGGCTTACTAGCTGGTTGAACTTGTTGATGTGGTCATGGAGATTTCCTCCATCTCCATTTTGAGTTGATACAACTCCATCTTTAAACAGAGACGATTGGTTAGCGACTTTGACGCATAGATAGTCTCGAGCTTCTCCCACAAAGCCTTTGGTGTTGTCTCTTTCAACACATTGTGCTTTATTTCGGGAGCAAGAGCTAACCGAATTGTGCTCACAGCCTTCTTTTGGATCTTAGTCCATTCCCCTTCATCCATGGTAGCCAGTTTTTCCTTCTCTAGAGCCTGATCAAGACCATTTTGCACCAAAAGGTCTTGAATGGTACACTGCCAAATCATAAAATTTATTTTTCCATAAAACAATGGAATCTCAAACTTTGGTGTGTTCCCCGCCATAGCTCTGATACCACTGTTGGGTATCTATCGCACACACAAAGGATCGTAAGAACACACACAAAGTACACCACAAAAGAAATAATAGAGAACACAAGAATTTAACGTGGTTCGGCACCTCTTGCCTACATCCACGGAAACACTCAGGAAAATATTTACTATCACAAATATGATTACAATAATTGTAACTTACCCCAAATTGTGTATCACTCTACAAACCCGAGTACCCCTCACTCAAGAGTTAGAAGAAATAATAAAATACTCTCATAAGAGATCTTCTCTCTATTTTTCTCTCACTCTCAGAGGCTCTACTTGCTTCTTGTTCTCACTGCTTCTTGCTTCAGCTCTTTCTTGCATTTCATCGAATGCAAATTGCCTCTATTTATAGAGGCCATCTTCAATGTGAACATATTGCAAAAACTTCGGCCACAATGATTTACTGCACCGGCCTATGTATAGGCCTACTACATATGTCCATACCATTGCTCCAATTTTTCTTCACGCTACCTCTGCAAATCAGCACAGCATTAATTCTTCCATTCCTTTTACTTTTCAAATGCTTGCTTTTCTATTTTTCACATTTGATGGCTGGACCTCACATGGAAGCAATGGACATCAGATATACCAGCTCACAAGATCTTCTTGGGGCTACCAGCTTCCCCTGAGGCTGCAGGCAGCGGCTTCATTTCTGTGGATGATCTTACTTCCACAATGCTTCCAGCAATTAAAGGTTCTTCCAAATATGGAGGTGTTATGTTGTGGTCAAAGTACTATGATGGTCAGAGTGGATATAGTTCTGCCATTGCGAGCCAAGTCTAAAATCCAAACCTATCTGAGTGTATATTGGTGTGTGACATGTAATATATATTGGTGTGTAATATGTAATAATATGCAGTTTCTCTTTTGAAACTATATTACCTGTAATCAATGTAAACAAGTTTTTTCCTGAACTTCCTGCGCCAATAAATCACTTTGGGAGACAAGTATTTTGAGAAGCACTCCTAATTGAAATTAGGAGATAAATCCACAAAAGAGCTTCAAGATAAAGAAATCAAAACAGTCTATAGTCTATACATATCCAATTTACAATTTCTAGTTGGATTAAATGTGAAGAATGTATATATAGAAAAATCCAACAAATGAAAATATAGAAAATCCTAATAACTACATAAATCCTAGTAATTTGAATATTCCCAAGAGGGTCGCGCGGTGTTTGCTGTTGCTATTGCTACTGGCCTTTCTGTTGCTGCTCCTGAGCAGGTGCCGTCTGTGGCAGCTGGTGCTGGACATCATGCAAAAGGCTGCGCGTATCAGGTGGGAGGACCTGGATCAGGCATGCCCACATCTGTCACACTGACTGGAATTCCCCCCCTCAACCGCTTATTCTCTTCCCTCGCCCAATGACTCTCCTCCTATGCCCAACGAGACTCCTCCTGGGTAGCCGAAAGTTGTTGTCTCTGATCGACTAGGTCCTCTAAATCCCAAGAGCGGCTATAAGATGCAGATGTCTGCGACTGCTACGTAAGGCTGGAGCCTCCTCGTCAATAACCATGAGCGAGGTCTTCAGCTTCGTAAATCCGCCGCTTGTCCTTGCTGCTCGCAACTTCGACTCAACACTGGGTCCGAAGTCTCTTCTTCTTGATAGGGTCGATGGGTGTGGATGGGAAGCCGCCGGCGCAGGATGCAACCTGAGATAGCCTGGTCTCAAATTCCTTCTGTTATTCATAAATACACACGTTATATCACAAATATAGTAAAACGATATTACAATTACAATGATAAATAAACAAAAGAATAATCAAGAAAACGACTCACCGTTGTCCGTTTGGACCTCTTAACAACGAGCTGACTGGTATCCTTTCGTACGTGGATCTGCTCATAGGCCTCATCGACATGTACGACCCGACCAAGCACATCGGTCTGCAAACAAAAGCACCAATGATAAATAAACAATAAATATATAACGATTAAGTTTAAAACAAATACCAAAGAAATGTGATTTTTAATGTGCGTACCATCTTTTCACCATGATCACTCCAAATCCAATAATTAGGCTTAAACCCAACTCGATATAGGGTGAGTGATGTTGAGAAGTCTCTCGCATGAGATGTAAGTTAATTGGTTGCAGTAGGTAAAAAGTAAATTTCCAATAATTTTCTCATGGTCCCTCCCTTGAGTGTAATTGCATACTAAGTACCATCTCCTTCTCTCTTATTCTGCTCTCTAACATCCTCCTCAAGCCCCATTCTCTCACACCTTCTTCATCGCCGCCACGAACGCCTAGCACGCCACGGACGAATCTGGACGGATTCCGATCAACATCGACGACCTGCACGAGGTCAACGGTGGGGAAAGACCTTCCTCCCTGATGCTTCTGATTTGCATCACCTTTCAACGTAGATCCGTCGTCGGAGATTCCAAGCCGCTGCCACGCTCATCATCGTCGTGGACTCTCCCGACGATACTCAAAATCCTAACACACAATGCAAAGAATAAGAAGAAGCCCTACCAACTCTACAACCATATCCCCAATCCCCCCAAAACCTACCCCTAACCAATCAAATTTCCCCAAAATCCATAACCTTCATGATCTCGATGCTGCAAACCCAAATCAACACCCAAAATATGAAGAGACCATTATGGAAGACCTGACCCGGACCCAAAACGTTGAAGACTCGGAACTTGATGCTCCAGTCGTCGTTGTGTCATCCGCCCCTGATGCTTCTGACTTCATCACCTTGTTGATGATGTGGAGGCAGTGCCACAAGGATGAAGTGATTGGGGATTTAGCACAGAGAAGAGGAACGTCACCTGCACCTATTAGGAATCTCCGCTGCACAGATGCAACAACATCTTAAGGGATTGATTGGCAATTTCAAAATATCAAGAGAACCAGTGGCTGTCAATTCATCTCGCCAGTCCAAAATATTTTTTCAAAATATGACGGCTAAAAATTATCTCGCACGGTGAGTGACTTGCTAATATCACTCAGCCTAGAAGCCGCCATAAACATAAAGGGTAAACAATGGGTCATGTAAGTGGTAAAGTGAGTATTTTACATTGGAAAAGTCTTATGAATTGATAAAAATAAGTTTTTTCCTCTACCACCAATCTATTTTTTCAACATCAAGGAGAAGAAAACATTTGTGTGGGTCTCACACCAATTTTTTTTTTTTGCCTTCTCTCCATTTTCTCTCTTGAACCAAACAGGAGAAAATTGGGTTTTCTCCTCATTTTCTCCCCTCTCATTCTCTTTCCACCCATTTTCTGTCCAACCAAACGCAGTGTAAGTTCGTCAAGTCATGTTCATTAAGTTTGATACAATCCACGCTTCCAATTCAAATTCTAATCACTTCAAATGTTTAAACCAAAAATCAAGTCAAATGACTCCATAAAGGAAAATCTACATACAACAATATGAAAGATATAGAACCATTTATAAAAGAGTTATGTTATTTGAACATCTAATTTTAAATAGATTTAATTACTTTATTGGTCTCCGAACTATTTGAGAATTTTTAAATAGATCCCTAAACTAAAAAGATTTGCAATTGCGTCCCTGAACTTCTAAAGATTTTGTAATTGGGTCCCTGCACTTTAAACGTTTGTAATTGGCTCTCTGAACTTGTAAATAATTTTTAATTAGGTTCCTGGGATAGGAGAAAAACCTTGTAATTAGAGCACCCTATGAATCTCTTTCAAGGTTTTTTGTTGGTCTTGGAGGTTAATAGAACTATTAGATCACCACAATAGCAAAGGTTATAAAAATGTCTCATGTCCCAGGGACCTAATTACAAACTATTAACAAGTTCGGGGATCAGATTACACACGTTTAAAGTGCAGGGACCCAATTATAAAATATATCAAAGTTCGGGGATCCCAATACAAAATTTTAGTTTAGGGACATATTTAAAAATTCCAAAATAATTAAGGGACTTGCGGAGTAATTAAACCTTTTAAATATTGTAGTTGATATCATATATATTTATTTTTACCTGTAAGTCTCTAATGTACTTTTTATGTTCTTTATATACACGCATTTCAACAAAATCAAAAAAACACCATATGATGTCCTCATTTGTGATGTTAAAAAACTGTTTTATGAGATGAAAAATGATTGTGAGATTAAAGAAATGACCAATTTTTTAAAGAAAATGATTTAATCATCAGTTGATTCAATCTTTGAAATCAGTTATTTCAATACGCTATTTTGTTTTTCACTTATTTGATTATACACAAGACACATAGTGTTGTTATTTGAATTAGGGGTGTTCGCGGATCGGTTCGGTTAGGTTTTGAGTATAAAAACCATCCGATCCAAAGAATAAAATATCATGCGGTTCGGTTCGGTTTGTTTCTTTAAAAAAATCCGAACCGATCCGATCCAATTAAATACAGTTTGGATCGGTTCGGTTAGTTCGGTTTGGTAAAAATAAACATGATCAATTAAATGTGGTTTGCCTTCTTTTCACTCTTTTAATTTATTTCATACTACAAGGACACAAAGCCACAAATCAAGCAAACAATGCGTCTTTTGTTGAAGACAATAATCTTACTACTTAGACAAATATTTGTACATACAAACACATTCTATATCAAGCAATAAGTATTTCAGAAAAACTGAATTCTATATATTTGATTCTTTTGAAAATGAAAAGTTACTAAGTACACCTAAAGAGTAAAGATGGTCCAAAAAGAAAGTTTTAGACTACAGTGAGTGACCAGTGTTGTGCCGTGTGCGTGGGTAGTAAAACGCAAAACGAAACGTTATATTACATGAATCGGTTCGGTTGCGGTTCGGTTCGGTTTCAGGAAAGCAAACCGCAAACTGAACTGAACCGATCGGTTCTCATCAAATAGCATCCAAAAAAATCCAAACCGAGTCGGTTTTTATCGGTTTTCGGTTAATTTGGATCGGTTTGCGGTTTTGTAGCGGTTCGGTTTGGATCTGAACACCCCTAATTTGAATAACACTCTTTTTTTTTCTTTCCCAAGATATGATCGGCACGCATCATTGTCGCACCGCCTCAACGACATCAATCCTCCTCGTATTTCCTTTTTTATTCTCTCCTTTATTCCTTTCCCCCCTCCTCCACTTTCTTATTCTCCCCCTTTGCCTCATTGTCGTGACGACCATCACTGCTCCCCCTGCCCCACTGCCACTGTTGCTATCGCCGAATCACCACCACCATCGTTGAATCATTCACTAACATAAATTTGCCACCACTACCAAACACAAATGAGTAAATACCCAATCTGGTTCCTAAAATTGTAGGATTGTATCAACTTAGTCCTCCACATTATCAATATTCCAAAATGATCCTTGGAATTGCCAAATGTTAATCAGGTTCGTCCCTCCATTTGGATCCGTTAGCAAATGCATCCCTGACATTATTCACTTAGTTTCAAATGCATCCCTGACATTACCAACTTAATATCATTATAGTCCATGCAAATACTAACGAAGGGATGAATCTGATTAACTTTCTGCAATTCCAGGGATCATTTTGAAATATTGATAATGTGAGGGACTAAATTGATACGATCCTACAATTTTAGAGAACAAATTGAATATTTACTCAAACACAAATCTTCCATCAAACGCGGATGATGGTGGTGGGTGGGAGGGGTATCAAAAAGTTGAAAAAAGAGAGAGAGAAAAACAAAACAAGGAAAAGAGATATTTTTTTTAAAAAAAATTACCGTATATGTCGCGCTAATGTTCAAAAAAACATAACTGTATTTAGGCAAATGTTAGCCAGTGTTATAAAGGCATTAGTTAAGGAATTAATGATAGAAATTTTGTATTGAAAGTGGTGTATTTAATATTACGAATATACATGCTAGCAACACATTTTCTAATACACACTTTTCAACACTCACTCCTATTGATTGAAATTCATGTGTGACCTACAAAATTTAAGTGGAACTCACTTGAATTAGTGAGACCCACATGAGTTTCAACCAATAGGAATGAGTGTATTGAAAAGAGAATGCGTTCCTAACATTCTTCTATTATGAATATTGAAAAGTTACATTTTTCAATAAAAATTTTCAATTTTTTGATTCTTCAAAAAATATGTTTATGGTACTTATTAGCAGGCACTTGTATTTATAATAGGGATATAGTTATTGAAACTCTCACTCATTTATTATTCACACTCCTTATTACCAATTTTAATTTTGTAACCTAAAACAATGATTAGTCGATAAAAAAATGTGAATAGATAATTGGCAGTGCGAACATGATATAAGTACGGAAAATGTTTCTTCCGTATTAAAATATTTACTTCTTATTTTTTTTTTTTTGGTAATATACTTCTAATGTTTTATTATTTAAAATAAAATAATATAAAAATTATTATTATGTAATAAAAATACCATATAATAAAATTTTGGTTGAGTATTTACTTTACTGTCCCACTTAGAACTTAGAAGTGTTTCCAATCTTTTTCTTAAATATAGACCTCAATTTGAATGTGTTGGCCATTTTGTTTTGATAATTGATATTAGCTTCCTTCAGCCCTGACTGTGTGTGAGGCCATCTACGCTATTTGGAATCTCATATTTGGTATTTTTTTTTTTGTCTCGCTTTCTTTTTCTGCTTCTGCACTTTGCTATTCTTCTATGTTTGTTTCCCCAGAAAATTTAATTTTTTGCTCCGAGAAATTTTTCACTGCAAATTTTCCCACTGCTGGGCCTCCGGGGAATTTCTCTGTAATCTCAACCTCTGTGTATTTTTTTCTTGTTCACTGTTGTTGCACTCGAACCCTATCTTTGATTTTCTGCAAAACAGAACACTGGTCCACACGATACCCACAATTTATTTTCCACTTTCATTTCTAATCCTCTATCTTTTTTTATTATACCCAGATAAGAAATGGTTAAGTTGAAGTCTAATTTCACCAAAATTTTGTTAGTTTTAAAGAAAAAAAGTTTTTTTTTTTTTGGCTGCATTAGCTTGCAGTTTGTGGTTTTGAAGCTTCATAATTTCCATTCATGTATTGACATTAATGCAGTCATTTTGTGTAGAGAAAAGGGTAAAATTGCGTGTTCTGTTTTACCTTTTATGTGGGTGAGGGACTGAAAAGAATCATTTGTTGGCTTCCAAAAAATGGTGCAAAGTATGACATTGAGCGCTCTGACAACCTGTGGAAAAAGCTGGTTCTATGGATCATCCCCATCTTCTATGGAACCCTTTATGCCATTTAAGAGATCCCAGATAACCTCTTTCACTGGCAGACACTGGGTTTGGAATCAGTGTGTGCAGAGCTTGTTCTTAGTTGGGTGCCCTTATGTGTTAAGGCACAGTGGTTTTAAGGCTGAAGCTGGATGGATGTTTAGAGGGGGAGAACAAGGGTTGGATGCAAGTGCAGAGCACAGTGAAAGTGCTAATGAGGATATCTTGATGTTCTTCTTTCAGCTAGACTTAGCCACACGTGTACAGGTCTGGCTGATTTTACTCTTCCATAAACAGTTAAGCAATGTAGTGTATCTCTCAAATTAATATTGAAGTTCTGAATGCTTTCTTTGTTTGATACTTCTGAATGTCAGTATGCTTTAAATATGGAGCAGTATGACATTGCACAGCAGCTGAGGAACAAACTTACTGAGGTTAGATAACTCAGCTACTAGTCCTGTTCTCATATCCTATACCAAGCTATGTGTATTATGTTTACAAGGCTTACTTGAAGTGGAATTTACATTTTTCAGTTTCTGTTACTGGTTTTCTTTTATTTCTTTCCTTTTCCTTTTTTTTTTTTTGTTGCCCTTGAATTTGTGTGTATGACTCTAGTCCCTCTATAACTTGAAGAAATGACATGTATGTCTCTTTGTCTATATATGTCTTCAAGTTATCTAAATTTTGTGGAATTGGAGCATTGAATGACTTGCAGATTGCTTGATAAATATTATTTTTGGAAGGTTGAAGAAGAAGTCATCAAGCAACAACATTCAAAAAGGGGATTGTCTTCAAAAAGTGAAGCTCAAGATAAAGCTCTAAGTATTATACGTCTTCGGTGAGTTTTCTTCATCTTTTGTATCAAGCTGACTTGTTCTCCTCAATGATTAACTAGCTTCTTTCTTCTTCTTTTTCTCCACCTAATGTGTTGGTCAACTTGAGTACAGACAGTGACTAGTTTTGTTTCCCTTGCAGTTCAGACCTCCAGAACGCTATTGAGACCGAGGATTATGCCTTGGCTGCTGAATTACGTGATGAAATTTCCAAACTTGAAGCGGAGTCTCTAGCTGCATCAGCTGAAGCTTTGGCACATGAAAATGCACAATATGCATTCCGATTGGGGCAGAAAGTGCGGCATAAATTATTTGGTAAGTAGTTGAAATGCCTTCCATTTTTTTATCAACCAAAAAAATGCCTTCCATTGAATACAACAAATTATTATTGGTTGCATTTCAAGTATAATATGTAACCTAACAATAACAATGGTGCCTCTTGGTTTATCTGAAGCTGTTGAATATCAAAAGGTATGATTAATGGAAATTGCCTAACCCAACTGCTTGGAATTTCAATTCTCTATAGTGCTAGCAAAAAGATCCTGATTGGAAACAACCAGTAAATTGGAGTCTTTGATATGGATGCACACATTGATAAGTTGAATACCTCATTACCTCATAAAGTGGAGGATATGGTTTCCTTCCCCCGTCCTTCATTTTGATTACTCAATCTACATTGCAGGCTATAGAGCTGTGATCTGTGGAATGGATCCAATATGCTGTGAATCAAGTTCATGGATGGAAAATGCACAGGTTAAGAATTTGTCTCGTGGTTCCACTCAACCATTTTATCAGGTTTGATTACCTTCAGTCTAATAAATTACATTTGCATGAATTGTTCTGTTTCTGTGAGGATTGATTTTTTTTAGCTAATTATTATGACTTTCTAAGTGGTTAATTCGTCTTGTACTCTTCAATTCTTATTAATTCATTGATAGATCACGCAATACAAATACTGCACGGTTACTATTAATTAAGCAATAGCGTATTGTGAAAGATGTCACTGCACATCACCAATCGTTGTGTGTATGTTATTATAAGGTTGTGTTTGATGGTTTCCGTTATCATATGATATGCTGCATTAAGGTGGTGGAAGGGTCGCACGCATCTTTAAATTGTTTCTCTTCATATCGAGCAGATATTTGGATAAAACATCATTTTCATGATTGGAAATTGTAAGTGTGTGCAAGGCTATGTGACTGGAAAAAATTTATTGTTTGCTGATCTATTCTATTGCCAGATCAGTTCGTTTTACCTTGTTAATACTTGAATTGGCTGTCGTTAAGAATCGTGCTGGTCTTTAATTATTCCCCTTTTTTCTAATGTCCAGGTTCTTGTTGATGTACATGCTGATCCAAATATACTGGTGGCATATGGTAAAGTTGGATTACTTAGTAACTTAGGCTTATGTGTTTGCTTAAATTAGCTTTGATGATGTTTGTTATCCAGTCTTTCCTTTTCTTGTCAGCAAATGTTGTGTTTTTTATTTACTATTGGTTATCTGTACATTTCCCTTGCCTGTGGACCAGATATTGTAACTGCTTTGATATGCATTGTTTCTGTTGTAGAAGCTTCTATGATGTTCTCGGTTTCTTGCTGAAGACAAATAACTTGTAGATTGATTTGTCCCATTTTTGCAGTTCCAGAGGAGAATCTTTTAACTCCTGACCAACCAGACACGGTGAGTCGATCTATACTTAAAAGACGTGTGTTAACTTTCATTGCAGACATTTAATTGGTGCTTTTAACGGTGTCCAGGGAAGGTTTGATCATCCCTACATCTCTTTTCTATTCTATGGAATGGATTCAGCAGGAGATTTCATCCCAATTAAGCAACTGAGGGAGAAGTATAATAGACCACGACACGAAGTACCCTTTGACCCACCAAATGATGGAGATGGAGGGAAAGCTTAAATTACTAATGTGAGATTATATTCACTGTTTATGTTGGATTCTGGGATTGAGAGGTTGAAAATATTATGACAGTTTATTGAAGGAATCAATCGATTGTCTTTGCAGGAATCTTAATGACATGAGAGAATTCCTAGTGTTGCTTGTACAATGATGACTGCCTATGTGGTCACTCACATATATTCTGTTGCAGAAGTTTTCATTTTTCATGCCTTTATGAGTAGTAAGGGTATTGAAGCCTGTCTCATTAGATATATGTGTACATAGAGTTACTGTAAAAAGTTATCCCTTTTCCCCATTCTGAAATGTTAGATTGTTTTTATAATTGAACATATTATACTCTATATCCCATTCATGCAGAGCTTATCGAACATTTTCATCTGAATGCCATCTGAGAGACAAAGCTGACCATAAACAGCATAGCCTTGTTTTGCAAATATCTGCACATGTATTACCTTCGCTCACACATAGCACGTGAGAAAGTCACCTCTCCGTTACGCTGCATGAGCCCTGACTGAGTGTCTGCTGCAATGAGATATACAACCGTTTTGAGTTTTAAAAAGTGACTAGTATAGAGGTGCAAGGGATATAATTTGAAGAAGGGAAGGCAAATGCTCTTGTTAGGGAATAAAAAGACAAGTTTGGATTGAAAAGTGATATCTTCAAATTACTGATAAGTGGTATATTTAGCTTGTTATAAAAATTTGCTATTTGTTGTGCCCCGAGTGTAGGTTGTAGAGTTGGGCAAATCTAGACTATGAAAATTTGTAGCATGTACAAGCAATGAGTCATTTGTTTGATATACATGTCAATACCACCAAACGGACGTCCTCCTCATTTTTTTATCGGTTATCCGTTTAAATAAAATTGGTCAGAATATTTTTTTTAAAAAAAGTTGTACCAAATAATCGATTTTCTTGAAAATTATAATCGATTACTTTTTAGGGAACTTAATTGGATTGTAATCGATTGAGTTGTAATAAATCAAAATTGTAATCGATTGCTTAAAAAAAAGAAACTTTATTACAATTGTAATCGATTACACCAAAATGAATTGTTCTTTTAATAGAAATTTTATTTTTAATCGATTACCAAACTTTATTTGTAATCAATTATCAGGTAGTCATGAGAATGAAATTATATAAACAGAAACTTGTAGGTATGAACTCAATGCTAGAAGCATTCGGTGGTAAATCAACTGGTATGAGGACAATATTAGAAAGTGAGATGAACAAAATGGTTGAATCTTCTTCGTCCTAGATAACACATTGAACACATACATCACAAAACAAGCCTTTTCGTCTCTTTCTTTCCACTACTAATATCACCAACCAACATCCATTCAAATCTAAACAAAATCCAAATACCCACAAGATTCCCACGCTTCACTTCTCAACTAAAACCAATATCACTACAAAAGATAATAGCTTTATGCCTCGTTAGCTTCCACGATGACACCAACCAAATCCACAATCCAGCTTCCACGACGAGATCTTCGCACTCCGGCCAAATTCGCAATGTCGTGTCACTATCCTGCCTCCTTGCTGCTGTCCAGAAAAGAAGAGAGATGGAAGGAGCTGTTGGAGTCGACAACAATGGCGGCAAGGGATAGGGATAGGGGTGTCAATAATGAATGGATTTCTGATTTTCGTCGTCCCTACTGTATTAGGGGACGTAAATAGTGACAAGTGTAAAATTACCTATTCTTCCCGTTGTCAAGTTTTTATCTAAGTCGTTCAATTTTTTTAATAATATATTAACGGCTCAAACTACATGTGGATTGGTCCTCAAAAAATTGATGTGAGGATAGAAGACGTCCCCAGTAAACGTTTAAAAGAATCTCATTTTTCCTTTTATTTAACGTGGCTGGAGGGTGTTGGCTTCAATGCTCCACTCAAAAGTTGGAGTATGGAAGCACATCACTTTTGAATCATTGATATAATAATATAATATTCCAACGATCAAGATTAAAAGGGGCAAAATGAATATTATGAAAATAATAATTTATTCAATTTAAAGTTAGTTTTTTAAATTTATAAAATGAAAACCCCCTGTTGCCTTTCAGCAGTACCATCGTCCCACAGCATTGAAGACACTCCGTCCGCTCCCTCAGGCCAAGCGACGATGCTTGCCTGTGATGGACTCGTCGCTTTCTTCATCTTCTTGTGAATCATCGGTGACCTCTTCATCAATCTGATCACCGCAAATGCTTCCCCTCATCATCAACATTACACTTATGATCACCATCACCCTGATCTAAGAGACAAAAAACAACAAAAAAAACTGATCCAAAACAAATTTCGGCTTAAAAAGCTTAACTTCAGAATGACCCAAAACTTAAAAAGCTTCACTTCAGAATTTTTTTTCTTCATGAAAAACAGATTTCAGCTTTCATGTTGTTGACTTAAACCAGTAAACCACCCCATAAAAATATCAATTTTCACCCAAGTAAAGCCCTCATTACAAACCTGAACAAAAAACAAAATAGAAGTCAGAAGAATGGATAAATCATAAAAAGAAAAAAGAATACAACCAAAATCATTTAAGCAAAAGATGGGACTTCAGATATTTAGATTTGAAACGTGACGCACAGAACAATGGAGGAAGCGCACAACAGCCCTCAACGCTTGTGACGGCGCAAGGTGGGGCGGATCTTGCGGAGATAGACGCGGTGGTGTGGATTTCGTGGAACTGGAGGCGGTTGAAGGGGTGAGAGGAGAGAGGAGAAAGGGTGAGTGAGAGATTTTTTATTTTACCAAAATACCCATTATACGTCTGAGTACCCAAACTCCAACCCCTACGTTGGAGTATTGTAGAATTGGCCTGTCTCAGGGAAGTCACCTTCCACTATCGGCCAGCGCCTTGTAAAAGTTACCTATCTTTGCTCTATTCCGTCCATTTGTTATATTAATAAATAAATAAAAGAAGCATGATGCACTTGATTTTTCGGAATGCATCCTAGAAGGAGCCGGCAATGCTACATGAAGTACCTTATCATGTGGTACATCCATGTATCACTAAATTGACCTATAATAGCAAGTTTTTAGGTTTTTTGTTTTTTATTTTTAAATCTTTTTATTTTACAAATTCCATCTTTATCCTCACCCCTTCCCCTCCTCCACCCAATCCCCACCCCCTCACCACTTCTACTCAGAACAACACTCATCATTAAACCTCTTATGGCGATTTGTTCCTTCCATTCAGGAACATGGTCTGATTCATATGAAAGGTCAATTGTTGTGGTGAGGATATGAAATATCAACGGATGAGATCTCAGTACCCATGATTGGAAAAATAAAGAAAGAAAGATTCGTTTGTTTTTTGTTGTGGGATGAATGGATTGGATATAAATGAAATTGACCCGAATGAACAAATGATTGGGTTATGGGAATGGAAAAAGATCCGATGTGGGTGTGGTAAAGGGAATTGATTTTGACGTAACAGAAGCGTTGAAGGAAGGGAAGGGTTTGGTTGGTGGTTACGTTCGTCGTCTCGTGTAGTCCCAGTCACCGGTGTGTGGCCAGTCCCACCGGATCTCCGGTCCAATCCCACCAGATCTCAAAGATCCCACATGTTCGTTCTAGTAGTTGGGTTTGCAAAGGATTGAACACGGGGTGGAGTGTGGACAGTGGAGAGGATCAAACACGGGTTACAGTAACTTTGTTGATCGGAGAAGACGACCCGGATACGGCAGCTTTGATGGACGGGAACCGACCCAGTACGACGTCAATGGTGGAACAGCATTGAGGCTCTAGGTTATGCGGTTGGGGCTCTACACTAGGCTAGTCAGTGGTGGCGTTTGTCGATGGTTTTGCAATATGCTCCTCCGGCCGGATGTGGGCAGCCATCTTCAAGCTTCAACAGCAACTTCCGGCGGGATGGGGTGAGGGTAAGGATTAGGGATAATTGTATAATTTTAATTTTTGTGTTGCTACCTGTATTATCAGGTATAGGTCACATTTATTTTTTTGGACCATGATATCTGGATCATTGATTAATTTAATAATAAATCTAATGGTTAAAAATAATGCTTCATCCATGTACCATATGCCAAGCTGTTTCATGCTAGCCTTGGCCGCCACTTAGGTATCCCAACTCCAATGACTCCAACCTTCGACATTGAATCTGGACTATTGTAGTGTTCGACCAAACTTTTTTTTTTTTTGCTTCTTTTCTTCTAAGAAGTTAGGCCAATCACTTTAAAAAAAAAAACTCTTCAAAAAGTAACTTACTTGCAAAAAAGACAAAATTTTAAAAATTAGCTTTTGAAAAAGCTATTTTGAGGAACTTTTGCGGAGCTTGTTAGAAAGTCCTTTCTTTGATTTTCAGCTCTTCCTAAAATCTCATTTTTCTATTTTTCTTTTAAAAGTAGCTTTTAAGCTAAGAAATTATTAAAATTATCGAACGGTTTTAACTTTATTTTTAAAATTCTTATTTTAACTTTGAAGTTGCTTTTTAGTCCAAAAAAAGCTGAGCCAAACACTACCTTAATAGTCTTAGGCTATGTTTGGGAGTTTTGAAAAAAAGATGGAGTGAAGTGGTTAGTAATGAATGGTTTAAAATAGAATGAAATGAAAAGGTAAAAGTATATCACTTCATTATCTGGAAGTGTAAATGAAAGGGGATCTCACTCTATTGTTTGGAAGTCACACTGATAATTAATAAAGTGAAGTGAATTACAAATGGTATGAAGTGGTTTACACTTCACTCCATCCCAGACCCCCAAATTGGAGGGTATGAAAATTTGAGGATATGAGTCCTATGAAATAGTTTGGATTTTCATCCTTAACTCCTTCACTCTATTAATTAAGAAACTCTCAAACAATGGATTAGTAGATGTTTGATTTACGTTTACCGTTCAAAATATGTTTGGATCACAAACCAACTCTATAAATACTTAACCACTCTACTCCTTCCATCCAAGCAGAAAAACAAAGCTTTACTTCCTCTTTCTCTTCTCACTCCAAACACAACAATCACCCCCACGACACAGACACCAGTTCTTTGAGTCTTGTCTCGTGTAACCCCAGAAAAAACACAAAGATGACACTGTACATGCCATTGTTTAGGTCTTGTTCTTCCTTAAGGCCACTCACCCAGCTCCACGCCCACCTTGTGATCACTGGCCTCCACAAAGACCCACTTCCTTCCACTAAGCTTCTTGAGTCCTACGCCCAAATGGGTTCTCTCCAATCATCAAGACTCGTTTTTGACACATACCCATCTCCTGATTACTTCATGTTAGGGGTACTCATCAAGTGTTACCTCTGGAATCACTTGTTTCACCAAGTGATTTCCCTTTACTATCACCACATTCACATGGGTTCACATCAGATACAAAATTGTAGCTTTGTGTACCCTTCTGTTCTGAGGGCTGCTTCTGGTGTTGGTGACTTAGTTATGGGCAGAAAAATCCATGGAAGGATAGTTAAATCCGGGTTCAGCAATGATGCTGTTATTGGAACTTCGTTGTTGGGAATGTATGGTGAATTGTGCTGTTTAAATGATTCTAGGAAGGTGTTTGATGAAATGCGTGACAGAGATTTGTTTTCTTGGAGTTCTATTATCTCATGTTATGTTGAGAATGGGAACCCAAAAGAAGGACTGGAAATGTTTCGTTGGATGGTTTGTGAAGGAATTAGGCCTGACTCGGTTACAATGCTAAGTGTAGCCGAGGCTTGTGCCAAAGTAGGTTGCTTGAGGCTAGCTAAATCGGTTCATGGATATGTGATCAGAAATGGCATGGTTGGTGATGCTAGTTTGAGTAATTCTCTTATTATTATGTACAGCCAGTGTGGTTACTTGTGTATAGCAGAAAGGCTCTTCGAAAGCCTCGCTGATCGAAGTACTGCTTGTTGGACTTCTATGATTTCATGCTATAATCAAAACGGCTTCTTTCAGGAAGCATTTGATAGTATTATTCAGATGCAGGAGTCAGAAGTAGAACCCAATGTAGTGACAATGATTAGTGTTCTGTATTCCTGCGCTAGATTAGGCCGGTTAAAAGAGGGAAAATCAGTTCATTGCTTTATTTTAAGGAAAGCAATGGATGCTGCTGATCTTGATCTAGGACCTGCACTAATAGATTTCTATGCTGCATGTTGGAAAATAAGCAGTTGTCAGAAACTTCTTCATTTAATTGGAAACAGTAACGTTGTATCATGGAATACACTTGTATCATTTTATGATCGAGAGGGTTTATATGAGGAGGCCATGGTACTCTTTGTGCGTATGTTGGCAAAGGGACTAATGCCAGACTCATTTAGCTTAGCAAGTTCTATTTCGGCAAGTGCAAGCGCCGGTTCAATACAATTTGGACAGCAGATGCATAGCCATGTCATGAAAAGAGGCTTTATGGATGAATTTGTTCAGAACTCCTTGATGGATATGTATTCAAAATGTGGCTTTGTGGATTTGGCACACATGATTTTTGACAAGATTACACAGAAAAGCATTGTGACATGGAATTGTATGATTTGTGGGTTTTCTCAGAATGGCATTTCGGTAGAAGCACTCAACCTATTTGATGAGATGTACTTCAATTGTCTGGAGATTAATGAAGTAACCTTCTTAAGTGCAATTCAAGCTTGCTCCAATTTGGGTTATCTTGAGAAGGGGAAATGGATTCACCATAAGATCATTGTATCTGGTTTACAGAAGGATCTTTATATTGATACAGCTCTGGTTGACTTGTACGCCAAGTGTGGAGACCTTCAAACAGCTGAAGGAGTTTTTGATAGCATGCCAGAGAAAAGTGTGGTGTCATGGAGTACCATGATTGCTGCATATGGCATAAATGGTCAAATAACTGCTGCTATCTCACTCTTCACTAAAATGGTAGAGTCAGATATTAAACCAAACGAAGTAACCTTCATGAATATCTTATCTGCCTGCAGGCATGCTGGATCAGTGGAGGAAGGGAAACTATATTTCAACTCAATGAGAGATTATGGCATAGAGCCTAATGCAGAACATTTTGCTTCTATAATTGACCTTCTAAGCCGCTCTGGTGATATCGATGCAGCATATGAAATAATTAAATCAATGTGTCTGCCTGTAGATGCTAGCATATGGGGAGCTCTGATTAATGGGTGTCGAATACATGGGAGGATGGACTTGATTGAAAACATCAATGAAGAGCTTAGAGAAATAAGTACAGATGATACAGGGTACTATACTTTGTTATCTAATATATATGCTGAAGGAGGAAACTGGTATGAATCCAGGAAGGTGAGATCAAGGATGGAAGGAATGGGCTTAAAGAAGGTCCCCGGGTACAGTACAATTGAGATTGATAGGAAAATCTACAGATTTGGAGCTGGAGATACTTCTGAATGGCAAATGAAAGAAATTTACATGTTTTTAGAAAGATTTCGAAGTTTGGTACAGGGACAAGGATGTGATGTAGAATGCTATAATCCAATGTATGGTACTAGTATGTTTTTTGAGGGTTATAATGTTCACAACTTGGAGAGAGAAACTAACAATTGCATTTGGAATAAATCAGTCCCAGTTTAGAATTAATACCATATTTTAGGAAACTTAATGTTTATAGAGAATCACAGATTCTGTCTTTGCTGCAGCTCATCAGGTCCTGTAGCATACAGCAGATAAGATTTATAATTTGATGTATGTATGTAGCCATGTATAAAGTTGCTACCTTATGGTCATAAATTAGCCATGGTACAAAATTACTACTTTACCATTTAACCAGCAGGGATCCAACTCAATACTTGCTTAAGAACTGGGGACAACGTCTGCTGTCTCATAATCATGTGTTATGGATTCTAATTGGTCAATTGATTTAAATATTCAATAATCAAGAATGAGAGATGATGTTCTTGACCGATCAGAATCCATGATGCAGGATTATGACACACTTTGTGGGACAACAAATGTTATCCCTAAGAACTCCACTTGATATATGGTTAGTATAAAGATCTTTACACCGTCAAGAAATTACAAATCATCCTACATGTGATTTACAAGTTGGGATAAGAGTCAAACCTTTTCATTATGTGACAATTTATGATTTGTTGACAGTATAAAAAATCTTTACATCGACAGTACATACCAATTAAATCCAAGATTTTTTTTACCGTCAGACAATTATAAATTGTCACGTCATTAAAAATGGTTGATCTTATCATAACTACCTTAAAAGTCACAATCACTGTAAAGTTTTTTTGATTTAATTGATATGAATTGTCAGTGTAAAAATTTACACTGTCAATCAATCATAAATTGTCTCATCATTAAAAATGTTTGACTTTTACCCTAACTGCCTTAAAAGTCATTTATATCATGATTTGTAATTGGTTGACAGTATAAAAAATTTTACACTGACGGTACATATCAATTAAACTCAATTTTTTACAATGTCAATCAATCCCAAATCATCTTTTGTCTGACTTTTAAGGTATTTCTGATAAAAGTCAAACATTTTTATTGATGTGATAATTTATTATGCGTTGATAGTGTAAAAAACTTATACTAACAAACATATCAATTAAATCGAAGTTTTATAATGATTATCTATCAAAATTAAACACTTAAGAAAATAAAAATTATACTCCCTCCGGAGCAATATATAAGCAAAAAAAACTAATTTCACACGTATTAAGGAAGTTAGTTATGTTAGTTTAATTATCTTGATTTGTATAAAAAATAAATTATAGTTACTAAACTATCCTTTCTTGGGAATATCTAATGTTCTTGTCAAAATAAAAAGTCAATTAATCAAAGGGTGTTTTTAAAACACTGACATTAAAAAGAGTTGAATTGATTAACTTTGAATCTAAAAAAATTAGGTATTTTTTTTGCTAATAAATCGGGAGGAGTATATTTCAGTTAAAACTTTTATATCAGCATTTGTCATTTAATTATATCAAATTATCACGGTTTTGTTGTGTGTCTGTGAGTAATTCGTTAGAGAGAGAAAGATCAAAGGAAACAGAGAGACAGTCAATGAGAACGATTCTCTCATTCGTTAGAAGTTCCAATTCCAACCGTGACTGCTGCATGTAACATCTGATTTTTCTCTCTGTCTCTCTCTTTCTCTGTCCCACACAATATCAAATATTCTTCTTCTCATCCACGCGACCAATCCTCGCGTCCTAGTCAACTCTTTCATAGAATCATAGTATCTCTTCGGTTAATTTTATTTACTCGTTAATTTTTGGTGTCAACTACAACAAATTGTTTTTTAGAGAATAATAGTCTTTTTTTTGTTTTGAAGAATTTTTAGATAATTTTCATTATTACATGTTTCAAATATAAAATAAAGGTTAAACTAAACTTTTAGTCTCTCTATATGATGCTTATTTTGAACTTAGTTCCTATACATAAAAAAATTTTAGGCTTAATTACATTTTTGGTTACGTTATTATTGGTCATGTGCAATTTTGCTCCCTATGATTTTTTTTAGCATATTTGGTTCCCTTACTTTTTCAATGTTGCAAATTTGGTCATTCAGTCCGATATCCGTCAATTTTTTCAATGATCAATAGAGAGGAACCTCTGCTTTAAGCGTATAAAACCTCTAGTTGAGCTTCTCCCTCCTCTGTTTCTCTGTCTCAACATGATTCACACTACAAGAGACTTGGCTATTACTGAAGGTCATTTACCTACGGCCATGACTCCGTCGGTAATGTAGATATTACTGATGGATTAAGCCGTCGGTAAAGTGGGAAATTCAAAACGCCAGTTTTTGACCAGATTACCGACGAAAATCTGTCACTAAAGATAAAAGAAAATATTGACGGCCTTTTCCGTCATTAAAATTGACGCATCAAAGCGCGAAATTTGCATTGGACGTTTACTGATGAAAAGGCCTGTCGGTAATCTCTTTTATCATTACCGAAGGATTATCCATCGATAATGTGGTCGAAGTTTCCAACGGATAATCCGTTGGTACATTTGAACTTAATGCGTAAACCTAGCCTTATGTTTCGGTAATTTTAACCTGTAACACTTTACCGACAGATATATCCGTCGGTAACTTAAACACTTTACCGACGAAAATATCCGTCGGTAATTTCTAATTTAGTATAAGCGCCAGCTTCCCCTTCCCCCATTTCACTTTCCCTCTTCACTCTCTGAAACCCTCTCCTCCTTCCCCCATTTCCCTCTCTGATCACCGTGCCTCCGTCCTGACCACCGTGCCCGGATCTAATTACAAATTATTTATAAATTTAGGAATCGGGTTACAAACATTTAAAGTATAGGGAACCAATTACGAAGTATTTAGAAGTTTGGGGACCTATTTAAAAATTCTCAAATAGTTTGAGGACCTACAGAGTAATTAAACCAAGAGTTTATTACCAATTTATTAAAACTAAACTCATATCCTTTATAATAATTCATTTATAAGATATTACCTTTTAGACCTAAAAGTATAACTGTCCTTTTTCATTATAATAATGTTCTTTACAACAATTGGGCCGTTTAGTCGTAAATAAATATATTAACACCAGGTCTAGAAACATAAGAAGATTGTAGTCAACGACCTTCTAGGACAAGCAAGCCATAACTGCTTGTACAATGGCTACTTATTCGCGGCATCAATATTCCAGTAGAATGACTCGATTTAATCAATAATTGCAATAACATATGTTGCATTTCTTTTACATATTATTGTTAACAATTCTGTTTGGCTTCTAGTCTTATTTATTTTCCTTCCTTGTCTGACCATGTAAATCAATCTGGCATGCAGAAGGTCAGAAGACGGAATAAAAATCTCCCCAAAATTGATATCTCGGTATCCCGCACCAATTAAAGAATGAGGATATATATAGGCGTTATTGAGTTATGATTTTATTTTATTAAGTGACAAATTATTATTGATGGGGGATAAAGAATATGACAGAAAAGTGGAACAGAAGATCTCCATCCATCTGAAGCAATGACGACCAATTAAAGAAAAAGAAAATAACAAAAGAAGACCCATTCCAGCCATCTCCCAAGGGATGATAAGTGCAGATTTATATTGTACATATATCTTTTCCATTTATCAAATTAGCCCCAATTGTTCCGTATATATATGTAATATCTTATTGTCATACATTCTCTAGTTGAAGAACAATTAAATTTACTTGGGTTGATTTGATGGAATTTGGCTTCTCTAAAGTGAGTTTATCTCTAAAATGAGAAAATAAGAACGTATTCATCCTTGATTTGATAAAATGTATAAAGATTTTAGCTCACTAAATGATATAAGGGTATATATATAATCACTTTCTCATTTTAAAAAAAACTCACTTTAAAGGAGCTAAATTCGATTTGATGAGTGTATGTCTAATCAGAGGCGGATCTTCTTAGAAGTCGGGTAGAGCCATGACTCCCCCTGAACTTTTTCTTCTAATTTTTTTATATAAAAAAATTATATGATACCCTCAAAATAATTTGTGCAGCATATACATCAAAAGTTTACAAACTAACATATATTTTATTTTTTGGAACACTATTATTAGACCATTCTTATTTAAAAAATATTCAAATAGCTGAACAAGTCCAGTAAAGTGAATTATTTCCAACTTAACATCATCCGAACTCACTACAAATAAGTTTTTCCTCCTCAGCTCATTCTTAAAACTTCTTAATCTTTCCTATGTAAGATGAGTAAACACTAAATGAATTTCACATAATGAATATTTACTCACTTTACATATTTATATGATAAAATTATACATGAGTAATTGTAAATTTAAATGAACTATTTTGACTAATATTTAGTGTCTACCTCAAAAAAATTTCTCAAGATCCGCCTAATACATAAGTGTACAGCGGATTCAAGGTACCATGAAGTAGTTTTGGAACCTATCAAAGGACAAATGCACACCCCAAAATGATTTGATGATGTTCATCTTAAGCTGAAACGAGTGTTATTATTAGTAAAAATCTCTTCTTTCATCCATAAAGGTAGCATTTTTTGCGTTAAATTTTGAGTATTTTATTGTTTTCAACAAGAAAAATGCTAGAGACACATCACACTTCTAGATATGTGTCTCTCACATCTGCCCACGTGAATCAAAGTGTAGTGTACCTAAAACAAGGTAAGCCCCGTGCAATTAAGTAGTGAAAACTGTATAGATGTGAATTGATGCAAATGTATGTGTGAGTAGCATTATTGTTTCAACAACCAACGTGAAACTAACCAATCATTTACCAAGCTACAGGGAGCATATTTTTTCAGAATGACAAAACATTGCAATACCAAATACTCTTCACTTCAATAATTTACTCGTGCGATCCTTAAGCTTTGTGATAGCCTCTCAGACTCCACCAATGATGAGAGACAAGTTTGATTTTTCCCTCCTGTTACCAATGACTAGCTCCAAAAGAACCCCCCCACATACAAAAAATGGCAAAAAAATAAAATAAATGTTCATACTTAATCATAATGTGATTTTTTTTTTTTTTTTTTTTATCAAACGGAAATAACCAATATGTGATTTCTTGATAATTACAAGACAGACCCTAGAAAAATCATTATTTATACTACAGACTCAACTGTGGTTGAGGACAAAAATATCACAATACATATACATAACAAAGGAACAAATCTGCTATCATATATATCATAAGCTAACTAAAGTCCTAGTAGATGGAAGGCCAGCTCATACAGCCATGCAGCATAGCACTAAGTAGAACCGGAAAATCACTAGTAAAATCACAGAAAGTGAGTTGAATGGACACTTGTATATATCTCAACAGTTCTATAAAGAGATAATGAGAAGAAATCATGCAACATTATTTAAGAATAATACAAGTCGGTATCACTCGGAAGATTGACCATCAAGCATATAATACCCAAATACGGGTTGAAGAAATTTACAAGAGAAATCCCCATGCCTGAGAACATCATGTGTTCCACTTCCATCAATATGGAACTGACCCTGCTTACCCTCTATAAATTCTCATCTAAAAAATTTAAGCCTCTTACAGTGATTAGGTTAACGGGATTGATGGAGGAGTACCTGCCGGGCACCTCTGTCTACGGGGCCTTCTGGTTGTCTTGCCCCATCCTGTTAGGCTTCTGTCCTCCAATCCCACTTCAATATTATTAAGCTGCTGCATCAGTGGGGTGCAAGTTTCATTGGTTGCCGCCAGTGGCGGGGGAGATGGGGCAACCTGCGCCTGCCGCCTCCCCCTGCCACTGCCATTCCTAGAAGAGCTTCTCCTAGTTAATCCTGAATGCCATGACTGACCTGTTGCTCTCATAAGCCCTCCTAATGTCTGAAGATCTTCTGTTACTTCATGCCTTGATAAAGATGTAAGGCCTGGAAGGATATCCCTTTGGAAGTCCCTCCGCTGCCTCCCTCTCCTTGCTGGTCCCTTTCGTGTTCGAGTAGTTAACGAAGTTGTTGTTTCTTCCACTATGAAGTTTTCTGGTACAAGAGGCTTAGGCATGTAGTCTTCTTCCCTGGTCTCTGTCAGTTTCAATGTCATGTACTCAAAGTAATCAATTACTTCACAGGAAGAAGATTCCTCATTATCTTCACCACTTTTTCCCCTAGAATTATCAAACTTGCTCTCGACATTATATTTACATGAGGAAACTACATCCACAAACCAACTCAGCGGATCCACCATTGGACTTTCTGATGGATTACCAATCACACCATCCACTTGATCGCAGGAAAGGGATGACAATACAACAATTGCCTCTGCTGCATCTCTCATTAGTTCATCATGTGTCTGTTCAACTGTATCTAGTGGACCTTTTGGTGATTCTAGAGAAGTTTCAAGCTGCTTCTCTTCAGGAACGGCATCCTCCTTTGTCTCAGGAACAGCAGGAGCTTCCAGATCTATTTCTGCCTTCATTTTTACATTGTCACTGGGTATTGTTGCCAAAGATTCTTCATCCTCACTCATACTCAAGTTTAGATCAATTTGGTTTCTAGAGTTGGCTTCTTTTGCAGGAGATCTTTCCTTGCTAACAATAGTTTCAGTGACAGCTTCTTTGTCCAACTCAAGAACAGCAGCATCACAAGGCAAGTTAATGTCAAGTATCCAGTTTTTCCGATTATTTTCCACTGCTTCAACATCAGATGGATTAGGAATTGACATAGAGGGAGAAGTGATTGAAGACAACTCCTTCTTAGGAGAAATATGAGGCATATCAAATATAGGAACCCCAAGAATTTTCTTACTACTAGAGCTTTCACTTACCTCTATCCTCTTTGGCTCAATATCATTAGAACATGAAACCGAAGTTACATTGTGCATAAATTTTCCACTAGGTCCCTTTCCAGTTTCATCTTTGTTGGAAAATGAAGCAACATGGAAAAAACTTGACTCTCCTGCACTTACGCCTCTATCAGCATTTTGCACCTCATTCTTACAAGTTGTCTTCGCTCTAAGCCAAGGCAACACGGCAAGATGCTCCTCATGCTTCTGTTCTCCATCTATGATCCCAATACCTGACTGGGAAACCAAGTTGTTGGATGAACCATTTGAAAGCAGCACATTCAAGTCAATATCTTTCCTAGACTTCATGTCATTGCAAGTTGAATTTGAACCCTTATAGTATTTCGGTAAACCATTTTTGATGGAATGTTCAGGAATTATCTTACAATCATTATTATGATTAAGATAGTCATAGCTAGTTGAAGAGATGTTAGTTGATGGTTCCTTGGACCTAGATGAAGACCCAGGGTAAAATCCATTCTGTATAGGTACATCACATCGAAAACCTTGGTTAGGCTTGGAATTGATATTTAGAGGCCAACTATCTTTCAATATCCCATTACTTTTATGTGACTGGGAACTCCTACTCAAGGAGGCAGATGCATTTAGACATGAAGGCGTCTGAACTGACATCAACTTCTGGCTTAAGCTGCCACTTGCCATTTCCCAAGAAGAAGCTGAATGAGACCAAGACTTAGAAAAATTGGAGGAAGGAGAAACTGCATAATGACCAGGTCTATGTGAAGGTACCACAGACTGAGGATGCTTATTAATGGAGTATTCGTGATTTCTTTCACCTGTATCTAAATCACTAACTGTCTTTTCCCTCCACAGATCACCCTTGCTTCGACAAGTTAGGTAATCAGATGCAGCAGATTCATGAGCTTTGCTAAGTGCATCTTGCATTTTTTGGGAAGATAAAAGTGATGTCTCTAGTTTGAGGACTTGAGGAACAGGTTGTTGGTTGCTTTTAGCTTTCCCTGTCAACATTAGAAATGTAATTGTTATGGAACAATTTTATCAGATATCAAAATCAATGCTTGATTGTTGCAGGATAACTAAAAAGAAAAGTGTACTCTGAAAGAAAAAAGGAAACGGCTTTGCTAAACACCAGTTGGAGCAAAACAATCCAATTTTACTAATATTAAAAGATTTAGTTTATTAACTTGAAACAAGGAGAGAGGCAAAAAGTGCACAGTAATCCATCCGCTTTGACACACTAACAAAATATAAGTTCTATAGTTCTTCCTGTCTCTTTTATCACCTTATTTTAGCAAAATCACAACAAGACATACTAACCTTAATTCATTATCAGTTTTTTTCTGAAACACTAAATTTGCTACCTTTTCTATTAGAAACATATCTGATGGCCAATTGCAAAATTCAATATACTTAAGTCAAAAAAAACTTTCAAGTGAGAGGAGGAAGGCTCGAGGGTAAAATACAAACTCGAAACAACTCAATAAGAAGTCTAACCTGCCTCAGCCGCTGATATAATCCACCCCTTTCCACTCCCGTTGTTCTCCAAATATCCATTTTTTCTAGTCCAACTGTCAGTTCCATAATGTGAGTTGAGTAAATGCTCCCTGGACAAACCAAAATACCATGACTGTTGTTTGCCAGTGTCGGATGGATTGGAGCATTCAGTTGCCCCGTGACAGGGATTATGGCTCAGAAGGTGAACATATGGAGAGTCGTTTGTTTCTTCCACTTGAACAGGTTCATTTAAGTCAGCCAAACCATTTCCTCTCCTTAAAGACTGCTCAGATCTTGACATGTCCTCATGACTACTAGTCTTCCCACCATTGCCACAAAAAAGCTTCACATCACCCTCCTTTCCATCTTTACAATTTCTATCAGGAAAAAATGATGTTGGACCACTTATCTTTTCATCACTGAATTGTTCACTTTCCTCAGAATCAATGTACTCATCAGCAGGGAGCTGAAGGTCAAACATTTTTCTCCTAACCTTCGAGGGTCTGGACTCGAGCACCTCAACTTCTTTTGAACTACACCCGTTCGGAGATGGAAATAGATCACCTTGCTTGCTGATTCCTTTAATAGAACTGAAAGGAGAATGAATGCCCTCAACACCTGAAACAGATGTTTTAGCACAAGTGGAATTTCCCACAGGAAAGCCAGAAATATGCCATTTTTGGCCATCTTCAATTGTTATTTGAGATGCCAAGGTATCTGTGCAAAATGATGCCTCAACAGGTATCTGGTTCCTGAGTAATTCTTTCCTTTTAACTTCATCCATCAAATCCCTTTGTATTCGGTATAAGCGGTGAAGTTCATAGACCTGCTTGACAATATATAATTTATATATATCAATAGGTTCACCAATCATGGGGTACATAAAGAAATTAAGCTGAACAAGACCATCACTTGAACCATTTTCAAAGAAAACTGTACATCTAAAACAGAGTAAATTTAATCTTGCAACAAAATAGTGTTGATAAGTTACTAAGTAATCAACAACCACTGCAGCAATTGAAAATACCACATTTTAAAACATAGAGCGCTAAAGAAGCCAAAAAAAAAAAAATTTCACAATGAAAAAAGCCTCTCTTTTATTTTTAAAACGACTAATAAGACTCAATCCTTAAACACCTCACCCCCACCATGCATACATTTCAAGCTACAGGGCAAGAGATGAAAAAAGTAAAAGACTAAACCCTTCATACCTGACTCTTAAATATGGCCTCATGCTCGAGCATCATCTGCTTCACAACATCCTTATCATACATTGGACATGCATCTGCAGTAACACTTGGAAGATAATTATTATAATACTGCCCACTTGTCAGCGTTTTATCTCCATAAAATAGGGGCCAGCCACAACTGCTGGATTCATCATTAAGATCTCTCATTGAGTAATATCCTGGCAGATTCTGGACTTTGGTTCCCATTCCTGATAATCGATCACAGTTATATGCAAATAAGTATTCTACCACATTAACACTTACTAATGCTGCACCGCATCAAATACCACAAAAGCAATCTACAAAAATCAGCCAAATTAATGTATAACACAAATCCAGACTTAATGACATGACATACAAATCCAGCCAAATTAATGGCGCACATAATGACAGATAGTTGCATATGCAGAAAATTTAAGTTTTATTCTTCACTAAATTACTTGAATGATTTAGTAAACTTCTCAATGCACAAAGATAAATTTAGTATGGATCAAACAGTTTTTCTGCAGTTTGGTGCCCCCTTCTAAAAAGAGGGTGAAAATTCAAGGATGAGCTTTATATGAAAACTTTATGATAAACCCATCCTTGAAATGTTCACCCTTAGTTTTAAGGGGATGCCAAACTGACTGATAAATCTGCCCCCAAAGTAAACACACACACCCTCCCTTGCGGTTGTTCCACTGCTCCTCATATATGCATCCGTGCAAGACACAGTTATGACCTTTTTCTTATTATTTCAAGCAATGTAAAGTTGAAATTTCAAAAGATCACACCCAGTGTCATAATTCACAATTTATCTATATGATACAATATAATGATACTGAAAGCCTCTACATGCATGACAACAAGAACCCTGCTTGCACCAAGTAATGTGGAACACAACCTGAATCAAGGACTACTATACATCAACTTTTATCTACAAAGCAAATATGGATGTACTTAAACAAATACAGGAAAGGAACCGCGTGCATTTAAAAATTGATTTAATTTGAGACAATAATTTCCATGTTAGCTTTCGAAACCAGAAGCAAATAAGTGGCAACCTGCTGCTACCATAAGCTAAGTTCATTGTATCAGAACAAGCATTTGACTAGATCAACAAAACTCAAAACATTTATTGAAATGCTGGGTTAAAAATAAATACAGAACAAATTAAACATGTAATGAGACACGGACAAGAAGAAAGAGTGTGTTACAACAGCAAGCTCGTGAGAAACTTAAACCAAGGTACTCCTGTAGGCAAATAAAGTAACATCGTGCTGCATAAAAAAATTAAGTGCAAGGAGAAACAATTTAGTTCCTCATGATTATCATAAATTTTAACTCCCAAAAACCACTACTACATCAATTAACAATGAAAATTCACAATTCCCACGTTCAGAAGTATCAAAAGATACTATATAACATATGTGACAAATTCTAATTGTAATAGGACATAACAGATACTGCTATAGATACTATAACAATTAGACTATTAGAGAAATCACAAAATTACCCAAATTTAGGGGTAGAGGATAAAAAATGCAAGAAACATCCTCGAAGATAGAATTTTAATCACTGAATGCATAAATTCATTACTGTTACACTACCAAGTGCTTAATCTGTTATAGGATTGCAAGAATGGGGATCGTTGTTATTGCTATGAGCCTATGACAAACTAACAATCACATTCCTTCTGATACTGCTGGGTTGAGGACCAATATATCCCTAGTAAATTCCAACCTCCAACAACCTGCTAAAGATGCAATAATAACCTTTAAGCCTATACTAATGCACCAATCAAAATATATAAAATGTCCTTACAACATCCCAATTGGTAATGCTTCATAACATCTAATATCGAACAAATGCCGTTGGCATGTTCTAATATTTTCGTCGTTGAGAACTTTGACCAATACCAGTGCTCAATTCCATGGTTGCTGGCTTCCCTCAACTTCCCTGGGAATTGCATATCAGATTCCACCGTATCGCATAACGGATTCACCATAAAGAAAGCCTTGTAATATAATCGCAAGAAGTGACAAATCACATGCCCACACCCTTAGAGTGTATACCCATGTATCGGATTTCTAGCAACTATGGTCGATTCAGACAGTTAACATGCATATTTTATATGCAAGTGACTTATCATTCCACGGCAGCAATAACCAAAGCCCTAGAATCACATCGAAAATAAATATGACAAAGTTTACAAATTCATTCATTACCCTACCAAAGCAAACAACAGCTAAAAGATACTCATAAAATCAGCACAAGCACAAATGATTCTAAATGAATCTTTGCAAAGGAGATGACTTTCTATAGTACAAGTTTTGTCGATACTTTCAAATGCATTAAACCCCATTCATACGTCACCAATTAATCTTGAGCATGAGGGATTTCCAGAATCTTTGTAAACGAGTTATTGCGATACAAAGGCACACATCAAACTACATGTCATAGACTCATCATTGAAACGAAAAATCTATGGAGTAGTGGAACAATTATAATAAACCTGACACACCATAAATTCATCCATAATATTATGGAGCTCAGGTCCTTCACATCAATTTTGAGTAATGAAGGACCCAATAAAGTAACCAATGAACGCCAAAATTTAATTAAACAGATCCAATACAACAATTATCAAAACGAACACCACAGAAGTTCTCAACCAGAAGAAGCATTTGAAATGCCAAAATTTAACATCAGAACATTCCATCTAAATAATTCAAAGTATAATTTATTTTTTAAAAATAAATTAAGAAAAAAAAAAACAGGTATGCTTAGGAGTTCATTGGAATAATCCCCCAAACAACAGGAACTAAGGAATTTTCAACGTACTCAAAACAGAACTAGGCATAAAACACGAAAACCAAAATTATTAAAATCATAAAATAAAATAAAAACATATATAAAACTAAATAATTAAAATATTTAGAGAGAGTATAAGGTAAATTTACCTCAGACCCACATCTTCTAATGACCTCGTCTTAAGAATCCCACATGGATTCTACCATTTAAGAGGCAGCAACAGCATCAGATATAAAAATTCAGTGTGTTTTAGAGTCGCACTATTAGAAGCCAAAAAGGGTAACTACAACTAAAAAACAATAACAATAATCATAGGATAAAATAATAACAAAGACACCATTGAAGGAGCTTAGATCGTCATCAAGGTGAAGAAGAAAAGGAGGAGATTTCGATCTGCTGGGCCACCCACCAACCCAGCAACTCCTCTCTCTCTCTCTCTAACAAAGACACACACAAAGAGAAGAAAGAAAGAAAGAAAGAATGGAACTTTTATTTTTTAGAGAGAGAGAGAGAGAGAGAGAGAGGAGAGATCCCAGATAAGAAATCTTCACACAAACAAACGACCTTCTAACAACAGTGACATGAAATTTGTCAACATCCGGTCTCTTTTTATTCTCTGCTTTTTCATCACTCCTCTCTCTTCCTTCCTTTACCATTTATATTTATATTAAATTAAACAACAAAAAATTCATACCTTTTTTATTTTTTTGTGTTTTTCAGGATATCACAAACAAATGGCCATTTCTAGATTCTCTCCACCTTCCTTGCTTTTCGCTACTCATATCATTTTCTATTATATTATTCAAAACGTAACTGAACAAATCACATTGTAAGTATTCTTATCATTCATTAATTAATAATTAATATATGTACTATGTAATGTAAAGTATTTAAAATTTTGATTTTTATAGTTTAAGGATTGAATTGTAAATACACAGTTGATGAGAAGATTTTTTAGGCTGCCATATAATTATATATTATCAAATTATTACAAATATTTGATTTTTATAATTATTACCTTAAACACAAAACGTATGTGACTAGGTTTGAGATTGCAAAATTAAGGTTTGAAACCACAGTTTTGTAGAAAAAAGTACTTTAAATGTGAAAGGGAAAAAAAAAATGTTTCATTCAACAAAAGTGAATTATAATCTGGAACCAAACAAACACGATAATTCCATAATTACGTTATTTTTCGATAGAACATGTGTCACACATGTTATATTTGATGAGTCGATACACAAGTTTTTTAATTAAAAAATAACATCTAAAATACCTACTGAGCTACATCTAATTTTTATCCTTATCTTAAGCTCTATCCATATAATAATTTATAATTTAGTTAATAATATTAAAAACTTTAAACTAACAATAAATCAAAATTGAAGTTTAATATCTTACTTGATTGTTTTATAGTATTAACATAAGTAGGTAGGGGAAAACGATACAAATGGCGTGAACAGTATTTATTTGAGAACATTATTATATTATTACTCCGAAGACAACAAGGTTTTAATTTATAATTACTAATTAATAATTAATAATAAAGTAAACCATGATTTTGGTCCTTGAAGGTATGAGATGGTGTCAGTTCAATCCCGAAAAGCAGTTATTATGAAAAGGTTCCTCAATGTTAATTTTATTAGTCAAGTTAATCCCTCAGTATTAATTTTGTTAGTCAAGTTGGCCCCTAACTGGGGTGATGGAAATGACTAACTTGAATAGTAGAATTAACATTGAGGGACTTTTTCATAATTTAACTGCTTTCAGGGACTGAACTGATATCATCTCACACTTTCTGGGACCAAAATGATGATTTACTCTTAATAATATCAATAATTTAGCTATTTTAAAAAATTGATTTTATTGTAATAACGTAAGCAAGTTATGTAAAAATGATGTTACGAGAAAAATGGTGTTAATAAGATTTGTTTTGTGAATACCTATATATTATTATTTTTTGTATGTATATACGGATATTTCGAATCGATACTTAAAAATTAATCTTTTTTAAAACATAAAAATCATTAAGGGGGATTTTGTCTTTTCGAACACATGTAGATTGTTACTCCAACAGGTCCAACATTACAAACTTGACAAATGAAATCTTTTTTCTAAGCTAGTTCTTAGTTGTTAATGTGAATAATTTATAGAAAACTTATGAGAATAACTTATGAAAATAAATTTATGTAAATAATTTATAAAAATAGTTTATGATCTTCTTATAAGTTCTTTTTAACTTATTTTCATAAATTTGTCAGAACAGCTTATGAATAAAGTTATTTTTAACTTATATAAAAAAAAATTTATTAATTAAGCACTTAATTAAATTAAATGATCAAACTCAACCCAAATGTTAATTTTCTATTCCCCAATGAGGATTGAGATAAAGGGTATTTTTAAAAAAATGCCATTTTAAGCAGTGTTTTAATTAGCTAATACATCAGCAGACAACAAGTGGGACCCTGCAAACTGTGGGAAAGATGAGGTTTTTTTTAGAAGGTGTTGGTTAGAAATGCCCTCGTGGGTACCAATGAATTACAATAATGGCATTTTTGGTGCTTCTGTTTTTCTGTTCTGTAGGGTGGGGTAGTACTTTGGGGTGTTCACTTCACAGTTCATCCTTTTTGATTAGTGGAAGGGATCCTCTGCCTCTGGCTCAGTCTATTTTGTGTGAGTACTTGCCTTTACCATGTACCTCGTTACATAAAGAAAGAAACAAATGCAGATGCATCATAGATTATGATGATCCTTCCACACACGTGGCTGCTTTTATGATCAACTATCTTGATCGGAAGAGGAAAACTTTTTTCTTTTTTTACACATATTACAATCGTATTGTTATTAATATTTTTATAGATTTAATTGATATTATTAATCAATTAAAAATTAATATATTATTAAAAATATTTAATTTTTATCCAAATTTTTTTAAAAGTTATATATATCATGATTTCTGATTGATTGACTATATAAAAAATTTTTTACTAACAATACATATCAATTAAACTTTATTTTTAATTGTTTACTTCTACTTTTTATTTTTTTTGTAACAATTTCTACTTTTTATTGATTACTTATATTTTTTTAAAAAAAAAAAGAAGAATAAGTTTTGATTAACTAATAGAGTGTATAAATAGTTAATTTAGTGTAATATCTTCTCCTATTATATATGATTTAATTGGTATAACTGTCAATATAAAAATTTTTTACACAATCAATCAATCAGAAATTGTCATATAAGCTAAAATATTTGACTCTTATCCTAACTACTTTAAAAGTCATTCATATCATGATTTTTAATTGGTTGACAATATAAAAAATTTTATACTGATGATATATACCAATTAAACTCTTATATATATAATTGGATCTATGAATTTTATATTCTTTATGGGGGTCTTAAGGAATTATCTAATGCTAATAACGCTTTTGAAGGAGGAACCTCCGTAAACATATAAGAATTTTTCTCTTGGCGGTGCACAACACAGCCTTTATTTGAGTATTTAACTGGAATTTATCGCATCTTAGCTAAATAAATGAATTGTAATTTATTGCATCAAATTAAATTTCATTTTATGTTCTAACTTTTAATGGAAAGTTTGTCAAAAAAAAAAATTAATGGAAAGTGAAAAGTAAAATGCGAAGGCGTTTTAATTTCACGTCATGTGAAAGAAACCAATATATTGGAGGGGATTTGGATTTGTTTTTGTTTTTGTGTTTTTTAGAGGAGACTCGTAAATAAGAAATCTTGCATGAATGAGAGAAAAAAAAAGGAAAAAGAAAAAGAGACGAAACCTATTACGAAGATTTGAATCTGCATATTCATAATTCAAGTATTAAAACTTAATCAATTGAATTGACTTAACAAAATTAGAAATTTTATTTAGATGAAAACAGGAACGACATAACATCAAAATTTATGTAACGATTTTCAGATGTTAAATTTGTTGAATTGCCTTAAAATGATAAAATCCATTTATGGCATCAACAAACAAACAATAAATCATTTCTGTCTATCTTTTATTTTATCAAACTCCATTTACTTTGTTTTTGAATTTATGTTTTATTTTGCACGATATAGATGTTAAAAGGATTTAATTGGTATGTATTGTCAGTGTAAAGATTTTTTATATAGTCAACCAATCAAAAATTGACATATAAGCTAAAATGTTTGACTTTTATCCTAACTACCTTAAAAGTCACTCATACCATGATTTCTATTTGGTTGACAGTATAAAAAACTTTACGCTGATAATATATAGCAATTAAACTTATGTTAAAATCTAGTTACTTATTCTATCTATGAATTAATTGTGATGTCCCTACATTTTAGTTTGTGATTTAATTGTTTTTAATAAATTGAGTAAAGACTCATTTTAGTCTCTAATAATATATGAGGTATATCAATCCCTTCGTTTGTCTTTATCCTAAACATAGCGTTAGAGTGATGATATATACAGTCAGTGTGCCCAGGTGTTTATTAAACTCGTCCATATGACCTCTATTGATGCATCTTGTGTGGTGCATCTTGTGCATGTGGTGTGTTGCTTGTAATATGTAGGGACTAATGTGTCCCACGATAGAAATTATTAAGGACTAAATTGGGTTACTTAAATAATAGTTGGGAACTTAATTGGGTCAATGCACAATTATTCTCATGATCTATTATGCATGTAGGGATTATTATTTGGACACCTGTCATACTAACGATACACATCAGCACTCTAATGACATGTTCAGGATGGAACAAATGGAAGGACTAAAATGTCCCTCTTTTGTCATTCTCAGGGACTATTCGGTAATTTTTTTTTCTCGGCCACGAAAAGTGGTACTTCAAAAATTGTTAGAGACTTAAATGAGCTTTTACTCTAATAAATTAAAATATTTAACCTATAATTTTTACCTAAACCATATATATTGTTACAATATTTATTAATATTTTAAAAATCGATCTAACAGGAGGTTCGGAAAAAATAATGGTTCAAGGCTCCATTGATTCAAGCGGTGCTCGAACTAGGGTGTGTGTGTGTTTATATATATATATATACTTGTTAACAAAGAGATCAATCAACAAGTTGAATTTCAATCTAAGGTCCAACTTTCCATACCAAGTCTAAATTGTTCAATAACGAAACACACACACAACAATAAATTCAGGTTAATTACAAAGCTAAAGTTTAAAGTAAATGCAACAAATAGGATCTTGATAATAGTAAATAACAATTCATGGTCATGTTTATATGAGTAGTGAGAAAAATAAAATTTACAATTTATATAACGTAAGAAAAAATCAAATCAAAGTTGGTTTACACTAATTAGTATTACTAAATTTCCTTTAAAAAAACAAAAAAAAATTTATTTTTTTAATTGAACCGGCCGGTTTTTCGATTTCAGACCGATTTAACCGATTTTTGATTTTTTTAGCAGTCAAATGGCTTCTCTAATTCTATGATTCGACCAGGATCGGAGGAGTGTTCGATTGACGGTCCAGCCACTTGCATACTTAAGGTACAGACATATTGTTACCATATTTAACCTAATGCATGCATTTACCTAAATAATATCTAATTTTGTATTTTGCAGAAGTCTGACTTCTAGAAGGGTTCAGTTATTATTTTAGAATAATAAGTTCAATTCATTCCTACCCAGGGAAAAAATTAGTCTCCATCAGTATTTTTATTTTTATTAACAATAAAAAATTATTTTACCTAAATCCTAGGATCTACTAGTAAGCCAGTTTCTTTTAACCATGTTATAGGTATAGAGTATCCATCACTATTAGCAGCAGTGACAAATCTCTGTCGGGAAATCTGTTGGGCACACAAGATAGGTTCTCCACTCCCAATCAGGTTTTTTCCATGCAAAATAGTCAAGATTCGAAAGCCTAATCACTTACTTAAGGTATCTGAGTCCTTTACCACTCGGACCAATCACATGTTGGTTAAGCCAATTTCAGTTTAACAGCTTTTTACAGTATAAATTAATTATACAATGTAGTATCCTTGAAAATGTTTAACTCTTATATTAATTATCTTAAAAATTGTATATATGATGTTGTATAATTGTTGATTGTATATAAAACTTTATTCTAACGGTGCATTAAAATTAAAGTCAAAATCCTAGCTATAAGCACATTTTCAAGCATAGTTATTAAAAAAAAAAAAAACTCTTATCTATTTTATTATTGGGTTTTTCTATCTTGTACAACATTGCACAGATTAAGGAATCATTATATAGAAAGATTTTATTGGAAATCACAGCTTTTCACTTTTTAATATATTAAATGCATCATTTTCCATAAGAAGTTTACTATCATTAATTTCTTAATCTGTGTAAAGTTGCACGGGATAGAAAAACCCCTTATCATTTTATTAAAGAAAACTCCTCAAAATTTGTAGTGTTGTAATGTTAGTTCCTTCGTGAACTTTTCGTTAATAATCTAACAAAACAGTCTTACGTGGCTAACGTTTAGCCACGTAGCATGTTAGCCACGTTGCATGACAAACAGACATTTATAAATTAAAATATTAATATATTGAATTAATGTAAAAAAGAAAAAGAATCTGGCACTCCATCTTCTTCCTCCGCGAATGTTTCTTCTTCCTTCTTCTTCTGTGATTTCTTCATCTTCCATCGAAACATGCTAACCAGAAACTTATACCAACGAGTCACTAATATCGGGGGATCAAATATGCTCAAAAAAAATCGACGGACTAAAACCACACATAGCTTATAGTTGAGAACTAAAAGTGCAATTAAGTTAATATAAAAACTAAATTAAACTCAACTATCTTTAAGTTTATCAAAATAACAGCAAACCCCAAAATTGACTATAAATTACACTCCATCCTATTTTTAGTGTCGGCTAACTATTGATTTAATATTGTTAAGATACTAAAATATAAAAAAATATTTATAATATGTTATTTGACATTTATATACTAAAAAAGGTTTGTAAAGATTAATCTTATGTTCTCTTGTTTATAGAATAAAGTTGATTTTTAATTTAAACAATGAAATATATAATTTGAAAATATTAAAAAAAAAAGGAGTATAATTCATGTAAGTATTAACTTTTTTGAGTCCATTATATATTTATTTATCAAACACATATTTTTTTAGTATGCACTCTAACACATGATGGATATAAAACATGTATTTATTATGTGATAAAAGAATTTTCATTATATTCTTCTTTTTATAGTTATTAAGCTCAACACTTATAAATAAATATCATGCTTAAAATTAATTTGTCTATATAAGATATGAAATATTATAATAATTGTTTTTGATAAATATGACAGAGATATCATTTAGACAAACATATTTTTGTATAAGACTGAATATAAGTTTGTCAAATTATGACATACAAAATAAATAACTTGATATTTGTTCAAAAATTGTTTAGGTAAATGGCCAAAAAAAAGAGAAACAAGAATATAATAAAACATATTATTTTTCATATAATAGATACACGTTAAATATGCATCACTTATTAGAGTAGGTATACAAAAAAATTATTTACTTGAGCTATGTAAATATATATAAGAATATAATTGGTATACACTGTTAGTGTAAAGTTTTTTACACAGTCAACCAATCACAAATCATGATATGAATGACTTTTAAGATAGTTAGGATAAGAATCAAACTTTTTCAATAATGTGACAATTTATGACTGGTTGACACTATAAAAAAAAGTTACATTGACAGGACATGTCAATTAAATCATATGAATAATAGATTAAAAAATAAATACATATATGAATTATATTCTATAAGATTTTCAAATTGTGCATTTTATTTAAGAGTATAATAGCATCATCTAGATAAAAGTATATAAATCCTTTAATAGCAAATAGTACCGATGATGCTACTTAATAATATATAATTTTACAGGAGACACTATATAAATATATATATATATATATATATATATATATATATATATATAATCACTAATAGGGTTGGGGCCGTGCCATCCTAAAGCCCCCTTCGCCCTCCGCCTCTGTATCTCCCATTCCTGTGCTTAGAAGTGGATTACAATACTCATAATTTTGTTACCCATAAAAAATAATCTTAAAAATAGGACACAACCATATTGTATTTTGAGATCATTGTATTGAAAGGACATGGCAAAGACGTACGGTAGTTGTGCCTTTGTGTATGAGTGTAAAGGAAAAACGTAAGAGTGTATTTATCTTTGATTATTTTAAATGGATTGAGATCATAATATACTTTAACTAATTAAGGATGAATAAATCCTTACTTACTTACTTTACATTCATGTTCACTTGAGATATACACCCTTTATATATATAGATATACAAGTTGCTAATTAGTCATCTACTTGTGTTTTTTTTTCTTACCGCGCCAATCCACTTGAGAATAGGTGAGTTTTCGCCATTAATGTCCACGAGTAAGCATGGCAACGGGACGGGCGGGGCAGGGGCGGGTTTTGCCTTCCCCGCCCCCACCTACCTACCCGATCCCCGCCCCTGCCCCAAATCCCCATTAGGGGTGGAAAAATCGCCCACATCCCCGCCCCCGCCGGGGGTCGGGTTTCCCCGCCCCATTGGTTAAAGAAAAACAAAAAGACTCTAACCTTCAAAATGGAGTTTGAGTAATACTAAAAAAAAAAAAATTTGTTACCAAACCAATTTTATACATTGGATCCAATCCACAGTGGTCCACACTAAATTCTTCATTTCAAATAAATGAGCACTGCGACAGGAGCTTCATAAGATATCCAGTGGGGATTGGCAAGATAATCATGAAGACAATAACACAACGCTGTTCTTATTTCATATGACCAAGAATTTAACAACTGACTAGCTATCAGAGAACATAGTGTATCTTTTACAAATATGAACAAAATCTAAACAATGTATGAGAGCAAAAAAATATCATCACAAGAGAACAAAACAGTAGACTAACACATCAAACGAGACAACACAAAATTATAATTCACATGCTAAAAAGTCCCAATATTCAAGCACAAGGCTATGCAAGTAAATATTGATGCAGAAATTCAAAATGTGGTTTGAAAGACCATCCAAAGGCTATTAAACAATCCTAACTAAACCTGAATTGCAAATATGACATTTAGACTTGGATTTTACATTTTATCAAGCATCTAACCTACAACACCAACAAACATTAAACTGTAGGAATAAAGGATGTCACAGAAGCTCGTAGTTGGCTGTGAATCAACTGAAACCCAAACAAAATGTTCATATCACTAAGTTACATGCAAAAACTGAACCTAAACCTTTCTATAGTAATTATTGATTTGAAGCCCAACTGAAGCAGAGATAGAAAATGAAGAAAGAAGAAAAAGAGGAAGAAGAAAGAAGAAATAAAAGAGGTAAAGCAGAAATACGTTAAAGGATGTGGTGGCCGCAAAGGGAAGGAGAACCAGAACTCTCGCAGTGGCCGGATGACGTGGTGGACGGACGACGCGGTGGAACAGAGGGAAGAGAGGCGGTCTTCACGTCGCAACGTTGGTGGTGCTCTTCGCGTCGCGGTGGTGGGTGGCCTCGCGTCGCGGTGGTGGTGGCGCTGGGTGGCCAGAGGCGCCACGCTGCTCTGAGCCTCTGAGGTGCGATGGCGCTGGAAATGGAGAATTGTGGCTGCAGAGTGCTGTGCTTAGGTTTAGAAGAAAAGGAATAAATGATACTGTTTTAAATTTTAGAACCATAACTTATAATTGAGGGTATTTTAGTAATTTTATAACAACGGGGTGGGTTCGGCGTGGGTATCAGCATCCCCGTCCCCGCCCCCGTACATGAAAAGCGAGGAAAACCCGTACCCCAACCCGAACCCTGAAAGAGCGGATTTTCCCCATCAAAGTCGAGGCGGGAACGGGCTGGTACCCACAGGTTCAGGTTCCGCTGCCATGCCTATCCACGTGAAACTCCAAAAGCTCAAGAAATGTGTTTTCTTGCGCGATTTCAAGAGGAAACAAGAAATCATGAGAATCTTTCTTTACCCATGATCAAGGAGCACATGATTCTGTGTCTACTTTCCAACCCTTCCTAGAAGATGGGGGGAGGTAACTACTATGATGTTGTGGTAGAACCTTAGCTTTAATAAAATTCTCCAAATTATCGGGAAAAAAACCCATGATAAAGGACAGATCCAGAAGTCTATCAAACGGGGGGCGAAAACGAATAATTAATAAATCTTGAGTAATAGAATTTTTTTAAAAATAATTTATGTCATTCATTATGTTATTTCTTACATTTATTTCTTTTTTTCTTCTTTCCTTTCAAATTTTAAAATTAAATTAGCAAATATTTGATATATTACATTGGTAAATACTTAAGAATAAAAAGTCTATATTGTATGTACTAATCAATTATTATCAAAAAGGCATGAGGGAGGGAGGGGCTAGAACCCCTAGGTGCCCCTCCTCGAATCTGTCTGTACCCATGATTTAACTCATCAATTGTGATGGTTTAGGGAACATCTACAATCCTCTCTTTAAAATTGGGAGTACCAGTCCTCCAATTAAAATTTGTCGTTGATTTAATAATAAAAGATAGCAACAGTCAAGATCCATTAAGATCTATTATTTGGAATGTGAGCAGAGAGTGGACAACTTCATCAACACTGCAGCTATGAACTTCACCCTTTCCACCCGCCGCCACCATTCGTTCTCAACTTCATCAACCTCATACTGCTACCACCATTTGGTGGAGACCAATTCATCAAGTAATTGATGGTCGCGTGCTCGTATGACTATGGACGGTGATTCGAGTTGCTGTAGAGCTTGCTCTGACGCCGCTGTGTGTGGTTGTCATGACGTAGATTTGGATGGCAAAAGGGTGGTGCGCGGGACTGACGTGTTTCTGCTACAGTGTGGGGCGGCGGCAGCTTGGCAAAAGTGGGCGGAGGAGCTAGGTCGCGTGTGAGGGATACGCGGTGATGGCGGCATTGCTGGTGAGGTCAGATCCGTGCGTCAGTCAAATTTGTGGTGGTCAAAGTGCAACATGAGTGACGTTGGGTGGCTCACGGCGGTTCGAGTCTGAACATGGTGGCCCACGATGCTAGGTTCATGATGCAGTTCTACTGTGTGGTGGAGAAGGAGTTGAAAGGGTAAGAGGAGAGAAATTCTGGGTTTTTCTTGTTTTTTTTAGTGGGTGGCGATATGCGCCGTCAACTGCTTCGCAGGCGGTTGGTTGGATGAGTTTTTAGGGCGGGCGGCTGCTTTTTTGTTTAACTTGTTGTCAACAAAAATGACTGCCTATTACCTATAAAAAAAATATGAGGATGCAAACTCAACAAGGGAGTTGGAGGATGTAAGAATCGCCTGATGGTTTAGTGCGAAAAAGGAATGATGTGTATGTGTATTGAAAGAGTCTATGTGTATTAAACTCATCCGCCAATAATATGTGTATTAAAAATGTCGTCAATCCACCCAAAACACTTTAATGATCTAATAATTGAGAAAGGAAGGAATTGAAACCAAAGAGGCGAAACGCTATAAAATAGGTTTATTTCGGTTACCACCAGTTAGGGGAGGATCTTCCCATTCACTAGGTAACCACCCCCCAAAATAAAATAAAAAATTTAATTAGGTTTTTAAAAAAGTACTTGCCCTTTCATTTTTTCTAAAAAAACTAAATATAGTCCCCTCAATTAAGGTAAGTCGATAAAATGTTTACTGCACTTTCTAAAATTTAATCCAAAGTTCAGTAGTCCACTACAAACAAAACTAAAAAGCTCAATAGCCCTACCCTCTAGTTCCAAAATTTCTTTTCTTGTCAATTGTACCTTATGTATTACAAAACAACTATATATTTCTTTTCTTTTCTTGTGCCACTCTTTTTCCTTCTTTCTAACTTTTAATTTTGTCTTTTTGTCTTCTTTGCTTGACTCTTCCTCTTCTTCTTTGCCACCCATTTGCTTGCCTCTTTCTCTTCTTTTTTTGTTGTCTCTTTTACACGAAACTCAGATTTTTTTCACCATTTGATGGACTACTGGAGCAATCAACTTGCATTTTTAATACATTAGGACATCAATATATTATGCAATTAACTATCTTTTTGGGTTTCCTAGTGTCCTTTTGTTAGTATGCATTTTATCTTATGCAATATAACTATATATCTTTGTGAAATAATGTTTTAGTATATGTGGCATTTTGTATCTAAGTATGAATATTGTAAAAGTTGTATATCATAATAATTTATTCTATTAATTACAAGATTAGGCACTGCCACTAGTGAAAGTTGATTTGTAATTTTTTATTTGATGTGACAATATTTTATCAAGGGTCAGAGAATGGGGACTAGAGATTTAGCCTACTGCGGTATTTGGTTCATGAAATGTTTTATTCCCCAGTAGTTAGTAGACTATATTCCTGGAATATCATTCCCACGAATGAGACACGTGGAAAAGTTAGCAAAATATGTTTAGTTTCCACTTCAATTTTCCGGGGAAAATGTGCTACATTCGCACAAATTTCATTTTCATATTTGATTCATGTGAAATATTCTCAGAAATATAATTAACTTTTCAAAAAATACACAAAACCTAACCATTTTTCAACATCCAAACCAGAACAAGATTACAACCAAAACCTCACTCCTTCACCCAAAAATCAAGCATATATATATATATATATATATATATATATATATATATATATATATATATATATATATATATATATAGAGAGAGAGAGAGAGAGAGAGAGAGAGAGAGAGAGAGAGAGAGAGAATATCAGGTGAGAGTGCCAATTTTATGTGAGAGTGAGAAGGATTGATTTCAACCTTTAGATTAAAATTAAAGGTTAAGATTAAAACATCAATTAAACACAGTCGCGTGCTCTTCATTCTCATACCTTCTCCCTCCCAAATTTCACCTCCAACCACCATTGTGCCTCTCTCCTTCTCCAAATTTCACCTTGAAGTCGTCTGCTGCCTTGTAACTTTTCTATTTCTCTCTCTCCCCTATTTTCATTTTCAAGTTCTCATTTTTTACCCAATTTTTCTTCTTCTCCCAGCAATGCCAAATTTTTAAGTTCACGTATGCCTGATACGAGGTACATGTAGAACTATATCAGGCAACCAGGTGGTGGCATTATCTATCCTTTGTATTATACCTTATTAAAACAGAGAATGAAACAAACCCAGAAGCATATATGCTTGTTTCTTCTTAAACAAAAAAATCAACGAAATCAATGAAACAGAGCTCTTGAGATTGATTTCCCAATACTCGATCCGACACCCTGCTACAGAAAACCACAAACACCCAAATCAGCAAAATGGGAAGCACCGATTTTCAATGCTAAAACCCAACAATGTCAGAAAAATTGAAATTTTTTTGCAACGTAAACCCAATTGCCATCAAGATTTAGCATTCACATTCCACAATGATATTTTGGGTTTTGGTGGAAGATGAAGAAAAAAACGAGGTAAAAAGATGAAAACTTGAAAATGAAAATAGGGGAGAGATAAAGATAAAAAAAACACTTGCTAATAGTGATGACTTGAAGTGAAATTTGGGAGAAGGAATGAGAAAGAAAAGCATGCCATTTCTACAAGAGAAAATATTTTTCTTTCGGACCCATTTCTTGAAATAAATAAAAAAATAAGGTCGAAGATTGCACAAGGAGGAAAAGATGCTGCTTCATGGATTGAATAAGCTTCCAGTTTTTTCATTTGGTGGTGCATGAAACGTGACAAGAAACGAGGAAGAAGAAAGAAGAAGTTTGGAAGAAAAGGAGAAACCATAATGGTTGAATTGAACTAGTGCACTCAAATAAATATATTAGATTCTCCCCCAAAAACCCAATACAATTACTTACTGTTATGACCCAATCGCTCATCCACATCCCAACCACTACGAATGACAAGTCCAACCACTGCCACACGCGACCAACCAAATCCAGACACTTCCATCCACTACCTAGTCATCTCAGAACTCACCATATAGTACCTCAATCAGGTCGTTGTTGTTGCCTTGCTCTACCACCAATTGAGAGCGCCCAGTCGATCACCGTTGTAGCGCCATGTCCTTGAGGATAGGGGTGTTCGTTGATCGCTATAGATCGATTTTGAATCAAAAGGTCATTCGATCCAAAAATAAAAAACAAGTTGTTCAGCTTGGATTGGATTGATTCCTATATCAAATTCGAACAAATCCAATCCGATTAAGATCGGTTTGGTTTGGTTTGGATGATTCGATTTTTACCAACACAACGACTACAAAGTAAGTCAAAATAACATCAACAGATATAACATATAACATACTAAAGATTAAAACATTACGAACTAACAAGTATCAATTTTATGTTCGGAACATTAAAAAATTAGAAAATAACATCGGATCAATCTAATAAGTATTATTACAAAAACAAAAACCTACAGGTAAGTATAAATAAGTGTTAAATTTTATATATACGGTTCGATTCGGTTCCAATAACAAAAACCAATATGACGTCATATAGTAATACTAGAATAAATAAGTATTAATTTTTTTTATATGCAGTTCAGTTCGGTTTCAAAAAAAGAAACCGAAAATCGAATGAATAGATCAATTTTAATAAAAAAATGTCCAAAAAAATCAAATAAAATTCAATTTTGTTCAGTTTTCAGTTTTTTGGACCAATTTTTATTTTTTTATCGGTTTGGACCTGAACATTCGTACGTGCGGACATGCAACAACCCCATGAAGCAAGCACGAACCCTCACCTCTTCTGCCTCACAACCCACATCAACTTGTGATCAAGATGCACTAACACCATCCCGAAATCACACCTAAACTACCACAGACAAGAATCTGCCGTGCGCACAACCACCTCGTCAATGTCCTCACCACCCTTCTTTCTGACACACCACCGCTACGCACCTCTATGTGAATCATAACTTTCCAGATCTGTGCCCCACCTTGAACGCACAGCGCAATCGCTCGCCACTGCAACACCACTATGAACTAGACGCGAACCCAACACCCACGAGCTTCACCACTGCAAAACAGCACCGCTGTCTCACCATCGGATCGCCATCCTTGAACCACTGCTCCAGTCAGCCACCATATTCTGCTCCTCTCTCTTTGTGAGTTTGATCAACATACCATTGATAGTGAATAACTACCAAAGGACTGTTGCTACTGGGACATAGTCTACTCCTTATTAATATCTCAAAACTTTCTCATTTCCTCTCGATTATTTTCCCACCCTCATAGGTGGGAATGAAATACAAATTTTATTTTGAGACATCTTTTATTTTCACCTTACTTTTCCAACGATCTTAAAATATGTCTTGATACCAAATATTGTCTATAGGTTTTAACTTGATTAGTGACTTTAATGTTAGGATTTTTTTTTTTTTTGCAAACGAATTTACAAATGGTAGCTAGTATAAAACATATAAAAAGTGCCTAAAAAAAGACTATGCAAGTGATGATATCTCCTGCCATAAAATATTTCAACCGCAATCACTGCATCAGAATTAGCATCTCTTGGCAAACTATATAGGTGACATTATGTTGTGGTACCCTCTCTAATTAATCATTATAGGCTATATAGTCTACCTTGGTGTTCTACCCCCACGCTATTTTTTGTTCTCACCTCATAATTTCAAATAAAACCATGCCATCTCCGAACCATCTTTCATAATGCTTGCACTACTTCAAGGAGTAGAATATACTACTTTTTTGAATGTATGATGGCGAATATAATAAGGATGGGCTTGGATCCTTGTACACCTTTGTTGTATTTTCCTATAAGCGATCATTGGGAGGAATTTTCTTTTGACTTGAGTTCCAAAATATGATGCGTCGTTATTATGAAATTTACATGTACGAATTATTTAGCTGATTTCAAATGTTGATTTCATTTTATGAGTCTTTGTGCTTATGTATCATTTGAGACCTCAACCTCTACTTTTTTCAAGTTTATTGCAATATCTACATCATTATATAACTATTTTTAACATTCACTTTTAAGCACCACAACAAGAAGTTCTCATGCGCTCGATCATGAAGGTTGTTACCCGTATTTAATTTAATTATTACTAAAATTGAAGACAGCTATTAAGATATTGTCTAATTTCGTATGTGACTCTACTTTTTTATATGAGATTTTGAAATTGTTTGTCAATATTTGGAACAGGATTAATTAATGGATTTCTTTTATAGAAATAAAGTTTAGAGTAGGGAATTCATCTTAAAAAAAAGTATAAATTAGAGGGAAACACGCCCTCTTGCTATACCATCAATCTCAATGGGGATTTATAGTGGAATTTACATATTGCCTACCAACAGAGAAAATTTGAGAATCGAACCCAAGTCACAGCGAACATGAGCGAAAGGCTTGACCAGATGTGTCAATCCATATTGATTTAATCAATGGATCCTGACGCTATAGTGCCTATTTATTTGTGTTTTTAATCAATAAATTGCCTAAGACCATGAAAAAGAACAGAGAAAGATGGATAAAATATGAGATTTATTACTTAAAGAATTAAGTTGGTATGCATAGTGAATATAAGAATCAGGACGAATTTTGGTATAAGGGGTCAAAATCAAAAAAATATATAATCTAGATGTAAAGAAAAATTTAGCTAGGATATAAATTATAAAATAAATTTGATGTATAGCTAATATCATATAATATAAATCCAAGAAGGAGGATTCAAAGTGCAGGCGTTCAAATTTATCAAAGAAATGAAAAAGGAAACCAATAAAAAAGGAGAACGACTTCTTGCCACGTGACCAATTTCATCTTTAATGAAATATAAGACTATTCCAGGAAGTTCCAAAATGGAAACAGCGATACACAAAATGGTAGTTTTTGTAGCTGCAAGCCTGCAAGTGATAAGGAAAATAAATCATCATTGATGAAGAAAATCAGAGAAAAAAGTGGACATGTAATGACTTTTTTGAATTGTTTATAGAGAAATTAATCAAATTTTAGATGTGAAATGTGAAATGTAAATAGATGCAAAAAATATGGATATCACCAAGAGATTTTCTATCTTTCAATAAATCCATCATTAATAAAGGAGGACCATAAATATATTGTATAACATTAAGAAAATAAAAAAGTAGGGGTAACGGTGACATACGTAGGTCACCTCGTCCTCTACCCTCTAATAATATTAATAACCTTTACACTAATGTTCATTAATAATTGCCACATGTACTTTTATTTTAGTTATTAAAAATATATGATAATAAATAATGTTTTGTTAATATATCTCACGGCCATGTAAAACTCTTTTACATTGTTGGTATGGATTTAATTGTTGTGTATTGATAGTGTAAAATTTTTTACACTGTCAACTTATAAAAAATTATCACATTAGTAAAAATGATTGACTTTTATCTTAAGTCCTAACTACTTTAAAAGTCATTCAAATCATAATTTCTAATTGGTTGACAATGTAAAAAATTTATACTGACAGTATATAAAAATTAAACTCTAATAGTATATACAAATTAAACTCTTAATTAAAATAAAAACCTGCATTAAATAAGAGTTAATCTCATCAGATTAAAAAAACATTGTCCAATTAAGGGTTGGTCGAGTGGTAAGCATCTCGATCCCTTGAGTAGGATGACGTAAGTTCGAATTCTAGTGACGACACTTTAGTTGGGAGGTTACGAAAATCATGGGTTAATTCTCTGCTCTAAGCAGCTGATCGGGGATTTGTCTCATAACCTGTCCAAAGAACCGAAGCTTGTGGGGATAATCCGGAATGTCACTAAAAAATCAAAGATCTTAATTACGGTGATTTATTCAAAAAAAAAAAAAACATTGACTAGGGTAAGGGGAGGAACAGAAACTTCTACTTCTTCTAGACACAGGCGGTCTCAACAGTGAGGCCTCGCTCAGCAGTAACTTCATTTGCATTTTGTAAATATTGAATGAATGTGTCAATTGATACAGAACAATGTCGTCGATCAGAAATGAAATTCCGATAACAAGGGGGAGGGGACAATATGACTTGTCTATTATTAATGAATGTTTTCAGTGCAGGCTGTCTCGTCTTTGAGTACATAGTAACTTCCATGCATGTCTACCGTAATGCATCACCAATGTCGCCTTCTTCTATTCATTGATTCTTCTTTCTTTGTTGCCTAGGATTTTGACGTCTTTTTTTCTTTATTACAGGCCCCAATTACTCTTTCTAGTTTCGGTGGCTCTTCTGTTTATGATTCAGATCTAACCGGTTGATGGATAGATTTAGTTTTTTTTTTTTTTTTGTTAGATGAAAACTTTGAAATAGTATTTGTCTTGAATGATGTAATAATAATATTATTCAAATTTTATAGTATAATAGCATCTATTATTATCTATCATATCAATATTGGACCATCAATATTGGACTATAGGGGATGTCCAAAAGTCGATAGCATATTTCCGTCAATGGATTAAGTGAAGAACTACGTGAATGGACTTGACACAATATATTGGAGTCTTCATACTTATATACTATCCACCTGATTCATTCTTTACCAATGTAAGACTTTAATACTTGCACTTGAAGGCCGACGTTAGTAAGCTCCCCCTTGAGAGGAAGCGATAATTAAGAACAAACCCAAGCACTAACCATCGTCTCCACATACTCAGTCCCGTTCAATAATCGACACTGATGTTGCACCATAGGGGGGAGCCAAAAATCCGTGAAGATCTTCATCAATGGATTAAGTGAAGAACGACATAAATGAGTTTGACATCATATCTTGACCCAATTTGACCGGTTCTCCACCGATTTTCAACACAAACGGTTCTGAAAAGTCAGACCGATGTTAGGACCGGTTCATCGATTGAACCGATTGATTTGGTCCATTCCAGACAATCAAAACACATAACTTGTGCTTTTACTATCCGATTTTCTACTAGAAAAAGATAAAGCTAATAACATTTATATTTTTCAACTAATTACTGGATCATGAATGTACTAAGAGAATTTGAGTTTAATTGTTATACACAATCAGTGTAAAGTTTTTTTTACATTGACAACCAATCAGAAATCATGATATATGTGACTTTTAAGGTATTTAGGATAAGAGTCAAACACTTTAACTTATGTGGCAAATTCTGGTTGGTTGACTGTATAAAAAATCTTTACAATGACCGGGTATACCAATTAAATCCAAAGAATTTAATTAATATTTTGTTTTTGACAGATCTCCGTGAAAAAAATTTCTCTTTTACTGCTAGGCAGGCATCCATAAAAAAAATCCTCGATAATTTCATAATAATTTGCCTGGTTAAAATATTAGTTTAATGTAGCAAGTATCTCAACTCAATAAGGAGTATAATACAAGTTTGAATCCTAGTAATAAACGTTCTAGTTAGAAGTTTGCGAAAACCGAAGGTTAATTCTCTAGATCCAAAGGGGCGAAGCTTGTGGGGACTCTCCAAGATGCCACTAGGGAACCAAAAACCTTAATTACGGTGATTCATAAAAAAAAATATTAGTCTAGTCAATTTTTTAAATGAGTTTAATTAGTTTTTTTTATAGACAAATGTTAGTTTGTTAACTTGTTATGTTAGTAGAGATGGAATTCGAACTTTACACCTTATAACTCCCAACACCTTTGTCTCACATCCCAAACCACAAAACCACCTTAGGACTCCCCAATGTGTTTAATTAATATTTATTATCAGTGTAAAATTTTTTATACTGTCAATCAATCACAACTCTCAATATGAGTGACTTTTAAAATAGGTAAATGAAGATAACAGTGAAACATCTTTAATAATGTGACAAATTATAATTGGGTGGTAGTGTAAATTACTTTTAAACTGAATTAAATCCTTTTTTAATAACCCATATCATGCCATGTCATATAATAAGTGGGTTGACTTAAAAAAAAAAAAAGAAACCGACAACGTAGATAAAAATTTTACATTAATCAAATCTTAAAAAAAACACAACATTTATTTAGAGAGTTTTATCCATCCATTGCCATTTTATTTGGAGAGTAGGATAATGTCTTATTTTAATCTCTCTCTTTTTTTTAATGACATGTGTTATTTTCAATTTTATTTTTTTAAAATGATAAATATCATTTTTTTATTTTTTAATAAATTTTATATTTAAAGTATCTTTTAATTAGTTATTTTTTAATTTATATTTTATTTAAGATTTTAAACATTTTTAAAAAATCATAAATACATTTCATACTCATTAATGATGATATTTTTAGATTTCTGCTATATTGGACACGTTATGGATGACCCCACCATATGCAAGATTTTTGTTTTTGTGGCCTTAGTGTGTTAATCTGGGAGTGTATGAATCAAAGTTGTTTGTAGAAACCTGAAGAAATAACTCACTCTGGAAATATCACAAAGAAGGGGCTTTGTTTAACACAAAGCAAAAGAATTTAATGATAAATCTGTGCAGAGGCCGTGTCTCTAGGAGGAACAAATTGCTGCAGGTGATAACCTTCTATTATATGAGGGGTTGTTATGTGTATTACAGGGGTGCTGCCAAAAATTCTTCAAGGAAAGTCCCGGTTGTTATGTGTAGTGAGGGTTTTGTTTCTGTATGTAATGTCTGAGAGGTTTATGTTGTAATTGGGGGAGAGAGTTATAGCATGTAAAAAGGGAGCTGAAAATTGAGCTCATGGTAGTAGAGGAAAGTGAAGACTCGGGTTTGTGATGTACTTGATACTCTGTTTGATTTTAATCTAATTTGGAATACATGATTGAGTGCTTATTTTTCAACCCTTCTTAGAAGGTGAGGGAAGTTGATACTATGACGTTAATGTTAGATCTTTATTAATAAAATTCCTAATTATCGAAAAAAAAAGTTTGAATTGATGAATTTATCAACTTCATTAAAAATTTAGAAGTTTAGTTGATCTTTTTGAGTATAAATTATCAAAAAATACAAGCTTCTTTCATTTCCTTTCATACTAGAGGCCTATGATTGAGTCTTGCTCTCAAGTAAAATCTGAAATATCATCACATTATTTCCTGATAACAATGGCGGCCATTATGTCCAGGTAAGACACATTCCTTCCCTCTGAGCAACCTCTTTAGCTAATGAGTATGCAAAACAGTTTGCTTCCTTGTACTTGTGCACAAAGGAAACCCCTTTTAAAATCATAAGTATGTTTTCAGTTTGTTACCAAAAAATCTTTAGTTCCAAGTACATGTTACAATACTATTGACCCAAAACCAATGTTTTAAAATCGGTCCAATTGGAGGATCGAAAAATAGAGCGGTTCAAGGTTCAACCGATTCAACCGGTTTAACTAACGGTCGAACCGGTATATATATACACATACATTAATAAAGAAATCAATCAACAAGTCAAATAAAAAATGTAGCTTTTAAGATACATGGTAGTACAGAATATTTAAGTAGGCGTATGTTAATTTTGTATAAATAATATGTCTCAACTGACTAAGATAGTTAACCAAAGATGAATATTGAGTGGATTGCAATCACTGAAGTCCTGAAGCCCCCAAACAAATCAGACTAAAGTCCAAAAATACGTTCCATTTTTTTCAAAAAAAAATTTAAACAATGAACCGGTTGTTCTCTAAAACCGTTTTTATGTTGGTTTAACCAGTTTTAGGCTTGTTGAATCAGGTTTTGGTTGACTTTGCATAATCAGATCGCTTTTTCGATTCTATAATCGTAGCAAAATCGGAGAGAGCATCGGTCGACAGTCGAACCGATCCGATTGGATCGGTTGTTAAAATTAAACACTGCCCAAGACAAAGCATTCGTTGAGTCTGATTCCACAATTAATTCCTTCATTACTCTAGCATTTTGTAGGGACATTTCTAATGCAAAAACTATTGTCATAAACTCTGCTTCATTAGAATTTTTGATACCTACATACGCAGAAAACATTCCTAGGATATTATCATATTCATCCCTAATCAAGCACATCCCCTATTCCTGCTTCCCGAAACTTTCCTTTCGCTAATCCATCCACGTTCCATTTCAACTTATTTGTGGGGGGTGGATTCCATTTTAAGATAGGTCCCCGACTCCTTTCTTACTTCCACATTCTCGCACAATCTAGGTTATTTGCTACATCATCCAGGTCATAAGGGATTTTTTGATTCCATCGATCCTTTAAGCCATAATCCAAGCCTCATTTTGATAAGAAATGATACAAAAAGATCAATAGCTTATTGATTTTTCAAAGACAACTTAATTTCTTTCACACCATAAGGTCCAAATTACGACATAAAATAGGGAAGTGCATAGATTTACATAAACTTAAAATTTGGTTTTACAGACTCCTAATAGAGATTACCTCTGTATCCCACTCCCATGGATGAATAGATCCAGTAACATGTGATGATATATTATATATTAGCAATTGCTAGCATTCTTTTGAGGAAAGAAAAAAGCTGAAAAAAAGAGGGGGGAAATGAAAATTACTTACTTTCACATCACGTTTAACACATGGTCAGTTCACAAATATCAGCTGAAACTTATAAGTGTGACATAATATAAACATGAAGTCTCTAGGACAGTGCCATCTTTGCCTTTTTGTGGGGTTATGGTGTAAACAATACTATAAACATGAACCATTTCGTTTTCTTTTCCGTTCTTAATTTGTTTGCGATATTGGTATATGTAAACTTGTTGAAAATGTGTTATGGATCACGAGGAACTGATCGATTATGCGTCGGTGTCATATTTATATTCATTAGATACTTTTAATTTGAAAATGAGGGGAAAGAAAAACAAAGTGATTGTGTTAATATACTAAATTAAGAGAGGTTGCGAGTCAATTAAGAAAGGGTTATAATCATTCCAGATAGATATGTAGTATTAATTTTGTGAATAATTAGGAGTTGAATGTGGTCCCTGATTTCCCGTTGTCACTTTCAGAGGAAAATAAGTGAAGCTTTCTGAAGTCCCCAACTAGTGGAAGATTTGGCTAACTAGATGTGAAGGGCCCCACTAGGTTTTATGGTGAGGAAGACCCCGCAAGGTGGACTTGATTGACATGATGGCTTGATTTTTGGTCTTTGTTGCAAGAATTTCATTTCCACTGAAAATTTAATATTTTGATATAATAAAAAATGTTAAAAAAATTAATCATTTCTATAATATAAAAAAATATTTTTTAAATTTAATTTAAAATATCAATAAATTCAATTTCAAAAAATACATGAATTCCTAAAAAAATATATCTTACTTTTATATAAGTTTTATTTATCTATTTTAAATTTACTTAAAAAATATGAATAATTGCATATAAGACAATTTAAAAAATTACCTCTAGTTAACTCTACACTACCTTACTTTTATATTGATTTTATTTACCTATTTTAAGATTTTAAAAAAAAAATTAATAATAATTATTATTGAATTTTTCAGATTGCCCCTTAATAAAAATTATTGAATTTACCAAGTTACCCCTAAGATAGACTACAAAATTACCCCTAGTGACTACTTTAGTTTTGTATATAAAGATAACTTAATTTTATATTGGTTGTATTTACCTACTTTTTTTCTGGTAACCATGTTATAGGTCCGGGGTATTCACCACCATTAACAGTGAATAATCTCCGTCGGGGAACCTGTTGGGCACACAAGGTGGGTTCTTCCCTCCCAACCAAGTTTTCTCCATACACAAAAGTCAGGATTCGAACCCCTGACCACTTACTTAAGGTGCCCGAATCTCTTACCAATCAGACCAATCACATGTTGGTGTATTTAAATACTTTAAGATTTTTGCAAAAGTATTAATAATAATGATTATTGAATTTATCAAATTTTTTCTAAGACAGTCTACAAAATTACTCTTAATTAATCCTATACTACCTTACTTTTATATATAAAGATACCTTATTTTTATATTGATTTTATCTACTTTAATTTTTTTTGAAAAGATTAATAATAATAATTATTGAATTTATCAAATTGCCCTAAGGCAATCTACAAAGATCCCTCTAATTAACTCTAGACGACATTATTTTTATATTAGTTTTATATATAAAGATACCTTACTTTTATATTTATTTTATTTATGTACTATAAGATTTTTGAAAAAAGATTAATAATAAAAATTATTGAATTATCAAATTGCCACTAAGACAATCTACAAAGTTAACCCCAGACTACCTTAATTTTATATATAAAGATACCTTGCTTTTATATTGATTTTATTTAACTAATTTAATATTTTAAAAATGATTATTAATAATAATATTTGAGTTTACCAAATTGCACATAAGACAATCTACTAAATTACCCCTAGATAATCTTAGACTACCTTACTTTTATATATAAATATATATAAATATATCTTACTTTTTTATTGATTTTCTTTACTGCTTTAAGATTTTTAAAAACAGATTAATCATTGCCCTTAAGACAATCTACAAAATTATCCCTAGATTACCTTACTTTTATATATAAAGATACCTTACTTTTATATTGATTTTACCTACTTTAATTTTTTTTGAAAAGATTAATAATAATAATTATTGAATTTACCAAATTGCCCTAAGAAAATCTACAAAGATCCCTTTAATTAACTCTAGACTACATTATTTTTATAAATAAAGATACTTTACTATTATAATGATTTTATTTACCTACTTTAAGATTTTTTAAAAAAGATTAATAATAATAATTATTAAATTTACCAAATTGTTTCTAAGACAATCTACAAAATTACCCCTTGACTACCGTACTTTTATATATAAAGATATCTTACTTTTATATTGGTTTTTTTTGCTACTTTAATATTTTCAAAATGAAGATTAATAATTGCCCATAAGACAATCTATAAATTATCCCTAGTTAACCTTATACTACCTTACTTTTATATATAAAGATATCTTACGTTTATACTGATTTTATTTACCTACTTTAATTTTTTTTTAAAGATTAGTAATAAAAATTATTGAATTTACCGAATTGTCATGAGACAATCTACAAAGATCATTCTAATTAACTCTAGAGTATCCTAATTTTATAAATAAAGATATTTTACTACTATATTGGTTTTATTTACCTACTTTAAGATTTTTTTTAAAAATATATAATAATAATAATAATAATAATTATTATTATTATTATTATTATTATTATTATTATTATTATTGAATTTACCAAACTATCCCTAAGAAAATATACAAAATTATCCTAGTTAACCCTAGACTACCTTATGGTTATATATAATGATGCCTTACTTTTATATTGGTTTTATTTACCTACTTTAAGATTTTAAAAAAAGATTAATAATAATAATTATCAAACTTACCAAATTATCCCTAAGACAATCTACAAAATTACTCATAGTTAACCTAGACTACCTTACTTTTATATATATAAAGATAAAGATAAAGATTCCTTAATTTTGTATTGGTTTTATTTACTCAATTTAAGACTTGAAAAAAAAGATTAATAATAAAAATTATCGAATTTATCAAATTTCTTCTAAGACAATCCACAAAATTACTCCTAGTTAATCCTAGACTATATTACTTTTATATATAATAAAGATATCTTACTTTTATATTGGTTTTATTTACTTAATTTAAGATTTTTGAAAAAAGATTAATTATTATCCCTAAGACAATCTACAAAATTATCCCTAGTTGACCCTAGACTACCTTATTTAATTTATATTGGTTTTATATTACTTTTATAAAATATGTTGGGTTATTGATCATTTTATTTATAAATAATTAAAGTTATATAATATTTAAAGATTTTCAATGTATATTAAAATATAACAAATCTATATGTTTAAGAACCGGCTCAGGTTGGCGTGAATGGTTAAAGGCCTCTCGCCCCTTAACCAAGGTCTCAGGTTCGAGCCTTGGGTATGGAAAAAAATCTCAGCTGGGAGAGATGCCATTCATCGAGATGTCGAACAAACTCTTGCGGGAGATTAGTCCTCGTCTCAGGTTGGCGGTAGGATACTTCTCGAAATAGATAAAAAAAAAATCTATATGTTTAAGAAATATTATTTTAAAAATTTCTATTCTACTTGTATAATATTTTTTTTTTTTGAATTTAATGAATAGGGTGATGATTAAAACTTTCTCTTCATTTAAGATTTTTTTTTTTAGGTTTCCCAGATATCCCCACACACAATAGTGAAGACTAATCTCACGAGGTATTGAACGATATTGATGGACCGATCTCTCACAATCAATTTTTTTTCCATACACAAGAGTTAGATATCGAACCTAGAGCTGATTATATGGATTTGGGCCCATGGACGGATCGTTTAACCTGTGATTCGTGAGGGTTAGGATCGAAGACCAGACAAAATATAGGCTCATTTAAATGTGGGCCTTTTCTGCTCGATCCGTTAACCCGCGGGATCAACGGCATGTTGGTTCATTTAAGTTATATCAACATGTCTATTATATTTAATAATGAGAGATTTTATTATTTTCTTAGCAAGTAAATTTCACACCTATAGAACACCTAAAATGTAAGGTTAGATGTGACTCTCATGATAAAAATAGGGCATGTCTCTAAATTGAACGAGTGTTTACAAAAATATTTATAAATAAATTAGTTTAGTATGAGACTCTAACAAAATTTAAACATCAACCAATTTAATTGATATAATTCACTTCTCAATTGTTTTTTCAAAATAAAAAAATAGGCACTTGTAAGATTCAATAGAATTTGTAACAGAAATATATCAAGTAAGTTTAAAGAAAAATAAAAAAGACTCTGTAGAAATGTTGATGATTTTTTTTTTTTTTTTTGATGAATGAAATTTTGATGATTTGATGTAATATGCTACCAATGAATGTATTCTATCGGTGATGGGTACAACCGCTGATGGTTCTTAAATGGAAAAGTGTCGAGTCGAGCTTTAATCGTGGAGCTAATTGACCTTTGTGGTTTAATAATGATCATTATTACTTGATTGATGTATCATACTTAGGAATGCAAGGAGGTGGGGCGGACACGGATAGTACTTCCCCTGCATCCCCAGGATGAAATCTGTGTCCGTCCCCGCTCGTTACCCGCACGGATATCCTGTGGATTTCATGGATATTTATGAGTTTGCGGATATCCACGGAATATTTTTTCCAGAAAAAAATGCTCTTTTTGGCTTTTATTTTACTGACTTTTCCAGTATGGTGGTAACTGACTTTTCCAGCCTGGTGGTAACTGACTTTTATTTTACTACAATTCAGAGGGTTTCTTAAACAACAACACAACAAGTTCAAATGGGGTTTCTTATAGGGGTGTTCATCAACCGATCCAAACCAATTTAAACAGCAAAAATCAAACCGAAAAATCGAAAATCGAAAAATCGAAAACCGAAAAAAACGTTTTTTTTTCATTGGATTGGATCGGATTTCGGATCTCCTAGTGAAAATCAATCCAATCCAATCCAAACCGACCTATTATATACATATACTATTATTTTTTAAATTATAATACTACTCATACTTAAGCATTGTTTTTTATATTTTTATGAACGAACACTCTCATTCTCTTTAATATTTTTGTTGGAATTGTCAAATACTAGATGTATTGGAATGCGTATAGTTATTCATGTACCTAGGAATCAATAGTTATTCATTTACTAGAAGATTTTATGCATGTACTTAGGAATCAATAGTTATTCATTTACTAGAAGATTTTATGCATGTACTTAGGCACTAGAACTACATTAATTCTAGTATATATAGGTTTAATGTTGGTTTTCGACTTAATATAACTATGTAACGATGTATCGGTAAAAACCGAATTATCCAATCCAATCCAAACCGCATTTGATTGGATTGGATTGGATCGGATTTTTTTAAGTAAGCAAACCGATCCAATCCAAACCGCAAGTTATTTTCATCTTTGGATTGGATGGTTTTTTGGCTCAAAACTGATCCAATCCAATCCGCGAACATCCCTAGTTTCTTAAACAACAACACAGCAAGTTCAAATTATTCAAGTTCAACAATACAACAACAACAAAAACAGTATAACACAGCAAGGGAGGGAGAGGGAGAGGTGGCTATTTGGCTTAGCAAGGGCTGAAGAAGGGCAACGAACAGATATGACATTCTGAGTTTGGAGTTTACCTGAGGTTGCGACGGTGCGAGGATCCGGGTGGTGGAGGAGTGGCGCGAGGATCTGGGTGGCAGAGGAGCGGCGGTGCATGAGGAGGGTCTCTGAGTCGGGACAAGTGACGGCGCGCAAGGACGCTCCCTGAGTCACGGCGAGCGGCGAACGGTGCTTGCGGGCTTGCGGAGGCACCAGCCAGGGTCTCTGCACGTGGGCTTGCGGTGCTTGCGGGATTCGCGAAGAAGAAGGCGTGTGGGTCAGTGGGTGTGTGGCTGAAGAAGAAGAGCCGCAGCCCGCAAGTGTATAACTTCTAAGGAAAGATGAGAAATTAGGTTTGGCAATTAGTAGATATAAATAATAAAAGGTATAAAATTAATTTAAGTAACCGGTGCGGGTATCCACGGGCACGGATAGTGTGATACTCGCCTCCGCCCCGTTTATAAGCGGGTATTGAAATTACCCGTTTATTTTACCCGTGGACACTACCCGCCTCGTACCCATTACGGATTTTATCCGCGGGTACGGGTAAAATTATCATCCCTAAATTCATACTAGTAAATTTTAAAACAGATGGGAAAGAGTGCATTGTTAAAAAATAATTTTAGTTACATATATTTTTATTTGGAGAATCCTAATTAGTGATTTAAGGGGATTGATTATGGAATTAAAAGAAATATTGTATTGAAAAATGATGTATTTAATATATTATTAAAAGTGTAATACTTATTTTTCAATAAAACATTTTCTTTTATTGATTTCTTAATTAATATCGTTGGGGCACTAGTTATCAAGACTTTTTTGTATCGGGTTGAGATTTTTTTATTTTTTTATTAAAGGATGAGATTTTCTTTCCATGAGTTTAATTTTGATACATTATTAATATAAAAGATTGTACACACCCAACAATGATTGGTCATAGTTGAAGTAAGCTGCGACTCCAAGCACTTGCATTGATAGAGGTTCTAACCACTATCCTAAACCTGAGGGTTAGTTCGAGAGTTTACCTTTGGGGATTGACCTAGTCAATCACAAAAAAAATAAAATAAAATTACAAAGTTAATAAATATGACTTTTAAATAGTTATTAAAATTGTCAAATATTTTTAATAAAATAAAATACATCATTGATTAATAATGTAAAAGAAATTATATTAATAATATATTACAATTAAATTAATAAATATGGTTATATTTAATTTATTTCCTTTTTATATACTTTTAGTTAACTCCGTTAGTTATTAAATAAATAAATGTGAGAAACGCTTAACTTTTCACTTCTTTTTCTAAATTCACCGTAAGCCTTAAAGAGACAGTTTGGTGTTTGAATCAACTATGTTTCGGACAACTTTTTGTCCTACTCTGACCATAAGTGAGTGATTTTTTTTGGTAGTACCGTAAGGGAGTGATTGAGGAACATGGAATCATTCGAAATAGTGAGAGCAAGTTAGATTTGCGGTTGCGGTAAGGAAAATTGTTTTTTAACATTAGAATAGGGCCATCACAAGTAGTTTCATTTGTTTTTGTTTTTTTATATATTTTTAATATATATAATAAAAATAAATAGAAATATATATAAATTTAAATATGATATTTAAATTCAGTAAAAAAAATATATGATATTTAAATAAACAGTAATTCTTTTTGTCTAAAAGTGATTAGCTTTGCTTATTATAGCGAATATTTTGTTATAGTAAACAATGTGCCAATATAAATTAGTCATTTATTAATTTTTTCTTCAGTCAAAACTTATTATTATAATATGATTTATAATTTCAACCTACAGTCACACCTTTTTTAATTACTTGAATTTACATCCAGATGACTAAGAATGAGTTTGGAAGAGATTATAAAAAATTTATTTGAATTTTTTTTGGGTTTTCGATCAGGAATATCCCCCGTCGGAAGCTGGGACTAATCTTCTGCGGGTGAGTGAATGACATCTGAAGGCAGGAAACTCCTCCCAACGGAAATTCACTTCATACGTAAGAGTTGAGATTCGAACCCCAGTCACTTGATTAAGGAACACAAGTCTATCATCACTTATGCCAACCTCCGATGATGAGTTTATTTGATTTTAAGAGAATAGTTTATGTATAGAAACTTACATAAATAATTTAAAATATTTCTATAAGCTTTTTTTTTTAGTTTATTTTAATAAATTTATGAAAATAAATTTTTTAACGAGTTATATATAACAGTTTCAATAATCAATAAATCAATAAAAATGACAGCCCAGTTCCCGGTATGCTGGTCCAATGAAAGGACAAAACGTAAAAGAGAATGATAGACATGAGTATTCGGTTGTATTTGGAATATTATTCCACAAAAATGACATCGTATTTAAAGGTAGGAAAATGAGGAGGGACAGGCAGAAGTAACATATGAAGGAAGCAAACACTTATGTTTAACAATATTTTATTTCGTGACAATACTGTTCTCTCATTACATTCAGCCTGCTTTCCAATTTCACCCTTACATTTTTGGAGAAAATCTGTTATAATAAAGGGTAATATGTCCGCTTGAGTCAACATAATTGATTAAGTTGCTTGATGTAAATTGTGACTGTCCCGCCCCTTTTCCTCTTTTCATATTTTCTTTTCATGCAATGTCTTTTATGCGTCTTTCTTTAATTAGACGGGAAAAAATAAAGGAAAACATATTGGTACGTAGCTTATTATTTTTTATGAAATTTCTGTAAGTTAGCTGGAATTGAATCTTTGACGGATTTAGAAGTAAAACAACTCTGTGGTGGGAAGACATCTGTGATTTGGAATTGTTTTTTTCTCCACCAATGGCTAGCTCTTGATTATATAAAAAGTGGTGGTTTCTTGACTTCTTCAATGAAAAAACCGTAGAATATGCCTTTCTAAGACTGCAAATCTGTGAAAAGCTTCAAGTTTAGGGGCATGAACTCGGCATTTGAGGGCTCATTTAAGGATACAACAAAGTGAAATTACTTAAGCTATCTGTCTGGGCAAAGGAAGCCAGCACCAGGATTGGGAATCATTATGGTGGGTATTCAAAAGGCAGCAGGAAAGGATTGACCTAGTTTTAGACTCTTTAGTTTAAACTCTAACGGCCCGTTTGGTGGTCAGGATAAGGGAGGCAGGATAGGATAAGCTATCCTGTCCTGTTTTAATCTGTAGTTTGGTGAACCAGAATGATAGGATAAGCTTATCCTGTTAGCTTATCCTATCCTGTTACTTAGTTATAATTCTATCCTGAGGGTGAAGCTGGGTTAGAACCAACAGGATAGGATAAGAAAATGCTTTCTTTTATCTCTTACCTTTAATATTGTTATTATTTAATTACGGTTTCAAACCTAATTAGTCAACCTTAATACTAATTAAAATATGTGGTTTAATTAACAATTTTTATAAAAAGTAAAAAAAAAGTTAATTTTTTATAATTTTAAAAAATGGACTAATTTATAATTAAAAAGCCAAAAATATATATTATTAAATATTTTTTAATTTAAATGCATAAAACAACCACGTAATATTAAAATTTATTTTTGAAAAAAAAATATAATTTTGATATAAGGATAATTTTATCATTTGTGGATATTTTATATCATATCCAGTCATTATCTGATGCACATCAAACATTGGACAGGATAAGAGCTTATCATGCTCATATCCTATCCTATCCTTATCCAGCTCTCATATCCTATCCATCCTTATCCTATCCTGACCATCAAACGAGCCCTAAAACACTAGCTAAAGATAATGCAGGGGAAAGAGAGGGGAGTGTATGAGGAGGGTCCTCCAATGTACAACTGGATCTTTCCCATCAATTTGTGCCCTCTTTTTGGACAGAAAAAGTTGAGTCCCATAACTTGGGCTCCTCTTATTATCTTTTCTATCACATTGCCATATTTTTTTCTTGTCAATTGAGCATTAGTGAGTAACTATGGCAGTTTTTTTTGAGAATTTAAGTGACTGAAATCTGGAGAGAAGAAAATTTATATTAGAAAAGAATAAAAAAAAGTAAAAAAAAAATATATAAGTGAAAAAATTCATGAATCTAATGCTTAGTAATATTTGTTTTTTTTTATCAATAGTAATATTTGATTAAGATGTAATGTTAGAGTTATTAATGTGGTTTATGAATAACTCCAATATTCCTTACTAAAAATATCTCTATGTTAGGATTCACTCAAATGCTTCAAAAATGCTTATGCTCTAGGACATTATAATTCAAAATCATCATCAAACTTTTGCACATGCACTCATCTTAAGTAGACGCTTTATATTAATATTGTGATTTTTAAGTATTGCTGATGATTGTTCCAAAAAAAAAAAAAAACACACTATTCCTGATGATAATTTATTAATTGTATAGGTATTGCTCCAATATTTTTATCTGTCCAGATAGATCGTCTTTAAAATTGATTGTGAAACTTGGCCTTCAGTCCTGCTTATGTTCAAAACAATTGCTCAGACAAATTTTTTTAAGTGAGAGTGAGAGTTTAAGCGAATTGATTTGAATCTTTGGACTAATTCATAATTAAGGAGTATGATTTGATGTTAAAGTTAATTTTGACATCTTGATGTCATTTGATTTCATGTCCATACATATATATATATATATATATATATATATATATATATATGAGGATTATTTTTTGTGTGTACGTATACGGTTACCGTTCCCAAAAGTTAACATGTCCATTCAATTATAGGAAGCCAACAGCTGTCAAATTTCAACACCATAAAGCATGCCACGTTTTGGTGGGTGTCACATGTTCGAATAGCACCCCTCCCCATTACATAGTAAATTTACAATTTACAATCTACAAAAATACAGGGTTAAGTCGAAGAGGAGTAATAACAGCCTAACAGGTAGTAAACATTATTTTGTTTATAATAGTAGCCAAGGGCCAAATCTATCACCTAAACACCAAGCAACCTCCATTTAGGACTTATATGACCATCATCTATTACCTAAACACCAAACAACTCCCATTTCAGGTTTAGATATATCATGATGTGGATGTCTAATGTGAGAACATATTAGACTAATTTGTCTTATTATATATATATATATTATCATGATATTTTAAACTTGTTATATATATATATATATATATATATATATATATATATATATATTCTCAAAATTAAGTAAGCTAATTAAGTTGTTTTACATTTGAAAAGCAAAATTATTGTGGGAAATTGTACAATACTCAAATTTTAAAATCCTCTGATACTCGCTTCCTTTTCCCCCTCTCCAAAGGTGTTCTCTCTGTAACTCAGGCTGTCTCTACCACCAAGTGAATGTTGAGCACATGTTTTTGTTCTCTCTGAACCGCAAGGATATTGGATTTCCATCCTAAATGGTAAAAGTATCCACCAATATCCATCTCTTTTACAGTTGAACTGGAGGGAGGCTATCATGATAAGATTATGAGTCAACACCCAAATTGATGTTTGAGACCTACTTTTAATCCTTGAAAAAAATAAATTAATCATTTAGTCATTCAAATTTATAAACGCGGGACAAATTAATCTCTAGATTTAGTTCCGACGTCCATTTACTTACTTACATATCCTATTAACCATCTTATTTGGCCCGTTAGTGATCCTGCAAGACATATGACGATTTTCTACCATAAAAAATGAATGAAAAATGAAAAAAAATGTATAATTTTAAAGTGTTTTGGGTTTTAAAATCGTGTATATTTTTTCACTTTTTATTCATTTTTCAAAAAGGAAATTGGTCATAGGTCATGACCACTAACGAATTAGGTAGGATGGTTAATGGGACATGTAAGCAAGTAAATGAACTTCAAAACTAAACCTAAGGACTAATTTGTCCCGCATTTATAAATTTGAGGGACTAAATGATTAGTTTATTTTTTTTAGGGACTAAAAGTAAGTCCCCGAAAATTTTGAGGGATCAATTTGGGTGTTCACTCTAAAATTATTTATGTGAGAAAATATTCACATATAATTTGCAAGAAATTTTTCTCAAGAGTGTAAAATTAGTGATAATATATTTATTAAAATAGTTTAAAATATAAATATTATGATCAGGAAGTCTTCTCCATAATTAACTTCTCTATGGGTTCTAACTTATACTTTTAAGTAAATATTGTATGAAGTCGAAATTGCATTTAAATAATTTAAAAGATTAAAAGAATTACCTTTGATTTTATAACTTATGCACGGTAAATTAAAATGAGTAAATACTCAATCTGGTCCCTAAAATTGTAGGGTCGTATCAATTTAGTCCCTCACATTATCAATATTTCAAAATGATCACTGGAATTACAGAAAGTTAATCAGATTCGTCCCTCCGTTGGTATTTGCTGGACTATAATAACATTAAGTTGGTAATGTCAAAGATACATTTGAAACGGATAGAAATCTGCTGTCCCAAAAAATGATGTCTCGGTATCCCCCACCAATCAAATGTTGGGAATGAGCATAAATATTAATGAGTTGTGATTTTACTTTCTTAAGTGTCAAATTGTTATTGGTGGGGGACAGAGAATGTGACTTGAAATTGGGACAGAAGATCTCCATCCATTTGAAACTAAGTGAATAATGTCTGGGATGCATTGCTAACAGATCCAAATGGAGGGACAAACCTGGTTAACATTTTACAATTTCAAGGATCATTTTGGAATATTGACAATTTGGACGATTAAGTTGATATGACCCTACAAGTTTAGGTACTAGATTGGATATTTACTCAAATTAAAACGTAGAAAATATCAAATAACGGCCAAAAGGATGTGGTGGTATGAGTTTCTGGTAGGGGTGTTCATCAACCGATCCAAACCAATTCAAACCGCAAAAATCGAAAACCGAACAAACCGAAAATCGAAAAAACTGAAAACCGCAAAAACCACTTTTTTCATTGGATTGGATCGGATTTTGGATCCCCTAGTGAAAACCGATCCAATCCAATTCAAACCGACCTACTATATACATATACTATTATTTTTTAAATTATAGTACTACTCATACTTAAGCATTGTTTTTCATACTTTTATGAACGAACACTCTCATTCTCTTTAATATTTTTGTTGGAATTGTCAAATACTAGATGTATTGGAATTTGTATAGTTATTCATGTACCTAGGAATCAATAGTTATTCATGTACTAAAAGATTTCATGCATGTACTTAGGAATTAAAACTACATTAATTCTAGTATATATAGGTTTAATGTTGGTTTTCGACTTAATATAACTATGTAACGATATATCAGTAAAAACCGAATTATCCAATCCAATCCAAACCGCATTTAATTGGATTGGATTGAATCAGATTTTTTTAAGGAAGCAAACCGATCTAATCCAAACCGCAAGTTGTTTCCATCTTTGGATCGGATGATTTTTTGGCTCAAAATCGATCCAATCCAATCCTCGAACATCCCTAGTTTCTGGATCTATATATAGTTTTAACTTAGCTATGTTGGCTAAGCAAGGATGGAGTATATTGAATAACCCTGACTCAGTTGTGGCTAAAATCTTGAAGGCCAAGTATGATCCCCTCATTGTAGCTTCATGGATGCGAATTTATTAGGAGCTAACTCGTCTTACACTTGGGCAGGCATTATCCAAGTAGGAAGGTTCTTGTGAAGGATACTGTATGGATAACAGGGGATGGATCTACAGTAAAAGTGTGGAGTGGCCCTTGAATTCCTGAAGGACTAGAATTTAAAGTCCAAAATCCTATTATTTATGTTTTTAAATTATAACTGTGGTCATGGTTGTTGTAGTTACGTTAAATTCATCACAATCGTGGAAAATTATAAAAAAATTGTCTATATATTTTAAGATTTAATTGATATATGTGTATAAATTTTGTATACTATCAATCAATCATAACATGTCATTTAAATTAATTATAAATTATTGTATGTAAACATATAATTCAGATCAATGCAATCTAGATCATCATTTTCTCTCTCTCAATTAGTTTCACGATTCTCTGTATGGTATTAGATTACTCTTCTTGCCACTATGCATACGCGGCCAAACCCTTCTTCTCTTTCTTTCTCTACTTCATGAATCTTTGAATTTCTTTCATATCTTCGTCAAGCTATGAATGATCTCAATCAGTCCTAGTCAGATTCAACAAAATGTTCATTAAGCTCAAAATCTCTCCAACCTATATATTACCTATATCCCAAGAAAACCCAGGAATGATACTCGTATGTATCTCCTCCTTTGAATGGCTCCAATTATCATTCACGCATTTGAATCATGAACCGGGCCTTGATGTCCAAGAACAAGCTAAAGTTTATCAATGGTGCGATCCAGATTCCAAATCAAGATGAGCCTCTCTATGAAGCCTTGAAAAGATGCATACACAATGTTCATATCATGGATAACCAGAACCTTAATTCTACACAAGATCCGAAACCGTAATTTAGGCCGCGACGTTTTGGTTTTTGCAGTCGTCGAAATCACACAGCGATCGCAATTGTGGCCGCATCGATCGTATTTTCTCGTCCGCAATAACGAAAAATGCAACGCAACGCGACCGCAATTTAAAACCTTAATTCCCCATATCGCTTGAAGTACAATCTACATTGATAATGCCAAACATCTTCGGGATGAACTCAGAGAGATTTTCCAAAGGAGGTCATTATTTGTAGCAGGTGGTATCGCATTCTCATCGAGTATGGTTAGCTACCGGCCATGAATGATGTTGTGTGTCAGGTACCCATATGGACCATGTCGAGAAGCTATTTATGGTTTGGTATATGATTTGGAAATAGAGGAATAAGATCTGGAGGGGTCCGCAACAATTGCCATCTGATCAGGTATGATACCACGCAGAGGCAAAGCATCAAACTTTCAGTCATGCCGAAGAAAATCAGGTTGGTGCTTTAACTAGCTCGTATATCTAGTGGCATTGCATGGTCTAGACCCTTTTAAGATTGTTAAGAAATACATGTTGAAGTTGTTGTATCCACTAAGACACAGGCGTATGGTACTGGTGTTGTGGTGAGGGATTGGCATGTAGGCTTTGTGGCTGGAAAAGTGTTCTTTCCTGTTATATTCTTCTATGATGACCCTTTCTGATTTGTGTTGACTAGGCTCTTTTGTGGTTCATTTTAACTAATTGATTTGTTAGGGTTGACTATATGACCAAGTTTGATGATCTTATAATATAAATTGAAGAACCCCCTAATTGTATATCACATCTATTGAATTGATTCTTAATGCCTTATATAATACATGAATTAATATTGAATATAAACAAAATTGAGTATTTTACTGATTATAATAAGGCTAAGTGGTGTTTCTGTGCAAATTGAAAGTTAAAACTTTGGAGTCATTTGTTTGGAGGTTTAAAATTATATTTTTGGGATCACATTCTTGGAAATGTTATTAACAGTAACGTTTTCACTGGCTATTTTGGAAAACATGTTTGGTTAACATATAAAATTTGTGGAAATTATATATTAACTATTAAGTGTCAAAATTAAAAAGTCTCACATCAGTTGACTATATGTGCAAAGAACCATTTGTAATAACTTGAGCATCCCTCCCTCTATGAGCTAACTTTTGGAGTGAAGTTAAACCCAATTATTCTAACATGTTTTAGCGCCTATCACGATGTTGGGACACCCACAGATCTTCAATCCTGCAAACTTCACACTCCAGATATCCAATATTGGCGTGAGGGGTGTATTAACTATTAAGTGTCAAAAGGTCTTACGTTGGTTGACTATATATGCAAAGAGTCATTTATAATAACGACATTCCTCCCTTTATGAGTTAGCTTTTGGAGTGAAGTTAGACACAATTATTCTAACTGAAATAACTTAGAAGTTTGTTTCGAGATGAATATTTTTGAAAATGCATGTCATAATTATCAAAATACCGTATTATATAAGACATTAGTTAAATATTAATTTTCATCGCAATTGATAAAAAAGTAAAATAAAATATAAAAATCAAGGTGATTATCATATTCATAATATAAAATACATATTTTTTGACATTTTAATGATTTTTATAATTAATATATTATAATTATAGGCATATGATATTGATACAATATTAATTTTTAGATTACAAAATTTAATAAAAACTAGACAAAATGTATAAATTTAGACATTATGTCTGGCCAAGTCATAAAAGTGTAGAATTAAAAAACTAAATCTAAAGTATGTTTCAAATATATATTTTAAAATAAATAATGTTAATTTAAATATTTATCTTACTATCGTGTCGATATAGACTCTTTTATGATCCGTTTGGTGGTCAGGATAAGGGAGGCAGGATAGGATAAGCTATCCTGTCCTGTTTTAATCTATAGTTTGGTGAACCAGCAGGATAGAATAAGCTTATCCTGTTAGTTTATCCTATCCTGTTACTTAGTTATAATTCTATCCTAAGGGTGGAGCTGGGTTAGAATCAACAGGATAGGATAAGAAAATGTTTTCTTTTATGTCTTACCTTTAATATTGTTATTATTTAATTATGATTTCAAACCTAATTAGTCAACCTTATTACTAATTAAAATATGTGGTTTAATTAACAATTTTTATAAAAAGTGAAAAAAAAGTTAATTTTTTATAATTTGAAAAAATGGACTAATTTATAACTAAAAAGCTGAAAATATATATTATTAAATATTTTTTAATTTAAATGTATAAAACAACCACGTAATATTAAAATTTATTTTTGAAAAAAAATGTAATTTTGATATAAGGATAATTTTATTATTTGTAGATATTTTATATTATATCCTATCATTATCTGATGCACATCAAATATTAGACATGATAAGAGCTTATCATGCTCATATCCTATCATATCCTTATCCAACTCTCATATCCTATCCATCATTATCCTATCCTGATCATCAAACGAGCCCTTAATAGATAAAAATTGCATGCTACAATGGCTGAATGAACAGCCATCTTAGTGCAAATGAATGCAAATATCAATCAATAAACATAGACAACGCAGAATATCAACGTGCAGCAAGAGAGTGAAAATATGAGTTTTTTTGGATTTTTCTACACTGCATTTTTTAGGGTCATTGTAAGACATTAGTTAAGATTTAAAAGAATAAATTTTCACTTAAAAATTAAATATTTCCTTTCTTTATATATTAAATATATCAATTCTCAATAAAATTTTTTTTTATTTTTTAATCAATGTCTTAGGACATTCGAAGTATTTTCTCATTCGATAGGTGAGAGACTAATCTTCAGGGATACTGACATACTGTCAGATGCCTAAACAGAAACCAATCCCAATAGTATTTTTTTCATACGCATGAATTTAGGGATCAAATTCAGGATCACATGTTGAACGCATGATTTGGATAAGGTGATTTTGGGGGAGAGGGAAGTAGGAGAGAGAAGCATGTATGTTTGTTTGGTTATGGGGAAAAAATAGGGGAAAAAAAAAAAAGACAAGTGGGAGTCATCCTAAATAAAATCTCTCAAAAAATGGAGAGAAAACCGATCAAAGTAGAGGACAAAATTTGAAATATTAACTTCTGCCTTTATTTTCAACAATGATATAAAATTATTAATATTATTCATTATACTAAAATTTAACTTTTTTTTCACTTTTACTTTTTTTTTCTTTTAATCCAAACAATTTAAAAATTAATTTATTTTCTATCCATTACTTCTTTCCTTCATACTTCTCTCACCTTACAAACAAAGCATAAGGGATTCAAATTCTTTCCTCTTGTACTGGCACACATTTCTAGGGATTACTGTCTTATATTCTCATATATAGTAATTATTCATACCAAACAAACACACCCTTTAGGCCTTAACAGAGGGGTTAGAGTGGCTGTGAGAATGATTTGGAGATACAATAGCTGTCCGTACATATCTTTCTCACTCCAACCCGAAACATAGGCTGCGATGCGGATCTCTCTCCCTTTCAAATCCCTATGCGGATCTGCGTCAGCGAATCTTGGGCTTGTAAACTAAGCACAAAACAATGAGGCATAAGCTCAATTACCAAAACGCCCTCTACTTCCCTTTCCTTTTTCGCAGTTGCCCTCCATCACGTTGACCCAACCAAATGGCTTTTTCTCAAAGGAAGATATCATTAGACATTAGTTACTAACTTATTATTATAATTGCACGTCCTTTTATAGTTCATATCTCTCGCATTACTGAGTACTGAGTAGGTAGAATCAAAAGTATAGATAATTTTTTTTTTACTTAAAAATTAGATTAGAGGAAGTTACGTCTCTTTCTAATGATAGAAAAGATCATCCATCTCAATTAGGATTTATAATAAAATTTATATATCTCCTATTAATAGGGATAATCAGATAACCTTTTGTCCAGTCAAAAAAAAAAATCTTTTATCATTGGATATGTCAATCCCTATTGACATAAATATGCATAAATTTAATGAAATCAATTGTCATTAAATAAAAAATTGTAATTCTATGTATTCATGGCTGGCTTCTTAAAGATTGGGAGATTGTTTTCTTCCATACATAGAGAGAAGAAAATCGATGTGCTGATTGGCATCCCAACGGGAGTATTCACCAAGGGCAGGGGCTCATGTTATTGATACTCTCCCGACGAGCTTGTAAGTCTTGTTGGTTATGATTTGGCTGGGATGTCTATATCCTGTCTAGTTTCTTTTGATTATTAGTTAGTCCGTTGGTGGGCCTGTGCCCCTTTATTGTTACCAAAAACATTGGGTTGATATGATGTGAATTAATGTGTGTATAAATATATCCAATAGTATTATTTTATTTTTAAAATGCGTTTGGTGTTTATAATTTTTATCTATTAAATTTGAGTGTTTTAATTTGAAAATGGTTTAATTTTTTATTATTAATTTTTCTAAATTTAATTTTGATTTCAATTTAACCATGTGTATTATCTTTTCTTTTTTAAATCACAAGATGTTTTCAAATATTCAGCCAATTTGAATCATTTATTGAACCTATTTTGTGAGACTATGAAGATTATGTAATCTTTTCACAAAAGTTGCTTCTCTGAAATTTGAACTTGCATCCTCATTCCATGAATAGAAATTATTTATCATCTCAACCTGTTATTTATGAATTGTATATTATCCTTTTTAATTTTATTTTGCTCCTTTTTATATACATTTTCTAAAACTTTAATTGAACTTTGAAAAATCATGCAAGACACATCATACTTGCTAGTTCCTGAGGGCGTCTGATCATAAACATGTCATTTGTAAAAATTGGGAGTGTTCACATCCAATCCAAAAAACTACAAATCAATCCAAAAAGGTAAAATCGATCAAAACTAATTTAATTGGATCGATTTAGATTATTTTATAAAGAAAAGATCGGTGCAGTTCGTTTTGGATTTTGATTTTGATTTTATTTTCTAAAACTAAACTCAACTATACCAAACCACATATGTTAAACTTGTATATGCATTATATACTTTAAAATTACACATTTATTTTAAGTTGTGATTTTTCTTTATATCATCATTGATTGAAATTTGTGTATATAGATTATTTTTGAGATAGAAAAATTCATCATATTACTTTGGTATCTTTATTTGAAAGATCAAAATGGGAAATAAATCTTAAGGGTATTTGATGAAAATAAAATATCAATAGTTTTTTTATACTAAAAAAAAATATCCATTTATTTAAATTGATAAAATACATCGAAAAAACACAAATTCAATATCGCTAAAAACCGAAAGGATGAATCTGCGAACAAACTCACAGCATCCAGGTTAATAGCATAAAATAGCAAAATGCCTACAAATGTGACAAAATCAAAGTGACCGGAATACCCACGCCTCCAGGTCTGTAACGTTGACGCCCAAGTCTTGATTGAATCTGTAATGGATCGAAGCTGATATGCCAATCTGAATAAAAGGTAAACCAAACAACGCCGCACCAAGATGACAAATAAAACAATGCCGCACTTTGTAACACCCCGATTTTTCGTGCTTTCTAAGGACGATAAACTCAATTAAGGAGTTTATATTTTTATCTGTGTTTTAGAAAATGATTTTGGGAAAACTAAAATCATAGTCTTGTTTCATAAAATCGTAGGAGCCTTCGGTTAAGTTTTGGGCCGAAAACTCAAACAAAAACTGATCTACGTTTTTCAGATGATAGTGTTTTGTACTATCACGACCTAATCTGGACTAATAAACGAAACCATTAGTCTTAGAATTTGATCCTCTATCTTTTCCATAAAATGTGTCGTGACGTCCAAAATATAAATAATATTTTATATTCGGGCCGATAATCGATCGAGAAGACGATTCGAGCTGTCTTAGGGTTTTTCGAGACTCACGATCAGATGTTTTTCATACCAACCTTGTGTCAAGTTATTTGAGGAAGTCATACCAGTGTCGGGATGATTCCAAATATCGGGATGTGAATTGACCAAATTGCCCTTGGTTAATTTTTTATTACAAATTTACCTCTCCTATTATTAAACTAATAAAACCCTAAATATCTACCAACTTTCACTCTCATCCTCTCACTTTCTCCCCTCATTTTTTCGGCAGCCCCCTCCCCCTCAACTCCATCTTCTTCCTTTCTCTCATTTCTCTTTTTCTCTCACACAAAATCTCCATTTTTGAAGGTGAAAAGCTTGGCTTTTTGTGAAGCAATCTTCACCAAACTTGGAGTGGATCATCATAGGAGGTAGTAGTTCAACTCTATCTCTCTCAATCTCTCCTTTCTTTCCTCATATTTTCATGATCAAGGATGTTAGGGTTTTGTCCCTAAAATCTTCGAAAATCCATGAAAAATTGTAGGAAAATCGTATCTATACCAAACCAATTTCTATGGCCTAGGTTCATGACATACTTGTATGATCCAAGAGCTTAGAGCCAAGAAATCTCCCTAGCTATGTTTTCTAGGTGGAGGCCCAAACCCCCTATGTGTGTAGGGTAGGGTTTTGGTTGGTTTTTGATGTTCTGATCTGATATCTAGGGCTGTCACACTTAGTTAGGGTGTTATCCAGAAAATGAGAAATTTTGGAGCTCCCTAGCTATTTTTAGTGTAATAGGGCCGAACCCTAGGGGTGGTGCATTAGGAGAAATCTTTGTTTTGTAAGTTAATGTCGATATGTTTTACGTGTATGTAGTGATCGGCAGCGTGCTAGGGCGGTGAACAAGTTGATCGGGTGTTCAACGTTGAGCTGGAAGCTACAAGAGGTAAGGGGATAAACCTGAGGAATTCCATTTCCGACAGCTATGTGCTGCATCGGTGTCTGTACTGTATTTAAATAGTTTATATCTGATGTTAGTTGATTTCTTAATTGACTGCTGTTGATTGGAATATGCATTGATGTACTGATGTATTGATGTAACTGCTGATATAGTTGAATGCATGTTATACTTGCTGAATGGTTATATGGATGTATCGTGTGCCCTGCTGTGGGATTTAGGCATTAGAGGACCTAATTTTGATTAGGATCCGACATCGTGTAACTTAAAAGATTTAAAAGTCTGAAATGCATTTTAATAATGAGAAGTGAAGTTAAAAGCAAATAGGGCATTAGAAACCTTCAATTGTCCTAATTTGATAAGTTAACCCTTTGAGCAAAGGCATTTTGAGAAATGTGGTTTCCAAAATCATATTGAGTTTATTCAAGAAAAATGAGGTTTTGCAAGCTTTGTTTTAAGTTCGTATTTTACCGAAAAATAACGAAAGAAAAAGAAATAGTCTGTGGACTACATTTTGTTTTATAGAAAACCGATCCCGATGACTTTGTGTAAGTATCGGAGATTTGGGTTTTTGGTTTTCGAGTTTTCAAGGAAAGTGGTTTTAAAGCTTAGAAACTAGAAACCGAGATGTCGGGGTTCTAGGGTTCTGCAGAACACGTGGATCAAGGATCCGTGTTAGTTTGTGGTCCGAACGGCTTAGGGACGATCTTTGTGGTCCTGTAAGCTTGAGGATGTTTTTATGATCTTGAATCCGGCGTCCTTGACTGGTGCATCGGTTAGGGATGTTGGGATTTGAGTTGTTTTGGACTAAGTGTCCTCTTTTGAGAAAATGTGTTTTGAGGCTTAAAGAGTCTAAGACATTATAGTGGTTGTTAGCGTTGATGCTACAACGAGGAAATATTGATGCAACAAAGATCATTATCGGAAACTAGATAGGTTTCTCATGCATTAAATGCGGGGCAGACGTGCCGTGAAACGGGGGACCTTGATAAGCAAGGAGAACCTGAGATGACTTATTTGTCATGACATTGTGCCTTGATGGACAATGGTGTCATACGTGTTCTGGGAACGTATTGTGCCTTGAGTTGGACAATATAGTATGATCGTATTCTTGTGGAGTACTTCTGATTGCGCCCCCATGTGAGAATCGCGTAGTGTCATGGGATTCAAAGTACTCGTTTTTGGGCCAAATATTGGTGTAAATCCTTAGAGCCTGATCAGCTCATTGCGAATGGTGATGGGATTTCCGGAAATCTAGAAATCTAGTTTGAATATTAGTTGAGATATATGGAAGTGCCATGCATACGTTTAGGAGATAACGTTGATTGTGGGGTACGAAGCCCTTGTGCATTTACCGCCATTTGTACTTGATGATATATGACATGTTATATGATGATTTGAGTGAGTTACAATATATGAGTCTGTTGTGTGGATTGGGCATATAGTTGTTGTTTATGGATTCATATATTGGTTTCTCACCCTTGCATGTTTTTGGACGGGTTGTCCATTGGTATATATATTGTATCGTGTTTACAGATGGAGCCGACGTCAGATCACCTAGCGCACTCAGGGATGCGCGTCCTAGCATTTGATCGGAGGACGGACCCAGCCGCGTGGGTGATCCACCCAGGGGTGGAAAGTGCGGCGTACACTGGACCGGTTTGCACCGTAAGCGGGACGACTGAGACGGGACCGCGGAAGAGTACTAGGACAGTGGAGACCATCCAGGTGCCTCTCCCTCCCATCGGGTTGATGCTGTAGGCCCTTATGGAGCAGGGTGTGATCGAGTCGGTCGCCCCCGCTGCACAGTCCCCGCAGCAACAGCTACCCCAGACGCCTCCCCCGCCTTTTGTCTTGGTAGCGGGCGAGCACGTCGTGGAGGATGTGGGGGAAGAGGAGGAGGAGGAAGACCCTGAGGAGGATCCTCAGGAGGACCCGGAGGATCATCTTTCGGATGCTTCCGATCCCCATCCACAGGGGAACGGGAATGTAGGTTCCCAGAGTTCTTCCCCTGGTTCCAGCATTGGACCTCCCTCCGGGGGATTGTCCAATGGCTTCCATTAGTCGGACCAGCTTAGGGTGTAGACCTTATATTTTGAGGCAGCGGTTTTTGGATAGTCTGTTAACGGCTACTGATGGCCATAGGTTTTAGAGATATGGTTCCAGACTGTCGCTGCCTAGTTTATAGCTTTTTAGGAGTTCTTTCTTTGATCTTTTGTAAAGGGACATGTTGTCCATAGTTTCAGTTGATGTATATATATATATATACCTTGTTATTATTATTATTGCATATGAGTAGTTCTGTATTATCTGGAGTGGTACGTATACGTATTAATAAGAAAAAATTTTGTCACGATTTTCAGAATCTGCTTATACAAAGGATTTATTTTCCGAAAGTAAAACCAGCGAAATTTTATTTACCGTTTCATTAAGTGTGTTGAGTTACGAAAGTGGCACTGGGTTTGAGGGTGTCACACACTTAGACGACGAATCACGGAAAAACAAGGAAGAAAAGCCAAATCTATATGAAAAAATCACTTATTTAGATAAAAGGAGAGAAAAAACGATGTAGAGGGTTAATTCTAGGCCAAAAAATGACCCAAAACCACCCCTCCGATGGATGAGGAAGAAGGAAGAGAGGAATAAAGGAAAGGTTAAGAGAGAGAGACGGCTCTAGATTTTCTCTTTCTAAAAGTCTAATAAAATATCAATAGTTGAATAACTTTGAAAATAGAAAAGAAAATTATTTTGAATGACCTTATAAATGGTTTATATGACCTCATAAATCATTTTGAGTTTGAACTTTGAACGTTATTTGGTTGCATATTTTTTTTTTATTTATTGTTAAATACTAAATCATCCGATTTAATTCAAACCAATTTTAGAATAGCTCAATTTTTATATTAGAATAAAACAAATCCAATCGAGCAACAACTGGTTACCATGTTTGGATATTTGATGATTTTTTTTTTGTTTTAAAATCAATTCAAACCAAACACGAACGCTTCTAGTAAAAACCAAAATAAAGATATTTTCTCTGGTGAAACAAAATAAAGTTATTTGTTGATTCCGTTTCTTATATTACATTAATGTTTATCATATTTCAGATTTTTCTATTTTTATCCATCAAAGACTGAATCTTATAAGAATTATAATTAGCTACGTATATTTGATTTTAGAATAATAATGATTCCCCATATATATATATATATATATATATATATATATATATATATATATATATATATATATATATGATGAATTTTCCTCCCTTCTTTCTGGAATATCCCAACCTAACATATGAAAGACTACCAATAAGGTCCAACACAGTAATTAGTAGATAGTTGAGTTTCTTAAACATGCTGTCAAGAGTTGGATTTCTACCATGTATATGAAAAAGACTTTGTTGGAAGAGTCAAAACTCACTTCGGTGATTTATATGCTTTGAAATGGATTAATCTCCGACTATCGGTTGGGGATATTCTTGTGCACATAGAAAAGAGACTACTCTCCACCTTTGTCAATTTATTGATTTCATTGTTTCTTATACAAATATTTGAAAACAATGAACGGAATGAAATCATTATGATATTTTACAATAATTCCTTAAAATAAGCAATGGAATCAAGAAACTTGAAACAAAGCAAACCGGGTCTTAGTTGGTACAAATGAAAAAATAAAAGTTAGAATGTATGAATACGATATTTGTGCAAGTAAGAGGGTGTATGGGTAAGATTCAAATAACTGTTTTTCATTGTAAAAGTTGTTTTTTAGTAGAATCTGATATATTTGAATAAACTGATTAAATTGCAAAACAATTATTTTTCTGGAAAAAAATTATTTTTAGAGAAGCTAAATTTGAAGCTTATTTGAAAGTTGTTAGATTATTTTGAAATCAATAATATTCTTCCCATTTCACCTCTCTACAAAACTAACTTCCAGACAAATTGTTCCTCCCAAAATTGGATCAAGTCCAATTAACCAACAGGCCTATATGGGAAGTGGCGTCAGGCCCTATAGCGGATTAGCCACGTAACCCCTATGCCCCTAAGCCTCATTTCCCGAGTGGTCTGTGAAGGGGTGGAAAAATGGGTTGGGTCCGACGGACCAACCCGTTTAATCCGCCTATTTTGGTGGGTTGGGTTGGGTTCTCAACCCACCAATCTGTTTTGACCCGTCCCGTTTAACCCACCAAAAAGGCGGGTCAGAGACGGGACGGGGCGGGTTCCGCCAACCAGCCTATTCTAAAAATATATATATTTTAATTAGTTTTTTACTTTTTTAATAGTTTGGAGGCGGGGTTGGTTGACCCGCCAACCCGTCAACCCATTTTCGGTTTTTACTCCTAATTTCTATATTTTATAATTGTTTTTAATTTTTATTTTTATTTTTTGGCGGGTCAATCCATCAACCCATTTTTCTAGTTTTTGTTTTTGGCGGGCTTACCCGCCAACCCACCACTAAACAGGGTTATGGCAAGTAAGGATAATGGGTCGGATGGCCAAAGCCCGGAAAAAAAAAAAGGAGTGACCTAAAGGCAATGCGGCTCACTTAGAAAATGACACGTAGACGAAGGGATCTTCTGGAATATACAACCCAATCCATGGCACATCCGCGAATCACGGGATCCTAGGCAGTGGGCAGCACAACAGGATTGAGGGCATCTCTGCGAATCTTGTTAAAGAAATGACGCCGACCTAAACGATAAACGATCGACGCCTATGGAGCCTCCAATAGAGATGTGTGTGTGTAAATACATATATATATATATATATATATATATATATATATATATATATATATATATATATATATAACCCTCTTAGGGTAGCATAGGCAGCCAATTTTCATAAGAGATTTCGTTCAAAATTATTCATTTGTAATCCTATTATCCCGTTCCACTTTATCGGAACACAAATATTATATATATATATATATATATATATATATATATATATATATATATATATATATATATATATATATATATATATATATATATATATAAAACTTGATATCCTCTTTTGTAATTTACTATATAAAAGTGATTTTTTTACATAAATCAAATGAAATAAATTATCTTAAAATTGTTTTTCAATAAACACATCCAAACATGAAACTAGTTCTATTATAATCGATTAGGTATATAATTGATTGTTGAAATAATTAATTTTTTATATCTAATCCAAACACATTATATGTAACTCTTGGCCATTGGCTTGTATTCTGTAAGAAAAATGATTATGGTACATTTATTTTGAGTAATATTTTCTTATAATTGAAGTGACAAAACAAGGATAAAAATATGAGTTTAATTGTTATGCACCGACAGTGTAAATTTTTTGTAAATTTTTTTTACATTATCAACCAATCACCAATCATGATGTGGATGGATAAAATTTAAACTTTTTTTACTAATGTGACAATTTATGATTAAATGTTTATGTAAGAAAGTTTTACACTGTTAGTGTATAACAATTAAACTCTAAAAATATATAAAAATAAGAGAAACTAATAAATATGTACAAAAAAATATTGAATAAAAAATTATTAGATGATACAAATATATATATATATATATATATATTACAGTATTATCTAAATAGGTTTAGGATTTAATTTGAATACATGGTTAGTATAAAAAAATTACATTGACAATCAATTATGTATTATCATATTATTAAAAATATTTGATTTTTATGATTATCATCTTAAAAGTCATATAATAATTTAAAAAGCTTTATATTGATCTTGTATCAAATTAAACTCATAATTTTATATTCAAAACTAAAAAAATCATATGATTTTAGAAGGACCAGTCTATCATACTCGCTCTAGTCAAATGATTAACAATATTCCTTGTTTGTTATTTGGCCACATAAGTTTTTATGATTTCTAATCTAGTTCATTTTAATTATATTTTCATCTCACGTATATTGATATTAATTTTGTTCTAACATTAAAACTCGAAGTGAGCACAAAAAGAAAAGCTCCAAGTAAGTGATGTCTCTAGTTTTTATAAGCCATGAGTTCGTGACTAGACTCGTCGAGTGAGGTGGTCGATTCCCGCTCTAACTCATTGAAAATGAATTCTTTGCAGTTGAGAATCGTGGAGTCAGATGATCTCGACCGTATGATTTTGATCGGACGGCTCATAAAACATGTAGATTTTGATATATTTTTTTTTTACATTTGAAATACCAATCTTGGAATCGGGACAATCAGACTGCTACTAATATGCTGACTGCCTGAATGTAGTGTCTCACAACTACAGGGAAGTGCGATCCCTAACTCATCTATGATCTAACTTGCTAATTAGGTCCAATTTTCAAACTGTAGGAATAACAGTAAACCAACAAAATTTCCAATATGATGAATGGATACTAAAAAAATAAAATAATATAGTGCCATATATATTTAATAAAAATAATAAGAATTTTGGTTTATTTTTTAAAATATAATTTTAATTTAGTATATAATCATAAATTTAAAATGTAGTAGCATTCGAAATAAAGTAAGTTTGAGAAAGAATGTTATTGGGAGTAGAAAAATTTGAATTTTTTTTTTTTTACCAATTGAAAAAATACTTAAAGTAACAAAAGTCATTAAGAAATAAGACACTACACAAACAAATGTAAAAAAAATCTATAAATGAGAAAATTATTTTTCAAATTATAAATTTAAACAGTAACTTCTTTTTTGTTTGACAAAATATATTCCTTCATAAACAATACAAATTCAACATCGCTAAAAATCGAAAAGGATGAATCTACAAACAAATTCATAGCACCCAGTTTAATAGCATAAAACGGCAAAATGCCTACAAATATGACAAAATCAAAGTGTCCTAAATACTCATGCCTCCAGATCGATAACATTGACGCCCAAGTCTTGATTGAATCTGTAATGGATCGAAGCTGATCTGTCAATCTGAACCAAATGAATACCGTAACAAGACGGGAAACCAAACAACGCCACACCAAGACGATGAACAAAACAATGCCGCACTCAGACGACGAAATCATGGAAAAACACGAAAGAAAAACCAGATCTATACGAAAAAATCACTTATTTTGATAAAAGAAGAGAAAAAAGATGTAAATGGGTGATTCCAAGCCAAAAAATGCCCCAACTCCTGTGGATAAGGAAGAGGGGAGTAGAGGAAAGGTTGAGAGAGAGACGGCTCTTGGTTTACTACTCGTAACTTGTCATTATATCCCTTGCAAAATATAACAGTAACTTCTATTATATATAATATAATATGAATTGATTGATAAATAACGTAAAAAAAAGATGAAAATATATTAAGAATTTAATTTTAATATATTGATGTTATAAAATTTTTTATATTGTCAAATAATCATAAATTATTTAAAATATGATTTATAATATAATTATTATAAGATTTAAATATATTTAATAATATTATAATTTATAATTAATAAATAATATAAAAAAATCTCATAATGAAGGGAAAATCTGAAACTACACGATAAATCACTAACACTTCGTTTGGTTTAAAGGAAATAAAGTGGAAAGAAAAGTAGAGGATAGAAAAGGAGAAGAAAGGGGAGTTTTCCCTCATTTGGTTAGCTTCATGAAAAGGGAAGGAAAGAAGCATACTGATGGGACCCACGGCCAATTTTGTTTCTGCGCTAGATGAGAAGAAAATGGAGGAAAGGGATGAATTTTGATAAAAAAGACCTTATTGTCCTTGACCCATTTCTGAAGCTCTCTTCACCAGATCCACCACTAAACTTGCTCACCAGTCACCAAACAACAACCAAGCACCTAACATCCTCCAAACCGCCACCGCTCAAACCGCCCACGGGATCCGACGCTGCCTCTCAGATCGTGCGCGTTTCCAGTTGTCCAGGCGTTGTTGCACAAACGCTACCCACCATGTAACCGTCCTTAGCCGTTTGCAGCTCAGCACCTCTCTTCTGCATTTCAACCCTTGTCAGCAGCTCATCACCTCTCTTTTGATGGCAAATAATTTATTTGAAGAGAAAATTATCAAATTGTTGCTTAGCTGTCACCCACCTTTTGAACTTACGTAATTCAATGCTTATTTATTTGAAATTGTAAAATAAATATTATTAAATTTATTAATATTTTTAAATTTATCCACTAACCGACTATTTTATTTTTTCAGGAGAGTATATTTTACATTTTATCTTATTTATTATATTGCATTTTTAATTAAGGGCATTTATGTCATTTCACAATTATGATTTTTTCTTTCCTTCCACTTTCTACTCAATCAAACAAGGGGAGAGAAAAGTTTTGATTTTCTTTCCTTTCATTTTCTCTCCTACCAAACAACTATATAATCATCTCATTTTTCACTTATTTTCTTTCCTTTTATTCTCTTTCCTCTTTTTTTTTTTTTCTGTACCAAACATAGTGTAAATTATGTGTTGCAGTAGCTGAGTGTGTGAATTTATGTAGGTCCTGCGATAAGTGCTGATGACAATCAACGGCGGTGAAACCACCAATCATAGGATATTGTCATTGAATGGGAAGTTATTATTATGATAAAGAAATGAAGACTCTGCCTACAGTTGTTAATCCGAGGAAGGACAAACTACAGAACAGAACAGACCAGAGCAGAGCAGGGTTTCTTTAGCTTGTTTTGTTATTTGATGCCAAGTCAAGTCATTCCCTACAGTCTTCCCGCCTCCGTTGGTGGGCCTCACTACATATATTCATCCAAAAAAAAAAAATTAGGTTAAATTAATTATTTAATCTTTATATATAAGATCGATTTTTAATTTAGTTTTTATGTATAGAATTTTTTAAATTAATTCTTATATATAATTATTTTTAATTTGATTATTGCCTTTTATTAATATTATAACGTTATTTGTTAAAATTAAAATGTAAAAATCAAATTGAAAATGATTGTCACGTGTAGGGATTAAATTCGACAAAAAAATTTTGAATTTAGTCCCTACACATGACAATCATTTTCAATTTGGTCCCTAAATGTGACAATTATTTTCAATTTGATCTTTGTCATGTGATGGAGTTATAATACCAATAAACAGTAATGATCAAATTAAAAATAATTATACATATAGGGACGGATTTGAAAAGTTTTTAGATATAAGGACTAAATTGAAAATCAGTTTCACATATAGGGACCAAAGTATTAGTTTAACCAAAAAATTATTAGGTGCTCTGAAAATTAAAAATAAAATATTATCATTTTATATAATTAATTATTTATCACTATAATCATATCATCAAAAATGTTAATATAAATATGATAATGATTCACACAACTACATGATGTATGGATTTGACTCGAGTGAGTGAGGCTCTAAAGTGAAAAAGTAATAGGCTATCAATCATTGATTTGATTAAGTGTATAAAGATCTTAACCCATTAAATGATCTAAAAATTGAGTTAATCTATTATATGATCTAAGGATGGATATAATTTTCTATTTTAGACCTTCACTCATTTTAAAGAACTTAAATTCATGATAATTGAGTGCTACAGGATAATTCTTTTTTATTATCCTAAAAGTACATGAAAATTTGTTTTTTATGTTACTATTTAATGAATGTTGATGTATGAAAACGATGTACGCATCCCGAAGTCCATAGAAGCAGACAGAGTCGGTCGAACATGAGTATGTAAACCTATGGCTATGGTGCTTATCAGCTTATCATAATAAGAAGCTGCAATGCTGCGACAAAAATGTTAGTGGGTCTCTTCCGATTCTTCTGTTGCAAAATGAAACAAGATGAATGCATGGAGGGACTAAAAGTGGATCCAAATCTTATGGCCCGATACCATTTTGGGCTTCTACCCTGGTGCATCTACCCAATAATAATTGCGTTCAAACTTCAAACTATAATCTTATGATAGCCTTTCGTTGCCATTGTGAAAACGAAAGAAAGAAAATTCAACGTTGTCTGTGTTACGTATGCATCCAAAAGTACCACTCAACTAATCTACAGTAGTGGGTGTTTGAGTTTACTCCAAGCAAACCTGATTTTGTGAGTTCAAACTTCAAACATGTACTTCATGAAAGGATTTGTCGGCAACTAACTTTCCTAGAGCTGCAGGTTTAAGATATTTTTTTTTTTTATAATCATCATATAAGTATGAAGTATCCATCATTATTAACAGTAACTACTCTCCGTCGGAAAAATTATTGGACGCACAAGATGAGTTCTTCCCTCTCAATCGGATTTTTTTCATACAGAAGAGTCAGGATTCAAACCTCTGACCACTTATTTAAGATGTCTGAGTCTCTTACCATTCAGATCAACCATATATTTCTAGTTTAAGATTTTTTTTACCTGAACAATTTTAGGCTTTGTTTTTTTTACAAAAGATAACTTTTTTGATTAAAAAAAATCACTTCTAACATTTATATGTTTGGTTGTTTAGGCTTTTATTAAAAAGCAAACGTTGAGAAAAAGCTGAAATTCAGCTTTTACGAGAAGTTACATTTTTCAGCTCCTCAAAAATCATATTTTGTAAAATCACTCTTTTAGAGTAATTTATAATTATTTTTTTTAAGACTAAATAAATGGGCCTTAAGAATAACATTTTAAGTGATTTTTTGATAATTTCTAGAGAGAATCACAATTTAAAAACTCACTATAAAATTTTCTAAATTTGAAATAATATATTAAATAAGCGGTTAGATTAAATCAATATATGATTCATACTTTAATCACATTTTGGACTTGTCAAAAAAAAAATAGATCGGCTAATAATTTTCAAATCGAAGAAACTCATCAATAATGCCCATATTGTCTGTCAAAAAATAAAATAAAATAACGCCCATATTGTAATTAACGATAATTTTATTTTTATATTTAATGTGTCATGTCACATAAGCTCATGATAGTTTAAGTATGCATAAAATGCAGGTCCATCGTTTTCATATATGGAGACGTAGTTAAAATTAGAATTGTACCCAAAAAAGAATTAAATTCTACCAAAGAAAAAGTTAAAACTAGAAAAAATTAATCGTTTTTCAGTATCAAAATCTTCATGCATAATAATTGCATACACCTCTTCAGTGATTCACCAGACACGTTCCTTTAGACCAACAAAGTATTGATGACTTCAACAAAATATTAAATAAAATAAAAAATAAAAATATAGGATGGATGATATTTATTTTCAACAGAAGCAATGGCATCAAGTGGGGCTACCCAATCTACCATGGGACATGTGTCATGCAACGGCAAAAAATTGTATTTTGGATGCGACGGGTGTTGATTTTCTTATGCAACATATGTAACATCAACGATGCGATGTGATCAACCACTTGCTTTGCACATTTCTAATATCTTATTTATATTTTATTTATTTAAAAAATAATAGAGATGATAGATGTTGTTAAAATATGTATTTTTTGGATTCGATTCCTGATTTTTATGTATTATAAAAATCTGATTAGGAGAAGTTAATTATTAAATGTCGTCTAGTATCTTATGAGAAATTAGTCTCCGCTGTTACGTGTGGAGGATACTCTAAAAAAAAATTCATTTTTTATTATATAAAATATAATATGAAAATGATGGGAAAAATAAAGTATAAATATCATTACTTATGCTTTATTTACCTCTCTCGTCAACCACTAGCCATGTTTGCTTTATTATGGAATTTCATTAAAAAGATGCACCTCAAACATCAAAATGGAATATTTTTCCTACCTTTTTTAAAAAGGTTGAAAAAAATCAATCCTATCATACACTCAAAGTTAGATATCAAAATAATACATCAGTACATAATACAGTCAAAGGTGTTTCTTAGTTCTCACACCTAAATACCCTATACAAAAAATTAATTTACCAGTCTCAGACCACTTACACATTCCTTATGCCTCTTACAATCTCAACAGAATGCAGTTATGCAGCCACAAAAACAACGGTCAAACCAACAAACAAACAAATGATTCACCATCTACCAAAAAAAAAAATGATTCACCCAAAAAAAAAACATGCAACAAATGACAATATATATATATATATATATATATATATATATATATACGAAAAACATTTCCCATTTAGTTTACCTATATATAAGTTTCCTCCTTTAATTCAACACTTTAGGTTCACAACATTTTAATCAGTACTAATATATACACAATCAATCAATAGTAAAATTCGAAAAAAAAAATATTCTTATACGAGTACATTATATTAGAGTACTTTTTTTTTGACAAAAATATTATATTAGAGTACTTTGCACATGCTAGCTATGACTAATTTATTCATAAAAAAAAAACTATGACTAATTTTGACATCAAAGTCATTTAAGCATAATTTTAATTTGGGATGGGTGAAAAATAAATTTGAGTTGAAGTTCATAAATTCAAGTTTGTAGTAAAACATTTGACATTAACTACGCTCACTTTCAAATGCTGTGGCTTACTTCTAACCTACTTAGCTAATAGGCCAGGCACTTTGGCTTATTTATTTCACGTTTAATGTTAAGAAAATCTCCTCTCTTTCTCTCGTCTCTCTCACACCCTCACAGACGGCGGCATGAGTGATTTTGAGCCATTTTGATCAAAAATCATCCATTTATTTCATTTTTTCTCTTCTTTTCTTTCCGTAAGTGAATTTTTCACATAGATTTGGTTCTTTTGTGTGGGTTTTTCACATAAATCTTGATTTTATGTTTTTTTCCTTGTTTTTCGTAGTGTTGGTGTGGCTTTGTTTAGCTTCCCGTCTTGGTGCGGTGCTGTTTGATTCCCGTCTTGGTGCGGTGCTCGTTTGTTCCAGATTGACAGATCTGCTTCGATCCATCACAGATTTGATTAAGACTTGGGTCTCAATGCTACAGATCCGAAAACATGGATATACCGATGACTTTGATGGTGTCACTTTTGTAGGTAATTTGACTTTGCTGTATTATGCTTTTAACCAGCTGGGTGCTGTGAATTTGTTTGCAGTTTCATCCTTTTCGATTTTTAACAATTTTGGATCTGTATTGTCATCGATGTACTCTATCAATTTGAATGAATGAATATCTTTTCTTGTAAAAAAAAAAAAAGAATGGCACTCACGAATCATGACATATATATATAGATATATATATATAGTCACCCAAAGTTTGTCATTGTGCACCATATTTCCAACCCAATTTACCATCCAAAGCAACGGTATGATTCGGGAGTCACAACTCACAAGCCACCTTCTTTTTTTGGGAGAGTATCACTGTATCAGTGTCCCATTTGACAAGGTGGAGACAGGACCGGCCAGGAGTTGATCCCTGGACCTTCAACCTAATGGTAAGTTTTTATACCAAATGGGCTAACTTATGTTTATTGATATATTATACATATCAAAAAACTAATATAAAAAAAATATAAAGGGGGCCTTTTTTTTAAAGAAAAAATTATTTTATTTTGAGAGGCCTAAAGCAAGGGCTTTACTTGTTTTACCCTTGGGCCGGGCCTGGGTGGAGACCACACATATATTGACATTTGCTACGATGAGAGCTACAAATAAAGCTTCCATAGAAAATTGTTATATTCCTACATTTGATTTTCTATTCTTTTGTTTTTTCACATCTACCTTCCTCTTTTTTCGTAAAAAAAGTACAAATTTAACGAAAGAGGGGAATAATATTGTTGGCTTCTATATAGACATCTAATGTTAAGGATACTTTTAGCATTGAGTACAAGACCCATGGACAAAGAGAATCATTATCAATTAGCAAAAAGTAAGACAAATATGAGATGGGAGGTGCACCCTAGAGAAACTGCAGCAGACACTAATTTCCCCATGAGAGATTCTTGCATGTCACGAGAATTAGCTATTGGCCCAATCCATTTGTTCAAGCCCAATAGGTCAATTACATGGGTTCTCTCTCTACCTAACCTATTCAGTGGAGACCATAAGGGCTTTTATTTTCATATCCAAGAAATTCATTTTCATGCCCCTAATTTTTTAAAAATTCAAAACGACCCTTCCCTTATCACGTTTTTTCGTATGATTATGTACGATAGTTTAAACAAATAAACAACCGTATAAAGATATATGATAGTTTGTTTAAATAAATAGACTACCGTATAGTCAAATACGATAGTTTGTTTAAAATCTTAAGCTACCATATATAATTACACGGGAACTTGTTTACTACACTATCGTGTATAGCCATACGGTAGCTTAAGTAAACAAAAAACCGTATATGACCATACGGTTGTGTAAAGTTATATAAATAGACAACCGTATGCAATTACACAGTAGTTGATGCTCATAAATAGCCCATCGTATACAACTATACGGTAGTTTTGTTTAAATAAATAAACTACCGTATTCTTCCATACGGTACGTATATTTTGGAAGAAAAATATACTACCGTATGGAATCGTACGGTTGTATATCAAATTTATCCACACGTATGATTTCATACGGTAGTCTATACCACAAATTTTGGTACACTACCGTATGGTATCATACGGTTAGCTAAAACATTAACCTACCGTATGATTCCATACGGTGACGTTACAAAATTTTTAATACATAGTTTTCGTAATGTATTCAAAATAATGTAACGCCACCGTATGGAATCATACGGTAGGTTGATATTTTAGCAAACCGTATAATAACATACGGTAGTATACCAAAATTTGTGGTATAAACTACCGTATGGAATCATACGTGTGGATAAATTTGATATACAACCGTATGGTTTTATACGGTAGTATATTTTTCTTCCAAAATATACGTACCGTATAGAAGCATACGGTAGTTTATTTATTTAAACAAAACTACGTATAGTTGTATACGATAGGTTATTTATAAACATCAACTACCGTATGATTACATACGGTTACTTATTTATATAACTTTACACAATCATATGCTACCACAGGGAAGTGTAATCATTTACACTCTCATGTGGTTTCATACGGGAGAAATTACGAACCAGAAAAAAAAACCCTTGAAAAACTTGTATTGAAAGGATGAGTTGGTAATTTTGATGGATTAAAAGAAATATAAAATTGAAAATGGGGTATAAAAATTAAAGTCCGACCATAAAACCAAACAGAAAACGTTCCTCCAGTCCATGATATGTTTAATTTTTTTTTCCTTCCGTATCCGGTCTTTAACAGGCAATTTTATGGTGAGTGGCAACTGGCAAGCAAAAATAGTGTTACCAATTGACTATGCTCCTACGCGTTTTTGATACATCGTCTTTGGGTACATTTTTAATTTGATCCCTGAAATTATAAAATTGTATTTACTTGATCTCAAACCTTTTTTGAAATTTTAAAACATCCTCGAAGTTGTCAAACATTAATCAATCTAGTCCCTCTGTCAGGGATCAAGTTGATACTACCTTATAATTTTCAGGGACCAAATTGACATAGGAACTAAATTGATATAATCTTATAATTTCAAGGACCAAATTAAGGATTTACTCCGTTGTCTTTAACCCACTTTAAAGTTTGAAACAAGACAAAGAAACCGCCAATTGTTGGGCCACATACAATAAAATCATTTGATAAAAGTAAATTGGGATGTCAATGCACTTTAATTAATTAAGAGTTGATATATCCCTACTTTTTTACTTTACACTTAAATTCATTTTAGAGGAATCTAATCCAACATCATTTCCTTGAGGCAGCTATATTTGTCACCTCTCAAACTATTCAAAATACCAGACTTGTGGCTTTCAATTCAAAGAATCAATTAACATCCTCATTTGCTAACAAGTAAATCTCGAGCTGGGTTTATCGACCTGGACACGAAGACAGTCCGTTTAGCCCGCAGTCCGCTCGGACCTGCACTAAGCAAAATTCATGTTCATTTAAATGCGGACTTTTTAAGTTCGGTCTGTTTAACCAGTAGACTAAGTGCACTTGATCCACGGACTCGCGGACCAGTCCGTGGACTCGCGGGCCAGTCCGTGGACTTACATAATATAAAAAAATCCTAAATTAGGAGAACTTACGCGCCCAAAGTTATGAATTATGTTTGATGTACTTGTTTGTGTTGGAGCATTGCTGGATTATGTTTGTTCAACGTTTAGTATGGATTGTGTTGAAGAAATTATTGCTTTGGATTGTATTTGATGTACTCATGTTTGATGTACTTGAGTCAAATATTACTTGCTTTGAAATTTTTTTAGATAAAATTGCATAAAAATGGTGCGGGCTATTAAAGCAAGTCATATGCAAACTTTGCATTTACCAATTTCAATCTTTGTAGGATAAAAAAGGTTTTAGCTAAAAAAAATAAACAAATAAATAAAATTTATAACTGGCCTACAAAATTTGTTTCTTTATTTTTTTGAGTCCGTGGACCAATTCATTGAACCCGTAGACTATACGGACTGAACGCGGACTTGATAAATACAAGTCCATTTATTTTGCGGACTATTCCGATCCGATCCATCTAAGGGCGGATTAATACGAATCGGACCGGTCTGTATACCCAGGTCTACAAGTAACAATCCACCAACGAAAATTTGACTTCATATAAATATGCCCACGGTCTTACATTTGAATTTAGGAAAAATTGTAATTTTTCCTGAGGCGTGGCTTAATTACACACGATACCTCTCCAGCTTTAGAAATTACAATAACCTCCCTTCGAGTTTATTTTATCATCACACTTAGAGTGTGTTTGGAAAAATTAGAAAAAATAGATTATACTGATAATCGACTATATGTATAATCGATTATTGTGATAATGAATTATAATCAGAATCTGTTTTTGTTTGAGTATGTTTACTAAAAAGCGATTTTAAGATAATCTAATTCGTTTGAGTGATGAAAAAAAAACACTTTTACATAAGGCAAAACTAGTGCTTTGGTCCCTTAAGTTAATTTAATTTTTCAAATTGGTTCCATAAGTTTTTTTTGTGTCAAACAGGTCCTTTAAGTTTTTTTTTTTGTGACAAACAGGTCCATTAAATTGTCATGATAGTATATGATCATGCTATTAAATCAGTGAATTATGATAAATAACTTAAAGGACATGTTTGTCACAAAAAAAAAACTTATGGGACCTATTTGACAAAAAAAACTTAAGGGACTAATTTAAAAAATTAAATTAACTTAAGGGACCAAAATACTAATTTTACCTTTACGTAATAAATTACGAAAAAATATATGAAATTATTTATTTATATTAATAATATTTGATGTTTTTTTAAATATATAAACATGTTGAATTGTTTATTTTTTCTATATTTGTCCTCAAACTTCCTTCCTCGACATTGAAGGCCCCACCTACACCAACCTCAATCGCTTTGTCTCTCAGGTTCATTTCAATTTTTATTAATTGTGACATTTATTTGTATTTGATGAGTTTAAAGCCCTAAACCCTATTGAAATTTAATTTAATTTGCATATGATTTCATCCCCCACTGCCTCTCTGAGGTTCGATGGTGCCTTGAATGTTTGTTGATGTAACTGAGTTCCAAACCAACCTGGTTCCTTACCCAAGGATTGATCATTTCATGCTTTCCTCATATGCCTTTGCTGAGAAACCATACCATGAGCAACTCTCTTTCCTGAGATCACCGACAATGCTTTTGAGCCATCCTCTATGATGGCGAAATGCGATCCTCACCGTGGAGCTTGGTTCTGGACTTGGTTCCCTTCAATTTGGAAATAGAAGGACGATCTTCTTCTCAGATGGGAAAAAGAGAGCAATGGGACTAAACTACATAGAGTATAGGATTAGCATGAAATGTTGGAGTCTCACATTGCAAAATAGTGATATAATTTAAATAGTGTTTATAAGTGGAGGACAATCCTCACTCCATGAGCTAGCTTTTGGAGTTGAGTTAGGCCCAAACGCAAATTCTAATTTGATATCAGAACCTATCTGAAATCCGTTGGACTACCTGTAGATGTCCAATATTGCAAAAAGCTTTAGAGATATGACGATAAAGGACGCTTCTTCTCTTCTCAATGGGAAATGGTCAAAAAGAACATGGGCATTTATTTTAAAGAGCAAAATGTGACATTGGATTTGGTTAGATTTAGAAAGTGCTTGAAGCACGCCTACATGAAATCAAGATAGATTATGAGCAATGGAGGGCACATACATGCATGGAACTCGAAAAGACTTGTTTATGCACTAAGATATCCTCAACTGATAGTCGAAGACTAATCTCTTTTGAGTAGAAATTACCGAAATGAGTTTTATCTCTTCCAATAAAGTTTTTTCCATACACACGACATAAATCAAACATCTGATAATATACTTAAGGAACCTAATTATCTATCAACTGTATTGAGTCTCATTGATAACACGAAACGACTTTTCGAACAACCCATATCCAACACAGTATCTCGCGTCATATGGAGCGAAGTTTGGTTTTTGTTGAGTAGAGTGTAATAAGGGGAGAGAAAAAATTTAAAAATATGTAAAATATATTTATATAGTGTTACATTGATTTTAGATTTGCATATAATAATACTTAGCTTTAATTTCTTGTTTCATTCATCACCTTTTCCAATGTGGCGAATTTGGTCCCTTCATTTTTGTTTTGTTTTTCTTCAATTTAGTTCTCATATTCTTCCAATGATGAGAGGAAGCAAATTAAAAATAAGATAATATTTTTATGATTATTAATTCAAACGGAAAATTAGGAACAAAGCAAGCCACATGTATATCTCATTCAATGATGACTCAAAATATACAATAAAATTTTAAAACAATTAACACACAATAAATCTACATAAATAATTAATCACTAAAATTTGAAATTATCCAAAAATATCTCTCATCATTTACAGATAGCCTTTATTTAACAAAAGATAATAAATATAGATATTAATTAGGTTGACCTACGGGTGGGAATAGGTCAGACCGCTCGTCAGGGATCTATGGCCTAGCATATTTAACAAAAAGGTTAGGTCAAGGCCTTTTAAAAAGCCGATATAGCTAAAGAGATCAGGATAAAGCTTTAAAAAAAAACCTATTAGATCTATCAGACCGTCTTATTTAACACACGCATATATATAGTATATAATTTAATATATAATATTATATTATATTATATTATTTATAATATTTATAACATTTGAAAGTAAAAGCCTATTGACCCATTTAAATGTAGATGTCTACTTGCATATTTATTTGTGAACGTCTAACGACCTATTTATTAGTATAAGCATATCAACCTCTTTATCATTAGAGACTTACAAGTCTATTTACAAGTGAAGACCTATGACTTATTTATAGGTGGAGACATATTTAAAGATCTTTTTGGCTTTTAAATAGGCTTCCAGGCTATACCAGACTTTAAAGTAGGTCAGACCTTAAAATTTGACCTATATCAGGCTAATAGGTCAGGCCCCACCCTCGAGATTGGAACAGGCCAGGTTCTGGCCTGTCAGAGCCTAGCTCGGCCTAGCCTATTCCCACCCCTAGGTTAACCTTTCCTTAGGAATTATTTTATATAGATGAGGTACTAGAGGCTTCTTTATTTTTATTTTTTGGTTATTTTTTTTAATTTTTTTATGATGCTTCTTTTATCTCAAATTGATTATTTCATGAGGAGTCCTTATTTTTTATTAGAAAAGATTCACATGAAGTGAGTTTGTCCTTTAAAGTGAGCAAGTAAGATTGTATTCACTTTTAAATCATTTCGATAGATAAAGATTTAAAAAAAAAAAAGGATAAATACCCTTCTATAGATGAAGACTTACTTTAGAAAAGTCATATTCTTTTTATTTGGATGTATTCGATGCTTATTTTTAAATATATAAATAACTTGAACTGTTTGCTAAAAATTAAATACTTTGACTTGTTGAGGAATTTTTTTATTTTAATGGGATCCAATCTTTATTTCTTCAATTCTTCATGGTCTTTGTTTATTTTTATTTTTCCGTTAAAGCTATAGATTTAATTCTAATTCATTGTCAAAGAATTAAGAAAGTTAAATTAATTTTATTGAATGAGTTATCTTTTATTAAGATATTCAATTTTTATTACTTTACTATTTTTTTTCTGCCATTTATAATATCAAGAGTAAATTTAAGAAAATAACTATGACTCATTAATTTTTAGAATGAACATTTTTAGGAAAAATAAAATACCTAAACAGATATAATCAAAAGTGAATGTAGGGAGTGTACTTATTTATTTGAAATTTGGAAAACATTCATTCTAATTGTTTGGAGTTTTGCATGTATCTTCTTTTTAGATATTGCACTTCCAATTATATATATTAATGGTAATCAAGGTTTTAAATTGTGGTTGCAATCGCGATCAACGTGATTAGATTGTGTTTATATATCTCTATTGCAGATAATTGCAAAAAAATGATAAAAGCATCCAAAATCTTTCCTATATATGTCCAACATCTTAATTTCTAATTACAATCACCCACCAAATTAAGGTCCCATCGTTCTTTTTCTTAAGAGTTACACACATTCATGTCTGTGAAGCATAGAGGAAGGAGAGGGCTAGCCAAAGATACAGTGTAAGTATCAGGTAACCAAAGGTTGTTTTCGATTTAGATAATCAATTTACGCTCAACAGTTGCTAGACTAATTTCTTACACAGTATTTTGTTCATCCATATCAATCACACACTCTAGCTTCCTATTCACATTCAGAATGGAAACACAGTTCTCCTATCCTTATATATAACTGATCATATTGTTCAGTCTTGGCATATCATTCTGCCATTGATCCTTCTAGAAATAGCTATAGCATCGATTAATATATTATTATGCCACTGAGGTTTTTGTTTCTCTTTCTCAAACAGGGCGTTCTAGTGTTGCGTTACTTAATTATGGCCTTGGCATAAATTCTACTAACGATACTTAGAGTTACCAGTATCCATGGCGGGAGCAAAGACAGCAAGATTGTCAAGATCAGCTGTATGTTTTGTAGCATTGGTGTTCATCTTCTTTCTCCAGATTAATATCATACAAGGTAATTCACAAACCAAGGGCTTGTTTGCTTTTGCTTTCGGTTTTCATTAATAATTATAAAAATATTATATTCTTTTCATTTTATTTTTTGTTTTAAAAATTTTGTACTAAACAGTGCAAATAATATTTTATTATTTTAATCGTTTGTTGTACGTACAAATGATTAGAAAATAGAATAAATAAATAAAAATAATATAATATTTTTATAATTATTAACAAAAATTGTAAACAAAATAAACGAACCCAAATTTTGCATTAAGTATTTGTATTTAGTTATAAAAACGAGAAAAAAAAAAGTTTTTAAGTTGGGATTAATTAATGATATTGTGATGTAAAGATTGAGCATCACTCACCATTTTTTTTATTTTTGTGTTAAAAAACATTATTTTATTTTTATTTTTTCAAACAAATAAAAAGGGGTGCAATTAAGATGATGGGAAAGGAAAGAAATTGTTACTCACAAAATGATTGGTGGCAGTGGAAAGAAATTGTTACTCACTAAATATAATCGTTAGATATTATTAATTAATAAAAAAATGAAAAAGTAATGATTTATAAAAGTAATGATTTATAACTTTTTCCAAATGAAGAAAAAAACTCAGAATTCTGATTCAGGTTGATAAATTTCAGGTTCACTAATATGCTTCAATTCTATTTAAAAAATTTAGATACTAATTGAGAGTTTAAGTTTGACCGGAGATGACAATCGGACGGGACAAGCACGAGTAGTAATTTCTTGTCACTCGCGTCCCGCTAGATGAAAATTCGTCTCGTAACCATTTCGTACACATGATAACCGTTAGCCAGGTTTTAAATGAATTTTATGAATATCCGCTGATATTCATATATATTTATTAAACTATGAAAATTTTACAAATATAAAAAAATTCAAACTTTAATTAAGTTTTAAACTTAATTAAGTTTTAAACTTAATTAAGAGCCTGTTTGACAAGGCACTTCAACGAGCATATAGCGGATAGCTTATAGCGGATGAGAAAGTAGCCCCGTTTGATAAGCGCGTCTGTCACGAGTTTATAACGTTTTTTCACGAGCTTATAGCGTTTTTTCTAGACCTTGAAGTAGCGTTTGAGATTATAACTTATAGCGTTTCATTTTTCTTTCCACTGTTATCCTTATTATCTTCATTTAATTCTACCTTTATTCTCTTCTCTCTTTTATGTAAAATCATTAATGAAGATGTCCTTTTATGTCATTTTATATTTTTCAGCCAGTTCAACCGCTAGTTTTACCAAACACTTTCACAGATAATAAGCTAGCTTATCCGCTATCTGCTATCAGCTACCTCATCCGCTATCCGCTATAAGCTATCCGCTATCAGCTAGCTTATCCGCTAACAGCTAATTTTATCAAACAGGCTCTAAGTTTCAAACTTTAAGATTGTAAACCAACATGTGGTTAGTCCGACGAGTTCAGACTACTTAAGTAAGTAGTCAAAGATTCAATTTCTGGCTTTTGTGTACAGAAAAAATCTGATTGTGAGAGGTAAATCTTTAAATATCGTTCAGTATTTCGTGTGATTAGTCTCTATAATTGAGCGCAAAGAATACTCTGAAAAACCAAAAAACTTTAAGATTGTAAGTAAAAGATCCATTTTTTAAAAAAATAATTAAAATATTCATTTTGTTATGCAGACGCAAGTATGTTGAAAGTGAAATTAAGTCACATGCTCTTACTTTCGCAATGGAACATGGGTTCAGATGATAGTGGCGATGTAGTAATCACATGTGACCGTTCTCATAAAGATTTTGATATCTGCACAATGAATAGTCCAGCACTTTTTGATCAAGCTTCCTTAACCCTCTTCACTTTGAACCCCTCAACCTGGGACCAAACCCAAGAGAAAATCCAACCTTACCCTCTTAAGGATGACAAGACAGCAATCTCCAATGTGAAAGAAGTCACACTTACCTCAGCTCCACCAAAATCAACTTGTGGTGTCACACACCATACTCCAGCCCTTGTATTCAGTGCGGGAGGGTACACTGGAAACTTCTACCATGACATAAATGAGAACTTCATCCCACTATTCATCACCATCAATTCCCACTTCCCTAATCAAGATGTTGTACTTGTGATTACTGATGGTAAGATCTGGTGGTTCCAAAAGTACGTGGAATTGTTATCAGCATTTAGTCCCCACCACTCGATCATCAATGCAAACAGCCTAACCACCACTCATTGTTTTCCATCAGCAACCGTAGGGTTGATAAAGCATGGACCCATGATCATAGACCCCACATTGCTACCTTACCCTAAAACCTTACTTGATTTTCATGCATTCCTAAGAAATGCATATATAAAAAGTGACACCCCATTATTGTATCCTAACACGAGGCCACATCTCACATTGGTGAACAGAAGTGGCAAATCGAGCCGTGTGATTTTGAATCAAGAAGAAATGATAAGGGCAGCTGAGGAGATAGGGTTTAATGTGCATGTATTGGATCTATCAACAAATAATTCTATGGCATATGCTTATAATTTGATTCACAAAAGCCATGCATTGTTAGGGGTGCATGGAGCAGGCCTAACACATCTTTTGTTCCTTAGGCCAGGTTCGGTGTTGGTGCAGGTGGTGCCTATTGGACTTGATTGGGCTTCAAGAACATATTATGAGAAACCCAATAAGATTTTGGGGGTGGAATATATAGGGTACAAGATTGAGGCAAATGAAAGCAGCTTGACAGAGATCTATGGAGCTGATAGCTTAGTGATCAAGGACCCGGGAGCTTTTTCTGAGAACAAGTGGTCTAAAAAACGAATATATTTAAGGAAACAAAATGTGAAACTTGATATGAATAGGTTTAGAAAGTGCTTGACAGAAGCGTACAAAAAGGCCATGGTATTTATGGATAGCGTCACTTAGATAGCTATTTACATTTTGCTCTTAGAAATAAACGGACACATTAAGTCATTAACCTCTTCTTTTCCCCTCCCCACTTTTACTTTTGGCTATTTTGATTAAATAACAATTAATTGCATTTGTGTTGTCTTACTTTCTTAAAAATGCATTTTGATTTATGATTTAATTAATATATATTGTCAGTGTAAAGAAAAATTTACACTGTCAAGTTACCCTTCCCAACTAGAATGCGTTACCTCAATTAAATGAGTCATGTTAATGGGTCAAGTCAAATAGTTATCACCATCTGATTAGGCCACCTAAACAGGATAAAATTACCATTAGGATACCCGAGAATTCACCTTTATGAAATGTTTGGAAGAGCTTATCGAGAGTTTATTTGGGCTTATTAAAATAACTTATAAAAATAAATCTATATAAGCTCTATTTAGCTTATTTTCTTAGGCTTATCAGATAAACTTTGAAAAATAAGTTGCTTTTAACTTATTTCAGAAAAGCTTATAAATAAACATTTAATTAATTAGTTGTCTATTCAAACCTGCTCATATTAATATTGGAAACTAAGTTGGAGTATAACCTCTAATATAATTTTAATTCAATGGAAATATAGCATTATATATATATAATTGATATGCGTTATCAGTGTAGAGATTTATTTGCACTGTCAATCAATCAGAAATTGATATATCATTAAAAATGTTTGACTCTTATCCAAACTACTTTAAAAGTCACTTATACCATGGTTTCTGATTGTTTGATAATGTAAAACACTTTACACTGGGAATACATAACAATTAAACTATATATATATATATATATATATATATATATATATCATTTAATTTATAGTAATCAATGAATGGTTACAGTGAACTTTATAAAAATATATAGATAGATATGTGGGAATACTTTTTTTTTTTTGTAATTATCTTATAGCTACGAAATATACATCATTATTAATATCGATTAATCTCCGTTGGGGGACCTATTGGACACATAAGGTAGATTCTCCACTCTCAACCAGATTTTCTCATATACCAGCGTATGGATTTGAACCCTGATCACTTGCTTAAGGTGTCCGAATTCATTACCACTCAGATCAATCATGTGATCGCTATATATTGGAATACTTTAATCAAAAGTCAAAAAGGAATATTTTTTTTAATAATAATTTATTCAAGTTAGTATATTATTAGATTATTCATTAAATTAAATTCATAAAATAAATTAAATTAGGTAAATAATTATAAAAGTTAAAATATTAGATTTGCTTTCCTACTTGATCATTTGGATAAAATTTGAATTAGAACTTGTTCCTTTTATCTTTCGAGTTTACTTATTGTGCATCAACAGTATAAAATATTTTTATACAGACAATCAATTATTAATCATGATATAGATGACTTTTAAGATAATTAGGATGAGAGTCAATTTTTTTTAATGATGTAATAACTTATGATTTGATGTCTATATAAAAATATTTTACATTGTCAATGTATAACAATTAAACTCTTATCTTTAATTTAAAGAAAAAATAAAGTTTGAGCAAATATTTTCTGTTGCTAAGTTTTGTTTCTGACTGACTGTCACTATCACATTGGCAAAAAGCAATGGAAGCAGTGTTGCAGTTGAAGGTACGGGCACAGCTTCATGCACCCCACCGTGGTTCCAATTTCAACGTCACACCCATTTCTCATTTTCCTTCCAAAGCCACCATTTTTCTTCGCACCCACCTCAACCCTCTTCAATCAGCATCTTCCTTAAAGGGTTCTCGCCCTCTTCAAGCTCTTCCTCCTCCTCCTCCTTTATTTTCAGCCAGGTACATATCACACATGCTTTTGATTTCCTACCAACACCTTCATTTATTTGGATTATTTCTAGTTTGTTTCTGAGAAATCAATGATTATGTCGGTAACATTGTCTCTTTCTTTTTTTTTTTAATAAAAAAAAATCTGGTTTAATTGTCAGTACATAAATGTTTCAATTCTTGTGGGTTGGTAACAGTTCCTTGAGAGCTACAATGTCAAATTGCATGTTTGGTTTTGATAAATCATTTTTATTTTCAAAAACTCTCTAAGTAAATTTTGATTATAAGCTGTTTTGAACCCAAAATAAGCTAATCCAAACACAGCCCTATGCTTGGTCCTATGTTGTCCATTGTCATAGAAATATTTGCTGAGCAGTGAGCAATTCTACATGAATTTTATGGATGATAATTTGATAGTTGTAAGATTAAGGCACCTCTACTAAGGGTTCAAAAGTTATAGCTTTCATTCTGTGTATTTGGTTTTACTGCATTAGCTCATGAAGGAGTTTTATGGGATACCAACAATCTCAGGAAAAATGCTAGATAATGAGTTGGCATGTTTTGGAGGCTTGGATAGATGAGTGGTCCTTACCTCTTTATTTTATCCAACAAGCGCCCTTAAATTTAGCTGAATTTTGATGTAAAATTCAGGCTATGTTTTTCTTTTTTTTGGTTGTGCAGCATTACTCCAATCTCAAATGCACTAATTTGAAGTTGAAAGTTGAAACTTGAGTGTAGGGCTTTTTTAAGAGTTAGATCCCCTGATTTTCTTCAACAGCAGTATTGGTGAAGTTTGTTTCTCTTAGTCTCAAACTAGATGGGTTCCATGTACACAATCATTTCAGACCCAACTGTTCAGAAATACGCAGAACAGTATATGTTTTGTCTTTTATGAATTACAACACAAGAATTGTTTGCAGGTCAAGAGAAGACACATGAAAGCAACCTCTTAGTTCCCAATGAAAGTTTACTGCATCGGTGTTATTAAGAACTGAGTAATGTTTGGTTTAAGATCCGGGAGGGGAATGGAAGGTTTCAGAGGAGGCTTCTCCCTTTGGGTTTTTTTATTTTTATGTTTTAATTAAGGAGAGAAGGGAACTGATGGATTTTCAGCTAACCCTCCAAAATCCTCTAACAGTCTTTTTTTTCAGTAATCTATCAATTTGGGGGAATATTGATGCCTAAGCGAACTGAGTTGCTCCTAAATGTGTATATAATCAACCATCTGTTTTTATTTAGTAGTTCATTTTCTTCTTGTTCATTTAAAATATCCAAATGTGCACACACACACAAGATTTCTTCAAACATTCAATCATGAGTTATATCCTTATATTCCTGAATCTTGTGTAATAAGAAACAAGCATTTTAGAAAGTTGAAGTTCCATTGAGGGATGAGATGACGGGGATTAGACATTCTAGGATAAAACAAAGGTATGCTATAATATAAGCATTGAGTTGCCTTTTCAACATTTCAGGTGAGAGCAGGAAAAACATGCTGCAGTCAACGCAGACTGCTAGTAATTTACCCCTGCAGGCACCTTTCTGTTTATAAAACATGCTTACTTAAATATAATAAGGATTTATAGCATTTACTAATACTATGCAATCTGCATTGTAGCCAGAGCCTATTGGCATGAGGAAGGTAAATGTATAAATGAACAAAATTTCAATGCTCTCTCAATATGTTTTTGTTATAGTTGGTGATTAATTTAGTATTATTTCATCATGTCTTCATCTTGAAATTGTTGAAGTTCCTCTGTGGAACCAAGTGAAGTTGCTTTTACAATATGATGGAAACCTCTTCTCCATTACAGAAACTGGGGTTGAAAGGCAGAATTACATAAATCACAAATGGAAATTATAGTACCTAATACAGAAAACTAGGCTAGCTCTTTGAGGGCCTAGCTTCCTCCCATATACCACTCTTCCTACTGTATTCTTACCTACCTCTTGCCTTCCTATCCTTCCCTCTTGTATTATCATTTGCCACAAACAAATTCCCTCCTTGTCCCACCACTCTTGCCTGCTCATCATTCGGTTATGCTCCATACTCTATCAGCATTAATATTTCTTTTATTTCCCTTTCTGTCCTCCTTACCCGTGTGTGTCGAACTTTGACTTCCCATCCCCTTCCTTGTGGCATACACCTTACCTTAGTAATAGGGGTCTATCACAATATTTTAATAATTTAAATGTTAGGTTCTAACAGTTTAACCTTAGAAATGGGTTGTACTTTGCCAGCTTGTGGAACAACTTTTGACTGTTTCTTTTTGTACAGAGATTCAGGGAAAAAGAGGGTGGACGCAAGTAGGAGCTTGACTTTAGATAGCATCAGGCTTGCTTTGATTAGGCAGGAAGATAGCATAATATTCAGTCTTTTGGAGAGAGCTCAGTATTCTTATAATGCAGACACATATGACCATGGTGCATTCTTCATGGATGGGTTTAATGGGTCTTTGGTTGAGTACATGGTCTGGGAAACTGAAAGGCTTCATGCGCAGGTTATTAGTTATTACAATTCTGAGGCATTGAAAATATTTAATAGAAAAGATTGATGATTAAACTGTTTCTGATTGCTTCCCTTTGAAGTTAGGTGGGAAGATACATGAGCCCAGATGAGCATGCTTTCCTCCCTGACTACTTACCCGAGCCAATGCTTCCACCATTGCAGTACCCACAGGTTTTGGACCTTTATTTTCTTTCATGTTATATAAGATAAAATTTCATTTGGTGACTAACAAACAGTTAAGTTTCCTTCTTCTAGCATTCTAGCTAATCAAGTTAATGAGAATATTTATAATTTCTCTTATTTGATAAGATAGGTGAGTGAAAATTGGTTAATGATTGTGCTTGCGCTTACCCTTTTTAGTGAGAATGAGTTGCTGAATACTTCTATTTGGCATATAATAATAGTAGATTAATATGGCATCTAAAGTGAAGCAATTTCAATCCTTATTTTGAACTTACCAGCTGGTGTATAAAATGGGGGCATCAGTATCACTACATCTATTCAAAATATTAAATTCTTATAATGCTTCAACAGGAAACTCACATGTACTTAGTTTTTGATGTGTTATGGATGACACTGAAGTGTCATTTTGCCCTTATATTACATGTGAGTCATCTGTGCTAAAAACCAAAAAAGAAAATGGTATCTGCATTTGTGCATCTAATAAAATGTAGCTAATATATGTTTAGAATTACATTTTCATGCAACCAAGACATTCTAACCAGATGCGTGCAAATAGAAAGTAGGAGAAGAAAAATGGACACGGAATTTAACATGATTTGACATACAATGAATTATGGGCCTGCTTTCACGGTCAAAATAGAGAGAAAAGTCACTATGTTGCTAAGGATTCACTACACTCTGCATGGTTGCACCATAATTGTCTTGGGTTAGGTCACATGACAGACCGAGCCAAAAAGATAAATACTAGCCACTTTATAGCACATAATTTCATTTGATTAGAATGCCTCCACACATTTTAGTTTTCCCCTGATAGTAATGCCTTTTTACTACATTTAGCTTAATCGATTAGCTGTCATTGTAAAAAAAAGAACTTGTTTCTGATTTTAGTTTTTGCATTGTATTGCTGATAGGATTTTGACTAATCCAGCTTCCATTTTCTCCTATATCCATAACTAGGTTCTGCATCACTGTGCTGATTCAATCAATATCAACAATAAGATTTGGAATGTGTATTTTAGGGATCTCCTCCCAAGATTGGTAAAAGCAGGAGATGATGGTAACTGTGGATCAGCTGCCGTGTGTGACACTCTTTGCTTGCAGGTATTAAGTAAGCTTCCTGCGGTATGAAGACTTTTTGTCTTTTTAAAAAATACTATTAGAAATTGAAGTGTGATGTGTTACAATGTAATTCACTAAATAGGCTGTAGATGGTGTAATTACAAGATGGTGACCTCATTACTACATTTATACTAAAACTATGGCTACCATAAGAAGCAATTATATCTTAACCAATAAGATTATCCTGATTTTGTAATAATATTTTATATCTCTCAAACAACAACAACACATCCTAAACCCTAAACAACAACAGCAATATTTTGTAAGAGTATCAAGTGAGTGGTCCTCCTTTTTTGTAGGATAAACCCTCAACAATTGATTTGATTTTCATCTTTACACTCTGGATATTTGATATTGTTAAGTGTTAAGAAGTCCCACATCAGTTGAATATATGAGCAAAGAACCATTTATAATAACTTGCGCAATCCTCCCTCTATGAGCTAGCTTTTGGGTGGAGTTAAGCCCAATTGTTCTAACATGGCATCAGAGCCTACCGCGATGTTGGGCCACCCGCAGATGTTCATTCCTACAAACTTTACTCTCCAAATGTCCAGTCCTGAGCATGAAGGGGCGTGTTAAGTGTCAAAAAATCTCACATCGGTTGAATATATGTGCAAAAAACCATTTATAATAACTTAGGCAACCCTCCCTCTATGAGTTAGCTTTTGGGATGGAGTTAAGTCTACTTATTCCAATGGATATCATAATCATGTGGTAGTTATTCAGTACAAATACCTTGTTTTTGTTTTAAAGCTTCCCAACTGCTGCAGGCTCTAATGCTTCAGCATTGTTACAGGCTCTCTCAAAGAGAATCCACTATGGCAAATTTGTTGCTGAGGCGAAGTTTCGAGAAGCCCCTTCTGTATATGAGGCTGCCATCAAAGCGAAAGTAAACTTTTTCATAGTTTCTTTTTTTTTTTTTAATTTCTCTTGTTTTCCCTAGTGATTCTATACAGGGCCATGCTACTTGATTTTCTGACACTCTGGGCCTCACAGGACAGGAATCGATTGATGAAGATGTTGACATATGAAACAGTGGAGGCATCGGTCAAGAAGAGAGTAGAAATGAAGGCAAGCACATTTGGCCAGGTGATAAAAATCAATGAAACGGGTGATGGTGATGAAGCTGATCCTGTATACAAAATCAAGCCAAGTTTGATTGCGAATCTGTATGGTGATTGGATAATGCCTCTCACAAAAGAAGTGCAGGTAGAATACTTGTTGAGAAGACTTGATTAAACATATAATCACAGATTTCAAGTTTTGATTTAGCTGCTGTAGACTGATGCAGGACCCTATGGTTATGCAGCATAGTCTGTTTTCACTTTTCTTTTTGTCAGAACTTGATGTGATTATTGACTTAATACATGACTGCCTTGTAATTAAAAGGAAATGATTACTGCAAACCTAAGAAGCAAAAGGTAAAGATTCCAACTCATTCAAAAAAAAAAAAATTTAAGTTAGACTAGTTAAAAGTTTAGGTAAGTTTAGTTAAACTCTGATATTGCAATGTATGCATGTGTAGAAGTAGAACACATAACAGTGCTTCATAGAAACCTATAGCTATTTTTAGATTTAAGTTTTATGTTTAGCCTTGTGAACCAAAGTGCTAGTTTTCTACAATATCTTCGTGTTTTATTTGATATTGGTTGTTGGCATCGTTCCCGTGGGGCCGGTTTTATTTGCTATGTGCATGCTGCCTTGATTATATTAATTGGTGGTGCCAATCAGCAAACAATAATGGAAGTGTGAAACAGTAACATGACTGATATTCAGCTTTTTAAGCGATGTGGGTTGGAACTAGAAAGTTTACAGCAACAATCAAGTCTTTCCCTATTAGATAGGGTTGGTTACTTGGACCAAACAACATTATAGACAAACTATTTAAAGCTAAATCATTTTCTTGATTTTTCTTTAACTCTAATTATTGAGTTAACTTTCATTTGATCTACTCTTATTACTACTGGAGCTTTTACAAGTCTTCTCCGCATATACTTAATCCATCTAAGGTGAGATTTTGTCATTTTTTCTACTCTCCTAATGCAAGAAGGTAGTAATTTACCTCAACTTTTCTACAACGGGAAGTATGGTAAGCAATATTATTTTTTGGAGTACAAAAGCAATAATGCTTTAATTCATCATATGAAAAATAAAAAACTTTAAATGAGTTAATGTCAGTTGGGTTGAGATTATTCTCAATGCAAACGTAAAAATAAACTTTTCGAGGTAATTATTTTAGAAGCTGTGAGAGAAGCTTTCCCTCAACGTGATTTGCAAGTGTGAATTTATCTTTGTAAAGTCTAAAACAAACAGCCTATTAGATATAATTCTCGGACAAAAACCAGAGGAGTCAGCAAATAGCTGGAGAAACCTGTAGGAACATGGATCCAAATTCCCTGTTGTAATGAAAACACGTGTAGTTACACGCAGTGAATAATCTTGACTATGGATTTGAGATTGGACGGTTTATATTACACTTTCGTTAAACCAATGTTATTAAAGTGTAACTGTGCAGGGAATCCGTTTCCATAGGAACATGCTGGAATCTACTATCTATAGCCATTTTCTTCTCTGTAATTAGAAGCTTCGATTGGAGTGAACACAAAATCATTTGTGATTGTGCCATGGTCGTCGTTATTAGACTTTTTGAGCCTGGAAAAATATAGTTTTCCGACCCCACCATGTGTATTAGCTCATATTAGCTTCAATGTTTTTCTTTTTTGTTGGGAAGTATTAGCTTCAATATTAAGCTTACTTTTCTAAAACTCAGATCTGATCATAGATTGTCCCCCCAAAACGAAATGCAAACTTTCCGGTAAGAAAAGAAATTGAAACACAAGATATTTATTGAGCTAAAAGTTTCATTTAGAAAAAAATATACTTTCACCATGTTAAAAAAAAAAGTTATGCTATATAATGCTAATTTTCTTTCTAAGAAAAAACGATGAATCGGCTCTTGACCAATAAGTGGGTGTTTTAAAAAGATTATTTCCCTTAAAAACAAATTTTTTTTTTTAAAAAAAAAATTTGCTTCAGATCTAATTTGGTATGTTTGAAAAACCTAATTAGAAAATAAAATACTTTTATGAGAGAAAAAAACGATTTTTTAGAGAAGCTTGAAGCTTATTTAAAAAAATTTTAAATTATTTTGAAATCAATAACATTTTTCTCATTTCACTTCTACAAAACTAACTGCTAAATAAATATCATTAAATAGTACCAATAATTTCATATATTTTTTGTAATTTAATATATAAAAGTGATTTTTTACACAACTCAAATCATCATCCTAAAATCATTTTTCAGTAAACACATTCAAAACTAATTTTTATTATAAGTTTTTAGCGGTTAATCCAAACAAATTCTTAGATGATGGATTAGTGTATATGGACAATTACAAAGTTAACAAAATGCAAAAATGCATGAGGTTAGTTATTGTTCATAATAACCATCATTTCCGTTGAAGAAAAATGTTAACTTTTATATAAAAAAAAAATGTGTGTGAAACTAAGATTAGTTCAAGAGGTAATGAATGCAAGTTTATTTTTAAAAAAAAAACACTACATTTATTTACCATAACTGTCATCTATTGGAAGGCTATTAAAATCTGCATTGAAAATTACCGTATCCTTAATCCAAAAATTTAATAATATCTTTAATAGCACAAATGGAAATTGAAATCCCCACATCCCACTACGCAAAAACATGAATTTAAAAACTCAAAATTTAAATTTTAAAGTTAACAACTTTACATTTTCTTCTAAAAAAAGTACTTTCAAACTCATTTTCCAAAATTTCAACGACAAAAAGTACCCTTCACCCTCCACTTTTTTTCTTCCCATAATAAATTATTTTCGTACTTGTTGTGTGATTGAGAAAAGTTGTGAGTGAGTGAAACGCCGCTTTCTACAGTATGCATCATCAGCATATGTTGTCTGTTTCCCATTGCCAGGTTTGATATTATTTGATGCAAAGGTGAAACCTTTAGCTTCACTTCACTCACTCACCCCACACAACACAAGTTCACAACATAGCATTCCCTTCTTCACCTTTCCCTTATTGTTGTGAGAGATTCTTATCTCATTGCAGCACCCCATAAACAAAAAGGGAAAAGGGACAGAATGGAGAAAGCTCTCACAAGGGTCACTAGCTTGAAGGTGGGACTTGGGAACTCATGGATTACCAAGAAGGCCAAGGAAGAGTTCTCTAACATCTCTGAAGACATCAATGTCAGTAGATACATATGTTTTCTATGTTTGTCTTCTACTGCATTTTTTTTCCCCTTAATATAACTTATCTGGGTTGTAAATGTAACCCCTTGGAGTTGGTTCTAATCATGTGTTATCATTAAAGTTACAATTTTGAATGTGAGATCTGAACAAACATGAACTGGGTTGCTTGCTTTATGTAAAGTTTGTTTCAGTGATTGTCATGGACTGATTTTTTATTTTGGGATGTGAATTTGGGTAGATTGCATATTGATGTTTCTTTAGTTTAGGGTGCTTTATTCTGTCCATGAATGAATGATGCAATGGACATGTCATTCCTTGTTTCTGGCTTAAAAATCGTTTCTTGGGTCGTCTGTGTATGATGGGGTATGCTTTTCCTTTTAGACTTCATATTGAGAAATTTGCTGGGGTTTGGGTTGTGATAGTCATCAGATTTATGTAATTTCTTGTGACCTCATTTTTGTGCTCTTTGGTCCAAGGAGAGGGAAGAGGAAATATGTGAGAGGACAGCTTACACATGGGGAAGGAAGGAGAATGATTATAAGTGGCTTCTTTCTTAAAGCATTTTGTTTTTCTATCCTGATTCTTCCAGATAATGAGATGACATAGTTTGCTAAATAGGAGGAACACCAAAGTTTAGATAATATAGATCATTTATTTGGTCTAGGAAGTGCCTTCATTTATTCTTAATAGCTAAGAATTTTTAAACATCGGTAACAACAATGCCTTTTTCCACTAAGATTTTTGAAATTGGTAGTAATTTATTTATATACTTCTTGAATTGTTACTGATAGATAACAACATGCCATATATAGCTTTGCCATTAATTGTGCATGTATGTCTATGATGTTTAAGAGTAATCCTCGAATTTTACATCAATCAAGAAGATGCATTAATGAAAAAGGTAAACTTGAACAATGTTATACAGAGTTATGTACTTTGACTACCAAGTTGGGCATCAGCTTCAGATCAGTAACATTTTGCAAATTGCTTTCATCAAAGCATAAATCTTGATAAAATCATGTACACATATAAAAGCTATATTCAAGCGAGCAATCCTGTTTGGTGTTTAGCCTTTGATCTTTACTGCCTTAATTTTTGCTGAAAAAGGGTGATCTTTTGCAGACTCTCTCAAATACTGTTGAAGAAAAGGCAAAATGGATTTTCAACAAACTAAAAGGTATGAATGCATCTTGACCCTTAATGTTCATGTGAGTTTAAGCATGCTTCCAAAGATTTACTTCACCCAATTCACCAAGTCAATGACTCAGTTTAAATGTACACCAGGAGTGATGGTAAGCCAGATGTTTATGTGTGCCCCAAAATTCCTTGACATTTTTATTTCTTGTTATATTTAGGAGAAACTATGCACTAAATACTTTGAATCAATCAGTGAGCACAATGGCAATCTAGTTATTGTGTTCATTGCATTTGAACTAACTGGCCATGATAAGTTTTCCATCTGGAACCTCCTTCACACTTTGCCCTTTTACTGACACACTTTTTCCTGCATTTTGTGCTGATAATACTGGTGAGAAAATCTCACCCTTGGGTTAAAATTCCCTTTTTGTCATGCATCCGAGTTCTCTATTCAATAACTACGCTGTTCTCTTCATATTTTATGTTTCATACAATAATATTCATTATGTGTTAGGTTTGAACATAATTTGGTTTAAATATTCTAACGATCGTTCTACACTACCATAAAGTTACATTGATGTGGCAAGTTGTTGGTACAATCTACACATTGAGGAAACAAGTCAAGGCAATTAATATTTCAATGGTGTAGATTCTACCAAGAACTTGTGCTATCCATACAACTTATAACATTGTAGACTCATCCATATTCTAACTTTCACTGTTGGGTAGTAAGCCCTGCCTCCAAAAAAATTGAAGTGTGGTAGTAGCTATCTGTTATAGCATTAGTGTCACATCTATTTTGGAACTCTAACCAATATATAAATCACTTCATCAACTTTTAATAATCACTGTCTTTAATTCTCCTCCTCCATTTCTTCTTTGATTCAATGTTTTCTCTCAGGCAAGCCACAAAAAAGCCTATCAGATCTTCTTCGAGAGTACAATTTACCACCAGGGCTATTTCCCCAGAACATAATCTGTTATGAGTTTGATGAAACCAAGGGTAAGCTGATTGTGTACTTGCCATCTGCATGTGAGGTCAGCTTCAAGGACTCCTCTGTAATGAGGTACTCCACTCGAGTCAAAGGCGTTCTTACAAGGGGAAAGCTTTCAGCAATAGAGGGAATGAAAACAAAGGTTCTTGTATGGGTTAAGGTGACAGCTGTGGCAGTTGAGGGTTACAAATCTGATAAGGTTTGGATTACTGCTGGTGTAAAGAAGGCAAGGCCAAAGGATGCTTATGATGCACCTCGTGATGCTGTCAGAGTATCAGAATTCTGAGTTTGCAATATTGGTTATTATTATCACTACCATTATTACTATGGAATAGTCTAAATTATTGGAAATGTTCACATATACTAGGTCTAGGAGTTAGTATTCTCTTCTCTATTTGCATATATACCGGATGTATTGCTGTTTTGGTAAATCATTGTCTCGTTGAACATAAGTTGACAAGCTCAAATGGAACTCTAATGATGCAATACCAGTTGAAACCCTGCATTTTTTTTTATTCAATTTGCTACAGAGTAAACTTTTTTGTGAATTCGGAGGTACCACTTGATCCACGGGGTTTAAGAATGGACTTTAGTTTAACTCAGATGCCATCGTATATGTTGGAGTAGTACTTAGCTATATGCAAGTAACAACACTAAATTGAGTGTAGTTAAGGGTGTGAACCAATCAAGCAAAGCTAAGCACTTAAGAACTTTGGTTTGACTTGTGCCAGAAAAAGGCTAATTAAATTTGACTCATTTATTAAAGCAAGTCAAATTTAAGATTCGGATATGACTTGTTTGAAAATATGCAATTTAATCTTAACTTTTAGAGCTTGTTATGTTTATGACAAATGTTAACCAATATCTTAAGGACATTGATTAAGGAATCAAAAATATAATGTATTTATTGGAATAAGCTACTTTTGAGTTTCCAATTATTAAATATACCACTTAACAGCAAATGCTTTTTATTTTTGATTTCTTAACCAATGTCCTAAGGACACTGGTTAGCTGAACCCTTTGTTTATAACTTGAAAATGTTATTTCTATTTTATCAAATATCCACTTAAAATATTTTTTTAATTTTATTGTGTTATATATCGGGGGAGGGGTATTTTTATGAGTGGGAGGAGAAAAATTGAACCATTAAACCATACATAAATGATCAAGATTAAAAGTTAGTTATTGATCATATCATTACTTAAAAAAATCACATGACTTTATGCTTTAATCTTGACAATTCATGTGTAATCCAAAGATCGAAAATAGCCTCTCTTACTCTCTTATAAAAATACCCCTCTCACTTGAAGATGATCAAATTTAAACTTATTTGCTTAGGTAAACGAGGAACATTTAACAAATCAAGGTTCACTAATTTACAAATCATTCAGCTCATTTACACGCTCAATAGCATTTATCAAACTAACAATGAAACTTATTTGCTTAGGTAAACGATGAACATTTAACAAATCAAGGTTCGCTAATTTACAAATCATTCAGCTCATTTACACGCCCAATAGCATTTATCAAACTAACAATGTTTAAGATAAAACTGCCTCATGCATGTAATACATGGCAATGATTCGAATTGAGGGTTGACATGGGGTAAATTAGAACTTGGAAACCAAGCAAAATTGAAGTCCCTTCTGTTTTATAATAACAAACTCGGTTGTGTAGAAGTTTACTGTATGAACTAAAGTTTCAGTTCCAACAGTGCTCATACGAGATGATTGCTTCTTAACAGAAATACAAGGTACTGGGAAACATAAACTTCATAAATATAGTTGATATCCTTTTTTAGGATGATCAGATATGTAGCTATTCTTAGAAACTATACAAGTTTCAAATTTTCCAAAAAATTTCATACAGCTCAATGAATAAAAAGGCAGTTTGGGGGGATGTGGATTTTATTTTTCATAAATACAACGGGCAAAATTTTGATTAGCTAAAAAATTGGAAGAATTGTTACTACAATAATTAATCAAGATTCAACCTCTCTTACTACTTACTAAGAAATTGTATTTGAAGCTCGAAGAATCTCATATAAGGATATAACATTTTCAATAGTTAATAGGCCAATAATGCACCATTCCAAAAAATCTGACTTCCTGTTCTGCAGAACTTCTTGGAGAAAATGAATATTGTGCTGCAAACAACCAAAACGACATAATAAGCCTTAATTAGACAATATTATCAAGAGTAAAATAGATCCCTTTTTTTCCAACTTTTATGATGCTAACTTGCTATATTATAAATAGTTGTCCAAGGATGTTTTTCTTTAGATTTTTTCCTGTCCCTCTATACTAGTTTTTGCTTATTAAATACATGACACAACAAAATCAAGTCCTTAATATATCAATATCATTGGAAGATAAAGATCAACCTCAAATATACAACTAACCTAAATATGCAGAAAAAAATATTGCTCATCTAGCTGCAGAGTTGTTATAATAAGCACATTTTTGTATTGAGATGGGATCAGATCTAGACAAATTTTCCAAATGCAATGTTTAAATGAGATGACTAATAAAGGGGAAAATGGATATATAATAGGCAGAAATACCTCTACGAATTTCAATTTGAAATCCAGGTTTCCAAAGCGTTGTGCAACTTCATACTCTTCTCGAAGATACTCATATATTTTAGCATACTTTGCATCCCTCCAAGCAATTTCTGATCTGATTAATCCACAACAAAACATCAATGAAGACGCTGAAAACAAATTTATAAATTGAATTAGCTTACTCAAGTTCTCTTAGATGAAAAGTCTAAAAGAACAAAAATTTTGAAATATTTATAAATTGAATTTGCTTACTCAAGTTCTCACAATAGCAGATGCATATTTTTCTAATGTCTAAAACAGAAATGACAATACCTCTCAAATAGACCAACTTTAAGAATCACATCAGCCAAATGTGAATTAGCCTTTCCAACAAGTTGAAGAAGCTTCTTCTTATCCATAGTGAAAGTTCCAGTTTTTTCCATTCCACGATTTATGCCTGCGAACTCTTCAACTAAACCATCAACCTGACAGTAAGAGAAAATGAATGTCAAATTTTCAATGGCTTGAACTTAGTGGTTGTCTTTTTTCTTAGGGATAACACATGGCCACCAAAGTATTGGAAATAGATTTGGCAAATTTCAACCTGTGAGACAAAATAATCCAGAGCTATGCTTTGTCCCAGCACACTTCCAATTATACGGATACCATCAGTGTCCAAAGATTTGAGAACTATGTAGTCTGGACCTCCTTGCATGTCCTCAACTAATAGTGGCTTCTCCTTTACCGCATAATCTAATCACATAGAACATGTTAAAGATAAGCAACAGGATTCAGAAGAACTATTTGATTAATTGGTTTCTCTAAAACATTTACCATCTTTCGTCATCTCTGGAAGTAAACTAGATGCATGCCTCTTAACTAGTCCCAAGTAATCTTCCACTTCATGATCCTCGATATTAAACAAGACAGCAGATCCATACTGGTATACAACCATGTAACGGCAGCTACTTGCTTTCATATGAAATCTAGATTCCTGAATCAAATGCCTCAAGTTCTTAGAGTTTGTTATTGTAAAATTAATTTATTTAAACAGATTTTCCCATAAATGTGGCATAAGAATCTTGCTTTTAACCAGGGAGTATTATTTTCCTTTTTGATACATGAGTGCATTTATTTACTAATCATCAATAATAAAAACATTGTCATTTAGGATGCAACTCCAAAAACAAGAGAAAATAGCACCATAACAGAATATTGAGCCTGAATTTCCTCTTATCTTACACCCTGGACCTTCAAATGCACACACATATTCAGTGATACTAGCCTATTAAAAATATGCCGCCATACCTCCAGTGCAGTGCTAGGAAGTGCACATGGCACCCTGGGAGAAACATCAACATAGTATGATATGTTTCATTCTACTAAGGTAGCATTCTACTAAGGTAACATCAACGAATGGAATAGTAAGGAATAGGACATTAATAGAGTGGTTATGTTCTCTTCTCTTTGGTTCCACCCCTTTTAGTGGAACCACCAAAATAGCAAACTTTTTAACCTCATGTCGTGTTTTGTTCTATTTATAAAATGCACTCAACATAGAATAGAACTCATGTTATGTTCTGTCCTGATCTAACACGTCTCCCAAACGCTACCTAAGTAATACCATGCATTGCACAAAATGATGGACAAAGTAGAGAAATTTGAGAACAATAAACCGGGCTACGAACTTCCTATAGAAACACAATTCTAAGGGGAAAACTCTTACATTAGTAGCTGAATTATAGTCACAGAACCGGAGGGCAACATAGTTTAATGCTGAGCGGGAAGACGGAGGAACAATGTTTCTCAGATTGTCAGCCTGAATGCCCTTCAAATTTATACTGCCAAAATTACGAATCTGAGACAGCCAAATAATGGAAAACAAAAGAGCAGGACAACAAAAGGACAAGTGAGAGGAACGGGATTCAATCCAATTCAACCCAAAAAGCATGTAAAACACAATGCATCGCCAAAAAGGGAACACAAGCCAAGAAAAACTTCAAAACCTTTAAATCAAATACAAGCATTAAAGTTACCACTTACCACCTTCATAAACTAAAATGAATTAAAAAAATAAAAATTGCTCCGAATTCTAAATCCAACATAATAATCATAACAAAATTACAATTACATGGTCTTCTAAATCCAAAACTAATGGAGCAGTAAAACACAAGTCATAAGCAACAATTCTAAAACATAAGACAAAGAGAAACACAAAAATCTATAAATCATATCATATCTTATCATGTATACAAGTAATAATAAAGCTGCAAACTTTACACAAACGGTCTTATCCTCTAATTCCAACAATAATGGAAAAGTAACAGAAATCAAAAGCAACAGCAGAGAAACAAGATTCTGATAACGACCCTTCTGCGCAATTAACGTGATAATCAAAACAAGAACAGAAATTAAGCAACTTAGGATGCGAACCTAGTGGAAAGGAAGTAGGCTTTGACAGGGATTTTGACGGTTTGTTCATATTCCGGGGCTCCGAACCCGTAAGGGAGATCCGGGTTAGGTGGGTCCGGGTCGAGGTGGCATGGAGCTGCAGAAGAAGCAGCGAAAGTGAGGAAACGATGGATGAGGTTGTTGGAAAAAGGTGAGAGAAAGTGGGATTTGGATTGTGAAGAAGAAGAAGAAGAAGAAGAAGGTATGGTGTTGAAAAGAAGAGAAACGGTTCTCCATCTTCCGCCCATTCAATGTTGAGAGGAAGAGGCTCTTTCTCCTCCTTCTGATTCTACTGATTCTGCTTATTGCTATTGCTTTTCCTTGTGTTAATCCTTAAGTCACAAAATTATTTGTTTAATTTTTTTTGGTGAATGGGCAAAAAATTTACTCCTCATATAAGGTTTAACTACTCCATCTCATTTCCGGAACTATTTAAAAATTTTTAAATCGATCTCTCAACTAAAAAAATTTGTAATTGAGTCTCCTAACTTTGATATACTTTATAATTGAGTCATTGCACTTTAAACGTTTGTAATCGGATCCTTAAACTTGTTAATAGTTTGTAATTAGGTCCTTGAAATATGAGACATTTTTAAAACTTTTGTTGTTGTGGTGATCCAATGATTCTATTAACCTCTAAGACCAACAAGAAACCTCGAATCAGATTTATTCGGTGCTCTAATTATAAGGTTCTTTTCCTACCACAGCGACCTAATTACAAATTATTTACAAGTTCAGGGACCCAATTACAAACGTTTAAAGTGGAGGGACTCAATTACAAAGTATTTAAAAGTTTAGGGACCCAATTAAATTTTTTTTAATTTAGGAACCTATTAAAAAATTCTCAAATAGTTCAGGGACCACTGCGTAATTAAACTTTCATATAATTCATGATTAACTTGCCATTTTTACTGGATTTTTTAACATTATTGAATAATTGGGTAATTATTTATTCTCAAACATCTATATTTTCTTAAGAAATCTTTATTCTTTACAAAATATTGATTTAATTTATAAATTAACTTAAGTTTTTAGTATAAATTTAATGCATAATTTGTGCGAAGTTTTTTTGCATTATTATTTAATGTGTTGAAATATTACTTAAATAAAAGGTAAAACTAGTATTTTGGTCCCTTAACTTGATTTTCATTTTTCAACTTGTTTCCCTATGTTTTTATGTGACAAACAAGTCCCTTAAGTTTACTTCTGTTACCAATGTTGGCCTCAACATCATTTTCATCCATTCTGTAAGTGACGTTCCTACATGGCCGTTAGTGTCCTAGCTGGCCCTGACATGGTGATGATGTGGAACCCGACTTGGAGCGACCCCCAAACGATGTCGTTTTGGCATGCCATGGCATCTTCTTCTCAAACGTTAGGATTTCCAAACCCATAACCAGAAAGTTACAGTAATGGAGAAAGCCACACTACTTGCACCCATCACCGCCATGTCGTGCCTTCTACCACCATCACGTCAAGTCGTTGATGGTTGTGGTTTTCCATCCACCACATGAAGACGCCCTTTTCACCATACAGTAATGTCTAAACTTGATGACTCAATTGAAACCAACCCGATTTTGATCCAGTTGGTTCGGTTTGGGATACTTGTTTTTTTTTTTTTGGCAAAATTCACTCAACTCTACCTGACCTTTTATAATCGATTTGGACTTCAATTCCCTCTAAACCAAACCCAATTGACTTGTGTGGAGCCCTACTTGATCCTACAAATGGGTCTTATTGTGGCTACTTACTTAGAATCTCTCTCAACTTGTAGTTCATTGTTTGAAACGCTCAATTCTTGAAGACTACCTTAAGCTCAAGCAACTAGGGGTGTTCAATTCGATCCAACTAAAAAAAAATATAAACCAATCCAAAAAATCGAAAACCGATCAAAATCGATTTTTATTAGTCTGTCTTGGATTAGTTTTATAAAGATCTGAATTGTTTGATTCAGTTTTCGAATTCATTTTCTAAAACCAACCAAACCAAATCAAATCAGACATGTTACATTTGCATTGTACTCTAAAATTACATATGTACTTGAAGTTGTGGTTTTTGTTTCATTTGGATATATTATTTATTTTATAAAATAAAACAATTCATCATATTGCTTTGGTTTCTTTGTTTGAAAGATCAAAATACAAAAAAAAAAAAAAAACCTAAGGCTTTTAGTGAAAATAAAATATCAATAGTTGAATGACTTCAAAACTTAAAAATTAATTACTATATGAATGATTTGTATGACCTTATAAGTGCACTGTTTGGTTTACTGTTGAGAATCTACAAACGTACTTTTAACCTAAAGCATCACTCATGTTGCTTTGGGGCAAACGTACGTTTGAAGCCCAAAAGTATGTTTGCAACGATAAATCAAACATAGCCTAAATAAGTTGGGGGATAGAAGTTAACGTCTATTTTAGTTACTATTATTTACATGTTCATTTTTGTTGTTTGGTTGGTCAAAAACTAAAGCCCATTAACATTTGTTTAGATTGAATTGGTTTTGATATTGGAATCAATTCAATTCAAACCGGATAATAACTAATTACAATATGGATAAAAAAGTTGTTTGAAAACTAATCTAAGAGCACCTTCAACGGACACCCCTAGAGTGCTTATCTTAATAAGCAAGGGTGCTTGACAAGTTTGAAGTAGTGTTGGAGTGAGGTGTTTATTAAGCACTAAATTTTGGGAGATTTATATAAGCATCGGGTGCTTGAAGGATGATTGTGGGTCACTGTACTTTTTCAATCTCGATTTGCGATTATATGTGATCATGTGCGTGCTTAGCATATGGATACAATTAAGCATATATTATATACATGCATCCTATTGCATAACATAATTGTGGAAGACAACGACACACATATTGCAATATGCATGTGTCATATTTCATAACATGATTGCATGACATGATGAACTGTAAGGATGTGGGTCACTGTGGTCTGTGGACCAAGATGGTTTAAGACATGTATAAGGGGTGCTGAACTGCTGATATACTTTTCTTGTAGAGTCCAATTTTGTTGCTGATCACCTTTGCAGCGGATTCCCAGTAATAACTTCTATTCACCAAAGCGACCCTCTTCCATTCTTAAAACCACTTCGGCGCCCGAATAATATTTGGAAAAACCATTTCAACTTTGCCTTATATATACATCTTGCTTGAATGGCATCCTTTTTTTTTTTTATCTTTTTGCTTGAATGGCATCCTTTTTATTTAATGATTGATTATTTGATTCATAAATTATATCTTTCGAACTTCGAAGGAAAACTGGTTAACCAAAATTTATAATATAAGCTTCATTTGATAATCCAAGGGTAATAGGTACATATCTCTAAGCAATCTAGTCCCTAAAATTATAGGGTCGTATCAACTTAATCTCCCACATTATCAATATTCCAAAATGATTCTTGGTATTGCAAAATATTAATCAGGTTCGTCCCTCTATTTGAATCCGTTAGCAAATGTTTCCCTGACATTATATATTTAATTTCAAATTCATCCCTAACATTACCAACTTAATGTCATTATAATCCATGAAAATACCAACGGAGAAACAAATCTGATTAACTTTCTGCAATTCCAAGGATCATTTTGAAATATTGATAATGTGAAAAACTATATTGATACGATCCTACAATTTCAAAAACCAAATTGGATATTTATTCATCTCTAAACTATAGATCCAAGCAAGGAATGCGAGGTCCTCTCTTCTCTATAGATACGCCCTCTGTTTAAAAGAAAAAAGTAATTATTGAAACTCATGATTGATTATATAAAAGTCAAGATGAGTTACCAACCGAATAAAACTTGGACAAAGTTTAATTTTGATACATGTCTATAAAAGTTTACACAATCTACAAATCATATATTATCACATATGAATTTTAAAATAATTATTATTAGAATAAAAAAAATTAATAAGGTGGCAATGCCTAATTAATCGATAATATAAAAATCCTTTATACTAAAAGTACATCACAATTAAATCCTAAAAAAATAATAAAACTTTGTATTTCAAGGTGCTAGTGTGAAAAAAGAAAGAAAATTAAGAATCAATTAATAAATAAAAAACTCGTGTCGCCATTTAGTAATAGTACATGTATAAACCTACACCCACACTCGTCACCAACTTCCATACAGTTCATGCTGTGCTAACCAGGTTTGGAGGCTCCAAGCTCAGTTTTAAACTTTTTCAACATGTTTGCCATTTTCAAAAAGTCTGTTAGATACAAATGAGTTTAAACTCCAAACCTTGGTTAAAGAAGAAAGAAAACATTGTTATTTTTTCATTTGCCAAAACTTGGTTTAGGTTTTCAAATACGACTCTTACCAACTATTCGTAAAAAATTAACTCTCATACCTTTAATGGAGAGATAAATGATAAAATAAAATTGAAAAACAATTTAGTAACTACACAGTCAGCTTGAATGACAACCCAAACATCATTTATTTTACCAAAAGCTACTTCTACCAAATTCCAAAGATCAAATACTTACTACAAACTTACTTTTAATCAAACCAAATTTGCAAAGCTCACTTTTGCAAACAAGTTCCCAAACACATACTTGGTCTGACCGTAACTTTTTTCCAAATGATCAAGATTGCGGACATACTAATTATTTGAAAGTATCTTTTCCCTTTAGCAAATGACTAATGTCGAATAATTTATTTATGGCTCTGTTCAAAATTTAATTATACCGTACAAAATATCACATTTGGATCAAATATGCTTGCCGCTAAACATAAGATCATGTAAGCTCTTAATCACTTCACATATCCTGAATCTAACAATTAGTTCATAAAAGCAAGCTAGAACAGCTTCTCTTTTAATTAGAAAAATATTGCAAATTCAAGACTCCAACAAGTGAACAAGATCAATAACAAAGATAAGGATTAACTTTCTATTGGATATATTGTGGAGACAAGGAATGATAAAACCGGAAAATTTAAATCCTAGTAACGAAGATCTTCTCAATTCTTTCTCGTAATACCATGAAATTCACATTAAACAGCGGAGGTGTTGAACATCCTTCACGCACTTAGCTAGTGGTTGTAGTCTTGTAGAGAGTGCTCATCCTGCAGAAGCATTGGTAAAAGCATGCACTTCATGAGTTGTAAGTGGCATAAATGAAATTGACAACACAATTATCATGTCATGAAATCACTAGGGACTATAAACTAAGAATAGCTAATCAAAGGGTTAAAATCATACACGTGACTTAGCTTGGTCATTGGATTCTCAGCAGCAACTTTTCAACCATTATTTTCTGCTGAACCCCACTCAATGCCTCTGAGTTTATAATTGCATTAGCAACTATGATAGTTGTAGATGGAGATGCTGCATTAACCTAGACGAAACAATAATTTGGAAAAGAAAGCTAAAATTAGTAGAACGAAAAAAAAAAAAAAAAAAACTCCCTCGTCCAACTTATAAATGATGGTCAAGCATATAGGGCTTCAAGTGCGACAAGCAGCAAAGAAGAACAAAATTTGGAACACCGGAAATAAAGGGTGTTAAGCATATACCCAAACACGTCCATTTAAGCCAACTGCTATCTCGAAGGACAGTTTCTTCCCTAAAGCATCGAGTACTGAACATGTGGGTTTGCTGAGAAGCCTACAAACAACACACAATCTCTGATGTTAAGAGCTGTTAACATTATGCATGGACAGCTCCAGAAAATAAAATAAAATCCATACATCCTTGAGAGACCAGTTGTACATTCAAACATATAGCCATCTTTTAGGGCACCAAATTCTGCTGCTTTCCCACTGGCTACAAAAAGACCAAAACAAAATAAAAGCTAGGAGTTTAAGGCTGCAAAAATAAAACAGAAAGAAACTTAAACTTAATAAACAAACAAAAAAACATAATTAAGAGGCACCAACAAATAAGAACATAAAAATGAAGTCGCAGAATAGGACACCCACCATCAGTGCACGACAGCTCGGGGTTCATTCCAGGGTTTGCTTTTACAACCCGCACGTAAATCAAAGTACCTACCTGCAAGATGAAGCGTTAGGCAAAAGAAAGCAACTTACAGAAACATGATAGACTAAACAAACAACACATCAATTAACACCAAGAGGGGAATGCCAAGTCAAGTGCTAGTTTGCCAGCCAAATCTAAAAGGGGTAAAAAGGAAAAGGTGAATGGTTTAATACATTTGATCTCTTGCAAGAATTAATATAGAAGGCATTATTAGAAGTCTTAGTTAGGTCAAAAGACAATGCAGCTTTGATAATCTAAGGATCATAGCCCAAATACGCCTAACTGGAAAAGAACCCCTTGTGTAATAGTATTGGTCGCATCCTAAAACATAAAATAAAAAACAAATATACTATGTTGATTTGTTCTTCTATATTCAATATTCAATATATCCAAGGGTTTAGGCAGAGTACAAGGTGCAACAACATTTGTTCTTAGAGGGACAAATTTATAAATCCCATTTGGAGATATCCTATTTCCACCAAAGGCATTATTCATACCAAGAAATAATGCAACCTACTCTACATCAGCCACTAGTAACAGTCTCCGGACATATCCTCAAATCACAATTTTGTCTAGCAAGTAGAGTCCCCTTCCAGCATCCAGAGTGTACTCTGTTTCATTTTTTTTTTCCATTAATTGATAAAACATCATCTCAATCATCCTTGTGATCTTATTTATATGGGTCACAATCCAAGTTAAAAAATAAATTAAAACTAGGAAATCATTTTAGCTTGCGAAGGCAGACAGCTGCTGACAAATGGGAAAACGTATTTCCAAAAACTAACTTGGGCAGGAACGAGCCATATGCAGAGAATAGAATTGTAAATATATTAAACTATACATGAGCCTTAATTTTGCCTTTTCAAAGAAGGATACCAAGGCTGATCAAGGATAAAAGCTTCCATTAAAGCTCTGTAGCTATTAACAATCCCACTTGTGATAATTTGACACCGGAAGCATTGATGAGAATAGAAAATTGACCCAAGTTTTGTTGATATAGAAAATGAAATTTTATTAGATAAAAAGGAAGGGAAAGTACGTCTATAGATGAAAAAGATTTCCAACAAAGAAGAAAAAGAAAAATACATCAAAGACCATGAAAAAAATAAAGAAAGCAGCTTTGCTTCCCAAGATATGACAAAGGGGTGATGGTTGCAGATCAAATCTCAAGACTAGAAATGAAGAAATACTTTTCAAGCAGACTACTTAAGTGACTTAAAGACCAGTAACAAGATCATGGAATGTAACTAGTTTCAAAGTTTTTTTTTGGCAATAACTAGTCAAAGTTACTACTTACTACTTACTAGTGCCTTCAATAGTTGTCCACTTGGCCTCAATCTTTTTGTCCTCGGTACACTGCATAATACTGATCCCTCACCCATAGGCTATATCTAATTATTTATATTGATCGTCAAGGACTATAATAATTTCCTAATTCCTTAATACTTTCCTGAACGCCTCAACAACCATGACGATTGTGAATGCCATAAATCAAAGCAACTATAATTGACACTGTGACTAAAGATGGAGAAAGCTACCACAAAAAGAAAGAAGTATCATTGTGTTATCCTTTACACGCTCTGAATAAACAGGTCTCTACTTTCAAAATATTAAAAAAAGCAAAAGAGAAGAAAAAAAGGTTTCTGTACCTGCAAATTTACCTAAACTAACCACAAAGTATTGCTTAGCTCTATGAGTCATGAGAGAAAACTTAATTTTGCAATTAGTATACAAATATGCACACCTCAAACTTGGGTATATTTCTTCTAGTTCCTCCTTCAAATGCAAGCACTGGTAAAAATGCTAAAGCTGGTCCTTTTATGTCCACAAGAAAGTTCTGTACAGTAATGAATTGAAATTTTTAATAGAATCATAGAAAGAAAAGTCAGAGCTAAGTAAGAAACAATTTTTAATTATTTTCAAGTAAAAAAAAAAGCATAAGAGTTGACATAGAACCAAGCAATTTATACATTTTGTGCTTCTCTTGCAAATTCCTTTTATATATCTCAAATTAAGATTTACATGTTATTGGTTGACATTTAATCAAGCTCAATTAACATAATGTACTTGTTCCCTATGATGGTAAAAAACTAATAGTTTTAATGAAGGATTATAACACCATGCCATGGCTAACTCTCTTTTCTTAGTCCTCACTAGACTTAAGAGGGTTAATAAATACTTACCAGAGCCTACATAAAACTTGCAGTCAACAAGAAAGTACAGCAGAAAACTAAAAACCTTATAAGAACGGAAAGCTTGAACAACAAAAAAAGAATATTTCCTTACATCTGATCTAGAGTCTACAACAATTCCAAGAACAGAATCCTCTGCATGGGGCACATACTGCAGAAAACAGCATAATCATAATATGAAAGAGAATAAGAGATAATGATAATAAACCCCTTTTACTAAAAATGTTCCAGAAATCCATGTAAGAAATAAATGCTTGATTTTATGGCATATATTGAAAGCTATTTGACAGAAATTTCAAATAACACTATAACACTGAAAAAGAAACATGGTAGAAACTAGAAAGCCAGAAAGGAATTGAACCAATAACACTGAAAAGTCAGCATTGTCAGATGTCAATCAAAATTCATGCCTTTAGAGTTTACAGATTGATACATAGATCCTGACCATATCATACTAACCCTTTTTTGAGAACTTTCAACCCAGTATTTATTAGGCTTCGAAAACCTTAGCCTGCCAGCTTTTGTTACAGAAATCACATCACAGTCCTGGAAAATTGATGCAAATGAGAATTTGTGATTAATAAAAGTGATCAAAATGTAAGAGTATGATACATGTTTTCCTTTTTGTTTATAAGATGCTAAGCTAAAGGAGGAGATGAATCAATAAATAAGAATATAAAAGCGACACCCTAGGTTCAAACATAAATAAAGTTACATTAGGTAAAATGCACAGTGATGTTTCATGGATTAAAATGAAAAGATATAACTGTCACCAATTTCAGTAACTGAAATTTAAGAGACAATAAAATTTTGAGTTTCCAATCATTTGGTTCCTGAATAAAAGAAGAAAATCCACTTTATAATTTCCAAGACAAATACGTATACTTACGTTCACCGACATGACTTAAAAAGTTGGGAGAGAGATGAACTTATGTACTGTATCTAACATGTATGTAAACTACTAAATAATTATGAAGGTGTAAACAACTATGACTTTTTTAATAGAGTTGTGAAAATTTATATTTTGGGGTATGTGTGTATGTGTTTACTGAGTGTAACTTGACTCTATCATTAAGTTCAATAATATTATTATATTGGTGAAATGAGAAAGAACAAAAGACATTTATATTTTGTGGTATGTGTGTGTTTTTACTGAGTGTAACTTGACAGTATCATTAAGTTCAATAATATTATTATATTGGTGAAAGGAGAAAGAATAAATGACAAAGAAGTTATCCCCAAGCCTAAACAAGGCATTCTAAAAAAATTTAATTGTGATACACTGTCTGTGTAAATTTTTTTACACTGTCAATCAATTGCAAATCATCATATGTGTGACTTTTAAGATAATTATCATAAGAGTCCAATATTTTTAATGATGTGGCAATTTATGATTGGTTGACAGTATAAAAAATTTTGTAGAATGACCGTGCATAATAATTAAATCCAATAAAATTAAACCACAAGACTTGTTTGTGTTCGTGCTTCAGAGTAGCATACTAATGACGGTTGAAAAATGTACCTGGCGTAGACCGCCTCCAAGCTTAATTGTCTGATTTGTCATGGTAGATAGGTCAAGAACCACATCTCCAGGACACTACAACCATTGACATAAATTTTAATCAACACAAAAATAATACTCAGAATTGAATTATATTCACTGACACAAACATAGATAAAAGCAACAACCACTCACCACTAATTGGTCTACTAAGTTTGTAGAGGATTTACTTTCCATTTAGTGGAAAGAGGATGCAGAGTGAATGGCTCTTCAAAAGTTCCAACAATTTTTTTATCCCAAACTGTAAACAACATAAAGTATATGAGTTTTCACTTTTCAGTCATATAGGCTTGGCAACGGGGCGGGGCCGCCTCCCCCGTCCCCGACCCCGACTCCCTTCAAAATCCCCGCCCCCGATCCCCGCTGGGGGTGGGAAATTCGCACCCACCCCCGCCCCTGCTGGGGGTTGGGTTTCCCTGCCCCCGCCTCAGACCATGTAATGTACATTTTTAGTATTTTTTTTATCCTTTTCCAGCAAAGAACAAAATGGATGCCTGAAAAACTAAGTCTAACATAGAGATAGACCAAAACAAAACAAAACTCATGATTGTAATTCCCCAACATAAAAAATGAATAATACTTCCAAAAGAAAAGATTAGTTCCAGATTACTTCAAAAATGAATATTAAGGCTGCTCTATACCGTGACCACCCTGCATAATTCAAAAAACCAGAGGCAACACGCCAAAGATTAGTTCTATATTTGGGTTCCCACAGCCAACAAAACTGAAAAAAAAATATTTAACCATTCTTCAGAGGACAGTAAAAAGGGTATTACATTGTTAAAGCTCGAGAGACACAACTAAACAAAAAATGCATATTGACACAGAACACACCCAAACACAGCAGCATAAAGAGATTTTTTTTTTTTTCAATACCATCCAATATTTGACTAGAAAAGTGAGTTTTTTTTCAATACCATCAAATATTTTTTTAGAGAGCATCCTATACCATCCAATACCATTCAAGATAGAGTTTTTTTTTCCTCTAGTCATAACAGAGTAACAGACCACGATTCCCACACAAAATTTGAGTAGAAAAGTTGAGTTTTAGCAAATTGTGATTGAATCCAGTAAGTGACTAAGTGGTGCCCCTAACTGAACCCAACATAACTCAACTCAAAGAGCCACAAAGACCATGAAATGGGCAACAACCGCTATCTGAAGAATGAAGAAATAAAAGAGGTGGGAACATACCTTAGATCAGGACGTGGTGGCCGGCCGCAGAGGGAACGAGAAGCAGAGCTCTCGCGCGGTGGGACGTGGTGGCGGTGGAACAGCGAGAAGAGAGAGAGAGAGAGAGAGCGGTGGAACTGCAGGTCTTCGCAAACGGCGCGCTGCTGAGGAAGAAGATGAAATCTGGGACGCCGTAGGGATTAGGGAAATTTTATTTAATTCTGAGTCAGTGCTTTTCTTTTTGTAATTCAGAACCTTAAAGAGAGTCTATTTCCTAAAATTAGCTTACAGTGGATAAACTAACTAATAATGAATAGCTTATAATGTATAACCGATAAAGTAGCTAACAATAGATAATGGATAAACTAGATTATTTTATAGGGATGTCATAACAACACACAAGCATATCAAAACTTGTTTATATCTCATGCCAATTACATCGCATACAAAGCATATCAACCCAATCATCAAAAGACCACAAAATTCATATTATATAAACATTCATTCATGACAATCATATCATAAAAACTTCTGTTTAACATTAATTTCGTTTTTCATAAGAAACCCTAATTTCAGAAAATAGCATTTGACCAAACGGAGATTCGTTCATTGAAATTTTGGCATAAACCTTTAGATGAATCAAACAACTTTCCCCAAAATTGTCTGCACTATGGAAGGGTGAGAAAAATGTCATTTTTCATCATCTCTTGAAGACCTCCAAGAATCTCCAAGCGTCTCCCACGAACACGCCAAGAAAACTCCGACTTCTTCTCTTGCTATGCCTCTTCTTCTTCAAGATCTCACTCCCCAACCCTTGAATCCTCCAAAGTAAGCAAGAGAGTGTTTTTATAGTGTTATTAGGGTTTGTAGCCGCACTAAGAGTATTAGGATTGGTTTATATATGATTACTCATGCTTCCCTCTTTTTAAAATCTATATTTCACGCGTTCTGACATCGAGCACGGGCATGCTTGCGACCAGCACGGTCATGCTAATCAACGTCAAAACTCGCATGATTTTCGACACGGACGTACTCCATTTGAGCACGGGCGTCTCCCCTTTGAGCATGGACGTGCCAAACAGCATCAAATTGTCCGTTTTCCGACATGGGCGTGCTAACATTTAGCACGATGTGGCTCAAACCATGTTCTTCCAGCGCGGGCGTGCCCAACGTGAGCACGAGCGTGCTCATGCTAACGTGACTGGTTTTTCTAATTAAAGTTGTCCTTTTTATTCTTTTGATCAATACATTACCCTTAAGGCTCGAAATCATCAATTCTAAGCCCTCAAAACTCTATTAATTTTATTTGCTAAAGTTAATGCATATTTTTATTTTTATTTATTTCTTGGGATGTTACAAATATCAAGTATCAACAGACCCCTAATGCACCCCAATCTCCGCAATCCTCCATCACAACACTTCAATGGGTTTTCAAGAAGGGGCTTCGAACCAGCATAAATAAAGTGAATCAGAAGGGTGTTTTCAACAATTTTGTCAGAAATCATAAGCTACAACACTTCTACACCATTACAGTTGCTAAAACAAACAAGTGAATCTTTCTTCCAGCTGTTTAGAACAAAGAGAGACATCAATAAAGATCATACCTATAAGTGACGCGATGGCGAATCTCCGTTGAGCAATGGCGCCGATGACCGTCGACCGGTGGGAGGAGGCTAGGGCGCGGCTGGGAGCTTCTGCTTCTGGTATGTGTAGCTAGACGTGGAAGCTAACATTGGTAATTGGGGGAAAACTATGGTGGTAAAGAATATTTAGCTTTTAAAAAATATGGTAGGCCGACGCGAAAAAACCTGCAATCCACATAAGGTCGGACTTGAACACTATCTTGATAGATAAAAATGAAATCGACTTTGTTGATCCAACCCATATAGCATGTAACTCAAATCGGGCCGGTCCAAAGCAACCTAGCCCGGTTTGCCACCTTTGATTTAGAGCTTTTTTGGTTCAAGCTTCTTTTTTAAGTTCAACCACAAAATATTGGAAATAGGTAAGAAAGAAAATAAAAGAAGAAAAATAGGAAAGAGGCCGAACAATTATCAAATTGATAAAATTGAGAAGCAAAGGCTCTAAAATAATCGAAAGAAATCAAGACCATTTGGTCACAATCAACTTCGATATATTTCATCCTTTTTTTTTGTTTTTGTTGTTTTATCAATTACTTATTGAACCAATAGTTGAAATAAATAACAAAGAACCGTCGTTGTATAACGCCAAAATTGAAAGTGGTTTTCGGGCAAGAACCATAATACACAGCAGACACATAGCATGGTAAAACAAAACCATCACCAGGAAATGGATCAAGATGATGGAAGGACCAGCCCAAGCAGAGGAAGTGGCGAGGGCGGTGCTAGAGAGTGGCAGATTTCAAGATGGTTATTGGCTATATATTATTCGATGATGTGTTGATTGTCAATCAAGTTTTTGTTGGTGTTTTGTTTCATTTACTTGCATCTACAATTTAATCAATTTGTTATCATTGTGGTTGGACAACACGGGAAAAGAAATTTCCATGAAGACTTTGTGATTCTCAAGTTTGACGGTATATATGTAAAAAGGCTTAATTGCACTTTTCGTCTCCCAACTTTTTTAATTGTGCGATTTTGGTCCCTCAAGAAATTTAATTGCACTTTCCATCAATTTTATGAAATTGTGCAAAATTAGTCCTTGTAGGGACCAAAATAAATGCTTTCATTGCACAATTTCACAAAGTTGAGGGATGAAAAGTATAATTAAATTTCTTGATAAACCAAAATCGCACAATTGAAAAAGATGAAGGACGAAAAGTTCAATTAAAATTTTTGAAGGACCAAAATCTCACAATTTAAAAAGTTGAGGGACTAAAAGTGAAATTAAGCCATGTAAAAACCATCTCAAATCCAAGATCCGGTGAAGAGGCAAACATCAACATGTTGACAAAGGATAACATCTTCCATCCCACAAAGTATGTCACGACTTTGTGCCATGGATTCTAACTCGTAAAGAAACATTATATCTCATTATTAATTATTGAATATTTAATAACTTGACCAATCAAATCTATGGTAAACAGTCGTGGCATACTTTAAGGGACAACATATATGTTGTCCCCTTTGGCAATGGATACGACGTCCTTGACAAAGAGAATGACTGCAAATCTAACACTTGGACGTGTTGGAAAACCCCAGTCCCGACCACGCTGTCGCACCCGAAAAGTTGAGAATCACAAAGTCTTCATGGATTTTTCTTTTCCCATGTTGTCCAACCACAATGGTAAAACATCCGCTGGATTCTGAGTTCATGACTGAAATCGACTAAATTGCAAATGCACGAAAATGAAAGAAAATACCTTCAAAAGCTTGGTTGACAATCAACATAACACCGAACAATATCTAGCTAACAGTCATCATGAAACTCGACTTACTATACAGAAGGTGGAGAGAAATTGACTAATTTTAAGAGAGATGGAAGACAAGGGAGAAATATTGAAATTGGAACAAAAACTTAAGAGTGAAAAAAAAAAGGGCAAAGAGAGAGAGAGCTAATTCAAGAGGGGACAAGGCAGAGCCAACCATGGTCACCCGTGGATCGTCCCATGCCTGTGGAGTGGCCCCGAAAAACTACACAAAAGGAGCAGGGACAGGCTACTGATGGACGCCTGCAAAATATGGAGGACATGGTTCAGGCCATTTACAATTGGCACTAGAGTCAACACCATTTCCCACCGCAATGAGTTCCTTCCTTTTCTCCCTTCTCAAACTGAATTATTTACATCGGGGACAAGGTAAGTTTTTAAACTTGGGTGGAGTATTTTTATATTTTTCATTATTATTGCATTCTCATGCATGCCATGTGACATTTGTATATTGCATTTTCACACCATCATATTGACCCAAGATTATTTGGTCATCCTTTTTGAACTTTGTGTCATTTTGTTCTAAGATAGTGTTGGATTTGGAATCCAATTTGTTATTCTTGCGATAGGCAGCTTTTAGAGGTGATCTCTTGATAGTTGATAATTAGCATAAGGTTTCCTGACTTGGTGTTCCTCATTAATATTGAGTTTCTATATATGAGTTTTGAGACTCTATAAGGGTTTGTGCTGTAATGTGCCTCATTCTTTGTGTTGGGTGATAATTCCTCATTGATTATGCTTTCTAGAACTTGACTTGAAACCTTTTTGAAGCTGAACACATTTTTTTTGTTGACACATCTGAAAATGAGTAAGGCACTTAGGTATTTTTCTGACCTTCAAAACCTTGATTTGATGCTACCCTTAGTTGCCCATTTTGAGCCTCATGCAAATATGCTTTCTTGGTATATGTGATTACTTGTAATAATTATATGGTGTTTTTTAGATTATGAAATTAGCAATGTGGCTGATGAATAAATGGGAAAATTTTTTGTTATGCTCGTTGTGAGTTATTCTCCTTGTTTGTTATGAAACTAGTGTAGTTGCTCGTGCGATACGCACGAGAATATATCATATAAATTTTATTTTTTAATATTTAAAAATTATTTCAGTATAAAAAGATGTATCAAAATATGGTTAATATATGAATATCAATACATGTATCGATTAAATTAATATCAATATACGGCTCGAGGATCCCATCTGGCAACAATCAAACTCAGCATTCAAACTCCTCTTGGCAGGTGTGTATTTTCTTGCAACACCAATCTCATCATCATTCAAAGAGACAGTAGGCAGAACAAAATCAGAACCAACCTGCTGTACCAACAACATTCCAAAATAATAAGGAAGCATTACACAATGACTTTAAATAATACCATAGAAAAAAATGGCAAGAAAGATACAAATTTCCAGAGAATAAGGTGCTTACAAGTGCAGGTTCTTCTAGATCAATTAGATTGGTTGAAACATTGGGGAAACTTGGAGTAAAGATAGCCTAAAATAGAAGAAAAAGGAATTAAATAAGAGAATTATTAAATAATGAAATAATAGTAATTGAAAAACCTGATAACAAACCTAAGAATAACACAACCTAAACATATTATAAATTTAACTTAAATGTACAAAAGGGGAAACACAAAGAAATAACTTTGTGGGGGGGGGGGGGGTCGGGGGGGGTCAATTCAGACCCAGGAAGATCAAACATTGAAATTATACTCTCATCAGTACAAACCCTTCTAACTGGGTAACTACCTTCAAAGTGGGTTGATTGTTCACTCTTTGCTTCTACTTCAAACAACATCCTTTCGCCAATCAAATGATCAAGCAATTGAAGGTATCCATTTTCACTAAGATCTCGGACAAACACAAGATTTATCATTCCCAGCATGCTCTTGCACGGTCATTGCAGGTGGAACTGCGGTGAGGAACACGAATCGATTTTAGCAACAAAACACAAAACCATAAATTCAAAAATCACAAACCAAAAATCAAAATTTGCATCTCTTACTTAGATGATTGGCGCAGATGCTGAGGGTTTTGGATTGCCTCATGAGAATCCTAACTTCTCCAGTAACCTTGTGCTTTAGGAATTTCACATTTCCGGAACCTTGTTCCTTCCATTGATTCCCATCATTGTCGAAACGGTACAGTTTGGCTTTGTCGCAAACACTGAAACCCTAGATTTCAGCACACAAAAACGCTAAAATTAAAAAAATATATATTAATAAATTAATAGTAACAATGGAAGAAAAGAATGCATACAGACCGAGGAGAGGATTTTCGTTCTCTTCACTGATGGAAACAACAACCTCCTCGAGTTTGACAATCGGAGGGACTTGAGCTCCGGCGTCTTCGTAAACGTCGGCGGTAGCCTCTTCCACTTCGCGGTGTTCGGCATCGGTGATGGACATCTTTGGTTGGTGCGATTAGAGAGAAAGATAAAAGAGAATTTTTAACGAAATAGGGAATGGGGTGATGGGAGAAAGAAGGAAGAAAAAGCTTAAAGATCGCGTGGTGTGAAATGGGGAGAGAGGAAATGAGGTACATCAATACCAATGTTCAGATAGCTGTTATGATTAGGATGGGTGCTATTCAGATAGCTGTTGAGCTATTGAAGAGAAATGCAATAGGAATGATAGCAATAAACTTTTTACCGTCTTTAGTGGAACCATGTAAGATGGAAAGTCAATTAAAAATACGCACCATCCAAATAGTGACATGTGGCAAGGTGACACCTGGCGGTTACTGTAGATCTACAGTAAACATGGGTCATCCTTAAGTGTATTATTATAGATGTAAAAATATGAATAAAGAAAAAAAATATAAATAAAAAAATGGAGAAGAGTAAGGGAGACGAAAAGAGAAGAAAAGGGAAAGAAAAGAAAAGAAAATTCAAAGGGTATCCTAAAAGGTCACCATACTTGATCATTGATGAATTTTGATTGCCCTTTTTGGATAACCATTCCTTTGTTTTTCCCCACTTAATACTTGATTCTTATGACCCTGTTACAACCTTGAAAAGATCTTATGATTTTGGTGTGTTTTCAAAAACTAACATAGTAGAGAATTGGTTGATAGTTAAGCCTATGATAGGACACTTTCTTTGAAGGAAAATGAGTGCATTCTCTTTACCCTTAAACACTTTGAGTGCAGTTAGGAGAGTGCCCCTAATTAGTGGGAAGCATGAATTTAGGGAACCTAAGCCTCTAATTGGACTTGATATTGATCATTTCACTGATTATTGAATTGTTTATGCCTATTGCTTGGATTTGCTATTATATAAGGCTCCTCATTCAATATCATCTTTTGTTTCTTCATCTTTGTATGACTTTAGTTATTTTTTGAGGACAAGCAAAATCTTTAGCTTGGTGGTAGTTTGATATGTGTGAAACAATATCATATTTTGTACTTGTTTTGCATGCATTTTTAATTCATTTAGGCATATTTGTTTAATTCTTTGCTTGTTTTTCCTTTAGTTCGGATAACTGTGGTGCTTCATGTTTTGTTGTGCAGGAATAATGCAAAAGAGGCTTGAAAAATGGTGGAAAGCATCTATACTGGAGCCGGTATGAACTTGGGAGCATAGTGCGCTAAAGGGTGCAAGGCGGAGCCAACCATGATCAGTCGTGGATCGTTCCACGCCCGTAGAGCGGCTCTCAAAAACTAAACAAAAGGATCATGGTCGGGCTATTAATGGACGCCTGCAAAATATGGAGACCATTTAACCCATTTACAAGTGGCACCTGAGCCAACACCATTTCCCATCTTAGTGAGTTCTTCCTTTTCTCTTTTCTCCAACTTATTTATTTACATTGGAGAGAATGTAAGTTTTTAAGCTTGAGGTGGGGTATTTTTATATTTTTTATTATTATTGTATTCTCATGCATTCCATGCTGCATTTTGTATATCGCATTTTCACACTAATATCATATTGCCCCATGATTATTTGGTCCTCCTTTTGAACTTTGTGCCACTTTGTTTTAAGATAGTATTAGATTTGGAACCCAGTGTGCAGGAATGGTGCAAAGAGGCTTGAAAAGTGGTGGAAAGCATCTATACTAGTGCCGGTATGAACTTAGGAGCAAAGTGCACTAGAGGGGGCAAGGCTGAGCCAACCACGGCCAGCCTGTGGAGCACACCACGACTGTGGATCGTGGAAGACAGAATAATGAAGACAAAAGACTCAGCCATCCACGACTGTGTAGTGGCCAATTGCAAGAAACCCTACAAGGCAGAGCCAACTATGGCCCGGCCATGGAATGTGCCACGCCCGTGATGAGATGCTGCTACACATTTTGTGTGTATTTTTATCTGATTTTCTGTTTGGGCTTGGACCTTTTTTTAACCCTAATATATAAATAGAAAGTTAAGATTCATGATTAGATGTGGAAAACCTAATCTGAGGAGGCTTCACTTGGAGATTGGAGAGCATAATTTCATCTTCTTCTCTTCTCTTTTCAGATTTTCGATTTAGGGATGTTCTTCAATACTTTGATGGTTTTGTTTTCTGCTATGACTGAGTAGTTACTTTTGTTTCTAGAATTTGGCCATGCCTTTTGATAGATTTATGATGATTATTTGATTTATTTCCCTTTTGTTAATGTTAAACATCTTTGATATGATTCTTATTATACTTATTCATGTGAATTTGTTGATCATTAGTTTGCATGTCATATAGGTAGAAATATAGGAATTGAACTTATGACTTAAATCGCAAGAATAAGTTTGGTCTTTCGAGAATTCAATTGAATTATCATAAATCGTAAAGATTTCAATCTAATATACAATTACCACGAGCGTAGGAATTAGTTTAATTGGGTACAATTCTTGTATCTCGAGAGAGAACATTAACTAAGTTAAGATAATTCACCATCAAAAGAGTTTGATATTAATAAAAAGATAGTCAATTAGGACTTGTAATTTATCAATGCGGTAACCCAATCTTGGAAATCTTACTTGAAATTGAAAAGCACTTACTTGCCTTCTTGCTATTTTTTTCTTGGTTTATTTAATTTTTATTTCTTTACTTTTGAGTTGTTACCACGTATCTTCACTACAACAACAATTCTTGTTTAATTAATCGAATTAATTTAATTAGCTGATAGTCATAAACATAGTCCCTGTCATTCGATCTTTTGGTACTTGACGAAAACCGTAGAGTTGCGAATTTCTTACATCAACAACATGGAAAGTCAGATACTATGTTAAAGTGCATAAAATCTTAACTCGCTTTATCAAATTAATGGTACATATACCTTTGGGTATTTTTGGATAGATGAAGTGAAGTGATTAGTAATGTAATGGATTTGTAAAAAAGCGTTAACCAATTATTGGGAGTTTCTTTAGTAATGCAGTGAGATGATTAAGAATGATAACTCAAACCATTTCATCCCACACCATTTCATCCCACCTTAATCCTCAAATTTTCATACCCTCCAATTTGGGGGTAGACAATGGACTGCTATAATTTTATCATTCATGTCCACTCCATTATTAATCACTTCACTCAATCTCTTTCAAAAATCCCAAATATAACTTTTACTTGCTCACTTTAAAGATAAGTCTAACTTAGAAAAGCTTTAAAGGAAAAAAAAGTTGAAAAAATATGTTGGCTCGCACTAAAATTCTGAGTAAAGATCCATATTGGTCCTCAATAAAAAATCACGGTGATATTTTGATTCTTGAAAAATGAAAAATATCAATTTGATCTTCAAGAATATAAAGGATGTGTTTGGATAAACAACTTAATTAAATGCTTATTCAATAAGCTCTTTTTTAAATAAGCTAAAAACAGTTTATTTTCATAAGCATCTTCGACAAGCTTATGAAAATAAATTTAAAGGAGCTTATGAAAAGATCATAAACTGTTTTCATAAACTATTTGTATAAGTTTAATTGCATAAGCTATTCTCATAAGCTCTTTATAAGTTCTTCCAAACGCATTCAAAATGCGGGTCAAAATAGTCTTTCACAAGGACTTAAATGTCCCAAAAAATTACCTTAAAAAGGATTAGTTTGAGCAACATTTTAGATCGTTGAAAATTTGTATTTTCATTTTTCAAAATGTCACTTCATTGTTTTTTGGTCAATGATGAATCAGGGCCTTCACTCAAATTCTCTCTTTACAACTAGAGAGACTAGACGACGACGTGTTAGGTACCGGCACTGCGGGCAAATAGGAGCGCACAACTTTGACTGTGAGTACTGGAGTTGCACGCAGGCAGGTAGGTAGCTGAAGAAGAAAAAGGTGTTCGTTAACAATGGCGATTTCCAGCGATCTTATTAGGGTTTCTGCGACACTTCCTCTCTATCACTCTTATTCACAATTCCCACTTCGAACCTCCTCTTCCCCTTCCCAAAAGGTTTCATTTTCCTCTCTCTATCTGTTTCTCTTTTCTCATGTAATGTTTCTAATGGCTGATAATATCTCAGAGGATGCATCTATTTAATGAGTGGGAATTTAGTCAAAGGTGAATTTGAGATTCTCAATTATCTTGCAAATTAGGGCATTTTGGGATTGTAGAATTTGACTAGGGTTTTAAAATTTTAATTATGCCCGGGTTCTTTATTTGCTTTAATTTGAGCACTTCGATTTAAAAATTGCGGTGTTGCTTTTAATTGTAGTACCCAGTATGAATTATTATGTATTCATCATAGTAGAAAAGGGGGGGGGGGAGTTGTTGCTATTGAAAGATAATAAGATATATAGCATGTGGAACAACACCCTTGAAGTAGCAAAAATGACCCTTTTATCTAAGTTCTGATATCTTATCTTAGTATGTGCATTCAGTAGTATTTGTCAATTGGCATTATATGATAACAAGTACAGCTATCTAAATTGTCAAGTAAAATGTGAAATTTTCCTCTATAATGTAGTGTTTAGTCACAAATAAGGTATGTGCAATGACACATGTCTATTCACTATAGATAGCATCTGTGATTGCCCTATATAATTGTGGAATCGTGGTAAATTATAGGTGTTTTTCAGATGTTAGAAATCCGTGCAGATTATCACATATTTGAGTAACAAAAAAGGGGGTGGGGATGATGGTTAAAAAGGTTGGGGTGAAGTTTCTCTGAGATGTTACTTTCTATGCTCTATGGGGAAAGGGTTTTTGACATTTGGTGTCATCAAATTATATGTTTTTCGTCTCCCTTCACAGTTGTTAAGAGCAAGAAGATATCTCATTACCTAAGTTGATATGACAACCTGTGTTCGTTACTCCTAACTTGTAACTCTATTTCATGGCCCACCAGATCGAAGTGTCATAGGATGACATAACTGTTTTACCACCTTATACTATTTGATTGGAAATATTCGTAATATATAGTTGATAAACATTAGGGAACATATATTTAGTTTTTCACCATTTTAGTTGGCCTGATCAGCATGCTTAGAGAAGGGCGTAACTGCATTTTTCCTTCTTGATTTTTCACTTGGGGGGTAAATAAAATGTTCTTAACCTTTTAAATTGATGAGTTATTTTTATTCATATGCTTGCGACTTAGCTTCTTAACTGTTGCATTATTGATAAATGCTCAAGGTTACCTGTATATTGTACAGTGTCTCGACAAGAATTAGAAAGCATGGGAAATGCCTTTTCATTAATTTCTTACTTTTTCTTTCTAATAGGTAGATGTTCGTGGTTACTTGAACGGAGCATCTAGCATCTCTGAATTCATCCCAAAATATCCCGGCCTGACAATTGTACAACGGAATATGCATGGCTATTGCAAGCCAGTTTCTGGCGTCATTGGAGGTCCCAAGTTTTCGTCAAAGTCAGTTAGCCAAGAAGCTGAGAACTTTCTCCTTGATGCTGTTAATATGAGCTTCTTTGAGCGTTTAAATTTGGCTTGGAAGATAATTTTCCCATCAGCAGTGTCTAGGAGAAGCTCCAATGCTAGGATTGCCAAGCAACGCTTGAAGATGATTTTATTCTCTGATCGATGTGCAGTAAGTGATGAGGCAAAGCGAAAAATTGTTAACAACATTGTACATGCTCTATCAGATTTTGTGGAAATAGAATCACAGGATAAAGTTCAGCTGAGTGTCTCTGCTGATACAGATCTTGGAACTATTTACTCTGTCACAGTGCCCGTACGGCGGGTTAAGCCAGAATATCAAGATGAGGATGAAACTGGGACAATAACAAATGTTGAGTATAAAGACACTGGAGAGACTTCTGGTTCTGTTGATGTTAGATTTGATTTCTTTGTGCCAGACGAAAGGTCTTCATTTTGAATTGAAAGGTCTTGAATCTTGATTTCCTCGTCAAAAGTTTGTGTTTGAAACTATTACCCGTCAAGCCACTTTGTAGTCCTGTATATATTTGAAACTTGTAGGGTGGCTGAAAAGTATGATGAAAAATTTTGTACCACCTCTTTCTGTTAGCTTGGTTTAATGCGCCGCTGAACTAAGTATGTTGTTTGTGTTCTTAACATTAATGATAGGCTTTTCTTGCTTGAGTGTATGAATCATTATTACTGGTGTTGGTTCTCATTGGCCTGGAAAGAGAGCTGATATTTTAAGCTTGGCCTAAAATCATCCATTTTCCTTATTTGGATTGCATGTCAAGTTATAAATTTGGATCATAACCTTGAGCAAGACATGGATATGGAAGCATATCTTTTTCTTTTAAAATAGGGGTGTTGTGCAAACTTCTGTACTTATCAGCATTGTAGATGTTATATAAAACTTTTATTGGATGTAATGCAATATTGGAATTATTTCTTGTTTTTTCCAATGAATTGTGTTTTTATTGTAATACAAACTTCAACAGGTAATATCAGATCTATAATTGTAATATTGAAAGCACAAATGCAAGAGCCAAGAACAAAGATTTGAAAAAAAAAAAAACTTGTAAATATAGTTTTCGTCAAATAAAGAATTTTCAGTAAGGAGAATGCAAGATAGGTAGGAGTCCAACACAGTTGATGAAAAACATGTCTTACATTTTCAATAAAGAACCAGAATATGGAAATTAATTACCATACTTAAATGAAACATGTTTTTCTTGTATAGGTTGAATCAAAATCCAGCATTCAAAAGCAACAGTCCCTTTGTTTTAGATTATTTCGTGAAAATAATTAAGAAGGTTTTCATATATGCAATCGTTATCCATTTGGTTCCTCTCGTTACTATGTCGTTTCAAATGATTCGTTAACTATTATGTATAGTTTCTGATAAAGCTGAAAAAATGTTCTTAACCTTGAAAAAAAGAAAAAATAATGGATCCAGGAAATGAACCTGACGTGAATCGAACACGCAACCTTCTGATCTGGAGTCAGACGCGCTACCATTGCGCCACAGATCCACCGGTTGTGAACTACTTCCAAATATTGATACTTATTAGCTTATCAATTTTGAACTCCTCAATGTTGTTCCGAGCGGGAACATTTTGAGGTCACTGCCTCAAATTCTAGTCCTACCCACTTCCTCTGAATCGCTTCTGGGTGTGAAAAATGAACGCAGATTGTTGGCAATTACAATTCGATATTCCAATTAAGGACGCCATTTCCAGAATCCGATTCGCGCCCCACTCCAATAACCTCCTCATTTCTTCTTGGGACTCTGTAAGTTTCAACCTTTTTTCCCAGTATTTTTATTTCTTGTTTTGGGCACTTTCTGAAAAATGAGGGGTGTGTATGTGTGAATTTCTGTGGCAGAGTCTTCGATTGTACGATGTTGACGACTCTTTGGTCAGAGTAGAAGCTCCTTCAGAAGCTGCCCTTCTCGATTGTTGCTTCCAGGATGATTCGGTTGCTTTCACTGCTGCTTCTGATGGATTAATCCGAAGGTTTCTTCTATTTATTATTTCTAGTTACTAATTAAATGGAGAGAGAGAGAGAGAGATAGAGAGATCGATTTACAGCGGTGTAAGTAATTTTATTTTCATCAAACGGTGATTGTGATTTTAACGTTAGTAATAATTTTAGGTTGTTAGATGAAAATAAAATCAACGGCCGAGAGTATCGGTGAGTTAAAAATGATTAATTTGCTGAGTCAGTTGGTTATTAGTTAGTTGTTTTTTTTGCTCTTGTATATGCTATTGGGTGTTGTGGGGGATGGAATATTGGGGCGTGTGCCAATTGAGCTAACAAGTTGAATATTTTGTGAGGACTAGTATTATTTGAATAATGGATTTGGACAAACTATGTGTAATTTACTAAAAAAAAATATAAGATGTCTCGAGAAGCTGTCTGAATCAGTTGATCAAATTGCACTTTTGTTTTTTTTGAGTTTGTTTTGACTCCTCTTATGCTAAACTTTATAGGTATGACTTGCATTCAGGAATTATTGATACGGTCGGCAGCCATGATGATATAGCAACATGTGTTGGATATTCCAATGAAACATGTAAGCTACTGGCCCAACGTTAGCTGCTTGTTTCTATCTATTTCTGTTATAATTGTTAACTTTTATTGTTTTCCATTTATTAATATGATATTGAGAGAGCGTATTAGCAACTAATATATAATCCTCCTGTCTTCCTTCCTGCCACTGTTACCCACACAAGAGAATTGTTCCTTTACATGGTTTCTTCTGTTTTCATATTTGTTGAGGCATGCATGAATGGATAATTTAATACATGTTACTAGTTAGTTATGTTCTAAAACAATCCTTTATGTGTTATGTTCAAATAGCTGCAAAAACCAAATGGTCACCTCTCAGATTTTGCAACAAATTTTCAAGCACAAGCCTTTGAAGCATAGAGATCAATAAATTCTTGATGGGGGACCCAGGATGCTATTAATTATTATGATGGTGAGAGATAAAATTACAAGGAAAACTGTAAATCAAAAAGTAGAAGATTTCTTTTTCATTAAAAACATGTTTCCAGTTTCCACTTGCCATATGAATAAGTGCAATCTAATTTTACTAAATGCTGACTTGGTTCATTCTAAGATTCATCATATATTTAAGCATAAAAATAAAAATGTTGAGATGTTGGTTTTGGGAAGAAAAAAAGTCTATTATGGTCATTCTGTATTGTCTCCAAAAAAGTTCATATTATTGTTGGCCTTGGTTATTGCAGACCAGTTGATCACATCGGGATTTGACCAGAAGTTATTGTTGTGGGACATCCGTATGGAGAAGGCTTCTTCATGCTTGAGAAGTCTAGGTGCAGAAGTGGACTCCATGTCTGTCTCCGGGTTTAATCTTACAGTAGGCGCTGGAGCATCAGTGCATGTTTATGATTTACGTAACTCTGAGAAACCAGTTCAATCAAAGGAACCATACAATGGTACACAGTTAAGATGTGTCAGTTCAATTCCTCATGCAATAGGTATGAACTATGATGTCTATCTTAGTTAATTTTGTCAACTGAGCAACGTGTTACATCGTCTAGTTAATGTACCTCTGAAAAGCTATGCAAATAGCACTTCTTTTCTTCTTTCTGATCCACCTTGAGAACTTTTTCAAGTTTTGTCATTTCGTGGTTACTTGATGTTCTAGATAGTAGGTAAGATTAATATATATGAGATTTAAAATTACTAAGTATGTACATAGACTGTCAGAGTTCAGGAATTTTTTTTAAGTCCGAAGTCCTTGCAGGATTTGCAGCGGGGTCAGTAGATGGAAGAGTAGCATTGCAGATTTCCTATTCATCCAGTTCAAATGACATTGGGTTAGTTTTAGATGATAGAACTTCATATATGCATTTTTTCGTCCCAAAAAATTTTTTCAGAAGCATTATATTTGCCTTTCCTTTTTTCCTTTTCTCTGTTGTTGTGCCTAACCAAAGAACTTGCTCACTTGCTGAAAGAATAATTATGAACGCGGTTCACTCCAGGTGTTTTAATTTTATAATCTAACTTTCATTATTGCTACTTTCTTCCATTCATGATGCATATGCTTATTATGGATTTGGGTTGATGATTTTCAATTCACAACATATGGAATTTATGTTACCGTTGAACACAATAGGACAGAAAATCTTTGTGCTTGATTCCTACTTTGAGGGCATGAGGGAGCATCTGGTATGGTATCCACTGTCTAATTGTCAATGCAACACTCATGAAACTAACATCTGCTACTTCAGTTTCTATTTTTTAAATTTCAGCTACCATTGACCATGAATTCTTGTCTGTTTGCAAAATCTTCTTAGGTACCTGCCTTCCAGATGTCCCAATCTAACGGTTTACTTATTGTTTAATTTGGATGCCAATGTTGTATGTCGGAAAACATTTGAGTTAGCAGATTCTTGTTAATGACAAGTTCTAACAAATTGCTATATCATACTCTGCTACAGATATATATTCCGGTGTCATCCAAAATCAAAGGATGCAAAGCATCATTTGACATCGGTGAATGAAATTGCATTCAGTCCACTGTATGTGCCTTCTTATTTATAAGTTGCCATTATAAATTATAAAACTTGTAACTTGATTAATTTAATTTCTGTTTAGTGTGTCTGGTGCTTTTGTCACGGGTGACAATGAAGGTTATGTTATCATATGGGATGCTGAAAGTAGGAAAAGACTTGTTGAGGTATTTGCCCTATTAAGTTTTCTACTTGTGTCCAATCACTATGATGTTTGCAATCTGTTCAACAACTTTCTTACTTTATTACCATCTTTTCTTAATTTCAGTTGCCTAGATATCCAAATAGTGTTGCATCTTTGTCATACAACCACGTAGGACAGCTTCTGGCTGTAGCATCAAGCTATACATACCATGAAGCAAAGGAAATGTGAGTAATTCTTATCTTATTAGTCCTCCACTCATATCTTCTATATCAAACGTCGAACCTGATATTCCCTTGCCTGTATTACCAGTGGCATTGCAATTTTCCTTTTCTTTGTGCTTCATAATCATAAAGGAGTGAGTTTCATACTATTTCTTTTAGATTTTTAAGTGTGTAGATACCCCTTGATCATATCTTAGCGTCGCCAATATATCATTGAGGACTTGAAAGTCTGAGCTGCTGATTTAGTTTTTTATTGGATATTGGAAGAGTGTGAAAGAGCTATTAGTAGTAACTGTAATTGATGCTCTTTGCATGACCTAAATCATTTACTCATTTTTTTGCTCTGGATTGTGAAAATTTCTATAGATGCAGTATATTATCAGAATGTGAGAATGGATTTTCATTTATTTTCTTAATGAACCATGGAGTTTCTCTTTCTTCCTTTTACTCACTCATGATGTATAGCTTCTGTTGTCGGCCTTCATGTTTTTAGGAACATAGTGTTTAAAAATTGGTTATGATAACTCTATTATTTGGTATGTACTTATTTTTTATTTTCAGATATCAACTTCATTCATTTTAATTAGCATTTTAATTATGTGAACCCTTCATCTCACCACACTTGGACCAGGAAAGGCCTTGCTATCTGCAGCGCCTTACATGTTAAATAATCTAATTACTTCATATAACAAATTACTTCATATAACAACTAGGCATGGAAGCTGAATGATAGATACAGGCCTTAATGGGCCTATGTTAAGCCTTGTTAATAAAGTAGTTCGTCAGTTAGTTAGTTTGTTAGCGAGGGAGTTAAGGGAAATAAAGCATTTTGTTAGTGAGTTTTGGGAGAGTTAGGCCTCTCGAAGAGCCTAGAGAACACTTGTATTCTGAGTTCTATCAATAACATTCATCTTTTCCACTGTTTTCATGCTAATCGGTACCAGTTTCATGTTAGTAAAGTATTTTGCTTTTGAGTTCAACCTTTAATTGTTTCTTTTTGTATTGCATCTTTGCTACTGACAGGGAAGAGCCTCCTCAAGTATTCATCCATAAAGTGGATAACATTGATATGGGATCAATTTCATCTAGTAGTAAAAGTTAGGCGTTTATGCTATGCTTGCCAGGGAAGGTAACTTCTAACTAGACACACACAAGTGGTTAATCTGTGCTATTTACTAATTCCACTGAAACGTGGATTTATTGTTGTGTTCTACTAGTCTTTTAATCTTAACCTCACTGTTTTTTCTTTTTCTGAGTGGTGCCTGGAGCCTGACTTTCATTATTTTTCTCTAACAAATGCGGGAAATCCTCATTCCATGAAATGAGCATAAAATGTTGTTACCATTACTGTGTACCTAAGTTCACCTAATACTAAAGTGATAGCTATATTTTGAGTTTTACTTAGGAGATTTGACTTGAACATTCCTGTAATACTGATTCAATAAATGATAATGTATCCTCTCTAAGAAAGAAAAAGAATTATTATAAGTCCGGTTTGCAGAGAATTGGGGCATCTAAACTGGGATAGTGACAACTCACAATTGAAGTTGAGGGAATATACTCCTCATGCTTCATATTCTGCGCGTGTGAAGATATTGCGTGAAAAGAAAGGTATCCGCATGTGTTCAATGGATGCCATTTTCTCCTTACCATATCAAGACCGAATTTTTATATGGATACGAAATTTTATAAACACTACATACAAAATTTAAACATTTTCAACCTTATATTTTACTTTTATAACTATGGATTTGTTTAGCTAAACAGCTGAGTTTAACGTTTATTCAGCTTGAGTCTATCACACGAGAGTTTATGACTTTTTTATAAATTCTTTTTAGCTTATGTAATGAAATTTATGGAATAAGTTAAAAAGAGTTCATAACAAATTTATAAAATATTTGAATAAGTTTTTTCAAACACGTACTTAATGTGTATAAGTTATAACTATACTAATAAGGTTCAATATAGTTAAATTTTTTAAGCATATTGTTAGGAGTTTGGTTTTTGACATGTGTGTAGAAAATTTTTTGTTGTAAGAGATTAAATTTATTTTGTTGATGTCTACGTTTTGAACAACATTAGTTTCTAAATATTATTAAAGATAGCCTTAGTACACAGAAAAAAGTGCGTATAAGTGTATCTGTACGAGTCCCTATTCAGATCAAATGGATTTTATGTTTGAGAATTTTAAAGGAGATGAAATAAAGTGATTAATAATAAAGTGAAGTGAAATATAAAGGTAAAAATATATCATTTCATTATTTGAAAGTTTAATGAGAAAATCTTAAATCCCGAATTTAGAAGATATTAAAATTTGGGGTTTGGGTGAGATTGAGTGATTTAACCATTTGGATTATTATCTTACATCATTTCATTTCATTATTTATTAAACTTTCAAATAACTAATTAATTTTTTTAACTATCTCACTTCATTACCGATGATCCAACTTGATCCTCACAAACTTAATTTTAGAGAAGCGTGAACCTGGGCAAAATGTGGGTCTCACCAGCCGCGCGTGTTGGCGACTTTCTAAAAGTCTACTAAAGCCTTATTGTGGAAGGTATAATATTTTATTTTTAATTTAAGGATATTTTTATCATGTACTAATTTATACAAATTAAAAATTTTAAAAAAGTAAATTTATATAAAAAGTTATATATTTTATACTTTTAAAAATAAAATAATTAACTTTTCAATAAATAACTACTATTTTTAAATTTTTTAACATATACAAGATTATATAAAATATACAAACCCTTAATTTAATAACGTATATTGTTATAAGGACTTTTATCGGAATCTGCGAAAAAATATAAGACTACTCCAAAAACAGTACTTTTATTGGATTTCTGTTACGCTCTCCAAATAATCTGAAAGAACCTCTCCACGTGTTGGGGCCTTGTTACAGCGTTCTTATAACGCAAATTCAACCCGGCATTTAAGTGAGTGGTCCCGGACGTGACCGCTTTCATATATCCAACTTATGAGATACAAGAAAACACATTTATAAAAAAAATAGATAAAATAAGTTAATTAATCATATACGTTTATTTAAATTTTTATACCGATTTCATAAATTTTGTTTTTTCAAATTGATCCTACACGTTATATTTCATTTTTATATTAATTCTTTTCGTCAATTTTGATCAAACGCCGTTAGATTTGACCTGACATGGCTATGATATTAGTGCGACACGTGGCTTTTAATTTGATGCCGTAAGGTCGAAATTGAAGGAAAGCACTAACGTGAAAACAAATCATAACATGTAGGATCAATTTGAAAAAATGAAATTTATGGGACCGATGTAAAAATTTAAATAAACGTATAGGACCAATCAACCTATTTTGTCAAAAAAATAAGACAATTATTAACAAGTGCCCTAGGAGTATTGATTAAGTAAATAAGAAAAAGAAAATTTTATTGAGAATTGATGCATTTTGTAACATGTCAAAAATAAATAAATACAAATAGGCATTAACTTTAGCAAATAAAATTCATAAAGTGTTGAGGATGCTTAGAATGATTGATTTCGAGCCTTAAAGGTATATATGGATCAAGAGAATAAAAAGGAAAGTTTTAAGATTAAAAATCTGTTATAGTAGCATGAGCATGCCCGTGCTCATGTTCGACACACGCGTGATGAAAGAGCACGGACTGAGTCGCGTCATGCTAACTATTAGCACGTCCGTGTAGGAAAATGGACAATTTTGACGCTGGTTGGCACAACCGTGCCAATCGCGAGCACGCCCGTGCTTTATGTCAGAACGTGTTAAAAATAGGTTTTAAAAAAAAGGAAGCTTGTCTAACCTTATATAAACCAATCTTAATACTCTTAGTGCGGCTACAAACCCTTTTTGCATCCTAAAACACATTAGTAACGGCTGTGGAGCATTCTCATGCTTGGGAGATGGGGTTGTGACAAATAATGAGTTCGTTAGGACAACAACAACAACAACAAGACGGAGAAGAAGAAGAAGGATAAGGATAAGGAGAAGGAGAAGGAGAAGGAGATTTGAGGTTGAGGAAGGCGACATACATGATTCGCCATGTGATATGCTTGGAGATTCTTGGAGGTCTTTAAGAGGTGAATAAAATGACTTTTTTCTCACCCTTCCATGGTGCAAACGATTTTGGGGAAAGGAGTTTGATTTATCAAATGATTTATAGTGAAATTTCAATAAACGAATGTCCATTTCGTCAAATCATATTTTCTGCAATTGGGGGTTTTTGTGAAAAATGAAATTAATGTTAAACGAAAGTTTTTATGATACGATTGTCATGAATAAATATCTATATAATGTGAATTTTGTGGTCTTTGATGAATGAGTTGGCATGCTTTATATGTGATATAATTGTCATAGAGATATATATAAGTTTTGGTGTGCTTATGTGTTGTTATGACTTGATAATTTGATTGTTGATTACTTATTGTTTGATAAGCACACAACACGATTGCAGGGGTATTGGGATTGAGGCAATAGCATCATTGTAGGGGTATTGACCTTGTGAAAAATATCATTTTGTAGGGATGTTGACAACACCACCATTATGGGGGTATTGAGATTGAGGAAACACCACCATTGTAGGGGTATTGACCTTGTGAAAAACATCACCATTGTAGGGATGCTGACAATACCACAATTGTAGGGGTATTGGGATTGAGGAAATACCATCATTATAGGGGTATCAAAAAGAGAAATATCACCACAGCAGGGATGTTGAAAAATACCACCATAGTAGGGGTATTGAAATGAGAAACATCACCACAGCAGGGATGTTGAAAAATATCACCATAGTAGGGGTATTGATTTGGTAACTTCACCACAGCAGGTGAGGTCGAAACACTCCTCATGAGTAGGGGTGGGCAATGGGATGCCATTGTTGTGTGCTTATGATTGTTACAATAAGTACGTGAATTAAATGTTAAATGTTGTTATTTGAATTATGTGATGTGTCGGTCTGAATATTTTACATTATTGATATTATAGAAACTTCTATTATTTTTGAAAGTAGCATTGTCGTGGTTGTTTTTCCGGTTACTACGCCGGTTGAGAATAACATTATTTGTGAAAGTATTTTATAACTTTTTATTCACTGGGATTCTCATCTCATTAGTAGTGTTATTTTCAGAACATGAGGATGATATTCTTGAGATCAAGGAGGCTTGAAGACCGAGATTCTTATTAGCATTCTTATAGCTTTGGTTAGTATTACGATGTACTGGAGCTGTTTATGCCTACGACCTTAGTTTATTTCTTTTTAAACGTTTGGGTTTTAGTTGACGCCTTGTTTTAAGAGTTTTTGGATTATTTATGTTATTTCAGATTTAAGGAATTTATGATGTAAAAACTTATTTGAAATTATTATTATTAAATTAAGTATTATATTATTTTGAGACAAAATTTATTTCACTATATTATATTTAAATAATTTTTAACTTGATTACTAATGTAACGAAGGGCGTTACACAATTGATATTTTGAGAAGCGATAAACTTAGTTTTTTCATGAGAATTTACTTTAAGAGCACTCGTTAGCGTCACCCAAAAAATAATAAGAAAAACAGTTTTTTTGCAAGGGAGACTCCACATGGAATAGGAGAAAGGTATGATAATGGTATAAAATTAGAGCTGAGTATATAGGTTTGGTCCCGCGGACGGTCCGATTCGTGAGGGTTAGGACCAGACAAAACATATGATCGTTTAAATGCGGGCCTTTTTAGCATGGTTGGTTCAACCCGCGGGCTAGGTCCGCGGTTAACGGAATGACCCATAGACCACTATTTTTTCTTTAAAAATAGACAACCTTGACACACTTTGACCTGACCTTAGTTTGGGCCATTTCCAATTTTTCATTGACGAACCATTTTTCTATGAGTACTTTTTAGTATTTTTCTCCCTAGTTTACATAAATCTCTTACACAAGCACCTGGTATATGTTGGAGAGTTATTTTATATTTGATTATAGTCTTGTTATACTGTAATTTGGATGTCAAAGAAGTATAGTCCATCAATATTTGCACACAATCAGTCCAAATCGGTCATACATGTGCACAATCTCATAATGGCATAATGCATGGATGACCCGTTTATTAAAGTTCATCAACAGTCTCAATTGTTACAATCTCATTAAGCAAATAACATAGCAAATGATTTTTTATTTTTATTTTTATTTTTATTTTGCTATTTTTATTAATAGACTCGCGGGTTAGGCGGGCTAGATGGGGGCCAGTAGTATTAGGTCTGTTTGTTTCATGGGCCAATCTGGAGTCTGGACCGATTCGTTTAATTGCGGGCCAATGCGGATCGGGCTGACCCGTATACCCAGCTCTAGATAAAATGCATTGTGAGGGTATGTTTATTTGAAGATTCGAACAAAAGAGACTTTTATTAAATTGATATTCCTTCTAAATTCTAGTCAAATGGCAGAAATTCTAATAATGAAACAATGACTTTTACTAAAGATATATGTTATGTTTGGTTTATCGTTGCAAAATTTTATTGGGAATGGGTGTATCTGATATTTTTAAAAGTGATAAACTTAGTTTTTCCATGAGAATTTACTTTTTTTTTGGATTTCTTAACCAATGTCTTAAGAACACTTGTTAGCGTCAACCAAAAAATAATAAGAAAAGCAAGTGTTTTTTTTTTCCCTTTCAAGGGAGACCGGACATGGCAGAGGAGAAGGGTATGATAATGTGATAAAATGTACTGTGAGGGTATGTTTATTTGAAGATTAGAACACAAGAGACTTTTATTAAATTGATAATTGATAATCCTTTTAAATTCTAATCAAATGGCAGCAATTCTAATAATGAAAGCATGACTTTTACTAAAGATATAGACTATGTTTCATTTACCATTGCAGATGTATGTTTGGGTTTGCCCTAAAGGAACTCCATAGATATTTTATCTCAAATGTACATTTGCAATTTCCCAATAATAAACCAAACATGAACATAATAAGCATAATTTATTACTAATTCAAAGAAGATCGATCGACACGATTTATAACTAAATGAACAAACCTCAATTAAAAATATTGAAGCTAGAGATTAATAAAAGAAGGTTCCATAATAGGTACTGGATCAGGTGATTCTGATGAATTAGGAACAAGCCTCTTGATCTCATGGTTGACTCCGTAATCCTCGGAAACAAAAGAAGGTTCCACAATAGGTACTGGATCAGGTGACTTTGCTGAATTTGGACTAGTAGGAACACGCCTCTTGATCTCATAGTTGAGGCCATAACCCTGGGAAACGAAAGAAAGTTTCATGAAAGGTACTAGATCAGTCAACTTTATACAATTTAGAACAGAAAGAACTAGTCTTTTTATGTTATAATAACTTGTGAGACGATCACCGCCGATAAGAGAAAATAACAAGAAAGACATTAAAACTATCAAATGAACCTTTGAAATTTCCATCTCACAAGTTTGTGTGTTAGCAGTGGCAAAGTAGGCTTTTTGTTGAATTTATAGCAATAATAATTTCAATGGGTATACAGGAAGAAGCATTGCACTTGTTTTAAAAAATCTATATACATTTGTTTTTTTTCTTCCAATGATGCCAATGTGGTGAAACAAAATTACCTGGAAGAAAATAATCATAGCCCATAAATTCAGTAATTTTTTTTACATTTCTTTCTTTTGTCAATGATATCAATGTGGCGAAACAAATCTGTAATTCATTGGAAGAAAATAATCATAATCCATAAATTCAATCAATTTTTTACATTTTTTTTTTTTTGAATGATGCCAATGTGGGACTCAATCAAATAAAAGTTAGATATACCAAATCAAATAAAAAAAGTAGGTCTATTTAAATTATCCAACCAGATTACATAAATTGATTACAATTTAAAAGGTTTTAATTCTGCATATATTTAATTAGCATCCAATTTGATCAATTAACTAAAAAATTCTATACAATTTTAATTTTAGAAATAGTAATTAGTGAATTGAAAGCAAGATCGTCCCTGAGATTTTGGGTGCCATGTGCGAACTGAGAAATTGATGCACTATTTTATTTTGATAAGGCGAATATATATTGATTATCAAAAGCTCACAAAGAGGTGCAAAAAGCTAATCATTAATTGTTTTAATACAATCTCAAGTGAAACAAATATTACCGATGAAAAAGAAAAGATTACAGTAGCAAACTACAATAGAATTATAGCAAAAATAGTTATACTTATATCTATTAACCTGAACATGTTGAAACAACATCCCTACACTAGCTGACTAGCCGTATCCTCCATCGATAGCAAATGAATCACAAGGGCTGAAGAAAGAAATTGACACCCTATTAATGTTTGAATATTATCTTTCTTGTATTTTTTGCTGAAAAATCATTAATAATTTACTCATAGTCAATGTTCTTTAAAAAATCATTTTTAATAGAAATCAAAGCAAGACTATTTAATCTATCTTGTGATATAGTAGATCGCAAATAAGATTTTAACAAATTTAATTTAGAAAAACTTCTTTCAGCAGATGCAATAGTAACATGGATAGTTAATATTATTCTATAAGTTATGTATGCATTATGAAAACAATTAAATGTCTTCAAAGAACTCAATATCAATAAAGCTTGATTTTGATTCAACTGTTAAAATCTCTCTAATGGCTCTTAGTTTTTCAAATAGAATTTCACCATCAATCATAAAAATCACCATGTTTTAGATAAGTTTTAAGATTTTTACAACATAATTTCAAGTTCTTATCGGAGAATGACCTAAGCCTTTCAATACTAAACAAAAACCCAAAAATCTTCTCCTATGTGCTATATTGCTCAAATCTTCTATTAAGTGAGCCAATTGTTTGATCTATGTAACGCCCCGATTTTTTCAAGCTTTCGAGCTTTCTTTTTTAATTAAACAGTATTTATTCGTTTGCATTTTATTGGAGGGTTTAGAGAGTGAAATAAAATAATCCGAGACCATAGTCATGTTCTACGCTATCGTAGGAAGTTATGGTTAAATTTTGGTCGAAAACTCAGACGGAGCCCGGTCTGCGTTTTACACTGACAGTATGATTTTACTGCTCAGATGACCTACGTTTGACACGTGAATGAAACAGTTAGGTTTTAAATTAAATTTTTCACGATATTGGGAAACTTAAAAATTTTCACTGAAAAAGTGAAAAACGTGATTTTACGGAACCGAATACGGATTTACCGGGACCCGTTAACGGATAAACACTAAGTTACTATCCATCCACCTCACTAGGGTGAGTCACCTAGTGACTCACCAAAGTCATCATGACTTTAGGGGGGCAAATGACCTTAATGCCCCTAAAACTCTCTAAAATGACCATTTTGCCCTTGTAATAAAATTACCATTCTATCCCTCATTAATTACTAAGAGTTAAAACACCCATCTTCACCCCAGTTCCCCTCCTATTCACGCTGCCCTCTCTTTCTCTTCTCCTTCTTCCCTTTTCATTTTTTCTCTCCAAAACTCTCCATAACTCTCCATAAAACTCTACAAGTTCCTTTAATTCAAGAAGGCAATTCAACTAAGGTGATTAAGAGAAGCTTCAATCCTTGGAAACCCTTACTAATCAAGAGGTGAGCTTCACTCTTCTCCTCCCTAGATAATCATGGATGTTTATGATGTAGGTGAAGGTTAGGGTTTTAGCTTCAAAAATCCATAACTAATTGTAGCAAATTCCTATGCTCATGAAATTACTTTCTATGAACTCATTAAGACCTCTAGATTTATCATCCAAGGACATCACAAGGCTGCCCTGTTTTTGTACCATAGGGCCAAAACCCTAAAGGTGTGAGGAGATGGGATTTTGTTTCAATTCTTAGCAAATAACCATGGATTTTATCTTTCTTTTATCTATATGTCTTGAATCCAAGAGCTTGAAGCAAACTAAAATTCCTAGCCTATGGTACTAGAGAGAACCGAATTCATGCCCTAAAGGAGGAGGATGATGTTGTTTCAATTTTCAATTTATGACAATTTCCCTTAATTCTAGAATACTCTATGATCATAAATCCACGAGTATGTGAAATTTTGAGAATCCTAGCCATATTTTCTTATACGTGGCCGAAGTTAGGAGGGGGCAATTAGTAGAAAATTTGATGATTTAAAGTTGTTATATTGATTGATTGATTATGTGTAGTTGCCGACGAGTAATCGGACGAGAAACCAGGCGACTTCCGGACTGATTGGACAACTTTACGCTTACTGGGAACTTCAAGAGGTAAGGGGGTTTGCCTGAGGGATTTTACGATAACTATGTATTCTTGGTGTGTTGTCTGAATCTATTGGTTTGACTGTATGTTGGTGTGTTTAAGTCATGCTCAGATATTATTTGATATGTTGATGACTATCTGCAGTTATGTGTTCGAGTACTTTAAGGCATGTGATAGACTATATTATCTGCTATATGTTGAATTGTTAATTGTATTGGTGTGGATTGCTGATTTAGAAAGCCTGACAGTGGTCAGTGCTCAATTAACTAATAAAGATAAAAGCTTTAAAAAGCTTTGTAGTAATACCAAAGATTGATTTGGGAAAAACGTTGGGGATTTTCAACGATACTAGTTTTCTAAAGGAAAAGAGAAATCCTAAAATATTTTATGAAGTTAGTAGGAAAAATTAGTTTTTAAGAGCAACTTGATTTTTATGTGGAAAAAGTAAGTCAAGTTGTGGAACTTAGAACGTTTTAAGGCTAAGCGATGTTTAATTCCGAAAAGATTTACGGAAAACGTTTTCGAAAAACAGTAATGCTGTTCTGGGACGACATTTTTGGTCTCAGTTGTTTCCTTTCAAAAATAGTTTTTGGGAAGGGACTTTACAACAAAAGATAAGTTTTATAAAAAATCCACTGGTTTACAAAGCAGTTTCCAAAGAGAAAAGTTTTTCTGTAAAACGAGTTTTCCCAACGATGTAAAATCTGTCAACTTGAATAAGTTGTGGAGATTTCGTTTTGGATTTGTGTTTCACAGAACGAAAAACGGTGAAAATGATGAAAAACATGAACCTAGAATGTGAGACGTCGAGATACTAGTGTTCTGTAAAAATAGCACGAGAAGCCGTGCAACAATGTTATGGACTGCGTGTCTTGTGGACTGTGTGTCCTCCTCTTGTTATGGGGAAACGTCCCCTTGTTATGAGGAAATGTGATTAAAGGTGAATGATGTTTTCTATTACCACAGAACTTGGGCTGGTGCATCGGTCTAGAGTTCCGCGATTGAGCACTCGGACGTTTTGTCATGTGCTAACGATGAAAAATTGTAAAACGGTGTAAATTGTGAATAGTCGGGAGCTTTGAGCTACGACAACGAAAGAATAAACACAAAGAAAAGTGACAAGACTTGAAACATTTTTATCATGCATTTGTTTTTAGGCAGATGTGCCATCTAGATTGGGGGACCTTGATGGCAGGGAACCCTGTGATGACTTAAAGTCATTGTGTAACATTGTGCCTTGATGGACAATGATGTCATACAACTGACGAATATTGTGCCTTGAATTGGACAATATCGTATGACCATTTACAGTTTATCAAGTACCACTGAATGTAATTCCATGTAATCGCGTAATGTCATGGTGTTCATGTACTTCCGAATAAGCACTTAGGTGCTGGTCATTGTTGCCTTGGGCCAATGTACCTTGAGCCTGATCAGCTCAGTTTTTATATAATGGTGTTGAGATCTCCGGAGATTAAGTAAAGAATTAGATGATGAATATTGAAGTGTCATGCATTTCTTTTGAAAATGACGATGACTGTCGGGTATGAGACCCTATGATATACTACTTGTTTATCCAGTAGAATCTTATACGTAATGATTATATATGTCCATGTGTTGTTGATGTGTAATGCATATAGTTATCTTGTTTGAATCCATATATTGATATCTCACCCTTGCCTGTACATGCTGGACACACTGTTGTGTTTTTGGATACATGTACAGATGCATTTCAGCGGATCCCTAGGCCACTTTAGGACCCCGAAGCTGGAGTCACTTTAAGTCGACAGCAAGGATGTGTGGACTGGCAACAACGAGACTTAGTCTCAAGGGTTTGAATGTCAATTGTTTTATATGATTGTTCTGTTTTGTTTTTGGTATCAGATTTCTATAATCACTCGAGTGAGTGTTTTTCAAAACAAAAAGTTTTTAGTTTTCGCAATGGGTTACCATGTGATGTCCCAGAAGGGGGTGTCACAATCTACAATATATAAAAGACTCCTCAACAGACTCAATGTTTGATTGTGATCGATGAAACAATGCGTCACAGCCAATAGAGATACGTGAGACAATTGGACCCTGTAGTTTCAAATATAAAATTTAAACTATATAAAATTTTATTATATAAATTATTTTTAATATATACATATATACTAATTAAAAAAAAATTGGTGCCACTAAAAAATGGGGTCCTGTACAGTCGCACCATTAAATCATGCTCAGGGCCACCACTGATTGAAAGCAATAGGTTTTAATTTTAATTTTTTATTATTATATTATATTATATAGCCCATGGTCAAGTATCCGTGCATATATAGAACAAATTATATGTAAATCTATTGCACAAAAAAAACCTCTATTGCATCCATGTTTTTACGGGAAAAGAATAATACATTATTAGATTTTGGAGGGAACTGTTATTTTTATATTTTATAATAGTTGTAATAGTTATAATAGATAACAAATAAGAATTTAATTGATATATACTATTAGTCCAAAAAAAATTTATATAGTCAATCAATAAATTATTATATCATTAAAAATATTTGATGTTTATCTTAACTAACTTAAAACTCACTCACACCATGATTTGTGAAAAATTTAAGAGTGTTGTGTATCAAAATTAAACTCAATGACTATTATTCTCTCCTCAAAACCTTTAACCATACAGGGTAGGTCTCAAATAAAATGAATAGTGGATTTCTTTTTTTCTTTTTTTTTTGACAACAGGAAACTGAAAGCATATCATTAATAAGCAAATCCATAATAGTAGATTTCTTTTCATTAAGGGCTAACAATTTTCTTTTAATATGTTTCTATAACTAGATTTTATTTGAGTTTTTGTGTTTATATTATAATATGCGAATTCAATGATTTTGATAGATTACGAACCAGACCCATCATAGTTGGTATATAATTGGGTTCTTTCCTGTCATGATATGGAAAATGATTTGTTGGGAGAAATTAAACTCATTTCGATGATTTTTATATCTCGAAATGAATTAGTCTCTGACTATCAGCTAGAGATATCCTTATGCATCTCAAAAAATGTTTTTGGTAGATTAGATGTAAGTATTGAAAACAATTTATATCCTATTTAAAGTTTCCATTTTTTTAGCAAAAAAAAAAACAGTTTCCATGTTTCAAAAACAATTTAAAGAATAATTTCAATAATATTATATTAAAGTAAGTATTATTTCTTTTATATTTCTTTTTTAAATTACATTAATTATTTTTATATGCTCTAATTAATTTTATTAATTGCATTTTGCTCTCATTAATTATGTTATTCATTTTTATATTATTGAATTAATTTATTTTCCCTTTTTTTATGGATTAACATTTTTCAATAGAGCAAAACAAGATCCTATTCTAAAACTTTATTACTATTAAACTAACAAATTCTTTGATTGGAAATTAACAAATTCTAATATATTAGGATTGCAACTGTTTTTTTTGTTACAAAAATGGTAGAAAGTGAGTTATCACTTCGGGACCTGAAACAGCATAGGTTGGACCCTTCCCCAAAGAATTTATTTTACACATTACGAGGATCGAACCAAAGACCTATCGCTAAAAAATATCTTTATATATATTCGTCCTATCTTGCGAATTTAATATGCTTCCATCCGATCAACTCCGTTTGGGTGGATTGCAACCTTTTAATTACTCTTATTAAACAGATCGTATACAGACATATTTCGATATATTATTGTTTTCATCTCCGGTGGAACAAATCATATTTATATTTTGTCATATATTATATCCCCTCCCATTAAATTGTATATTGTTTTTAAACCGTTCATGTCTTTATTTTTTATTTAAAAAATATATAAGCAAGTGCCCTATTAAATAAAACTGAAATAATTTAAATTTGTAATTTTTAATACATCAAGTACTTTACTTTTTATTTAAATTTTTTTGTTTATTCCTAATATAAACCCATAATTTTATCTCATTCAAGTCCATTCATACACTCTTCCATTCCTTTTATATTTTATACTTTTTTGGGTACAATATATCTTATACTTTTTTAATATATTTATTTATTTTTTAAAGAAATTCCTCTGATAGTTTATGATAGAATCTATTATAGTATATTTAACTAACAAAAACAAGACCATTCTTGTACAAATTTTTTTTTGGGAACTAACAATTCTTGTACAATTTAAATCATAATATGATATTACATATGTATATCATGTTAAATTATAATTTACACGTAAATTAAAACATAAAAAAAGAACTTTTTTGCAAAAAAAATATAATAGAACTTGCTGTTAGTATTACTTGACTATTCAAATTTCAAACAATTCTTCTTCTTTTTTTGACTGAGTTTCAAACAATCTTCTAAGGAACGATTTATCTATCTTTTTATATAGTGTTCAAATGTTTCCGACCTTTAACTTATTTTCCACTTGATTTGAATTAGTTGTGACTTGTGATCCATAATATTTTGGATAAAGTTTCTTTAAAGTGAGTTTGAGTGTAAAGTTAGAAAATAAGTATTTATTTATCATTGATTGATTAAAATAGATTGAAATCTCGATGTATTTTAACTTTTTTATATAAAAAAAAAATCTGATACAACATATGCACTTCCTTTCGAAAATACGCAATTAAAAAAAGTAAATCCACATACTTCTTAAACTGCCTTCTAAGGGTATTAATATTACGGATTTGGTTCCTCTAAAGTAAGAAAATAAGGGATTATTCATTCTTAGATCATTTAGTGGATTGAGATCTCTATGTTATTACTTAAATCAATGGTGAATAGTTACTTACTTTATCACTTTAGAGCTTCACTCACTTTAGACGAGCTAAATCCTAATATTACTATGGAGTATTTATCTTTTTCTTTACCAACAAATGCTTGACTTGATAAATCAGTTTGTGCATGTTATCTATTATCGTAACAACTTTCATCCAATCAAGTGAAAATTTTGACTATACATGCACCAAACTTAATCTCAATTCATAAAGATAAATGCACGACCGTTCAATAATTATGCCAAATGATGAATATATGTCCTTGAAAAATAGGATCTAATTGATATATATTATCATTGATTAACAGTGTAGATAAATGTTTCTGGTATAGTTTTTACATTCAATCTTATTTTAGAGGACTGTAATCCAATTAGTTTTAAGATACCAAAAGTGCTAGATAAAAAAATAGTGTAACATTTTTTTTAATAAAAAAACAGATATAACATATGCACTTTGTTTCGAAAACACACAATCAAAAAGGTATGAATTGACTTACGTCTTAATCTCTCTTCAAAGGGCATTGCTATTACTACGGAGTATTTATCTTTTTATTTACCAACAAATGCTTGACTTGATAAATCAGTTTGGGCATGTTATCTATTATCTTAACAACTCTCATCCAATCATTTGAAAAATTTGACTATACACGCTCCAAACTTAACCTCAATTCGTAAAGATAAATTCACGACTGTTCAATAATATTATGGAAGAATGATGAATATTTGTCCTTGAAAAATAGGATCTAATTGATATATATATATATATATATATATATATATATATATATATATATATATATATATATATATATATATATATATAAAGTTTATGATATAGTATTTACATTCAAATTCATTTGAGAGGAGTGTAATCCAAATAGTATCTAGATATCAAAAGGGTTAGATAAAAAAATATCATAACTTTTCTTTTATAAAAAAAATCTCATATAATAGATGCACTTCGTTTTGAAAATACACAATAAAAAAAGGTACGAATTGACTAAGGGCATTACTATTACTACAGATTATTTATCTTTTTTCTTTACCAACAAATGCTTGTATTGATAAATCAGGTTAGGCATGTTATCTATTATCGTAACAACTCTCATCCAATCACGTGAAAAAATTGACATACACGTACCAAACTTAACTTCAATTCATAAAGATAAAGAGTTTAGTTAATATGTACGGTCGGTGTAAATTTTTTTTACATTGACAACTAATCAGAAATCATAGTATATGTGACTTTGAAGATATTGAGGATAAGAGTCAAACACTTTAACTTATGTGACAATTTCTGACTGATTTTCTGTGTAAAAAATCTTTATACTGACAGTGTATACCAATTAAATCCAAAGATAAATACTAAAAGGAAGATGTTATGGTACCCGGTACCATATCTCTGCTTATGTGGATCAATCAGATGGTGAGAATTTAACCCCCCATATAATATTGACATCACTGAATTAATTGAGGTGGGACATCCTAATTGTATATAAGATACCCAAACCCTCTACTTTTTAAGGGTTCCATAACAATGTTCATACTAAAATACACGACCATTCAATAATTATCGAAAAATGATGAATATTTGTCCTTTAAAAATAGCATCCAGTCGAGATATATTGTGATTGATTGATAATGTAGATAAAAGTTTATGATATAATTTTACATTTAATTTTACTTTAGAGGAGTGTAATCTAAGAGCATGTTTGAGAAAGATTAATTTTCCTATTTCAGCTATTTTTTGGCTAAAAAGTTATTTCATACATAATCTATCATATTTAGCAAATAGCTTAAATTTATAAAAAAACTTTTTTTGGGGGAAAAAATGCTATTTTATGTCATCTAATTTATTTTAGCTTAAGATTGTTATGGATTATTTTTCATTCTCAAAACTCTATTCCCTATTTATTCCTATAAAACTAACTTCCAAAGAAGTATTATTAAATTATACAAATAACTTCATACCCTTTTTCGTAATTTACTTTGTAAAAGTGATTTTTTTTACACCACCCAAACGAAATAGATTATCTTAAAATCGATTTTCAGCAAACATACCAAAACAAAAACAGATTCTGATTATAATCGATTATCACAATAATCAATTTTACATATAATCGATTATCAGTATAATCTATTTTTTTCAGCTTTTCCCGACATCTTCTAAATAGTTTTTAGATATCAAAAGTGTTAGATAAAAAAATATTATAACATTTTGTTATAAAAAAAAATAGTTATAACAGATGCACTTTGTTTCACAAAATACCCAACAACAAAAAAACGTAAGATTTGTCTTTCTTCTTAAACTATCTTCTAAGGGCATTACTATTACTACGAAGTATTTATCCTTTTCTTTACCAACAAATGCTTGCCTTGATAAATCAGTTTAGGCATGTTATCTATTTTCTAAACAACTCTCGACCAATAATGTGCAAATTTTGACTATACACGCACCAAACATAACATCAATTCATAAACATAAATATTAAGGGTGCGTTTTTATAAATAGCTTAATTAAGCGTTTATTTAATAATCGTTTATTTAATAAGGTCTTTTTTAAATAACCTAAAACCAGCTTATTTTTATAAGTTTCTATGATAAGTTTATGAAAATAAGCTAAAAAAAGCTTATGAAAAGACCATAAATTATTTGTATTAGTTTAATTCTATAAGTTAGTCTCATAAGTTCTTTCAAACACACTCTAAATACACGATTGTTCAATAATTATCGGAAAGTAATGAATAATTGTCTTTGAAAAAAAGGATCTAACCGATTTACATATCCCAATAAAAAAAATTTACACTATCAACCCATCTTGCGAATTATTATGTCATAAAATATTTGTTTCTTATAATAATTACTTTAAAAATCACCTATAAGATGGTTTGCGATTGATTGACAATGTAGAAAAGTTTACGTTATATCAAAGTTAAACTCCAAAACCTAATGGTGATCGGTCGCAATGGAAGTAAACTGCATCCACGGACGATATTTATCTGTAATGGCATATCAGGTTCGAATCTTGGAGCCCTCACTCTAGGGAGGGTTTCACTTAATTATCACCCCTGATTCAAGGATTAGTCTCACAGCTTGCCCGTGAGGATTCTGATCAAAGACAACAAGAAAAGGTTAAACTCCAAAAAAATAAAATACAAAGAAAAAAGGTAACATCTTGTTTTAACAATATTCTTGTAAAAATACTAGGGAGTATTATTTTTTTTCCCAGGATATCCTCCGTGCGCAACTGCAGAGACTAATCATATGAGTTATTAGACGAAATTTAAGGATCGACTTCTCTCAATGGAAACTTCTTTCTCCTTGCACAAACTTGGGAATATTATTAATTTAATAAAAAATGTAACATGTAACATTTAGGCTAAATTGTACTTTTTGTCTCCCCAAGTTTTTCATTTTGACGAAAATAGTTTTCAAATTTTTTTGGCGAATTTAATCCTCCTAAAATTCAAATGTTACGAATTTGGTTCCCATTTTTTTTACTTGCACTTTTGATCCTTCAGTTTTTCGAAATCCATGATTTTTAGAGACTAAAAATATAAAAAAAACCCACAATTTTAAAGATCAAAAATGAAATTAAAAAATATGGTGATTATTTTTGTCATGGTATAAAATTTGAGGGAAGAAAATTGTAATTTAACGTGATACATATTAATGAAAATCGAAGGGTTAAGACTTTTTGAGAGTAACTAACGAGTATATATAAGACTTTATCGGCGTCTGGGGTGTGTGTGTGGGTGTCTATATTCCAAATCGCTTTCTTTTTCTCTCCATCTCTCTCTGTGTGTTTGTTTTGTGTGAGTGTGATCGGAAGATGTCGGACGAGGAACATCACTTTGAGTCGAAGGCAGATGCTGGAGCATCGAAGACCTTTCCACAACAAGCTGGAACCATCCGCAAAAACGGTTACATCGTCATCAAATCCAGACCCTGCAAGGTTCTCTCTTTTTATTATTATCATCGAATCGTGTCTGTGTTGTTTGTTGCTTCTGATTCATTTCTCTATGTGATTTTTTTTCTATATTATCGTTTTTTTATTGATTTGTGGTTACTCTGTGCATGTTTTTTTTTTTAAAAAAAAAAATTATGATGTCGGATGCTAGATAAGTTCTAATTGAGCAAATAATGGGTTTGATTTATCAGAAAATACTAAATAGCTGAACTTTTCTGCCAGAATTTTTGTTGGAATGATTTGACTTTGTTTTTAACCTAAAAGATGGGTGTTAGGTTTTCACTATTTTAGGGCACAGAAACAGAATCAAAATAATATGACAGTTTTACAATTATTCCTGAAACAGTAAATAAAAATCGGGAGACCTTGATTTGCCTAACCTAATCCTATTCTTAACAGATAATTTTGGGTGTTTAACATTACTCAAAAGTTCCTCATAACTGGATTTACACATTTGGTTAAATTATCAATCCTTTTTTTTTTTTTTGTGAATATAAATTTAATGTTTATGCAAAATTAAAAGTTTTATTTTTTTATGACAGGTTGTTGAGGTTTCCACTTCCAAGACTGGGAAGCATGGACACGCTAAGTGTCACTTTGTTGCAATTGACATTTTCACTGGCAAAAAGCTCGAAGATATTGTCCCTTCTTCCCATAACTGTGATGTATGATGAAATATGTGTTTTTTGGATTTTACTTTAACAAGGCCACCAATGTTTATGCTTCTAGGATTATTATAAAATAATATGTTTGCATGTCATTCTGTTACCACAGGTCCCTCATGTCAATCGCACTGACTACCAGCTTATTGATATCTCGGAGGATGGCTTTGTAAGATCACAGTTAACCCTCCCTAATCCTTTTCTTTTATGGATTATATGCTAAACATACATTTTCTTAAACTGAACTAACTACCTATATACATATCGTTAACCACTTGCCTGCAAATTCATTAATCATTTATCCAGCTTTTTACAACAAAAATTGCTTTTCTTTTATTATCAGATATGTTTGGGTAAATAATAAAAAAACTGTTGCACAAAAACAACTTTTTCAATAAGCTCCAGTTTTGGGCATTAAGATTATAGCTGAATCAGATTATTTCAGCTTCTTTCAAAAGTCTGGGATATAGATACCATTTTAGCCTTAATCAAATAACTTTTTTCAATTACTTTATATTCCCTTTGGTCATTTAATACATAAGAGTAATTTTTTTTTTTATACCATCCAAATGAAATAGATAATATGAAAATCATTTTTCAGCAAACATATTTAAACATAATATTGATTTTATTATAATCGATTATTAAAATAATCTATTTTTCACAGCTAATCCAAACATACTCCATTTTAACCACTTGTAGAAAATGATGCAATTAACCATTTATCTAACTGAATTGATCATACTGTATGTTACATAGCTGGGCGGTAAACCCATATGGATAGGTTAGAATTCCCTTTCTTTATTTTGTTGAAGGTGAACTAAGGATATTTTTCCTTGAATGTATTATTAGGTGAGTCTTCTGACTGATAATGGTGGTACTAAGGATGACCTTAGGCTTCCAACCGATGACAGTCTGCTTACGCAGGTTAGTTTGTTTGGTTTCCTCTTTACATAATATGGAATGGCTTTGCTTGTTATGTTAATTAGTTGCATGACCTTGTTGTTGTAGATGTGAACATCAGACTCTGACGTTGTTGTAGATGTGAATTTTAGATATGGACGTTGTCTTTTAACTTATAGTTTGTCTTATGGCTTTGTTAAATTGGCATGATACTGATCATCTGTTGAACTTTTATAATTTGCATCGTCTTATGCTGATTTCAATTTCTGTTAACAATTCAGATCAAGGATGGATTTGCTGAGGGTAAAGATCTGGTCGTGTCTGTGATGTCTGCCATGGGTGAGGAGCAGATTTGTGCCCTTAAGGACATTGGCCCCAAGTAATAGAGCCATGTCAGTTTACTGCTGGAAAGTGGAAGTTGGAATTGAGACTATAAAGTATTTTTTATTATCTTGTGTGGGTTTATGTACTAAATCAGCCAAAGTTTGTACCATTCTTCAATGATCTGGTCGAAACTATTGGATGGCTATAATTAGGAGCCCTTGATCTATATTTTTGTTCTGTTAGTTCAGTCAGTACTATAAACCATGAACTGTTTTATGGTGTGAACTGTGAAGTTATATCGGCCACTCTGGCTGGCCGGTAAGACTATTTATACACTTCTGAGACCCGTTTCCCTTTCTAAAAGAATATTCCTCATTTCGATTGTCCTTAATTTTAATTGAAGCTGAAATATATGCTTTGTTCAGGGACAGAAAAAAGCTTAGCACGTAATGCTGTACACGTTGCTTTTCTGAAATCCTATAATCTTATAATTTGCAAAATCATGTGATGGTTCCTTCACATCTTTTAGTTGTCCTTTCGTTTGCCTAGAAACTGCATTTCAGGCTTTGAGATAGACTGTTATATTCTGATGTGATGTTGGGATGGGCATCTTTTATATTTGATAATAATTTTTTATCATTTGTATCGAACAAGAAAATTTTAATAAAGTTTTATATCTGATATCACGTCATTTGAATTGCGTTTCCACAAGAATTATTGTGCTGTTCTGCAATTTTTTGAATGATATAGACCTTGTTATGTGTATCTGTACAACTATAAGTCTTCTTCCGTCTTGTATTTTGGAGCATAAGGTTGAAAAATAGTTTGGAGGACAAATCCTCGATGACAAATTGAACTCTTGAATCACAGCCTCCAGAACTTCTATACAAGCGCATGACAAATTCTTGAGTTTTTGCTCATATAAGAGATGTTCGCAACTCCCACATTCATGATTTAACGTTCCATCTTGGTGAGAGATGAATCAATCCAATGGCAGCTTATTTATACTTAGATGTGAAAAATGTATCTGATTTTTTTGTTTTTAACAAATATCTTTTGTGCAAAGAGATTCCGTTTGGTGTACTAAAAGCACTTTTAGCTAATTTCTAAACCGAAGCTCCAATGTATGATTACAAAACAAATACATGCAACTCCTGGAAGCAACTCTGAAAAGCACTGAAAATATCGAAGTTGCCAATGTCAGTAATTCATTTTTGGTTGTCAATCTTTATTATATGCAGAACATCACTGCAATGTGACAATTGATTTGTGAGTTGTTTCTGGAAGACACATGAGAGTAATTGTTAATACAACTAACTCTCACATTCATGAGGAGTCCACAAATTACTACTTCATGTTGATGATTGAGAACTATGCAAAAGATTATGTTATGGCAGATTTATCTCAAAGATCCAACCACTGTTCCAAGCCAGTCATCAGGAATGCTGCCTCTCAGATCTCCATTTAAGGCCCTTAATGAGTGGCTTGTTGCCGCCTGAAATGCAGCTAGAAGTTTCAACATTAGGAGCTCTAAGACATAAGATAAACAGATGATATATAATAGACAAAACTTATTACTTTTACAATGTAGACATCAATTCCAAGTTTTGCTATCATTGCAGCTTCTGAGATCTTTGTTTTCATCCCACCAGTTGTATCATGGGCTGCAACAGTTAGCTCAACTGGAAAACACATTCCAGAAAAATTCAATCCATAATTCAAATCACATACCCAAATGTTAAGTTAGTAATTTTACAGTAAATGCTAATATAAAAGCTTCTCAAATTCTCATAATTGTTTATTTATAGAGTCAGAGAAATAGCAACATACAAGGTAAATTTGTGGCCTAACTCAGGAGTGAGTTGGCTAGCCTATTGTGGTAACTTATGATTTGAGTAAAAATAAAATATCTTGAATCTTATTGTTGAACTTCAGCTGGTATAGTTTCATGCTACTGAGTATAATAGATTCAGACTCCATTCCAACAAACTTCCTTAAAAAACTGGACAGACTGTTACTGTACTTAAAGGTCAGAACAATGCTGTATTGGTCATTTCAGCTCTCTCCAAGCCCCCCAAAAAAACAGGAAGAATAACTAAACTATTGCAAATGTCTATCATACAACAGCGAACCGGACTAATAATTTCAGAACATATACCACTGCAAAAAAAAAATAAGAGACTAGAGAATAGAAGAGAAAGCAAATTGAATAAAGATTTACAAGGTTGGCTTACTTGAGTTCTGCAACTTCGGTTTTACAACTGACCAGCTTCCATCTTCACTAACAGCTGTCATAGTTTAAAAAGTAGCTATGTGACAACCAACCATGAAGAGAATAGGCCCAATGGAAGATCAAGTTTATTACAAATGCTCACCAATCTCCTTCAAGAGTATCGCATAAGGTTCTGTTGGTGGGCGATCATATACTCCATATACATCGGTCTTTCATCCATACTTAATGGAAAACATTCATGTAATGACTTATAAAATTTCAGATATATAATATTGTGAGAGGCTGTTCCAAGTACTTTGGTCCAAGATAATTCAAAATTCTGGTTTTGCAAACCGATCTTGCATATCGATACAATTCTATAAAAGCTAAGTTCATGTTTGTTTCAGATTTAACCCAATGCAAACGCCATTCTTCTAGTCTTTCAAGGCATTTTTATTTGTGTTTTGTTATCCACACATCTCAGCCATTTGGAGTATTAAACATGTAGCAAAAAAAGAAAAATGAGAAGTCAAGGTTGTTATTATCATTATGTTCATTATATTCATCACTGTAAGGGAACTATACCTATAGTCACTAGAAGACCATTTGGTTTAGTATGTACAGAAAGAGCTTTATATTTGTAGTAATTCAAAATGGGTACATATGATATGTGGTGGATACCAGGAAAACAACATATTTAGGCTTAGAGTATGCTGCCAGATGACTAATGATAACATCTCCACTCAAAATACTGCATCCCTGAAAATACAATAATGTAAAAAAAAAAATGCTATTTCTATCATTAATGAACAATAAAACTGAATACACTGAGTCTCTACCTGAATCTCATCAAGCACTGCATCTCCATGCAGAACCTAGACAAATTGCAATAACCCCATATTATTCGAAGTAAAATGAAAAGAAAATAAAAGAGGAACAATTACAGAAATTCGAACCTTCAAAGTAAAGTTGAGAGAGAAAAAAAATTTAAGTGCTTAATTTTATAACAATAGCTTCATATTAAGATTTTATATAGAAAGGAATGAACAAGTTTTCTTATAGTTCATTGCAGTTGTACATGACATTTCTTTTCCTTCAGACATTTCAAAAAGAATAATATAGTGCTCAAGCAAAGAGGGTATAGTTGGGAACTATGTCAATTCAGATATAACTACCATGTACCCCAGCCAGATGTGTATGTATAAACTAGCAAATATAGCATATAATGCTGCAAATCCAACATTCTAATATACTTTTTCTCTACATGCATCACCCATGAAGAACTCTATCCTTGATAAACCAGGCTTTCACTAGTTTTCAACTAGTTTAACATTTTAAGTACTACTAAAATGACTTTTCTTAGAAAGATGTAGAAAATAATAAAAGACCACTAACACATAACAGCTAGGAAAGGTTAAAACAATGGCAGAAAAATATTTAAAAGCTTCGAAGTAGTGATATAAAATAAGGAATCCAATCTTACAGGTGTAAAACCAGAATCAATTGCCTTAGCCACTGAGGATAAATCAGCTGACGATATCTGCACATGTTGAATATGAACACAGGAGATTAGTTTCATAAGAAAAGGAAGCCAAAACAAGTCTACAATTCATTATGTTGATGGACATGATCTGATAGTTAATCAATTGAGAGTTTACTAACTTGTCTCTCCCTGGTGAACCATCCACATGAGAAAGGTGACATTCCAATTGATGGAATGCCTTCTGCACAAAGAAACAAATATCACGTTAGAGTTAATTTCAATACTTCTGAAAAGAACATGAAGCGAAAAAATGAGGTGAAGCATATAGCAGCAATCAGCAAGTATTCGTTTGTCGAAGGATAATTATTATCAATGCGGCACACAACTTATACAAAACTTCTCAATTAAAGATAAAAACCTCATTCAAAAAATGAAACAGGATATGTCACAAACACCTTCTGTTTTGGTGGATCATTGGTTTTATATTGATTGTAAGTTTGTAATAGCCAAAAAGTGTTCTACAGACATAAATAGTTTTCAAAAATTGATTATTTAATTTCACAAGTTTGTTTCTTTTCACCTTAAGGCTTTCTCTAAGCAAGGACTAACAACTATAGGAAAAAAAAATTGAATGCTTGCATTTTTATATTCCACTAAGTAGCAAGGTAAGGAGAGTGCCATGTAAGTTAATAAAGAGCCACCCCAAAATAATAAAGCTAGGGAGATGCTACATTAGCAAAGTCAAAATGGGGTTTTTTTACGTGTGTAGTGTACTCTCCTTTCAAAATTACGGAAGTAGGTGTAGTTTAAATTTTTTTTTACAGAAGTAGAGTAAGTTGTACTTGCGATGTACGAGAGACTAGGCAAATCGTGTATCTGAAACACGACTTCGGTTTTTTCTTCTTTTTTTTTAATGACAAGAGGGTGAGCATACGACTTATAGGTTTTTTTAAAAAAATTATGCAAGTCGTAATGTAGAAACACGACTTTTGTAAATGAAAAGGAAAGAGGTATATCATGCAGTGACCATAACAATCTTCGATGAATAACTAACGACCAACTTGATTATGAACTTAAAACCAGAATGAAACAAAAGATAAATACCCAGAGACTTGATACAATAGGAATATTTATGCGTATATATATGTAGAGATTGTTATGACACTACCTCTGGCTAGTGCTCTAACGATTTCAAGAGTCAGAGTGGTTACCTGAAATTGGAAATAAATGGAATGATAAGCACGGAGGAGATCCTGGTTGTGGGAGTAATTTGTATAAAAGAAATTATTTATCTATATGCAACAAAAAAAAAAGGCTCTGCATATTATTTAGGGATTATAAAAATTGTGGTGAAACTCATATATCTAGACATACCACTTATCCAAAATTTAGTCTTAAAGCACAATAGTGGTTTGTGAGAATACAGTACACCAACCATTCATCATTTTTGTGATATTTCAGTCAAATTCTTGATTAATCTCCTCTGCAGTTAGGAAATATACTGCTGTGTACTATCTAAACATTTAGACTTTGGCATTGATAGATCCCAAACATACATTAATGCACCATATTCCAGATTCCATATTGCACCAATCAATGTCATTCTTATGACATTCCAGTCAAATTCTCATCCCCTCCAAATTTAATAACTATGCCGGCTGTGCACAAATTAGATTCAGAAGGCTTCTTTTTGGAGCAGTGCTTCATTTTTTACAAATGTACGTAGATTTATAAAAAAATAGTACAATATTACACTTTTGATATGTGACATTGATGGGGAAGCATTTTAGAAAGCATTATGATTACAAAATACACAAGAAAATTTCTCCCAAAAATGATATAACATCAGCATATAAACTGAATTGGTAAACAAAAGAATTTGAGTCTTGTCATGAAATTCAGGACTAAGCTTGATTAGCATCAATTTGAGTCTAAAGAAGCAGTTAGCTCCCAGGTGCCGGCTGCACTGGTATGACAGTTGAAATGTCGCATTTTCATTTACAAACTCCATAATTACAGCTGTAGAGGTTCTATACAGATGTCAATGATTACTTACAGAAATTCGGGTAGCAACAAAGCCAGCCTTGACAAGAGGTTTATTCAGTGGTCCTTTGGGGACACCAGATTTGCTAGCTTGGAAATGCCCAAAAGAACCTGAGAGCACCACAGAGCCTAATATGAACTAGTTTCTTCTCATTAAGAATTAAGATCTAGTCTTTATACATCAAATATAATGTGAAGCAGTTCGAGTACAAAAAATATTATTAATTGTAATATTCTATTGTTAATTCCATCCATTGAGGCAATGAAGAATACTATATCTACAATGCTTTTATTTAAATAATTTATTTTGTTTAACAGTTAATAGATTACAAATACTGGAGATGTCTGGAATAGGTGAGTTTCAATTTAAATGAGTAAATGTCCATTTTGGTCTTTGAAAAGTATATCTGACATAACATCACATTGATCCTCCATTTATGAATACACCGAATCGGTCCTTCTATTTCACATTTTTGCCATCAAATTGGTCCGTAAAGGACGAAACTGATGGCATTGATTATCATTGAAGGACTCATTTGATGTCACTGATAAATGGATGACCAGTGTAATGCTGCATATAATAAAAAAATGGGAGTTTTATTCTTTAAAAAACAGCTCTTGTTCTCATCATGCATATACTGTTTTCTTCCACACTTATTCTTCTGGATACACCACATTACTATGTGCAAAATATATAATTTCTCTAATCTCTAATGCTTTTATTAATCAAATGACAATATTTTACTTCAAGAAAAGGAGCAACCCAAGGAACCTGCTCCATGAACAACAATGAAACGGCTAGAATCCATGACCGAATGATCTCCGAATTCTTCCGGGTTACAACAAATTTCTGAGCTTCCAGGTCTCTTGCTCCAGTCCATCCCAGGAGGCTTCTCAGAAGATGCAATCATTGCCTGCCTCAGCTGTTCTGAGACCTTCTGAAGAATCTCCTCATTTATCATCTCTAATTCATTTTTGCAAGTAATTGCAGCCCCTCCTGAATATCAAATCAAAGGCATTTCACTTTATCACTGATAGAAAATCCTCATTGTTAAAAATTCCAAGTATAATGAGTTTCATCCAAAATCTACAGAAACACAATCTTCTGGGGTCTTTTGTTCAAAAAAGGCACAAAAACAAGATACCCCAGATGGTTATATAAATGAAAAATACTTAATTTTGGGATCCTAGATGCTAGCAGCATTGTAAAGCAACAAACTTCGAAAAGAAATGATGCAAATAATCGATACAAGTTTAGAACCAAAATCAGAGTGAGAGAGAGAGTCATACCCAGTTTTACTATACAACGGATGGGTTGAGTGAAAGGAGAATGGGCTAAGGTAGTTTGGGTTTGGTTATGATTATCGTCCTGCTCCATTGCCTTGTGGGGTTTCTCTCTATGCAGCTCGTTCTACTCCAAGTTGAACAATGAAACTGTGGCATGGTGGAGTTATTTCATTTCATTTGTGTTTATTAAATGAAATTTTATTTGTAATAATTCATTACATTAATTAATTTAATGATTAATGAACATAACAATAGGCAATCCCATTTTTACTGTTCATCCATACAGTGAATTTTGACGTGTCGTTCTTTGAGGGAACAACCCTCTACTACTGTCGTTTTTCTTGAATTTGATGTCGTTTTGAACCTTCATTTTTGAATTTGCGTGTTCATCTTGCTTTGCTTTGAGTCAGCATTTCATGGGGAGTAGATGTCATATAGAGCAGATGAGGTATGTTTTTAGATTAGGTGGTTATTAGGGTAGCCATTGAGAAATGGATTCTCTGCCGTGATCAAAATATTGTATGTGTAAAAATATTAATACAAAAAATTTATATATCTCTTTCTTGACCATATATTTGAGTGACTATGTTGAATATGTGCTTTGAAGGAATGCATGTGATCCTGGTCTGTAGGGAGAGTGGTAGGTAATGATGTTTTGTAAGGAGTGGTTTCCTGTTTGTGGGTGGTTTGGTTGAGGTTCTTTTCTAGCGACGGTATGGCCTCTTGACCTCTTCTGGGTACGTTCGTCACACTGTGGGAATACTTACTTATAGCCATAGAGGGTGGTGTGAGATTATAACTTGTTAGGTTCCATTGTATGAAGTATTAGAATTGATTTTGCTTTCTGTCAAACGTGATTTTAGTAAAAATAAAAATGTTTGATTATTGTCAAACTTAATTGATTTTGCCTTCAAACTTTGGTTTGAAACTAACTTTGCGTTCGATTGAAAAATTTACACTAAATTTTACATCAAATTTGTTTTTAAAATAAAAACATCCAAACATAAAATCATTTTTACTTCAAATTCAATTGTAACCAAATCAATTTTACAAAATCAATTTCATTTAAAATCACATTTATCACGTGTTCATCCAAACATACTAAGGCACTCCACTGAGCCATGCTTTCAACTCATTTCTTGAGTAGAAGAAACTCATTTTATGGCTCATTATGGTGGTTAAAATGTGTCTCTATTTTTTGCATTCTCAGATTTTCTTAGGTTTTCTAGATTTTCTTGAAGCTACTGTGAGTAGCTTTTAAGTCTGAGTAGCTTTTGAGTTTCAAACCTGATTCTAATACTTTTTTACGTGGCTCCAAACACATGCTAATTTGATTTTACTCCTAAAGTCTAACATATTAATGCTACTTGCATTTAATGTATTAAACTTTTTTAGGAAGACTTGTACATAACCATGTTTGATTTTATGAGAAATTAGGTTTTGCAAATGTGGAGTTCACGCGTTAAACAAAGAATTAAATGATAAAAATAATTTAGTTAATTTAAATATATCTGGAATTAGAAGTATTAAATGGTTTATGTTATAGGAATTACTTATGTCCTGCATCTATTTTTCAACTATCTAGTCCAGGGAGAGCATTCTCTAATGTGTCTTTTCTTGTCATATTGTTATGTGAAGGTAAAAGATAACCACAAATAAATTTTATTAGTGGATTCATTTAAGATTTGTAAAATTTCTTTTATAATTTTTGTGTCTATTTCTTTCCTGGGTCAAATGTCAAGAAAAACTACGTTAGAGGTCATTCCCTCACTCTTCACATATGCTAATGAGAGCCGGACTACGTGGAAACTGTCTAATTTTAAAATATTATTTAATAAATTTTAGATCAAATCCTATCCATTGAGAGAATTACTCTCAAAATACCTTACAATTTCTCCTTCCTCCTCTTGGGGAAACCTCATTGTTCTTGGAGTCCTCATCTGTCCAACCCCAGAAACATGATCTTATTATCTATGGATATTTGACATATCACGAGGCCACAAGAGAATAGTCATGCAAAGTAGACATACAGGACTTAAATACCATCATCACATTGTAAGATATTAAAAATAAATAAATCTTGCATATAGAGAAAGCTCAAATTTCTTCAAATTTGCTTCTCTTCTTCCCCTTTTTACGTGGTTAATTAAATAGATCTGGCACCTAATTCTTACAGCATATCATTCAATCTTTTCTTTACTTTCGCCCCAATAGATCAACTGGTGCCTCCCTGGATCAATTATTATCAAGAGTCACAATGGTAGGAATTTGACCGTGGTTAACAAAATCAAGTTTATTCAACCGTAAGCAGCACAAGACTTGCTCTGGAAGTTCCTCTTGCTTTTGTGCCTATATAAAAGCATAAAAATATGGAAGCATATTATTACAGGAATCAATCAACTGGAAATGGAAAGAACATTAGGCTTGCTATGCACAAGTGCTAAAAGATTTTACTTCTAGAGTACTTCTTGATTCAATATTTTTAGTAATGAGTGATGAGTGCACAAGATTGAGAAAATGACTTCTATGTGATCTTTCATTCATTTACTCTAAAGTCTAAAAATATATCATGCAAAGTAAAATTCTGAAGAGGTGAAAAAAAAAAAAAAAGGAAAGTTGACTGAAGAATACCCTATCTTCCTAATTATGAGAAATGCTGGCTTGTCATTTATTCAGCAGTTTATACGAACTGGATAGGGAGTGACAATAGTTGCATCTATAGCACTGAATAGGGAGTCTATCAAGAGGCATAGTAGCTTGATCAACTTGATGAGTAAAATGTTCAAACTAAGTGCTGCAAGACCATACTATACCTGGATAGTTAAGCCAACATTAAGTATTCCGTGCTTTATACGGTCTCGGAGTGATTCGAGTCCTTTCCTTGATATATAGCTAAAGCGATGTATATCCAGGTCTATCTCCAAGTAGTTAGGTCCCTGCAATTAAGATACATAAATAAATTGTAAGAAATATATGGAGCAGAAGAATCATTCTGTATAGTAAAGTATGCTAAAAGAAATGTTAAGATAAATTAAACTTCAGTAAGATCTTTGTTCTATAAGAAAAATGATGTGTGTCTGCTACTAGATGGAGGGATACTAAGGTTCTGTTTTATTAGATGAAAACATTTCAAAATAATAACCAAAGTTGTATCTAAAATGTCAATGCCGTTATGAGCTCAATTAAGATATGGTAAATATGTTAAAGATTAATATTTTCATAGATTCCTCCAACTGAGAAGTAGACAGATATTTTGAGCCAAGAAATAAATTTGAAAATACCTTATAGAAATTGTGTTGAGGGCGTGAAAGCACAGGCTTGCCATTGTAGCTATGTACAAGCTTCCTCTCTGCTGAATTCAGATGAAGGTCATCTGGATTAACTGCCCCAACCAAAATTTTTAGCCTTTCCCTAAAGGGAACCAAGCTTTCCTTGGTATACCCTTTCACCTTTTCCATCTCACCATCTACTAATCTCTGTAAGAAATTGAGAATGATATAGCAACTTCAAGAAGGCAACACAACAAAGCTAATGAGCATGTCACATTTGGCACCTATTTCAAAAGTGTACCTAACAATTTCTAACACATTTATAGCTAGATAATACACGAGGGCAATCAATTATTGGAAACAAAATCTAATATCTATCTATGCACAGAACACCTTATTATGTAGAAGAGGATACATGTTTTCCAAACAGCCATGATGTTAACCATGCCAGCATTTTATAAGCAGACACTTTATTTCTTTAATTCAAACTAACTTGACAAGTTTGGAAACAGAAAATATAGGTATGTACAACTAAGTTAAGTTTTACAACCTGGCCCCCCATGCAGATTGACAATTGCACTCTCCATGATAACCAGTAATTCAATCAGATATTGAAACTCTATTGCCTTTAGGAAACATAAGAAGAAAGCTGCCAGCAATTGAAGAATTTCTTCACTTGAAAAATCCTTTTAGAAGTAGATTATTGCAAACTAAGATTTGAAAGTTGAATCAAGTTACTATTGATGAGAGGAAATACCTTGATGCTCTCTTGAAAGTGTGGTGAGACCTCTTGTTCAAAATTCTCGGATAACTTAAAATATAGTACAAGGCTCATGCCTTCTCCATTGGCATCGCCAAGGAACATGCTAGCAGGATATGTTGGCAACTGGGACAAAAGGAACGTAATTAAATTATGTAAGCATTATTTCATGTTGTTCAAACAGAAAAACAACAGTCATAGAACTCATCACAAGGGAAATGAACAGGTTGAGTATAAAAGGAGCAAATATATAGTTTTAAGATAAAGAGCAAACCTGTATATTAACTATGAGAAGGGAAGGTAAGGTTTCATGTTCTTTGACAAATGGAAGTTCAAGATGCTGAGCAATGTGATCTATCTTCCGTGAACAGACAAAGAAATCAACACCTATTGGTATATATGGGCAGTAATCCGGAGCAGGACACTTCTGCTTATCTCTGCATAAGTTATTGACATTATATAATATAAATCATTCAGAAGGAACAAAAATAAAATCAATGGACTAACTAATGGATATAGATGTGCATAACATAACAAAAGATTGACAAGTACAATTTTCTGACTTGCCTGAAAAAATTTGCACCGCGGAGCTTGAACACTGAAGGTGAAACCGCAGACCATGAACCGGGAAATGGCTTCTCTAGAGTTGAAAGTGGAATTTGAAGCGCTGCTCTAGGACGATAAAGAAATCTCTCAGATGCACCTGTCCATCCACTCATTTAGTATCATAATGTTTATTGACATGAACTTCCTAATGTTTTACTGCTATGACAACTTCAAATAATATAGAAAACTAACTCAGAATAAAGAAAAAAATGTAACAAATAGTGCAACACACAAAATATTATTAACTGATGTACTGAGTACAGATTACACTCTCATTGTTGGACGAGGAAAGCCTCCAAATCTTAAGGCATAAATTCGTTACATGAAAAAGTTTTAAAAGATAAAATCCTCTAAAATAAATATTCGACAAAAGTAAAAAACATTGAATAAAAACAAAGGAAAATCTCACATATTATGTACTTACATAATTCAGTCTTCTCTTTTTCATCAACAGATTTCCTTTTTACAGAAAGCATGATAACTGTTGACTGCTTTGAGCTGCTTTCTTGAGTTTTCTCTCCACTTTTACTGTTACCTCCATCTATTTTGAGGTAGCTTTCATAAAACTCCTCATATTTACACCCTGAATCTACAATGCAAGATGCACTTTCATACTGGAGTAACTGAGTATTTGGGACACTTGCCAAAGCATTACCAGTGAAAGGAAAACAATCTGTTGCCCATAAAGGAGGAAACAGATAAATTACATGTAAGAAAAAAAATTACCAATTCTGAAATAGCCACTGAATAGAACAAGATATAAATGCATCACCTCCATGCACACTACTGAAGTCATCATCTGAATCAGATTCTATAATGCTAACTGAGTCAAACCATGTTTCCTCTTGGTATTTTCCTGCAAATTGCAAAATATATATAACTCCTCAGCATGTTTTTCAAAGGTAGCTATGTCCACCCTAACCATCATAAAAGTACCATCAAGGACAAAAAAATGAGATTAATAAATAACCAAAGGATAAAAAAAGAATGCATGATAGTTTACTCACTAGTCAATACAAATCTATCTCTGTCTCTCTTAGACAACATTAACATAAAATCTCCTAATACTTTTGCATTTTAGCAAGGAGAGGGAGATAAAAGATAGATACCCTTTGCATCAACTTGACTATGGCTGTGGTATTGTAGTTGGGTAAGATGAATTGTCATGTTTGAAACCTCAGATCTCCTGCAGGTGGTAGAAGAAGCCTTCTCAAAGTCCAAGTTAACAAAATCACTGAGAGTGAAGTCTCCCACACGGTTTCCAGCATTGCTATGCCTTTTCAAAGGCATATCAGGAAGTGTAGTGTTAATATTTCCTCGCCGTTTGCTAGATTTGTGAGTTTTTCTTTTATGACCATTGCTCTTCTTCCCATTTGGTTTTGAGGTACAGCTCCCCATTGTAGTGTAAGCTATCTTTTTCACTAATCCAGCCAACATTGTGTTTTTTTGTATGTGATGATCAAGTAGTGTGTTTATAACCTCCTTGAGAAAAAAGAACCTTGCAGCCACACAAACAATCAAATTTACATCATGAAAGGGAAATGCAGAAGAATAAATCAAAGCTCCAAAGCAAACATACATGAATAATTCAGTTTCCCTTAAACCAACTATTTATAAGGACTTTACCTAATCATCATTCTGATTCGAAATCATGTGAGCAATTGCAATATACCAAGATAAGCATAAAAATTATGAAAGAAAATACATTAAAAAAAATTATGCTTATACTATGATTGGAAAATCAATTTTAATGGGATTGTCTCTTCCAAATAATGAATAAAATTGAGCATTAGCACATACCTTCAACTCTAAAAAATTAACACTCCAGAGTTATCCACCTGAACCAATAGATAATGATACACACCTACAATGAAATAATATCACATCGAGGCCATAGAGGCGACTACATAGCTGTGCCTGCACACCACCACCTTCGAAGAAAACCTGAAGAAAGCAATAATCAAATAAAAACATACATATTCCATCAATAAATGCTCGAGGGGGAAATAAAAATGTAACAAGTTTTTTTTGGAAAGCAATCTGGAAAGGGTAGCATCAACAATTAGATCCAACTTAAATTATCAATATTACTAATAAAAACTATATTTAAAAGATATTTTTTCAAGATAAAAATGGCAACGTTGGCCTTGATTAATATCACAAGAACACAAACATACAACAATGCTGCAATTTTTAAGGGGTAACATAAAACATGCACCATGAGCAAGTTACGTGAAAATAAAAGCAGGCATAACAAAAAATGATGGGAAACATTGAACAAGGAAGACATATGGTCCTATACAACACATGCATGAAGGAGTTTGAGAAGAAAAAAAAGGCTAGAAACAAAAAAAAAACAGAATAAAAGAAGAAAGTGCAGCATTGCAGAAGATAGAAAAGGGTCATTCTCATTTGAATGAAGAAAAAAATTGAAACAAGAGAGAGAAGAATGACCTGAGGAACCTAGAGGCATGCAGAAACAGGGGGGAAGTTGAAGCATAAATGAGGAACCGTCGTTCCTGAAAAAGGAACTAGGAATCCTCTGTTGTTCCCCTGTTTCTGTCTTCGGGATCAGAAGAATAAAGAAGACAACACAAGATAAAGACAAAGACAAGAGAAAAGGGTTCCAAAATGGAGAGAGAGAGAAAGAGAAAAGATTTTGACAACTGCACACACCAAACCCAACACAGAGCTTCCGCTGTATTCGGATCCTACTTGGTTGTCACAGTCTTTATCCTTTCCTTTCAAACCTGTTTCTCTGCCTCTGCTCTGCCTCTCTCCCTCCCTGTATTCATTCTAGAAAACTAGACTTTTTATTATTATTATTATTATTATTATTATTATTATTATTCTATTTTGGTTTTTATTAGGGATGGCGATGGGTAGGATATGGATAGGGTACTATAGTATCCGTCTCTGTACCAGCGTTTTAAAAAAGTATCCGGACTCGGACCCATATCCGTGTGGAAAGAAACTTTGATACTCGTACCCTTATCCGCTGGGTATCTAAGTAACCATACCCGCACCCATTATCCGCACTTTAATATAAGAAATTTGTGAATGTTTGAAAATAAGATAAGAAATTTGTACTATCAAAAGACAAAAGAGGAGAACATAAGTATAGGTATGTAATACAAATTAGACTAATTTAGTATGTTCTCACATTAGAAATATACATCATCATATATGTAAGTTTGGAAGGGTCGAATACTCGAACTGTCGAATGGAGACTGGAGAGAAACTGAGAGTGGCATTGTGGCAGTAAAGAGAGTCCAGGAGGAGTGATATAAAATTCAAACAATATGGAACGAAGAGGAGAGTCCAGATTCAGAGTTACGACAAAAAGGAATAAGGAAACTGGATACTAGAGTACCCATACCCACTCAATTTTGTGGGTAATTACCCGCATACATACCCATACCCATTAAGCGGGTAATTATCCTACTCATCATGGATAATTTTTGCTGGTACCCGTTGGATCTATTACCCATTGTCATCCCTAGTTTTTCTATAGACTTTAATTGATTTGTATTGTATCAACGTTTATTCATCCAAATAGCAAGGAGATTGGTTATCCTTAAGTAAGGTTTCGGATTCGAATATTGTGAATAGAAAAAAAATAAGCATTAGGAGAGCTTTGCCCCCATAAATAGGTCTTCCCGGCTCAACTTGAATAAGTCGGAATCCATTGTGATTTTCGGATGCCGAAGGTCTCAGACCAACCAGATTGACAAGTAATGTTGGTGTAAAGTTTTTACAATGTCAATCGATCACAAATCATAATATTAGTGACGTGCACCTGTTTCGGTCTTGTAGCAATTTAACTAATATCGAATTCTTTATTAATTATAAATAATTTCTTCTTTATATTATATCTTATAATTATTATATATTTTTAATTTTTAATTTAAGTTAGTTAGGATAAAAGTCAAACATTTATTTATATATATTAATGATTGATTGATAATGTAACTATATATCCTTACAGGTATAACACTACCTTAAGAATAAAACTAGTTACTGATGGAATTGCTAACGTTGTCCCTCTTCAAAATCATGTTGTTTGCGGGTTCAAAATATTAAGATTACAAAATTAACGATACGAGTTAAAAGAATTAAAGATAAAAAAAATTATTTGAAAATAATGTGTTTAATATATTAAAAATTTAAAAATATTATCATCAAATAACTTTTTTTATTTCGTGATCTCTAGCTAGCATTTACTTTTTAATATATTAAAAATTCATTTTTTTTACTTTTTAATCGACACCCGTTGCACGGATTGAGTTCCTTCCATTTTTTCTCTTTACTATTATAGTTTTAGGAGATAATGTGAGGTTCAAATATCATTTATACATCTCAAAATTATTTTCTCTATTATAGTTTATAAGTAAAGTCAATCATTTTCATATTTATTAAGATAACTATTCATTCATATTTAATTTTTGTGATCTCACTTAAAAGTTCAATAAAATGCCTAAATTACCCCCTAGGAAAAAAAACGTGGGAAGTGGTGAAGTGGTGGAGCTGCTCTTAATAAATGAGAGTGTTTGTTGGAAATAAGCTAGGTGAGTGGGAAGTGGTGGCGCTACTCTTAATAAATGGAGTAATGGTATTTTGGATATATATTATTAAATACATTAATTTTGCTTATATTTTGTTTCATTATATATGAGTGAATTTTTCTTATAAACTGTAACGGAGGGGGTATAGTAATGGAATTCTTCATTTTTCATGAGAAATGAAGAAGATCTTTACTCCGTTACACTGAGGGACATTATTTAGCATGAAGGGTCCGTTTGGGGGTCAGGATAAGAGAGGCAGGATAGGATAATCTATCATGTCATGCTTTAATCTGCAGTTTGGTAAACCAGCAGGATAGGATAAGCTTATCCTGTTAGCTTATCATGTCCTGTTACTTAGTTATAATTCTATCCTGAGGGTGGAGCTGGGTTAGAACCAATAAGATAGGATAAGAATATGCTTTCTCTTTTATCTCTTACCCTTAATATTGTTATTATTTAATTATGGTTTCAAATCTAATTAATCAACGTTATTACTAATTAAAATATGTGATTTAATTAGCAATTTTTATAAAAAGTGAAAAAAAGTTAATTTTTTATAATTTTAAAAATGGATTAATGTATAATTAAAAAACCGAAAATATATATTATCAAATTTTTTTTTAATTTAAATGTATAAAAAAATCACACCATATTAAAATTTATTTTTGAAAAAAATATAATTTTGATATAAGGGTAATTTTATCATTTGTGGATATTTTATATCGTATCTTATCATTATGTGATGCGCATCAAATATCGAACAGGATAAGAGCACATGCAGCTCATATCCTTATTCTGCTATCATATTCTATCTATCCTTATCCTATCCTGACCATCAAACTAGCCCTAAAGGTTTTGTTATATTCTTCTACTATTAATCTTTTTAATAGTTTTCATAATATTAAATAAAAATGTATCAAATAAAAAAGAAATATATTGAGTATTTTAAAAATATAAAAATATTAAATATTTTTTATTTAATAATTAAGAGTAAAATAACTATAGAAAAATATAGCATTTCTGATTGAGATAGAGGGGTCTATTTACATTTCATACGGACTCTGAAATTCTGAGGTGGTCACTGAATTTTAGGATGTTCTTTTGATCGTGGTGTGGGAATTCGCGGATTCGGCTCTACAACACGTGCACATTGGAGGCCACGTTCCTGGAATACGCCAACATTATTTTAATGCATTCGGAGTTCGGACCACTTCGTTTTAGGCAGCATCAAACAAATTTGTAACATTATACTATCTCATCTCTCTATATAAGTAAAAAAAAAATTAATTTCACATATATTAAAAAAATTAATTATATTAGTTTAATTATTTTGATTTGTGTAAAAAATAAGTTATAGTTATCAAACTATCCTTTCTTAGAAGTGTATAATGTTATTGGAAGTTATATCTTAAGAGTGTATAATGCTTTAGAAAAAATAAAACAAACAATTAATCAAAGGGTATTTTTAAAACACTAACATTAAATAAGGTTGATTTGATTGACTTTTGCTTATATTTGAGTTCAAAAAATTTAGATACTTTTTTGCTTATATATAGGTTTGGAGGGTGTATTTTTTTTCTCTTTTCTTTTTTAGAATAAAATTTAGGGGAGAATATGTAGTGGCTCTTTGACACGCTCCTTCTATAAGTTTATAGCGGATATCTTATAACGGATGAGAAAGTAATCTCATTTGGTAAGTGTCTCTGTCACGAACTTATAGCGTTTTTTAACGAGTTTATAACTTTTTTTTTTCAGACGCATTTGAAGTAACGTTTGAACTTATAACTTATAGCATTTCATTTTTCTTTTCACTTTTATCCTTATTATCTTCATTTAATTTTATCTTTATTATTTTTTCTCTTTTTTATGTAAAATCATTAATAAAGATGTCATTTTATATCATTTGATATTTTTCGATTAGTTCAACCGCTAGTTTTATCAAACACTTTCATAAAAAATAAGATAGTTTATCCGTTATCCACTATCAACTATCTTATTCTTTATCCATTAACTTATTCACTAACAACTAATATTATGAATAGGATCCTAATCTAGTCTTCCATTTCCATATGGTGAATTTTTTAATGTAAAACTCTTCTTGAAATTGTAACTTCAGTATTTAACTTTTCGAGAAAAAGAGGAGCCTTATCTATATTTTTTATGTTACATATAAATTTATCTGAAATCGGTACAATTATATTATTATTTTAGAAGTTGTCAGGATACTCTTGAAATTTAAAAGGTTTTGATATCTTATGTCCAATTATAATCTATTATCTTAATTAATTGAGTCATATAAATATCACATGAAATTAAATTATCATCATTTAATTGAATCACATAGACAAGGATATAATATTCAAAAGATACCATAAAATCTTCCTTATTTTTAAATAAATGTGCTAATATTTAGGATTAAATAAATAAGAGTGAGAATCAATAATGATATTGATTTGTAAAAATATTGAGTATTGATACTCAGTTTAAAACTTTAATACTAGTATTTAAGTGAAGAGTTATAACTATACATACAAATAATCTATCAATAAAATTTTACCGACAAGAATCAAACCTGAGGTTTTTTTTCCCAACAATATAATTTATTTTTAAAGAAACAATATAATGTTCAATAGTGGGAGTATCAATTAAGTAAACACAGCTAACAGAGGTTGACATATTTAATTGAGTCTTTCGTCCATACTCGTTATGTCTTGGGTTCGATTTTCAGATCTTTGCTGTTAGTAGGCAATATATAAATTCAACCATAAATCCTCATAGAGGTTGATAGTCTTCTCTAATCTTAAATGGGGGTGTGCCTTCCCCTATTCTAAACTTTTTCATACCAAAAAAATTAAGTAAACACAATGTAAAGGTTTGTTTTTGTGTACAAATTCATTTCAACCCAGTCAAAAACTAATCATTTTCAAAACGTAGAAATCATTAAAGTGAGTTTTGTCTCTTCCAACAAAATCTTTTCATACACACAACAAGAATCTAACTCCTATTAGAAATGCTTAAAAAACTCAGCTTTCTATCAACTATATCGACCCTTATTGATAATACGATGTGAGTTTTTCTTCTCTCAACAAAGTATTTTCATACACATAATAAGAATATATCTCCTAATAGAAACGCTTAAAAAATTCGGGTATATATCAACTGTGTCAGTCCTTATTCGTAACACGATGTGAAAGTTCAAAAGTTGATTTCACCATAGTTAATAAATACCTATTTAACCCATAGAAAGATATCAACCTATTTTGGAAGATATATATGATATCTATATATAGAATGTTAAGTACACCAATTTAGTTCTTTTATTATAAAATACAACATTGAAATAGTATTTAAAAAAATGATATTAATTTAGTTTTTAAAACGTAAGCTCTATCGATAGATTCACCAAAAAAAAACTCTATCGATCAATGATGTTTATACAATTCATACATAAAAAGTAATTTTAATATTACTTTTTATAATTAAGAAATTTAATTGATATAAACTTTGAAGGAGCGAAGTGATGTCACCTGTACCTTCAGGGGGCTAAAATGAATAAGTTTTTCACTATTAAATCTTTTTATAGCCTACTATCCTTTTAACTACTTGTTCTTTGAATTTTATTTTGAAACAATACATAACTGAGTTCATAAATCATAATGTATATTTGCACTAATACTTAATCAAGATAAAATATTTTATTACTTTAAATTATTTTTTATGTAAAAGTTTTTCTTTCTTTTCTTTTATGTATAAGTTGTTCAGTCATTTCAAAGCTTTATTTTTTTTTTTTTCACAAATCGAATACTTATATTACATTTAACTAATTTTAGAACATTTAAAAAGTCATACGAAAAAGTAAACATTGTAACTGCTTGAAATGTTTCCTTTTTCATGCTAGTTTACCTTATAGTTTGCAAATCATTGAAGGTCGCAATCATGGTAGAGTGGCAATACTTTCAGTTGCTAATACGCCTCCATCTGGTATATATGCAGTAGGTGAGCGAGAAGGTACCTTTGCCTAATCGACAAAATTTCTACACTAGTATATAATCCAAAAAAGCGATGATATTTGCATGGACATATAACTTAGTAATAGTATAAGTAATAATTTTATACTCATATAAACTAAAAATATCGTACCACGAAGAATATAACCAAGTTTCTTATGTCATTGCAAAGCTTTTAAATTATATATATATATATATATATATATATATATATATATATATATATATAAATTTTTTTTTTAAATAAGCTTGAGTATAAAATGAACAAGTAAAAACATATCTATCCTGGACTATCTAGACTGTTAAAGTAGATTGATATTTAAATGTATTATAATTAATCAATGGTGAATATATCTTTATTTATTTACTTTTATATTCAAGAGGTCATTCGAGAGGAGAATTTTCCTAAATAAAACATATATGGTGAGGAAACGAGGAGGGGAAGGAGGGAGAGTACCGTATTTCACTATATTTAGGTGTGATTACAAATGATTAATTCCATAATTATGATTTTGGCACCGCCTCGTGACCTGATTAGGCAATTCCAAAATATATTGTAAACATTTCTTCATATATATTACATCGGTTATGGTAAATAATTACTATTTTGGGAAAAATATTGCTCCTTGAATCACTTATAAGTATGCAATTAATTAACTTTCATCTCAAAATATTTTAATTAATCAACCTCTATGTATTAAATTAAAGTCCTTACTCTTGAAGGTGAGTCATTCTTCACAACGTCTTCCCCCTCATCGTGTCACGTGTTGTTTTTTAAATTTATTTCCAAAGCTGCTTACTTAATTCTTCCATTTAATTTTTTTATATTCAAGATAAATATTTTTAATTACTAAAATTATAATAATTAATATAATTTCATCAATTAATTGTTATAATAACCAAATCAACTTACTTATTTTTTTCCATTTAGTTCTATATATATATATATATATATATATATATATATATATATATATATATATATATATATAAAAGTAAGGAACAGTTGAAAATAGGTTTAGGGTTTTTCTAGAGTTACTTAGGGGTATTTCTGTAATATTTAATAGGGACAAAAAGTGTATTAGATAGGTTATGTAGGGGTATTTTTGATAAAAATAAAATAAAATAATTAATTGTATATATATATATATATATATATATATATATATATATATATATATATATATATATATTGGTTGTCCTATTTTTTCATTTGGTTGCCCTATTTTGTCATTTTGAATAATGTGATTTATTGTGATTTATATTCATAATAGGTTGCTCAACCGTTTCAAGTGTAAAAGCAACCTTGCTCAAACGTTTTTTCATAACTGTTTGCTCAACATTTATTATTCATAAACGTTGCAAATGTAGTAATAATGTTGCTCTTCATTGCCATACTTACCTTGGGGGTTGTGAAATAGAGACTTTTCATAGTCCTGAAATCTCTCTATATATAAACAAGCAGAGCATGACAAGGCTGAGCCATCTTTAGATTCATCAAGATGTGCATCTGATGATTCGGATGAATAGGGGTCATTGAAAATGGCCCAATTGGATAAAAAACAAGATCATCTAATGAAGCTGAACGAGGTGAAAAAAAATAATACATCCATAGAAAAATTGTGTTGTTCAAATTTTTTAATTGGTTTTCATTGCATTTTGATATCGGTGTTGTTCCTCCTCTTTTCTATGTTGTAATTTTGTCTGTCAACATTGTTAACAGTTAATGAAGGACATGGTGCATCCTTGAGGGTAAGGGAAAAACCATGCGCGCGCCTGGTAATTCATAACTATTTTAGAGATATTATGCCACAATCTTATACAAGCGGTCCCACTTGATACTCATATAGGTGATTTTATCAAGTGTATGCTGTGTTGAGTCTCCAAATATCTGATGTGCATTTATCATAGTTTTGATGAGATTAAAACAGTTATTCAATGATTTAATTGAACCCGTCTGTGGTATTTAACTCATCTACTTAGTGTGCGGATTAAAACATTAAGTGTCTATATGAACTGTTCACTCGTCTGAACTTGGATAAGTTCACCCGTTTGAACTAACTTAAGTTCACACGTCTGCACTAACAAAAGTTCACTCGTCTGAACTGAGATAAGTTCACTCGTCTGAACTAGCTAAGGTTCACTCGTCTGAACTGAGAGAAGTTCACCCGTCTAATGAAGTCTTCAACCGTCTGATCAAAGGAAGACTCACCCGTCTAAAAGACTTTGCAATTGACGTCATCTCTTTGTTAAAGAGTCAACCCGTCTAATGAAGTTACTCACCCGTCTGGTGACTAACGTTAAAGAATACATTGGATGAAAGTTGTCTCGTCTCTGATAAGGAACTTCAACAAAGTGCTTTGCCTGAGCACAACTGCATCTTACACCAAAAGGGAAAGTCTTCCCTCTGCAAACAAAAAGCACGTATACAGACCTGCTAAAGACCAAAGGTATATCAGAAGTCTGTATCACTCTGATGAAAGAGAACAAGCGAAGTTCCCTATGATTTAATGGCTGACCAGAACGACTCTATTGCATTTATTGAAGATCTGCAAGAAGCCAAGCCTTCAAACTTTTGTGTCTAACGGCTTTAAAATCTTGAAGCCTATTTAATGAAGAAGACTTTGAAGATTCAAGTAGAGAAGAGAACGATCAAAGCAATCTAAGAGCAATTACTCTGAGCATTTATATCTTGATTCTTTCATTATTTATTCCTCAATCATTTGAAGTTATTACGCAGTCTTTTAGAACTTCACATCTAATACACTCGTCTGAGTGCTTGTGAAAGACTTGCAAATAATAATTTATTTTACAACTTCTCTCAAACAAACCCGTCTGAGCCTGAAGAGGCTAGGTGTGCAAACAATACTTGTCTGAAGCCTGGAGAGCCTAGGTGTGAAAACAATACTCGTCTGGAGCCTGAAGAGGCTAGGTGTGAAAACAATACTTGTCTGTCCTGTAACCTAAATCAGTTATAGTGAGAAAACTTGGTGCTGCCAAGGACTGGACGTAGTCTCATTGTTAAGGGGTGAACCAGGATAAAACCTGCTGAGTGATCTCTCTCTTTCCCTTAACTCTTTAGTTTGATTATTTATCTTAACTATCATCTAACTAAAGGGGTTTATAATTATGTTTATTAAACCTTTTCATCTTGCATGATTGTGTGTTTTCTACGAAAACCTTCAGACGAGTTATTAGTCTGATTGACCTGTCTGAGTTTACTCGTCTATTATAACCCGTCTGTGCTTGCGTAAAAGTTTTATAATTCCGCTTAAATTTGTCAAACACCATTCAACCCCCCTTCTAGTGTTTGTACCTATCTATTTCATGCTGCACTTCATACGCCACACATAAAGGGATATGAAATTCATTAAAAGCTTTCCGCTTATCCCTCAATAAATGCAGTCTAGCACTTCTCACACCGTAGGAAGAGACAAAATTATTGGTGCTAGCAGAACTAACAAGTGACTTGTTTTTATTCATATAAACCTTCTTCATGGGATCTCCAATCACAAAGATTGGGTTACCATCACCGTTAATTTCACATTGGCTCAAGTCTCATTCCCCTTGATGTTTTACTCACTAGCTTTTTGCTTTGTGAGAAAATCGGTCAAATTCATGCTTGACCTCTCAAAAATTAGGCGTCATCATTTTGTAGTTACTTTCCAGAATTGTAAACATATATATGTCTCTATTAAAATATATTCACTATTGTCGCTTGACAATCACAGTGTATAGATAAGGAATACACAAATTTCTTCCATCAATGAATTTTGGCGAAGAAGATTCTTAGTCAATCAGTCACATATCTTACCAAGTCTAAAGTGATAAACTTGGCCTCCTTAATAGATCAGGCTATACAGGTCTTCTTAGATGAACTCTAAGCGACAACACCTTCATTGAAGATAAAGATAAATCCACTAGTAGATTTATTCTAATATGAATCAAATCTAATTAACATCACTGCATCATTCTAATACAGTAGGAAATCAATTATATAATACCATAATTCATGGTACCTCTATAATATTACATGAGCTTAACAAGCCCAATAAAAATATTTTTGCAACAAACTCATTAATTGGTTGAATGCAATAAACTTCCAATAATATGGATATATACAGATTGAGCAATAAAGTTGTCTCTATTTTTCTTTAATTGATTGTTAGCATCATAAGGGTACTCCATGGTTTAGTTTCGTAGTGTCTAAACTTCTAAGGAGTTTCTCAACATAATTTTTGTCATAGCATTGTACTATCACCTTCCTTATGATTTTAACACCTAAAATCACACTTCTTTCACCCCTACCAAGGGTGAGCACATAATCATTGAACTTAAATTCAATCAACATCACTGTATTTCTAATACAATGGAAAATCAACTGTTAAAGTTCATCCCCTAAAGTGTAGGAGGTAAAGACATCTTTGTCCGAAAAAAATGGTATCTCCAAAGTCTATCATTCAAAATTTCACATTTGCCACTTATTATCAAGCATTCAAGAAAAAGAAAGTGAAAACTCCTACATCCGTTACAAGGCCAAGGGATTAAAGTACCAAAACACATAAACAACATCTTTCAAAGAATAATAAAATTCTCTTATGACCCAAGCCTCAAATTGCCTAGGCACATAGTACTTTCAATATGAAAATAATGAGAAAAAGATGAGAGATCTAAAAAATTTGAATAGAAAATATTGAAATTTTATGAAATAAATAGATAACAAAATAACATTTAGATAACTTTGCAATTGCTCAATAATAATTAACAAGAATGAGAATAATAATGAGTGAGAACAATAACGATTTACTAACTTTGGAAATGGTCTATAGTAATTAACCAGAATGGAAAATTAGGAATAATAATGAGTGAGAACATAACTAACTTTGGAAATGATCCATTCTGATAACAATTATATGCAATAATAATGAGTAATAATATGGGACCTAAGGCAATTGTTTTAATTGCCTTCTGCTCTCCACTGCCTTGACAATATCTGATGAGTTCATGAAAGACTATTCTCTTTTTCCCATCAAAAGCTTTCTCTTACAAAGTTCACATATATTATCTATTTGTCGAGGAGAAATAGGAAATGTGACAATAATAATTGATTATTAATGAATTATTATCGTCACATTTTTTATTTGTCTATTTGATTATTAATGAAATGCATTAGCTTGATTGTTTAAAAAAAAAAGGAAATGTGACGATAATAAAAATATAAAAGTTTTGTTAACGAATATCCTTAGGACATTGATTAAGGAATCCATAAAAAGTAAATTGTTATGGAAAAACTAAACACACCACTTCTCATAATAATAAATACATCACTTTCTCATAAAAATTTACTTTTATTGATTCCTTAAACAATGTTCTCAAGATCGTTCGTTATCATTCTCCAAGATATAATAATGCAATCAAAGGCAATGCAGCTAAAAGAGTTCTGGCCTCAAACAAACTTTATCAGATCTCAGATGGCTTTGCCACTTACTATTTTGTTATTATAATCAATGCGTTTGAATTGATATAGAAATAATTAATGAACGATTGAATTCGTCTTAAAGTAACTAGGATACACGATATTAAGTCAATATTCTTGCCTATCTTACCTACCAAATGAAGAAACAAACAAATACTATAGGTTAAGAAGTACATTAAGATATTATTAATGGAACTTAACCAAGCTGCTATGCTTAATTAATGGATTGTTTCTCCCATGTTTCTAGCAATTTTAGCCATATCATAGCAATAAATCAACGTGTCAGATTACAAAGATATTGGTGTTATTATATGACTGAAAGTATTTTTTTGGTTTCCCATGATATCCTGCGCACAACTGTGGAGACTAATCTTTCAAGCCGAGTAGAATCATAAGGGCGACAAAACTCTCCCTCAAGAGTTTTAACGATGCTGCATTCTCAGGGTTCATATTCGAAATCGATACCATTGATTAAGCTGGAAAAGACCCGCATCATCTCATTCCCGCATCATCTCATTCAAAAGCTCTCTGGTATTATACAATTGAAGCTATTGATACTTTCAATTATCTATTTACATTTTTTATTAATTAATCATACTTTTATATAATAAAAATTAAATTCATGATTAGTTAATAAGGAGGATAAATAAACAATTTAGGATGTGAATAACATTTGTCTCATTATATTGCTTGCATTCATATAGAATTTTATTTTTTTATATGGTATACCAATGTTGAATGGAAAAATCACCAACCAGCAAATAAAAATCAGGACAGGTGCAAACAATCAGGGCACACTGCAGCTAACAACTACATTAAAATATAAACCACAAGAATCTCAATAATCTTTTTTCAACCTTCTGCGAGTTATTTAGACTTTCTAAACCAGATCAAAAGAACCTGCTCTGCCTCTAAAATCCCTTTTCAATATTATTATACAACTAAATTATTGTTTAAGAATCATAAAGCAGCCCCAACAAGATTATCAAGATAAAGGTTTTCCAATCACCATTTCCCAAACTAATCATTGTATTTAGGCACTCAGCTACTTTCAGCCATAACGAAGAATTCCACTAAAAGACTCTCTCCATAGTGCTCTAATTTCACATCACATCCACTTCAACAACCTCCATAAAAAAAAAGAGACTACTTAGCAACTTGGGAAATCAGATTGTAGTATGATATGAATAAGGGTTCTTTTAGGCATCGTTTGTTTTAGATGATTTTGGGGGGAGAGAACTGTGGAAGAGGGAAGTGGGAGAGAACTTCCCCACTTCTACTGTTTGGTTCCATATAAATCATGGAGGGAGAGAAAATTTTGGTGTGGGTCCCACACAAAAAATTTTCTCCCCTCAACAGGCGAGAGATATAAGAAAAAATAGGAAAAAAGTTCAGTGGACAAATATATTATTAGAGGTAAATTTGTCTTTTTAACAAAAAAATTCTTTTCTTTCTCTTATACATCTTTCAATCTACACAACTTAAAAATCTATTCATTTTCTACTCATTCTCTCTTCTCTTCTACTTCTCTCCTCCCTATTTCTCTTCTCCCTACTTTTCTCATTACCCAAACAAAGTGTTAGAGAGAGCTCAAGTTATACTTAAAAAATGAAACTATACAACTTTTCTAATTAGTATAATTTTATACGGGGAGATTTCTCTAAAATGAAAAAATAAGAATAACTCAAGCTTAATAAACTTGAGTTTTAAAGTTGAAGAGTCTCAACAATGACGTTGGAGCCGCAGAAAAATATTTATTTGAGGAATAGCCTCGCTCTCTTTGACAAGATTAGTTTTATACTTTTATACATAAAGAAAAGGAAAAAAACTTTTCAACACTAAAAGTAAAATGTAAAAGGAGAAGACATGATACTAAAACTAGGAATATTCATATCCAAACCGATTCAAATAAAAACTAAAAACTGATGCAAAAAAAGCAAAAACCAAATAAAATCGATATTTATTGGATTTTTTTGGACCTTATTTTGTGAAAATCAATCGAATCAGATCGGATCAGATTTTTGATCTTTATTTGAAACCAAACCGAGCCAAACCGCATATATAAAATTTAATATATATTTATTTTAATTTTTGCATTATTGATTTTTTATTTGTTGATTTTTTTTTCTAATAATACTTATTAATTTGATGTAAGATAATTTTTTACTATTTTTAATGTTTCAAACATAAAATTAATATTTGTTAGCTGGTAAAATTTTAAATTTTAGTATGATATATGTTTTATCTATTAATGTTATTTGGACTTATTTTTTAATTATTATGTTGATAAAAATTGATCCATCCAAATATCCAATCCAATCCAAACCATATTTAATCAGATCGGATGGAAATTTTTTAAGAAAACAATTCAAATCGAACCGAATCACATGTTGTTTTAATCTTTGGATCGGATGACTTTTTATATCAAAATCGATCCACACTGATCAGGGAACACCCTAGTAAAACAATATCCCCTCAAGTCGTTGATGCAGAATGATGGTTTAATTTTGTTAGATCTAGCTATCAGTATCACTAATGGATTATTAAATATGTATTAGTCGTTGGCTTTCACTAATTATATAATAAAAACAATACTAAAATTTGACAATAAAAATACAGATACGTTAGGGGGAAAAGAAAGAATAATCCCTTCTGCTAAAAGAATTAGAAGTAACAATTGCTTCAAATTTTCACCAAAAAAAACAATTGCTTCAAAATGACGCTTTAATGAATTAGTTAATGGCATCGAATCCCAAGGTTTTGACTGCATCGTTGTGTCAATTGTTCCTTCAAAATAGCTCCATCTACTTCAGATTAGTTGATGACAGGCAGCAACTGGTCCTTCAAGTTCAAATGCTGATATGCTGTTAATCTGCATAACTAGTGGAGTACGAGTACTCAATTTATTGTGGTATCAAGGTAACGGTTAAATATCTATGGAGAATGCTAAGCTTAAGTCAAGGAATTAAGTTTTTACGGAAAAGTCATATATTTATTATTTTAAGGACTGATATATATTTAGTTTTTGAATTAAGCTTTTTTAAATGAGTAAAAATGTTAATTGAGTAAGAGTATATATTAGTTACGGAGAATGTTTACTAGTGGCCTAAGGACATTGGTTAAGAAACCAAATAAAGAAAGCTTTTATTCGGAATTAATGTATTTAATATTTGAAAGAGTGATACACTTAATTTTTCAATGAAAACTTGCTTTTTTGAGTCTCCTTAAACAATGTTCTTAGGACACTCATTAGCATGACCCATTAGTTAAAATGCATTGAGATCTCAACTCACTTTAACTAGTCAAATGTGGATAAATCCTTACTTTCTCAATTTACACTTTTACACACTTTGGAGAAACTTTATTCTTAGTTTTCCTATAAAAATTTGTTTTTTTGTATTCCTTAATCTGTGCCCTTAACCAGATCCAATACCTATTATTAATTATAACAAAATGTTATTCCATGAGCGATTGATTGAGGAATCTAAAACACTACTTTTCAATAGAAACTCTCTAATTTTTTTAAGGTATTGCTAATCAGTGTCCTAAGGACATTGGTTAAAGAATAAAAAAAAATAGAAGCTTTAAAGTATTGAATACATAACTTTCATAATTTCAAAGTATTGAATATACTACTTTCCAAAATTAATTTTCTATATTTGATTTCTTAACCAATGCCCTTAGAACACTGGTTAGCATTTGCCTTTTTATTTATTTATTATTTATTAATCAATATGCTTACTCATCAAAAAAATCAATATGCTTAGGATAGGGTTAACAACACCCATTAACTATTAACTGCATATTGTAAAAGAAACATTTATTGTAAAAATCAACATTCAATTATGAACTCATAATTAGATAGTACTGTATACTACTCCGAACCTACATATAAGCAAAAAAAAATTAACTTCACATGTATTAAGAAAGTTAGTTATATTAGTTTAATTGTCTTGATTTGTGTAAAAATTAAGTTATAGTTACTAAACTACCCTTTCTTGGAAGTGTATAATGCTCTTGAAAGTTGTGTTTTGAGAATATATAATGCTCGTGGAAAAATAAAAAAATAATTAAGTTTTTGAAACACTGACATTAAATAAGGTTGATTTAATTAACTTTTGTTTATATTTGAGTCCAAAAAATATAAACACTTTTTTACTTATATATAGATCCGAAAGAAGTGTCATATCCCCATAGCGATACTAGTAATTAGGATGGGAAACAAACATTAAAGCATAGTATAACTTCATTAATTGAATGAATTAGAATCCCCACGGTCATAAATGAGTAGACCCCCGGTCAAATGCATACATGGTGGCAGCACTATGGACCATGTTTGAAAACCATACTATCATTGTACCCGTGTAATCAATACTTAAAAAAAATTTAAATCAATCTCTTCATTTGTAATTAATAGTAATTTCATCTCTATCGTCCGCTAAGTTTTGAATAATGTGGATACTTATTGTGTAAAAACGTTTGTTTATCTCCAATCTTCAGGAACAAAAGCAGAATAAGTATACATGAAGAAGCAGAAGCAAAAATGTTAGGGAGCCCAACCAGGAGGGAAGAAGGAAAAAGATAGAGAAGACATTACTTTTGGTCTGCGCACCATCATAAATCCCTAGATACCATGTCGCCCGCAGAAGCAAACATCGGCACGCTCTGAAATAGGGTTTAAACAATTTTAATTTTAAAAACTTCTTTCAACGGTGAAACCATTCACAAGTAGTTGTTAATAATATTCTACAAGTAATGCATAGAATTTGGAGAAGAATATAACCTTTTGACATAGTTTAATAATTTTAATAGGGTATCAATTTCTTTTATTAGAACTTCTTTCAATACCTTGGATTCTGAAAATAAATCAAGACGATTAATATGAGAATGCTCACCAAAATTTACAAACTTTTAAAAATTAATATAATATTTTTACAATTCATCCTCGTCGAAAGTTATAAATTTTTGAAATTCAAATAAAAAAACCAAAAATGGTTTCATATTCTAAATGTTGTTCAAGTCGCTTTCAATAAAAAAAAAATAGATTGATATAATATATAGAAAATAACCAATATGAAAAGAACCTCCAGTTAGGTCCGAGCTCTATGGCAGACGACAGAGACGAAATTACTATCGATTGCACATGTAGGGACCGAATTAAAATTTTTTAGGTATATGGACCAAATAAAAAATGAGTGTCACGTATATGGGACCAAATTTGTAATTTAACCTTACACAATAGACATCCAGGGTTCTTCGCACCTGGATAGTACCAGAACCCTTGTGCACCAGCCCTTGATCAATAAATCCGCCCGCGTTTACCACGTAGGATTGTTAGTGGCGTCATTAGAAACTTTGATGATGGCTGGGACGAAATTACTAACGATTGCACATGTAAAGACCGAATTAAAAACCTTTTAGATATAGGTACAAAATAAAAAATGCATGTCACGTCCTAAGGACCAACAATATAGTTTAACCTATATAATTTTAGATTGAGATCAATAACGATTAGTCTTTACTCTGGAGTAATGGTGGCAAATAGATGAGTTGGATGGAATTTGGTTTAGATTATAATGAATAGGTAAAAAACAATTCAGTAATCCATTTATGATCCATTAAAAATCCAATTCATCCATGACTCATTTAATAAAAAATCATTCAACTCATCCATTAATCATTTCTTATGGATCAATATTCAACCCACCCATTTTAAAATATATGATATTTTGAAATTTTATTTTAACTTTTTTTCTTTCACATTTTGGTGGTGGGTGGCCAACGTAGGTCCGTCGTGGTCGATGACAAACGAGCGTTCCGACTGTCGGGCGGTTTATGGTTTAGGGTCGTGTGTGCGATTTAGCGGGCAAGCTCTCAAACGGGTGGTAGGTCAAGCGGTCAAGCTTAGGGTTCGACGGTCTGGCTATTCGACGACCTGGCAGTCCGTCGAGCAGGCGACTGTTCAGCTTACGGTTGATGCAATGGATTAAGAAAAAAAAAAAACTAAATAGATCGAAAATAATCGATTTTTAATTTGATTGATCCAATGGATTGAAAAAAAATGGATGTATCATTAACCATCCATTTAACCTTTTTTTTACAAATGGATGTATTGGATTGAATTTACTTATTTACATATGTATGGATTGGTTGGATGAAGGTTAAATAGATTCTTTTCCATTCAGTTGTGGGGAAGTTGCAATTTTTTTTTATATATATTTCTTAAAGCAATGATATGTCCTTTTTCTTTTAAAATATTAACGATATGTCCTCTTGAGTCTTGTCTTGTGTAAACATCTAGTGCATAAACATAATTTTTCTTGTGACCAAGGAATGTGTGGGGGGGTCCGTTTGAGCCCTGACACAGGGCAACAGAGGTTGGTCAGATGTTTTAACTAAACTGACCAGACATCTAAATGAGCTTTTAGGCCCACAATAAGCCGAAAACAAGTCAAGCGAACTACATAAAGAGTGGTAATAGTGACTTTAGAACCCATTTCTTGTCAAATGAGTAAGGCTACACAAATATATTTCAACCACGCAAACCCAGTGACACAAGAAATACAGTACACAACGTCCATTAATTTGTGTAGTTTTGTCAAATTATTACCTTTCTTATAGTGGGTAAACCAATCATTAAATACATGTACTCTTTTGTACTAGATAGATATAGATATGATTCTTTCACATATAAGTGAAAAGAGAGTAACAGAGATTTAATGTAATAAAAAAAATGGAAATTTGAAGAAAAGTGCCAAAAATTACAGGCCATTATGTAAGGGACAAAAGCAAAGTAGCAAACAATATCATGGGCCACAAATAAAAGTATAAAACAATCATTAAATATAACATAGCGGTAAGAGACTTGGATAATCATTATGAGATATTGTATTCTAATAATTTTGCTTCTAGGTAAATATAAAACATGGGTTAAGAAGAGCTCTAGAATATTAATAAGATTCAATACACGTCTATGAATATTACTTAGACTGGGTGGTGGATGTTTCCTTTGTGAAAATTTGATCTTATGCCTCTATCATATTTTTATTTTTCCGTTTTTCAGTAAACCCGTTATTGGGCTTGATAGTACGCACTATCTGCTTAATTATTATGAGTTGGTCTGAAGTTGGCAACTTGGCCCACAAATGCGGGTGGGGTGGGAGAAGTTTGAGTTTTGTGCCATTGTGACTGAGAGCGATGTTAAAGTATGAAACATCAAATGTGAAATACCTGGAGTATTAAGTATTAACAACACACTTTTTTATTTATTATTTTTAACATACTTTTTATCTGGTCCCTTTTTATACTCTTTTTAAAATATAATTTAAAAATAAGCGAGAATAAGATATGGTCCAATAAGAAATAGTGTGGAGAAAAAATTTCTAGCATTCCATTATGAAATATGAATGAATGAAGGAGGATGCAATGTCCTGTCTCATAAGTGTTTTAGCCCTCAATTGCTTGTGGTTTGTGTGGGTTCGTTTTCATAATTACTGCATGGTAATCTCCTTGAGTTGACTTAATTTCTTCTATATTTTTCTCTCAATAAATTATGTGTTAATAAACAAAACTCAGCACGCTTGATAGATAATTGGATTTCTTAAGAAAAAATTTTGATAGAGACAAAACTCACTTCGATGATCTCTAAGTCATGAAAGAAATTAATCTTTCACTATAGACAGCGGTATACCTTGGTACACAAAAAAGTATTATTATTTTTAAATTCTTTTTTGTTTTTTAAAATTCAATTTCAGATGTATATTCTCCTTTTAAGTACTAAATGTGTTGTTTTAATAAAATTAAAAAACGTACAATATACGGAATACTCACAAGTGATATTTAATTAAACATACTAGTAGATATGTAAAACTAAATTAAATTATTAAAATTTAAGTCAATGTAGAATTATTAAATTATTAAAATTTATTTCAATATATATATATTGAAAACGTAACTCTAATGATTTCATCAGGTACCACTAGCTTGATCCCATGATCTTTCTTTTATCATTAAACAACCTGGAATTTGTCCTGTTAGTGCATTTATGGATACATCAAGCCAATTCAGTTTCAGCAACTGACCTAAACTTGAAGGGATGGTTCCCAATATGTGATTCCTTGAAATGTCCTATCTCTCAAGTTCAATCAAATTTGAGATTCCAATGAGCCGCTTGTTCTGTTATTAATGATTGTTGACAGTGAGCCTACCAGAAGGTTTGCATGCAAGTCTTTGGAAAACAACCCTGTTGTGTTGGCAATTTGATTTCAGAAATCTCAAACTTCAATTTGTTGTTTGAGAGCTTGACCTTTTGCAAACTAGACATATTTGTGAAGAATTTTCAAATACTCCCAATGATCAGGTAGGTAGTTAGTTAGTTATCTGATAGGTCTATGGAGCCCAAAGAATCAGATCTTTTTTTTTTTTTTATAGTGGGCTGACCCATGCCTTGACTCGGGCTAAGTCATTTAGGCCTAACCCACATGGGCTAGCTCTGATCCTTTTAACAGTTCTATCTGAACTTTTTTTTTTTTTTTTTGATTAAAAGTTTTATCTGAACTTTAAACCATGCTAAATCTTGTTTCTTCATCATTTACACGTATCATATCAACTACAAAATGATGAAGAGATATGATATTTTGTCAGTGATATACAAAGACTTACATATAGATATGTAATACATAATATGGCGAATGCAAAGATATGCACATAGTATACCGATGAGGATGGCGTGCTTTCAATTTACTCATAATTTTAAGCTAACTAGCCACAGTTATAATTGTGACTATTTATTTCTTATTGTTGGATTTAGGGACTTCAAGTTGACATTTTTTATTTTTAAAAAAGTTAGAGTGATTTAGTGATATAAAAATAAAAATTAAAACAAGTAGAGTCATAACCAGTAAAACTATACGAAGTAATAGTCTTTACGTATTTCCGGGACCCACCTCACCTATTTTTTTTGTAGAAAAAAAAAGAAACTACATGACTAACATGTAGTTGGTTCAAGTGGTAAGAGACTCGAACACCTTAAGCAAGTGATTAGGGGTTCGAATCTTGACTCTTGTGTATGAAGAAAACCTGGTTGGAAGGTGAGAATCCACTTTGTGTGGCCAACAGGTTTCCTGAAGGAAATTAGTCACCGCTATCAGTGGTGGGTACTCCGTATTTATAACATCGTTATAAAAAAATTTATAATTTATCCTTTAATTTATAAAATTAATATAAAAATTTATTAGAGTAAATCTTTAAATTGATCCTCCAACATGACGTGAAGTTTTAGACATAAGACTAAAAGAATTTTCAAAAATAAATTGAGGAACCAAATCAATATTGAAAATCTTTAGACAATAAACTTGTTGTTTCATATATATTTGAAGAATCAGTTTGAAAAATATTAATATATTTTTCTTGCAACAACACATGTTTACAAATATCCAATCTTCTAATTATAAAGGTTTAATTGCACTTTTGGTCCCTCAGGTATCATGATTGTGCAATTTTGGTCCCCCAGGTTTTAATTGCACTAATTGGGTCCTCCAAGTATCACGATTGTGCAATTTTGGTCCCTCAAGTTTCAATTGCGTCAATTGGGTCCCCCGCGTATTATGATTGTGCAATTTTGGTCCTCCAAGTATCATGATTGTGTAATTTTGGTCCTCCAAATATCACGATTGTGCAACTTTTAACATCAATAGCCTACAAAGCACATGTGCGATTGATTTGACACTTAATGAGACTAGTTTGGCAACTTACATGTCATTCTTATGTGACACTTAATGATGTGCATTTGATCATTAAATTGTGTGAGATGTCAATGATGTCTTATAAGAATGTCCTGTAAACTGTCAAGTTGACTTCACTAAGTGTTAAATCAGTCCCCACGTGTCCTATGTAGGCTACTGATGTTTAAAATTATACAATCTTGATAATTGGGGGACCAAAGTTGCACAATCATGATACGTGGGGGACCCAATTGGCGCAATTGAAACTTGAGGGACCAAAATTGCACAATCGTGATACTTGAATGACCCAATTGACGTAATTAAAACCCGATTGACTAAAATTATATAATCATGATACCTAAAAGATCAAAAGTACAATTAAGCCAATTATAAAACGGAGGGTAGAGGAGGAAGCAGCAAACACAAACAGGTGGGACCAGAGCATTTACAGCTAGAGACATAATTAAATGCATCACATGTTTGTCTAAAGTTGTATAATAAGACACACCCACCAGCCTCTAGCTTTTCTTTTCTGTTTCTCTCTTTTGCTCACCATCAAGCAAAGGTTATCCTCAACAATTACCCCTTCCTCCTTGGCTTATATTCTATATAGTCACGGGTCATAGACATGGACCCACTACTTCTTATTATGCCTGCCTATCCATTAAGCTCCATCAAATGGGATTGGATTACCAATTATTTTGCTACAAAGATTACCAATTTAATTAACTATATTTGGGGGGGTTGTGAACCTGTTGCCTCTTCCTTTCTTCCCTTTTACCCATGAATTTCGCATTTTGTTTCTCTTTTTTTTAGCAAAACTTTTGGCTGGCTAATGTGATGAGTGATAACAGTTTATTTGATGTTTTGAATGTGCATAGTTTTTTCATTTTTACAGTAGAACGAATGAAAGACTGAGACTATACCAACACTCTCAATGAGAAACATCTTATCATGTTTCATTTCACTCATTTCGGTGCATCAAGATAACCTCTCATAATACCTATTAGTTCAATTGATTTTAAGTAATAAAAGTAAACTTGACATGTTTAAGTTAAAATATTTTATATTTAATTATAGTGAATTGATTATAATAAATATATTATATGCATATATAAGTGTAATATTATTTGAGTATAAAATCTAGTGATACAAAATTACAAATAAAGAAATTCCATTGTCAAATGCTCAATTGAGCCATTTTTACATTCCTTTGCCAATCATTGGTATCACGGTGGACCCTCTCTCCCACTCTCTCTCTCTCTACCAATCTGGTTAGATCATTAAAGGGAAAATAAAAAAAAGTTTAATTGCTATGTAATATCAGTGTAAAGTTTTTTACGATGTCAACCAATCAGAAATCATGATATTGATGACTTTTAAAATAGTTATTATAAGAGTAAAACATTTTAGCTTATATGACAAATTCTGATTGGTTAACTGTGTAAATTTTTTTTACACCGACAATACATACCAATTAAATACAAATAAAAAAACCATCAGAATCTCTCTATTCCTTTCACTTCTAATCGGTGATGATAACCAAAATGGTGGCCAGCAAACTCTGTTTGCTTTTCTTTTCTTTCATGAGTCTACATCTTTGCCCACAAATGAAGCAAGTCTTATGGGTTATGAACGTTTTAGGGATCTCTTGGACTTTTTGGGTTAAAAATTCCCTTCTTATTTTCTGAGCCTGGGTCCACTTCTTTGCATAATACGAACAAAAACCATTGCAGATCACCAATCCATTACAAAAGAAACTTAGAAACATTTTTTATGCTTACATTAATCACTATTCTAAGAAAGAAAGATGATAATTCGCAGTAACGTGGCTACATTACGCACATGATTCTTTTCTGTTGAGTTAGAAGACATTATATAAAATATTGAAAACATTGGACTTTATTCAAATATATGGCAATTGTTATAGTATCCAGGTGAGATAGTTGATCGTTGGTTGAAGTATTTAGTAATTATCAGTTAGTTGTTAACAATTCACTAGTGTTATAGGGATGGAGATCTTTTGTCCCAATTTCTTTTCACATTCTCTGTATCCCATCAATAATAAATTGACATTTAAGAAAATAAAATCACAACTCATTAATATTTGTGCTCATTCCTAACATTTGATTGGTAGGAGACATCGAGACATCATTTTTTGATACAACAGATTTTTATTCGTGTTATACATGACTCATATCTTTTAATAAGTGGAGAGTTGCCATAGGAACAAGTGAAGCATCAGCTGAATGAGCCGAAACCATTACACATTGAGCTCTATCGACTCTACTATAATTTTTTCCTTCACAAGATGAATTCCATGTAAGCAAGTTATTCTTAAAAAATTTCAAAGGAATGATATTGATCAGAACTTCCAAATGCTATTGTTGGCCTTCTTTGAGTTTGCTCTAGTGTACTCAAAACCGGATGTTCCTGCTAAAAAGTTACTGATTATAACCAGAGATTCGATAGACGATAGTGTTGCCAGTTGCCACCAGATTTATAAAACTTTCAAATGATTCTATTTTCTTCTTGATAGGCATGGCCAGAAGTTGATCATATATACTACTTCAACTACGAAAAAAAATATGATTAATTTTGTTATAGAATCTACTTGCAAAGACAATGTCTTAATTAGTTAGGGTTATGTTAACTAGTGTCCTAGACACATTGATTAAAGAATACAAAAAAAAAAATTTCTCATTGGAAAATTAAATTTATCAATCTTTAATAGGAGAATGCTAATGAGTGTCTTTAGGACACTCGTTAAAGAAGCAAAAAAAAGAAGTTTTCCATTGAAATTAATGTATTTAATAGTTGAAGGGGTGTGATACTTAGTTTTCCAATGTAAATTTGTTTTTTTTTTATTTTTTTAAAGAATGCTTTTAGAACATTCGTTAACATGATCCTTTTTAATATATCAAATGCACCAATTTTAAATGGGAATTTTCTTTCTTTCCGATTCATTAATCAGTATGATAAGAAAACTGCTACCAGTTAATGCAATAATTAAGAAACTCCAACTTTCTCGGGAGGCTGTGAACATATGAATGACGAGAAAAGTCATCAAACTACTGAACAGTGAATGAACTCAAGCCTTGTGTAGTATGTCTTTGACACTCACTGACACACGGGCGCCTACGCACTCTATTGGAGTCATTCATGGCAACACACGAGATATATTGGTGACGGCCAACAATCACATGCATAGGAATAGTAGCCAATTAACAAGAATTAATAAACATGCTTTTAGGGTTATATATATATATATTATATATATAGGAGAGATCAACTTACGCCTCTATAAATTTACAACTCTTACATTTAATCTCATCCATTGATTTATACAAAATCCAACGAGTAACGCTTATTCATTTAAAGAATCACGTGACGGGCTTATCTCTCTCTTTTACCATCGTCTCTCTCTCATCTCGTTTTCTTTCCCAATTTCCTTTCATTCTGAACATTTCACATTCCCCTTCACACTTCCCATCTTCCAATTTCACATCCCCATCTAGTTTTTCTTCCCATGCGTTCTTGGCCTTCTGGACAATTTGATTTTGCTGCATCCCCATCTAGTTTAATCACACTGTTATGCTAAGTTATGTAAACAATATATTTAACACATCCTAGGCTATATACACATCATGCAGCGTAAGGGGAGGAATGCTGATGGGAAATAATCACACATAATCCTGTTAAAGCCTAATTTGAAAAAGATGGGAAAAATTGTCCTAATTTCGAGAAACGAAAACGGTCCAAAAGAATGCGAAAGTCAACAAGGAATGTTGCACCATAAGAAAACCGAGAAGCTGTGAGAGGTTTCTAACAGCGTAACAGGAGGAAAGCAAATTCGAGAGAGAAGACTGAAGAGACACTACAGGTAAGAGAGGGAAAGTAATTGTGAAGTGAGGAAAGGCGTGAATAACTAACAGTAAAAAGATTAAAGCCTTTGGATGTAAATATGATCATTGGCTTATATTATGTGTAAGAGTTGTAAATTTATAAGGATGTAAGTTGATCCCTCCTCATATATATATATATATATATATATATATATATATATAGGGAATCCACATACTCCAACAGTAATTTTAAGAGAGTTATTCTCAATCTCATCCATCTATTTATTCTAATCCAACAAAGGTCATGTGGCTTCTTTAATGAATTAATATAGATCCATTGGATTAGAATAAATGGATGGATGAGATTTGGAATAACTCTCTTAAAGTTACTCTTGGAGTAAGTGGATCCCCTCTTAATATATATATATATATATATATATATATATATATATATATATATTAAGGGAATGCTAACCAGTACCCTTAGGATATTGATTTGGGAACTAAAAAAAATAAATTTTCATTGAAAAAATATGTATTTAATAAATCAAGAAATGATGGACTTAAATTCCTAACAAAAAATTTCTATTACTTGATTCCTTAATCAATGCCCTTAGGGCACTGATTAGCAAGATCCATATATTAATAAGGGTCTTACTAACGAGTGTCCTAAGCGCTAAGGGCATTGGTTAAGGAATCAATTAAAGAAAATTTTGTATTGGAGAACTAAGTGTAACATTTTTCAATATATTAAAACACCATTTCGCGATACAAAATCTCCTTTCTTGATTCCTTAAATAATACCCTAAGGACACTCGTTAGCATTCTCCTATTAATATTAATGTTTAAGAATATTGATTAAGAAAATTATATAAAACATGTTTTTATTTAAAAATTAAGTACGTAACTTCTTAAAATATTAAACACATCATTTTTTTATAAAAGTAATTTTCTTTTGATTTCTTAATCAGTTCTCTTATGACATTTATTAACATTCTCCTAATATTAAGAGCCTGTTTGGCAAGGCAATTTTACGAGCTTAAAGCGGATAGCTTATAGCGGATGAGAAAGTAGCCCCGTTTGGTAAGCGCTTCTGTCACGAGCTTATAGCGTTTTTTCACAAGCTTATAGCGTTTTTTCAGACGCTACTTGAAGTAGCGTTTGAGGTTATAGCTTATAGCGTTTCATTTTTCTTTCCACTTTTATCCTTATTATCTACATTTAATTCTACCTTTATTCTCTTCTCTCTCTTTTATGTAAAATCATTAATGAAGATGTCCTTTTATGTCTTTTTATATTTTTCAGCTAGTTCAACCGCTAGTTTTACCAAACACTTCCACAAAAAATAAGCTAGCTTATCCGCTATCCGCTATCAGCTACCTCATCCGCTATCCGCTATCAGCTAGCTTATCCGCTAACAGTTAATTTTATCAAACAGGCCCTAATATTAATAATTTGCAGTGCCAGACGTTTATTGTTTTATTAATGAAAACATAATTATCATATTTTGTCTCAAACTTTGAACAACATTATAAGTGAATTGTGATTCTAGGCAATATTTAATTTTAATGTCAAAGATTCCGAATTTTTTAAAATCATCACTTTAAAGAGACGTTTAACTAACTATCGAGTCGACTTAAGAATAAGTTTTTTTTTTTCACAATACATGTAGAAATACCTTTAATATGAATAAAGAAGTTTTTGTACCCAAAAAAAAAAGAAGTTTTTAAAAACACCAACTTGTAATAATAAAATAAAATGGACAAGACAAACCATACCTGGTCAAGATCTTGCGTTTATCAAGGATTCCTGCATCAATATCAATAAAAACTAATTGTTTTGTTAATATAATATAGCGTCAGTCAACTTATGCTTCACTTCCAAGTTCCTTTTTTATTAAACGTTTTTAAGTACTATCTATTTGTTCTAGTGCACGAGTATTATATTCCTTCTGAATCTTTTATACTGTAAATATTGCTACTCTGTTCATCTTGAGTATATAATAATCATATAAAATGCACATATCATGGATAAGATTTAAGAATGTTCGCATTTGAATTCAGCAAGTAGATGAACCATCAACACGTTCTGCTATTAGTATGTGCAAGTAGTGTAATAATATAATATCTTAAATTTGGATCAAAATTTGAGGTCTCTAAAATTTATTTCAATAAAAAAAAATGTTTAAGATATTAGTTTGAAGTTATATTGATAAAATTCTAATAATCTTTATTACATTTATTGTTCTGAAGTAGTTATTTAAGATTAGAACAATTATCATTTTTAAAATAATATTTAAGATTATTCTTTTTTTTAAAATAATATTTAATTATTAAAATTATTTTTTTTATTAGGAACCCAAATTTTAAGATTAGAATAGAATCCCCACAATGTTTAAGAGGATCCTCACCATCAATACATTAAAACCATCAATACATTAATTTCATTTTCTTGTTAGTTGTTAGTATAATTATTAAATAAATACTATGTAATTTAAGATCTATAGGATCTAAAATGAGTGATCCAGTGAGCCTAAAAAAACAAAGAGTGATCCAGTGCATTTGAACGCTAACATGGCGAAAGGTGTGCTTATGAACAGATACACTATGATCCATCATGACCGTCTAAAAATTGATGATTGGTGCCGATGTCAACGGTCTATCGGATTTCACGGGTCAGGGTTATTTAGAAAAGCTTGGTATTAGGAACTCGTGATAGGCCGAAACCGAAGAGGATATTCGCAAAACGCATGTAGTATAAATTTCCATCCTTTTTCAATAAACGACATCCATAAAAATTCAATGCACTCGATCTGCTAACTTTAAAAAATACTCCATTTTAATTTCTCCTGTGGTTCCATCCGCTGCATGAAGGTGTATCCATAAACCGTAGTTCACAGGCTCATTATTTTACATTGCACATGCTTCTACAATTTTGACGGATTGCATTGCCGGATGCAGTGGATCAATTTTACATGTGTCCACAGAGTAACGTGTGTTCATGTTTTGGTGTCTGACAAGAAAACGACAAATTGGTTTCGACGTTTCGTCAGCCTCAGTTACTACTCTCTAATCTATACCCTATGCTCACGGCCCAGTTCTCAATATCACCGCAGCGGGAAGATAAGAAAAGTTTTCATTAGAATAAAGGCCAATTTGAATTGATCCCTCATACGGAGTACTATAAAACACACCATCACTGTGACCCAAAAAACAAAACACACGATCACTTTTAATTTCTAATAATAATAATAATTTCCTTAATAATTACATAGCTGAGATGTTAGTTTCTCGGTTAATTCGGTCGGTATTAGTCCCTTAAGTTGTCCAGATGTTCCTGAAGTAAGAGTGATCATGCAAATTTTCAGTATGAAAAATGAATTACAAGTGATTTTTTTTTTTTTTTCAATTTTAACAAGTGATGAAATGACATAGTGTGAGTGAGTAACCGTTTTCTTTTTCGTCCTTCCCTTGTTTTTAAACCCTAACTCCATAGCAGGTTGCAAGTCTATTATGTTGCTTGAGAGGGAAAAAATTATTTTAATTATCCAAAGAAGCTCCTAAGAATTTAATCGTGGAACAAAATAATCCTTATGTGCAACAGGAACGTGTACTAAATCAGAAAACCGTGCACCTTCCACTAAACATAAAACACACTGAAACACCACACTGAAATATTGCATTGAAACACTACACAACAAGATAATAGACTGGAACACACAACCAGTGCACATGAACAAAACACGCTAAACCACAAAACACATTGAAACACCACAGCCACTAAACATTGTTGCATTGCACTTAAACACACTAAACCACAAAACACACTATACTTAAACACACACTGAAACATGCACTTAAACACTACACATGAACAAAACACACTCGAATAGTGCACATGAACAAAACGCAATAAACCACAAAACACATTGAAACACACTAAACACCACAATCACATAACAGATTGAAACACCACAACCACGAAACACACACTTAAACATTGCACACTCAAGCACACACCAGCTTGCAGCCTAGCCAGACCAACATAAAGCAAAAAAAAAATAGAATGCACCAACAACATAATAAAGTTACCTTCTGCTCGTCAGATATAAAGTTATAGTCGTAGGTCATGTGGTCTCCTAAGTCAGCTTGTAGAAGTGTCATAAACCACTTCCAATTGTCTTTGGTCTCACAGCCAATGAGAGCATACACGATAACATAAAATTGGTTATTCACGTCTTGTCCAACTGTTGATAGTAGCCGCAATGTTTCAATGCAGTGTTTTGTGTTTAGTGCAAAGTGCAATGTTTTGTGGTTTAGTATGTTTCGATGTGCTTTGTGTTTAGTGTTTTTATTGTTTAGTGCATAGTTCCTACTGCACACAGGGACTATTTTGTCCCACGACTAAATTGTTAGAGACTTCTTTGGGTAACTAAAATAATTTTATTCCTCTTAAGCAATGTAAAAATAGTAGACCTGTAACTTGTAATGGAGTTAGCGTTTAAAAATAGGGGAATGGGAAGAAGAAAACAATTTGTCATCTACACTACATCGTTTCACCACTAAATGAGTTATGAAATCGAAAAAGATTTTTACTTTTAATTCAATTTTCTTGATGGAATTTCGTAGGGTCACTAACGATCTAAGTAAGCAAGTTAACATAAGGTCTAGACAGCTTAACGGATTGATACTGACGAAATTGAACAGAGGGATTAACGTGTATCAATTATGTAATTGTGAGGGATTAATTGATTAAATAGTTTTTGTTAGGGACTAAACGTGACCCCACGTTTTTTGAGAGGGATCAAAAAAGGCATTTATTCTTTTTCAAAATTTGAATGCTAAAATGAAATGGACCATGTATATATAGAAGGATCAACATTTTTAAGGGAATCTCCCGTAACAAAAACATCTTTTGAGGGGATCTGGGAATGATAATAAATGCTCCTCCATTATTTGTAGTTAATTTAGCCACGGTTTTTTTTCGTCGGTATTTATCTGTAATGAGATATTTTTTAAGAATTTGACTCCTCTAAAATGAAAAAATAAGAGAGGCTATTTACTCTTAAATTATTTAATAGATTGAGATCTCTGACTCTATATACTTAATCAAATCAATGATGAATAACTATTTATTTTCTCGTTTAGAACTTCATTCATTTTAGTGAAGTCAAATCCATTTATTTTAAAGGTGTTGTTTAATTATATAATAACATGCAATTGGTTATACTAAATGTTCTGTCACTACAAAAATGTTTTTTTTTACTAAAAAAAAAGATATTCTTTCATTTCAATTGATAAAATACATCGAAAATAATACAAATTCAACATTGTTAAAAATGGAAAAGGATGAATCTGCGAACAAACTAACAGCACCCAGGTTAATAGCATAAAACGGTAAATTGCCTACAAATATGACAAAATCAAAGTGATCAGAATACCATGCCTCTGGATCTGTAACGTTGACGCCCGAGTCTTGATTGAATCTGTAATGGATTGAAGCTGATCAGCCAATTTGAACCAAACGAACACCGCAACAAGACGGGAAACCAAACAACGCAGCACTTAGATGACGAAATCACGAAAAAACATAAAAGAAAAATCAGATCTATGTGAAAAAATCACTTATTTAGATAAAAGAAGAGAAAAATGATATAGAGGGATGATTCCAGGCCAAAAAAATGACCCAAAATCACTCCCTCAGGTGGATGAAGAAGAAGAAAGAGAGGAGTAGAGAGAAGGTTGAGAGAGAGAGACAGCTAGGGTCATCACAACAAAAATGTTTTAAGTATTTACATAATAAATTTTTTTTATAAAGAGTATCTTTTGCATGTTATAAGCCACTTTAATAACTAGTTAAGTGAAAAGGTTGTAAAAAAACGATTTACAATTAACATAATTCACTACGTAAATCATAAAATAAACTAATACTGGAACAATATATAATTTTTCAAGTAATTTTTAACGTGGATTAACCTAAAAACTAGTTAAGGAATAAAAAAAGAAATTTATCATTGAAAATTGGTACATTCAACATTTGGGGTCTGTTTGGGTAAACGGCTTAATTAAACGCTTATAGCCTATAGGATAAGTGCTTATCATATAATTAAGCGCTTATGTATAAGTTATTTCTATAATCAAAGAGAAAATATGGTCAAACTGTTTTCATATAAGTTATAAGTTGTTTTCATAAGCTATACTGGAGGGGTGATCAAAATAAGCTGAAAATAGTTCATGGACATGTCATAAGCTGTTTCCATAAGCTCTCTCAAACACTCTGACAAGCACTTATGCCAATAGATAATTCTAAATAAACTGTTTATAAGCTACTCCAAATAGCCCTTGAAGGAGTATTCTGTTTAGTTTTTCAATAAATACCTGTTTTTAATAGAATCCTTAATCAATGCTTTTAGAGTACTGATTAATAATACCCATAAATATATAAGTAGTTTGAATTAATTGCGAATTAGAAGCTAGTGGTACTCCTTGCAAGAGAACTGAAAACTTCACGTATTGGTTGTTTCAGGATTCTGGTTGACATAATTTGTAGTATTTCAATTTTCATGTCTATCTAGATATATTTTTAAGTGTGTTTGGATTAACCGAAAAAATAAATTATTTGGTAGTCAAATAAATGTATAATTATTATTATAATTGATTATAAGTTTTATATTTGGATATATTTATTTAAAACGATTTTAGAATAATTTATTTTGTTTAGATTATAAAAAAAGAATCATTTACCAACATGTGGTTGGGTTGAGTGGTAAAAGATTCGGACACCTTAAGCAAGTAGTCAGGGGTTCGAATCCTGATTCTTGTGTATGAAAAAAAAACTTGATTGGAAAGGAAGAACCCACCTTGTGTGCCCAACAGGTTCCCCAACGAATATTAGTCACTGCTAACAATGGTGGACACTTCGTTCCTATAACATGGTTATAAAAAAAAGAATCATTTTAATATAACAAATGAAATTATTTGTTAAATTAATAATATTTGATGTTTTAATTAATATATAAAATTTTCTTAATTTTTTTTCATCTTAAATATTAATTACTTTTACATTTAAAAATAAAATTTAAAGTTGAAGAGCATGACTCTTTTTTTATTTAAAATTATGTATTGAAAGAAGAAGAAAATGAAAATAGAGCACAATAACATCTCAATGTGATGGAACTACAAATTTCAATTCACATTTGTGAGTGACAACGACAAGCAGCTACAACAATGTGTTAAAAATAGGAGTGAGTTACTTCAATAGCAAAATTTTAAGGAATCCATTTTAAGGGTGAAAAGTGAAAATAGAAAAACACTGAAGTGGGTTAAAAATAATCTATCAGCTAAAATCATACTTTTGATAATGGGAGATGGAGAAGTAATCATGTTTTTCAAGTGAAAATAACTTTTTTTCATTTTGTATCTAGTCGCCAAACACATAAGTTTGTTTAAGTATAAGGGTATCTTCGGATAAGATTATAATCCAAGGAAATAATTTTTATTTTGAAAAAATGTGTTTTGAGTTTAATCTGATATGTTGGGTAAATGTGATTAAATTACAAAAAAAAATGTTTTAATGTGAAAAAACGATTTTTAGAGAAGTTTGAAGTTTGACGTTTATTTAGAAAATTGTTAGATTATTTTGAAATCAATAACATTTTTCTCATTTAACCCCTACAAAATTAACTATCAAACAAATATTATTAAACCATACAAATAAGTTCATATTTTTTTTTGTAATTTATTATATTAATATAATTTTTTTACACAATCCAAACGAAATAGATTATCTTAAGAGATCGTTTTTCAACGAACATATCCAAACATAAAACTTATTTTATTATAATCGATTATTGAAATAATCAAATTTTTACAATTAATCCAAATACACATTAAAACAATTTTTTTTTTTCATTTTAAACGGCTTATCCATACGTAAAACCAAAATTGCCCTAAGAGATAAAGGAATCTAGGAAGGGACAACCTATAAATTAAGGGCAAAACTCTTATAAAGTGAGTTTACAAGTAAAACGAATAAGCAAAAATGAATTCACTATTAGATAATTAATGAGTTAAAATTATAATACTGTTTAGATGAAATTAATGATGGACATATTCTTACTTATCCAAATTACAGATAAGTCCACTTTAGAGAAAATTTTTCTCCTAAATCAGAACTTAAAAGTAAAAATATTCAAATGAGAAATTTAAGAGCTCAGCAAAAACACAAATTTGTGTGTCTGAGAATATTTTTATAGACTACATTAGGATAGGAAGTAATTAATATATAAAATCATTTTCATCAATAAAACACCCATAAAAAATTAATATAGTTCTATAAAACTTTTAAATAAGCTGAGTGAATACTAATATGTAGTTGGTCCGAGTGATAAAGGAGTCAAACATCTTAAGCATGTGGTTAGGGGTTCGAATCCTGACTCTTGTGTATGAAAAAAATCTAGTTGGTGAGGGAAAAACCTATCTTGTATGCCTAACTAGTTTTCTAACGGAAATAAATCTCTGCTAACGGTTATGGATACTTCATACCTATATCATTATGAAAAAAAAAAAAAAAAACATTCAGAATGAATGTAATGGCATTTTCAAACCTCGCATGTAAGAGGCTTGCTTGGTATCTAAACAACTCAACTGCTTCGTCTGTGATTGGTTCTATATTGCACGGTATTTTTAATATGGGACAACGAAAAAATTATTCCTTAGCTTGTTTTTATCTAACAAACATGAGTGAAAGGCTAGTAAAGTGAGCATCAAGAAATTATCAATAAATATATTGGAGAGAGTGGATATATAAGAGATAAAAAGGGAGAAGTTAAACACTAAAATAAGGAAATTGTTCAACCTATATGCTGTTAGGGGTTGGTGTATAGTCTTGATTCTTGAAACATGGTGCTAAGAAATTAGACCTAATACCTTCCTTGCAATAGCATCTATTGCTCCACGCCTAGTAGAGATTATGGGTGTATTTATATTTTCATTTGAAATTTACGTTTGTTAAAAGCAAAAAAAAATTCCTTTCATGTTGGATGATATTTTTATTATTATTATGTTATTACAAATTTCAGTTTGATTGTGATAATGAAAATCCAAACACGCACTAAATCTGTTTAAAAGGTAGCAACAACAAAAAAAATTCCTTGCCATGAAAAAAAAAGGCAAAAAAATGAGAAAGTTTTCGTTTTTGACTCCTTGCTACATAATGATAGAGCTAGAAATGAAAATGAGATGTGTTGTTCATTTAACTTTTTAACTGACTTCCCTTCAAAAAAAAAAAAAAAACTTTTTAACTGACTTAGAACCTGTTTGGCAGGTCATTTTTACGAGCTTATAGCGGATAGTTTATAGTAAATGAGTAAGTAGCATCGTTTGGTAAGCGTCTCTGTCACGAGTTTATAGCGTTATTTCACGAGCTTATAACGTTTTTTCCAAATGTTACTTGAAGTAATGTTTGAGCTTATAGCTTATAGCGTTTTAGTTTTTTTCTACTTTTTTTCTTATTATCTTCATTTAATTCTATATTTATCCTCTTCTCTCTCTTTTATGTAAAATCATTAATGAATATGTCCTTTTATGTTATTTTATATTTTTCAGCTAGTTCAACCGCTAGTTTTACCAAACACTTACACAGAAAAAAAGCTACCTTATCCGCTATCCGCTATCAGTTACCTCATCCACTATTCGTTATAAGCTATCCGCTATCAGCTAACTTATCTGCTAACAATTAATTTTATCAAACAGACTATTCGAATTATGTATTAAAATACATACGTATATGATCTTAGTATAATTGCGTACGTTGTATTTGGGCATACATTAAATGTATTTAATTTCCTAAAAAACAGTACATTTTCTAAAAACCATAAATGGAAGTAAATAATCCTTCTTTTTCTCAAATGTCCATTTGTGTTTAAAAAAATCTAAAATAAGCATAGCTTTGTAACGGATAAGAAAAACATGACATATGCCTAACCCTACTTGCGAGGTTCACTGATCGAGACTTACCTTTTTTTCGGTTTAGGTGCTTGTTATAGTGTTGTGCTGGAGAAGCTCCAAACGTACCCTGTTTTAATTTGTAATAAAGTATCATTTCGATTCTTAAAAGCACGAGAGATAGTGAATTTAATTATTGAAAATAGTTAAATTAAGAAAAAGTTTTTTAATGATAATTTTTTTAGTAAAGTTAGTCTCTGACAGAGATTAACTTGATTAATGAAATTAATATTGAGGACTAACTTGACTAATAAAATTAATATCGATGGACTTTTTCATAATTTAATTACTTTCAAGTACTGAACTGACAGTGTCTCATACTTTCAGGGACCAAAATAATTATTTATTCTTTAATTTTTTTTTTCAGTACGTCCGATTTCTCCAAAAGTTTAAAAGTTTGCTATTTTTGTAAGGAGAATGTTAATGAGTGTCCTTAGGGTACTTGTTAAAGAAGGAAGAAAAAAAGTTTTTTATTGAAAATTGATGTATTTAATATTTAAAAAAGTGATATAATTAATTTTCCAATGTAAATTATTATTTTTATTAATTTACTTAAAAAATACCCTTAAAATAGTCGTTAGCATTATGTTTTTGTAAATGATTTTGAGCTTCAAAAACTCCTGTAAGAGAAGAAATGAATAAATGTTATTTTTCCTTTTGTCAAAATTCAATATTATTTTTAATATAATACCCTAAAAAAAATCAAGAGTTAAGTATGTTTTTATCCTTATAAAAATTTTAGTCCATTTTAGCCCTTATATTTAATAGAAGTGGTGTGTCTTTAGTTCCTCACCAGAGATTAAAAATACAATTTTCATAATTTTAGGGACTAAAAACGAATAAAATTTTATAGGAATCAAATCAAAATTTACATATTTTATAAAGATAAAAAACATGTATACTTAACCCAAAAATCAATCAACTCTCATCCATATCATAAAACTTCTTTTCTTATCACCAACCTTCTTTATTCTGATATCCACAATAATTAGTGAATTGATTTTAAATTTGTATTGTATTATAAATTATAAATAATATTTCTTATTTAATTCAAATTGTGATTTTTTCAGCAAGAGTTATATTTTAATTTAATAATTTTACTAATTTTTTTAACAAATTAATACATAAATATTTTTTTCATTTTTTGGTAATAAATAAAAGATAAATGATAAATAAAATTGAAAATTAATTTGGTAACTACACGTCTAAAAGTCAATTTATAAGACATAATTATAAAAAAAAAAAATACACTAAATTTGAATTACAAAGGTAGAGGGTATTTTGTCTTTTTTTCAAACAATCAATAAGCGGGATTTTTACATACATAGTGTAATTTGGCTGGAAAATTACAGGGCTAGTGTAGTTTTCGAATTAATTATATAACTTGGATAAGTCGTATCTAAGATTTGCGACTTGTCCATAGAAGTCGTACATCTACATGACGAATCACTTTTATATTCATTAAATTAAAAAAAAAAACAATTTCCACTGAAGTCGTAAACATCATATACGACTTCATTATTTAAATTTTTTCTTTTTTTTGTAATCATGGTAAGTCATAGGTGGTGACCACGACTTATCTCTGTATTTTTTAGTTTAGGTGCAATCCACGACTTTAGCTTTTTAATTTTTTTTTTAATATAAAAATATGAAAGTCCTACATAATGCTATTTCACGACATTGTGAATTTATACTCTATATATAAAAGGTATTGAATTTGTATTTTTGTGATAAATTACATCTGATTTGTTTTATCTATTTAATTTAATTAATGATTGTGTTTAAATTATTTGTAGATGTTTAATCTACCTAGTACCTCATGCATTTTTGATGATCCAACAATTAGAGACAAAAACGACTTTCATATCTTTATATAAAAAAAATTTAAAAAGCTAAAGTTGTGGACTCAATCCACGACTTGTACCTAAACTAAAAAATAAAGAGGTAAGTCGTGGTCACCACCTACGACTTACCATGATTCATAAAAAAAAAAATTTAAATAATGAAGTCGAAATGGTATTTACGACTTTAGTGGAAATTGTTTTTTTTTAATTTAATGAATATAAAAGTGATTTGTCACGCAGATGTACAACTTCTATAGACAAATCGTAAATCTTAGATACGACATATCCCAGTTATATAGTTAATTTGAAAACTACACTAATCCTGTAATTTTTCAGCCAAATTACACTATGCAGGTAAAAATCTCTCAATAAGCTAATAAATTATATGCAAAAGAATCATTGAACAAACTCAATTTAGTAGTTGTGTCCAAAAAAATAACTCAATTTAGTAGATTGAATTATCAGAAAGCTTCATTGGCTCAACTAATAAATTTCTTTTAGCATGGATTGATGAAATTAAAGATTGTATTTCTTTACACACTACAAAATAACATTATTTATATAAATTTTCATAAAAAAACATTATTTATATAAATAAACAAAATAACAATCCTTTTTAACATCCAAATTTAATACTACTTCATCATTGTAATATTCCTCAGTTGAAAGAAAAAAAAAATGTAAAACAAAAACAAAGCTGGTCAAAATCAAATCATAGTAAAAGTATAAAACAACAGTGGATTGATCATTTGGCCCTGGATTTGATTATGATCAGAGAGAGAGAGAGAGAGAGAGAGAGAGAACAAGCTTTTAAATGGGTTGTTGGCAAATATTACAAAAGCAGAACCAAACAACTGTCCCTTGCAGTGGCTTGTGACACATGATTTGCCCATGGAAAAAGGTAACGCTGTAGCACCACAACTCAGTCTCATCTCACCAAATGAGAAGAGAAGAGAAGAGAAGAGAAGAGGGTAAAACCTCAAAAAGCAAAAGGTGGGGTCATTCATTCATGAGAGTAAAATTCACATCTCAAACCATGATGCAATGAAAGAGAAGAAAACCCAAACCCAGACACAGACATAGACATTACTCACACCACACCACACCACACCACTCTCTCTCAGTCACAGATCTCTATTCTCTGCCAAAGTAAAAAGCTTTACAACCAACAAAACCACACAACATCCAATATCCAGAAAAAGGTCATTCCTTTAATCTCTTCCATAAGGTTTGTCTTTGAGTGAACCAGACAAAACCATTCCTCACTCTTACATCTCTTTCTGCCACCTCTTCCATTTGGTTCTTCCTTCCAACCCATGGTCCCCAGAGTAAATCAGTGATTTTTCATTCCTTCCCTTGAGAAAAAAAAAAACTTAGGGGTAAGTTTTGAAAGGAAGTAAATAACACTGTAGTATTTTTTTTTTTGCTCTGGTGGTGTCTGCATTTGTGTGTTTTGTTGCCTACTGTTCCTTCAACCTTTTCCTTTGCATTAATCCTGAAAAAATGAGGAAGCATGGATGGCAGCTACCTTACCATCCTCTTCAGGTGAGTGTAAAGTTTTTATTTTTATTTATTTATTTATTTATTTTTGCAGAATTTATTTCTGTTGTTTAAGTGGGGGCATTGTTATTTTGAAAATTCTTTTGTGTAGGTGGTGGCTGTTGCTGTATTTTTGGCTCTGGGGTTTGCCTTCTATGTGTTCTTTGCTCCTTTTGTTGGCAAGAAGATGTATCAGTATATTGTTATGGGCCTTTACACACCTCTGGTAATTTTTTAAGTTGGTCAGTGGAATGAGATCTGTGATTGTTGCTTTGGGATTCACGTGTTTGGTTTTATGTATCTCTGATCTTTGTCTCCAATCTGTGTTCCTTCTCCTTCTCTACTCCTTTCTTTATTTGATTTTTTGGGATTAGTATTTAGATATAGTGTCCAATTAAGAGTGCTATAAAGCTGTCTCTATACCTGTTGAGGGCCATTTGGGTGCTTGTTATGCCCCCCTTAAGTCAATTACTCAATTACCCTCACCCCAATTGTTAAATCCATTTTTAAGCATCTTTTGAGAAATAGCTATGTCAAGATATGTAAACTAGAAATCAAGGCTCTAAACTATATTGGCATTTGTATTTGTTGGCAACTCAGACACACATTTATATGTTAGGGAATCACAAAATTCATACAAGTTTTTATTTTTGAAATCCAAACTAGCATTGAATTGTTATTATATTATAATATTATATTATAATTATAATTATAATTATAATTTTGACCATCTTGATAATTCTGGCAACCCTCATCCTCTTTGGAGGGATATCTATACATGTAGACGATGCCCTTTGTCGAACTGAGACACCTTAGTGGAAGCTACCTTTAATGTGGTAGCTTAAAGAGGGTGATATTAAATTTTCAATGGCTTCATCAATCTGCTGAATTGTAAACCAGTCAGTTTCTGAATCTTGGTGTCTGCAGATGAGTAACTAATTTTGTATGCTATCTCATGACACATCCATGGATAGAAAAGAAAGGTCCATAGAGCAGTCAATTATTTCAGCTTCATTAAATCATTAGCAATTCAGCAGTGTCTTGAACTTTTCAGTTTCAGGATTTTGAAAAAAACATGGGAATTAGATAAATGGGTAACATTATTATGATACTAGATTATGAAAAATTTGAGCAATATAATAATATCTAAAGCTGGGATGATAGAACTTTCTCTTATTCTATCAGCCCAGCTAACTGGATAGAGTTTAACTTGTCAGTATTCCTATGGCTGTTGAAGCTTAGCACTGACAGTTGCCACTTGCGAATGGTTTTGCTTGGAGAGGATTGCAGATAATTGTTCAGGACCTCGGGTGCTCTCTTGCATTTGGAATTTGCTTTTTATGTTATAGCCGAGTTATGTGGTCTTAGGTACAGGTACGAGGTGCTTCAAAATTTCTAAAATTTAGGGAACGGGTATGGAAAGATATATTGTGAAGAAATATAAAAACACAAACAATAAGTTAATTAAAGTATTAAAGTATAAGATAAATACAATTTTGAATTTTCATATTGTTCTAACTCAAGTTTTCAATAGAACTCCATAAAATATATCAAGGAACCAAAATTACCTACAAGGGCACAAGATTTGAAGGGATAAAGTAGTAGGTTGTTTCATTTAGTAGCAAAACTTTGTGCTTTGCAAGGACTGACTTGTATTTGATTGATATTGTCTTCTTGTAATGCTTGATCAAGTATTGGGTACATACCCATATGTACCCAACAAGAGCCTATACCAGATGCGTACATGCACTTAGGAGTATCTATGCATCATAATTGTATTGGTGGGCTCAACAAAACAAAAATATGTAATTTGTTAAGATTTTTAGGGAAACTGGTTAGATAATTATTGTAGAACTTCTTGGTAAAGTGATTTGTCATCCTCAGAAAGCCACGACCATAACCTGCCAGAAAATGTTTGAATTTCATTGAATAATCTGTATTAAACACTTGTTATAAGAAGGAATGCTTTGGGTTTCTGTGTGCTGAGATGCAGGAAACCAATAAGCTCCAAGTTGGTTACAAATTTTGTTATAGATGTCCAGTATGTTTCTCTAAGGATTATGCATGGAATGGTAATCTTTTGTTTGTTTCTTATTTGCTTTTGAACAGTTGGAACTGAAAAGCTACTTTAACTATCCGCTATTAAAGAATATTGTGATATTGTGATAAATGCAATTTTCAATACCAATCTACTAAATATCTGTAAAAGATGGGAAGTAACTATGCCTTTATTTTATACTTCACAATGGACAATATCATGTTTTAGTAATATCTCACGTCTTGCCAGATTACTTGCGTCTTTGGACTATACATTTGGTGTGCAGCAGCTGATCCAGCAGATCCAGGGGTCTTTAAGTCCAAAAAGTATCTTAAAATTCCAGACAGCAAAAAGCGTGATGGATTCGGGGATGCTAAACTAGGAGGGGAGTCTGCTTCGTCAATTCATGATGGAAATGCTTCAACAGTTGGACCGAAATCTGTGGATAAGGAAGCGTTGGGCACAGAAGCTAGTTTGAAAGACACTGCTATTTCAATAGAGAAGAGATCGCCGCCTTCATCCTGTTTCCTATTGGTTTGCTCTCCTTGTGCGTATATCTGCGGCTGCCCTAGTGCAAGTGAGGAATCTTGTAATCAACAAACAAGTGAGGATGGCATGTTCTATTGCAGTTTGTGTGAAGTTGAGGTGTGTAGAAGCATTTTAACTAAAAATCTTTGTTCCTCAAGACTATCGTTGCAGTCCATTCTGTAATATGTTGTGGAGGTGAAATGATGATTTTACCTCAACGATTCTGCATGCAGAATTCAGATATTCCATTTTTTGCATTCCTTGATCTAATACTTCATAATATTAAAAGTTCTGTTATGCTTGTATTTTGGCTTCATTCTGTTGATAATAAAAGAAGTTTATATAATTGAGGTATGATGTTGTTGCAGGTCTTCAAGTACAGCAAGCACTGTAGAGTTTGTGATAAGTGTGTTGATCGTTTTGATCATCATTGCAGAGTACGATAATCTGACTTTTCATTTCTTTGCTTATCGTTTGATATATTTCTGAAGGACTGTTACTTGGATTTTGCAGTGGCTTAACAACTGTATTGGGAAAAAGAACTACCGACAATTTTTCACCCTTATGGTTGCTGCTCTCTTCTTGGTAAGCAAGATCGTCTGCCTTGGTTATCATTCACATGTTAAAACCTTGCATTGTCATTATATAAGCTCTGTAACTATTTACAAACCATACCCTACCATTCAAATTTGATTCTGCTCCAGATCAGCATCGTTCTGAAATCTATTCTCAAAATACTCTTCAATCCTTTCTGAAGCTATTTCAGCGCCGCCCATCGTAGTGGAAATGGAACAGATGAGATCTTAGTAAGAAGTGGTTTTATAGAAGTTATGGCTTGGTTTAGAAGAGTAATCTGTAATATATAATTCTGTAATTTCTATGTTCTCTGGGAACCAAGGAGTGAGCTTGTTAGGTTATATATTTGTTTTCCCTAGTGATGCACGATCATTAGAAAAGCAAATGATTAAAAGTGGGGTTATCTTTGTAATTTCTAGGTATTTTAGTTAATTTTCGTGGCTTCTGTTATGTTAATTAAGTGTTAGTGTCTTATTTGCAAGGTCCAAGGACTCCTGATGGGCTTGGATTAGCGGTAAGTGTCCAGGATTACATTTTGGGAGTTGTTTTCTTGTAACTCCCTTTCCACTAATTTGTGCCTAGGAAGTTGATAGTTTAATAATTGTAATTTGAAAATTCCTATGAGATTAGGCTGGAAGGTCATGAAGTCTGAAAGGTCTTAGCTTGCACTATAACAGCTAAACCTCAGCCTTTCTATGGGAGATCCTTTACTTGAAAAATAAACCCAGAATTATCAGGAAGAATTTTCTTCTTTTCTAGTTTGTTACACCAGAAGAACCAGCCCAGTGGCTGTGTTTGTTCTTTCAGATCTTTTCTATTTCTTGGTAGAATCCTATCTAGACTCTTGTACTACACCACCTAGTTTCCTTATCACATACTTGATGTTCTCCCTATCAAGTATCAAATTCTTATGTTTTTCTCATAAGATAGTTGAACCATCCTAAAGACCAACTTAGTTCTTGTTGGACGTAACATGCCAGAACCTAAAAAACACCAGAGTAAGCATTTTTAATTTCCTAGTCATTTTCATTTGATTAACTATTGACAGGTATATACATGGTTTGTGCACCTTGGGCTTGAGATTGCAGCTTATTATTCAATGGTTGACTGGGATACTTGTGCTTATCTGCTGTTTTATTGAGAGGAAGCAATTTTCTGTGGATATATCCTCCAAGTTGGGAAGCAGTTTCTCTCTTGCTCCCTTTGTTATTGTGGTGGTGAGCATTCTGCTTACATTGTATTATGTGATTACTGCTTTTATGGTTATTTATGCATCTTATGTGCACCAAATATTTGTTCTTTACTTCTTTATTTGATCAATCCTTCTTTCCCTTATTCCTTTTGGTAATAACCAAGTAGTGCAAATCAAATTTGACAAAATTCATTATTAGCTATTTCCAACAACTGCTATTCTTATGCACAGTGAACCTTTTCTTTTCACAGGCTGTCTGCACCATTTTGGCTATGATTGCCACCTTACCCCTTGCTCAACTTTTCTTCTTTCATATCCTTCTCATTAAAAAGGTAAGCTCAGCAGTTGTTTTGGTACTTTGAAAATTTATTTCCGTACTTCATTTCATTTCTAAAGCATATTATCATCATTCATTAAGGGTCAGCTTATTTATTTGTTCTTCTCTCTATCTGGCATAAAAAAGATACAAGATGGAGAGGGTAGGTGGGAAATAATGTGACGTTGTAGAAAAATATACCCTTTAGCTTCCCAAAGATCTTTATATATTTTCCTGGAGGCAAAATGTGATATCATCTAATTTTAAAAAAAAAAAAATGGCGTGGTTAGTGTTAAATATTATGGTTGTTGTGGAGTGACTCAGGGAATCAGCACATATGATTACATCATAGCTTTGAGGGAGCAGGAGCAGGAGCAGCAAGGAGTAGGAGGTCAGCAGAGTCCCCAAATGTCACCTGTTAGCTCACTTACTGGATTGAGCAGTGCGAGCTCCTTTACCACTTTCCATCGTGGTGCGTGGTGCACGCCCCCACGCCTGTTCCTTGAAGATCAGGTAACATATAAACTCAGATCTCCTATGTATGTTAATGTCTTTTATTTTTGTATTTCACAATTTACAGTAGGATCTCTGCCTACAATACCTTCTGTTGTTATTTTCAATAAAAAGCACTGGTGTATGTGTATGGATTTTATGCGAACCTCTTGCACAACATCAGCTGAATGAACAGCTTAGTTATTAAAAGTTGTTGCTGAAAAATAAACAAAAATCAAAATGATTGGTAGTGATGAAAGGATTGAAAGTTGGCAAAAGAAGAAATATAGTAGTACTACTTGAATTGGTCATGCTTAAGATTAGTTCAAAGCAAAATTCTTTAGAAATTCGATGAGAAAACATGTATTGAGAATAGTATGGCGTCTCAAACTTAGAAGTATATCCTAACTTATTTGGATGGAATGTGATGTTGTGCATTATGCAGTTTGATGTAGTGCCTCCAGAAACGGCTTCTGTAATTTCACTGGGAAAGAAAACTATGAGAGAAGAGCCAGCTAAGAAAAAGAACCCTGCTGTCAAAATTAGTCCATGGACATTGGCACGATTAAATGCAGAAGAGGTTTCCAAGGCTGCTGCAGAAGCAAGAAAAAAATCGAAAATTCTGCAGCCCGTGACAAGACATGACTCACCTTTCCGGCTAGAACCAGATCACAATTCTGGCAGCAGTGGGCGGCGAATGGTCCCGAGGATTGAAAACAACAGAAGGCGTGCTGGTAAACGGGTTCGCCTGCCTGCTGACTTACCTATGGAGTCGCTGACGAGATTTTCTGCAAATAATATTGATAAAGGTTTCGGTGGAACGTCTAGTTTAGCGCCTCTCCAGCTTGAAGCACGGAGCGCATTTCAAACAAGTCATGCAGTGTCAAGCTCAGCTGGGATTGTTGCTTCTTCTCCTGAAAGCAGTATAGACTCGCCTGATATTCACCCATTTCGCGTGTCTTCAACCGAAGCTGAAGAAGCAAAAAGGCTTGCAGGTCTTTCTGCTGCTGGTGCTGCAACTCTGAAGGAAATCCCATTGTCAAGGTCTACTAGTGATGGATATGAGGCCTCTGGTGGGGAAGATAGTGACAGGGTTCCCACCAGGATTGTTCAGAGATCTACAAATTGGACTAATCTTCTTTTCAGTGCTGATCAGGATGAGAGGGCTTTTGAGCCAAAATCATCATCCAGCTTGGTCCTTAACAGAAAGTTGTGACCAATTTGGGTGTTAAATATTACAACTATCTTTCTGATTACATTGATGGGAATTGTTCATTCTTTGATTTGTGAGCTCAAAGGTACTTCAACATCCCTTAACCCTCACCTTCTTGAGGGTTTAAGTTGATGCCCCTCAAAAGTTTTGGAGGTAGGCTAAGTGGGAACTGGGAACCGTGTACAAAGTTTTAGGTCACAGTAACTGATGAGGTTGAGCTTCCTAATATATTGTTGTTGTGCTCCTTATTTTCTCTTGATAAAATTTTAATTAAGCAAATTCCTTATGGATGGCCTATGCTGAATGTTCAGATTTTTTACAATGTTGAAAAATACAGGTCCCCTCCACACCACATCTCTGGGGCATAACTCCATTGTTGTGCATGGACATCATAAACAACAAGGACCCGTTCGGATGAACTTTAAAAGAAGACTTTTTTTATGTAGAAGTAGAAGTTATTATTAGAAGTATAAGCGACTTTACGTTTGGACGAGCTTTATAAAAGTGTTTTTATGAGATTTATTGGAGGGTTATTATTGTTCAATAAAATATGACTAAATCTTATTCTCTCTTCTATTACATCTCTTATTTGGAAGTCAGGAATTGTAGCTTCTTAAAAAGCATTAAAATGTGTATTTTTTTCACGGCTTTTGGTTTTTCTTGAAAGCCGGTTCAAACACCTATACTTTTTGAAAGTACTTTTATTTTAAAAGTAAGGGTTTTTATTCTAAAAAAAAAAAGTCATTCCAAACAGGTTCCAAGTAAGTATTATCGCTTAAGTTGTAAAAATTGATAGCTGAATATTCACTATGCATTGAATGAATGAATTAGATTGTTTACATCAACCTAAGCTAAGCTATTTATAGATAGCAAGCCCAACTAACTGATTTAATATAACTGTCATAGCAGACTAACATAACAGAGAATTCCTACACTCCCCCTCAAGTTGGAGCATGTAAGTTCTTAATGCTCAACTTGTTCAACAGGAATTCATATTTGTCTTTGCCTAAAGGCTTAATGAAGATGTCGGCCACTTGATCATTAGTGCCAATCTTCATAGGCTGAACATCCTTTGACTGGATTTTCTCCCGAACAAAGTAGCAATCCATCTCAACATGCTTTGTCCTCTCATGAAAGACCGGATTCATGGCGATGTGAATAGCTGCTTGGTTATCACAATGCAAAGCAGTTGGTTCCTGCTGTGGTGCTCCAAGTTCTGTTAAGAGCCATCTGAGCGAAACAACTTCACTGACAGTTGCACCGATGCTTCGGTATTCTGCCTCAGCTGAGGACTTTGCTACAACAGTTTGCCTTTTAGTCCTCCATTATACAGGTGACTGACCTAGCAGTACTAGATAACCAGTGCAAGATCTTCTAGTTAAAGGACACCCTCCTCAATATGCATCGCAATAAGCCTGCATATGGAGGTCTCCTTCTGTTGGAATAAAAAATCCTTGGCCAGGAGTAGATTTGAGGTATCTCAAGATCCTATCCACTGCATCCATGTGAACTTGTTTAGGATTGGTCATAAATTGACACAGGGTGTTCACAGAATAGGTGATGTTCGGCCTTGTGATGGTTAGATATAGAAGTTTCCGTAGCAGTTTCCTATATCGGGTTGCATTAGTGTGAGGGTCATGTAGGTTGATTCTGAGGTTGCAATTCTGCTCCATAGGAAACCTACTAGGTTTGCTGTTCTGCATCTTTGTTTCTCGAAGGATATCCAAAGTGTACTTTCTCTGGCTCAAAACAATTCCATCAGGGGATCGGGCAACCTCAACTCCTCGGAAGTATTTCAAGGTTCCCAAGTCTTTGATGCTGAAAGTTCTGTCCAGGTATTCCTTAATCTTTTGTATAAAAGCTAGACTATTCCCTGCTAAAATCACATCATCAACATAGATGAGTGCAGCAAGAAACACTCCTTCAGCTGTGTAGGTGAATAAGGAATGATCCGCCTTAGACTGTTGAAATCCAACATCATTTAGAGCCTTGGTGAATTTTTGGTACCAATTTCTGGAAGCTTGTTTAAGTCCATAGATTGACTTCTTCAACTTGCACACTCTAGTTTCTCCCTTCTTTGCAAAGCCTTCTGGAATTTTCATGTAAATATCTTTTTCCAAATCACAATGTAAGAAGGCATTATTCACATCCAATTGGTGAATAATCCATCTTTTCTTTACTACTATAGTCAGTAAGCATCGGATGGTAACAACTTTGGCCACAGGAGCAAATGTGTATATCCATTAGGCTGGTACTTAATTTTGTATATCCATTTAGAATCAACTGTGTTTCTGCCTGGTGGAAGCTCCTCCAAGGACCATGTCCCATTGCTTTCTAGAGCTGCAATTTCTTTCTTCATAGCTTCTCTCCAATGTTCATGTGGTACTGCCTGCTTAAAATTCTTTGGCTCATCTTTAGAAGAGATGGCAGCTAGAAAAGCTTTGTGGGATTGTGAAAATTTTGCATAAGATATATAATTTGAAATAGGATAAAGAACAGTATTACCTGAAGCTGTGCTAGGTGCAGAACCAGTAATGGATGGTGGCAAGTCGACCTCATAGTCTGCCAATTGCCTGGGAAGAGATCTTGCCCTTTCACTATGCCTATGGTCAGTCTTAATTGGATCAGGAATTATGTCTTGATCATGTTCTGCCACAGGCTCCTGTGTTAAATCTGTCATCTGCATATTGTGGGTATGCATATCTTTTGCCCCCATACTGTTGTTGTTCAATGGTGAATAGATTGGAGTATCTTCATCATGGCTCTCAGATGTTGCACACGGATCCTCAGAAGTTTTGACACGAGACTTACACACATTTTTGTAAAGAAATTCACATCTCTAGATACAAGAAATTCTTTGTTAGATTTATCATATAACTTGTAACCTTTCTGACCTGTAGGGTAGCCTACAAAAATACAAGCTCTCCCCCTTTCATCATACTTGCTTTCTTTTCTAGGTTTCAAAGCATAGGCAACACAACCAAAAACTCTTAAATGACTATCATCAGGTTTCTTTCCTAACATAATCTCATAGGGTGTCTTATTGTTGATAAACTTTGAAGGCAATCTATTAATCAAATAAACAGCTGTAAGAATACATTCCCCCCAAAATTTTATTGGAAGACCCGAATGAAATCATATAGCTCTAGCAATTTCAAGAATATGTCTGTGTTTTCTCTCCACTACCCCATTCTATTGGTCAGTGTAGACACAGGTTAGTTCCATGGTAATCCCCTTCTCTTTATAAAAGGTATGCATATTAGAGGAAGTGAATTCTAAACCATTATCACTTCTGACCCTTTTGATTCGCTTGCCAAATTGAGTTTCTATCATGCAAATAAAAGATTGCAAATGATGTTCTACCTCTGATTTGTACTTCATCAAATATACCCAAACTCCCCTACTATAGTCATCTACTATGGTGAGAAAGTAATAGGCTACAGTATTGGATTCAGTGTTATATCTGCTCCATATATCACAATGAATAAGATCAAAACAAGCATTGGATTTTATTGCACTTAAGGGAAAAGACAACCTAGTTTGCTTGGCCCTTATACAAGAGTCACAAAAATTGCTATTCTGATTTTTATTCATGGAAGCAGATATACCTATGTACAGCTTTCCATCAGAAGTGTGGCCTAGCCTAGAGTGCCACAAATTAGCATCTACAGTTTTTCCTACCTTCATAGCTATTCCTTCATCATGTGTTGGTTCAGGGAGGTATAAACCATCTTGACATTTACCCTTTCCAATCAGATTCTTCGAGGGTAAGTCCTGCACAACACATGAGTTGGCTACAAAGGTCATGGAACAGTTATTTTCTTTGGTTAGTCTACTAACAGAGATAAGATTACAACGGAAATCAGGAATGTACAAAACTTCATTGATTTTTAAACCATTTGGTAGATTAACAGTTCCTATTCCCTTGACTGGCACACTTATGCCATTAGGAATTCTTACTGATTGTTCATCCGGAAGAAGCCTTCCTTGTAGATGAGTTTGATCACATGTGATATGCTCAGTGGCCCCAGTATCAATGATCCAGGGCCTGTTAAAGGAAGTTATACTTGCTAGAGTTTTACCTACCATGTTTACACTCGGTTTTGTTGATTGTGCTGCCATGGCTGGTTCAACATCTCTCTGCAGCTGTTGCATTAATCTCTCTTATTGTTGGATTGACAGTCCAGGAATGGGGCTTTCATCAGTGCTAACTTGATTCACCGTGAAACCTCTTTTCTTGTTCCAAGATCCTATCTTTTCTTTCCTTTCTTTATATGGCTTCCTCTAGTCTTGTGGGTACCCAACTATCTCCCAACATTCTGCCTTGACATGGCCAATTTTCTGGCAACGATCACATGTTGGTCTTTCTTTCTTGGTTCCTCTTCTATCACCTTGTGCTTGAAATGCTGAGGTTTCTGCAACAGGTCTAGTCATTGCCGAGATCATTCTTTGCTGCTCATCTTCTGCCACAAGATGATAGGCTTGTCCAAGATTTAATTTTGGAGCCATGCTGAGAATTTGGGTTTTCACTGTGCTGAAAACATCATCCAAACCCATGAGGAAGTCATATAATTGGTCTCTTTCCCGCATCTGCTCCAGTTGTTTCTGCACATCACATCTGCAGTTCCCATAATTGCACTTTGGCCAAGGTGCTATGGATTGAACTTCATCCCATAACCCCTTCAACTTAATGTAATAGGCTGGGACAGACAATTTTTCTTGCTTGAGGAGACTTATGGCTCACCTTAATTCATACACCCTAGGTGCACTCCCTTTGGCAAACCTTTCTTCAAGATCCACCCAAATCTCTCGCGCGGTTCTTGCATACCTGACACTGCTCCTCACTTCTTTATCCATTACATTCTTCAGCCAACCCTTCACCATTGCATTACACCGCATCCAATGGGCAAGATTTGGTGAATCGATCTGTGGCATGGGAATGGTGCCATCCACAAAGCCAATTTTATTCTTGGCATATAATGCGTTGCTCATATCAGCAACCCACTCGCCATAATTTCCATTGTTGAGCAGCTCACTCACAAATAAATGACCAGGTTGATCAGAGGGATGGAGATAGTATGGGGACATTGAATCAATGGGTGCTTCATTGCAAGATATCTTCTTTGGAGAAGATGAAGATTCTTTATCATCTTTCTTTGGCTTTTCTGTATGCTGAGACATGATTTCGCTAGACAGTATCACAATTCAGGATTTTTGGCTCATGATACCATGTAAAAACTAATAGCTGAATATTCACTATGCATTGAATGAATGAATTAGATTGTTTACATCAACCTAAGCTAAGCTATTTATAGATAGCAAGCCTAACTAACTGATTTAATATAACTGTCATAACAGACTAACATAACAGAGAACTCCTACATAAGTAATGTTGTGATTTGACAAGCCTACAATTCTGTATGGTTCAAAGAAGAATCATGAAGTGGGGTTAAGAAATGAACTTGGCAGAATGGCTTATCTCAAGAGTGGAAAAGCTTTTAATTAGTTACAAGATGGATGAGATTTATGTTTGGAGGCGCAAAACAGATACATAAAGTCAAGAGTATAGAAAGAACAAATTGGAGTAACATGACAAACATTTCTGAGTGCTATTCTCGCTTGATTATACTAGTTGGCCATCCGTGGCTAGTATAGATGATACCGAGGTAAGACATGAAGATAAGCGTTCATTAACAATTACTAAATGGATCTCACCAATTACCTCACATCCTTATATTTCATTAACAATTTGTTTTATTTTACAACAATTTTATTATTAAAAAACTGAAAAGGACCACTTTTTATTATAAAAACCGGTGTTTGTATAAGCATTTTCTCTCTCCAGGTTCTTGTATAAGAACCCACTCCAATGGAGAACCCCAATAAGCACTAGGTTCTTACTATTAAGAACCCAATAAGCACCCCGCGTTGAGGGCGCTCTTAAAGGGTAGCCTATGTTCACATATCATGAACGAAAAACAATAATGAGGGTTATCCTAATGAGTGGAGTCTGTTACCATGTTATATTTATAAGGCTAAAATATACATTTTGTTCTTTATCTTATTTTCAGAATTTAATTTGATCCTTTATTTTTAAAAAGATTCGTTTTAGTCATTTATCTTATAACATTACACTATTTTGGTCATTTTCGTTAGATTTACACTAACGGTGTTAGTAAATCACCGTTACTTGTCGGATTCTGGATTCCCTCATTGGAATCTAGGTATTAGAAAGAAAGAAAACAAACCTCTTCTCATTTTCTCTTTCTCTTTCTTTCTACCTTCCTTTTCCTCGTCCTCCTTTCTTCTTCATTCCTTCATCTTCCTCTTTCCCTTTCTTCACCGTGAGTGTTTTGCTTAATTTTATGAATTAGGAGTGGGGGCTGAATTAGGGCCAATTTGAATTTGGGGCATTGGGCTTGAGATGTTGAAATTGGAATTCATAACAGTGGACTATTGTTTGAATTGAGGATTTGAATGTCAATTTGAGTTTGAAGTTATGTTTCTTTGGATAAGTCTTTGAGTTGGGGAAATTAATTCTTCTCTGAAGTTATAAATGCTTGGATTTCATTGTTTGTTGATACTGAGTAAAAGAAGTTTGAAATTGATTTCTGCAATTAATTCATGTTATAAATGAATTAATATTTTAAATTGAAATAATTGTAAATGTAAATAATGATGTGAAATAACTTGTGAGACCCATTTAGTATTTTAAGAGTTGCATCATTGGAGTATAAAATTGGTCAAAGTGGTATAAAGTAAAAAGTGGTGAGGTGACATGATAACGCCCATAAAAAGTGAAATTAAACAACTCCAATGAGTTAAACCATTATAGATGCTCTAAGGGCACTGATTAAGCAATCAAAAAAGGAGATGATGTATTTAATATTTTAAGAAGTTATATACTTAATTTTCCCATGAAAACATGTTTTTCAGCATACAAAAAACTTGTTTTTTTTTGCTACTGTCATTAATGCACTAGTTAGCAATACCGTAATTGAAATAAGGTTAAACTAATAATCTGATCCCTAATATGATCTTTATATGTAAAAAATTATTAAAAAGGTTTTCATAGATGCACTCATTACCCACTTGATCCCTTCGGTTAGGCGACGTTACCTTGCCGTCTCGGATGGTCGTTAACTCCCACATATAGAGACTAAATGAAGAGTTTGTGACACGTACGGGGATCGAATAAAAAAATATAATTTAAGATATTATCTTTTAGAGATTTTTAAATAAAGCATAAGTTAATTTGTATTTGTTTAACATTATAAAAATTATTTTTTATAGGAAAAATAATTTTTAACTTGTTTGGATAGAACCATATGCAACAATTTTAAATGTGTTTGTTTAAGCTTTTGGAAATAATGAGAATCTGGAAAAAAATTATTGATGTGAAAAAAAATTGAAGTTATTATAAATAACTTCTAATTAAAATATGGTATTATAGATGAGAGAATGTTCATAAAAAATGAAACCTTTTTTTTTGGATCAAACTAACCTTATAAAATTTCAGTTTATAACCTGTGTTCGTGTACCCTATCTTGAAAATGACTTTTTATATCCTTTATTTTAAATTTGTAACAAAAACCACTTCTATATATTGGATCCAAATAAGTTAAAAATTATTGGTTTAATGAATATTTTGATCCCTGCAAATAGGATAAGATTTGGTTTTAGTCCCTCTAAAAGTTTTCATAGGTTTTGGTCCCTAAACGTTTTAAAACTTTGAAATTCGTCCCTGCCGTTAGGGAACCTCCGTTAAGTGATGACGTGGCAGATGGAGTGCCACATCATCAGTGTCATGTGTACAAAAATATTTTTTTTAATTCCATAAAAAAAATTTAAATAACTTTTTGGTCTCTAAAAAGTTCTCCAATTTTTGTTTTAGTCCCTATAAAAAAATATTCTTAGGATTTCGTCCTTGTAATTTCAATTATTTTGTAAATAGTCCTTACCTTGTGGGATGCGTATCTTCCTCTATACTTGTTCGAATTGAGTGAAATCATATTAGAATCAAAGCTAACATCTTCATCTAAGTCTGGTAAAATTATTAGAAATTTTAGATGCATGAATTGTTCCCAATAACAGTTAAAAATTTTGTATCGCATAACTTTCAGTATATATATCGAAATTGAGCGAAAGTATTACAACACCCAATTTTTGGACGTGACACCGACGTGACATGATTGACGTGGTGTTCCGTTTGCCACGTCAGCAATTAACAGAGAAAGGTGATGGTAGGGACTATTTATAAAAAAAATTGAGATTGCAGGGACAAAATTCTAAGTAAATTTTTTGCAGGGACTAAAATCAAAATTGATGAACTTTTCAAGGACCAAAAGCTAGTTTAAAAAAAATTGGAATTAAAAATTAATATTTTTTACACATGACATTGATGACGTGGCACTCCGTTTATCACGTCATCATTTAACGGAGGTATTCTAACGACAAGGACGAATTTCAAAGTTTTAAAACGTTTAGGGATCAAAACCTAAGAATTTTTTTTAAGGGATTAAAACCAAATCTTACCCTATTTACAAGGACCAAAATATCATTAAACCAAAATTATTTTTCTGATGTTAAACAACAAATTTAACTTATACTTTATTTAAAAATTTCTAAATAATAATCTCTTAAATTAACTTACATGAAAATTACTTTTTTTATTGGATCACTATAGTATCACAGATTCTTCATTTTGTCCATTAACCATCCTTAACTAAAGGGACCAACTTAACTAAAGGGACCAAATAAGTAATGGATAAACATACATATAAGCCCTTTTAAAAAAAATTTGCACATGAAGAACCGGTATCGGTAGAGATTGAGATAAAATTAATAGTTTAACCTAATTTTCATATCGCACGAATAACAGCTACACGAAAGCAAATAACTAAAGGCGGCCTAACTACGTCGCAGCCTCAGAATCCCTTATCGCCGCCCTGTCTCCACCGTCCACTTGTGACCACTAGCGAGCAGCCTCCGCGAACCACCATCAGGTCAGTTGCTCCATGCCCTCTTCATCTTCATTTTTGCTCCATGCCCTCTATGATGATTGTAGCAGTTTGAATGCTAATAACTCCTCTCACATATTGCTTTCTGCTTTATCACTAATTTCCTGAATTTTTTTTTTTTTTTTTTATATTTCAGATTGATTTAGCTTCAATCGCTTAAATTTAGCTTCTTATCTTAAAAAGCATGTTAAGTGTTTGATGAAAGGTTTGGTAGGGGTTCATGTTTTCCTTCGTATTATTTTGTCCGTTACCTTCTAACCTGTGTAGGGAAGATGATATTTCAAATCTGGAAGTGGGTTGTCTCGGATGGCAATCCACAAAACTGTTTGTTTATTCAACTTGGTCTACCATATTGTCGCGTATTTTCTGCTACTAGAGCTTCCATTAGGAATGAATAGAGTGTTCTTTCAATGGTTTAATTAAAAATTCTTATACTACGATTATTGAAGTGGTGAATTGGCATGAGAGATGTTGAAATCTTGTGAAGCATAAAATATGTAGGGTAGTGGTGAGTGATTTTTCATTTTACAAGAGAAGGCAATAAGGTTTTTACTTGTTTCAATCTTTCATATTATCTAGTATTTAAGAAAGGATTTAATTGATATGCATTGTTATGGTAAGATTTTTTATACTATCAATCAATCATAAACTGTCACATCATTAAAAATGTTTGACTGTTATCCTAACTATCTTATAAGTCACTTATTCCATGATTTCTAATTGGTTGACTATATAAAAGCCTTTGCATTGACAGCGCATAACAATTAAACTCTTTAAGAAATCCATAAGAAGATTGTGATGTTTTGAGCATGCCATTTTTTTATGGGACCGACATTTGTAAAATTAAAAAGTTTAGCTATAAATGTTTACCCCAATTTATATGTTGATTTTAACCGTTGGTGTCATTTGAGCTGTAATCAACTGCAATTCATTAGTGTTCTGATTGTAAACTTCCAGAAATTGGGGATTTCTGCTTCATGTGTGATATTATATTGTATATTTCACATACCATGAGAATTTTGATTGGTTAATATCTATTATGTCCGGAAATTACTTTAAGCTTTTTGATTCTTGAGAGTACCTGAAATGCATTTTGTTTCCAGTTTTTCAAAGAGCAAAAAATAGCTTTGCTTACCATCATATGAATTATCACTATTCCACAGCTATAATCTTCACCAGTTTTTCAAAGTACATATGACAACTCTTGCAGATGGCATGCCTTTTGTCTTAATGATTTGTTATTTGTTATATTGGAGCACTTCTTACAATTTCCACGACTCAGTTTTGTGCCTTGGCTTTTGTTTTTCTTGTTAGTATTGGTATTTGTTTTTCCTTTAAGGTTGAATGTTTCAGAGCAGGAAATTTGGTACTAAGAGTAGTTACCATCATTAAGAGTAGGAAATTCTCTTTGTATGCATTGTATTAAGGGAAATTTATAACAATTAGATTCACTTTAGCATGCATATTTAGTTTCTTAATTTTATTTGGACCTAGTTTCCCAAATTATGGTTTAAATGAGTGTATTGGTGATATATTGTTGTTAGAGGTACTATACAAATCCTTCATATATATCAATATATGAACAATTTGGAAAAATAAGTAACAATGACCTTCAACCTGCGTGAACCCACACCAGTCCTCACCACTAACACAACCCAATTCAGCAGCATCACCAAGCAAACCTTAACTCCCTTGCAAGACGCACCACAAACGGTTCCACCCAACAAACTGCAAAAGTTGAATCAGCATCACATGATCACAACCACCCACCAGCTCTCCGTGCTCCTTCTCCTCCTCCTTTACCTCAGCAATGTCCAATCGAACTGCCCCTACAAATCTTACCCATTTGTGTTGCTTGCAATTCCCATGATTCTCCTCATTTAACGCCTTGCCCACTATTACATGCTTGATAAAATGCCCAAACAATAAGTTACGATATGCCTATATGATACCCTGTTATTAATCAGGCACCATTTTCTGGGTATTATTTGTTGTTGTTGTTGTTGTTTATTGTATATGCATGAATTTATCTGATATTTATGTACGCTTATACATGTATTCCTGATGATTCCTTGTTGGCTAATCCTTTAAGTAGGACTCGTATGGATAGCTTACGCCTGGAGAAAGTTCAAAAATATGAAGAATTTGTTGATAAGCGCTTGAAACCTGATCTTCTTCATGCTATTGCTCAACGGTATAGTGTTTGCTCATGTTGATTTTATTCGTGGTTCAAATAATGTGTATAAATGTATGCCAGCCTCATAGGATATTGTTTTTCAACTATTCTTTCTGATAGGAAATATACGGTGCCATTGAGTGCATAAGCTACAACCTTTGAAGACACTTAGTTCATTCTGCAGCATAAGCTATAAATGTGTGTCTTGTGGTTTCCTGATTATTGTGGCTACGATTTGAACCTGGTCTCGAATTTATAACTTCTTGCAAAATGTATTTAAAGAAGCAGTTACATATGAGCATTGCCAAATCAAAGTGTTACTATTGCCTTGCCTATTGTATAGGATTTCACAGTCTTTGTTTACTTATTTCTCTGGTTCTCTGCCTTGCCAATAGTATAGGATTTCACAGTCTTTGTTTACTTATTTCTCTGGTTCTCTTTACTGCAGGGACAAGGTCTTTGAACAACAGAAAATTTTGTATCCTTTTTCACTTTTATGTATAGGGTTTGGATCAATTAATACCACCATAACACTGAAATAATTTTAAACACTCAATAGATTTTTGTATCATCCGTTTCTCATAAAATCCACAGTATCATTGGAAGTCCTTAGATCATTCATACTTATAAGGTGAATTTTGAATTAGTTTATATTCCATGAGTGATACTTAAGTAGTTCATTTTTATGTAGTTTAGAAATTGAAAAAAAAATCTATATCTGATTCATGTGAAACTTGATATGTTTCGTATAATCCAAGGATTCAATGTTGCACTCAGTAAAGAACTTTTTGTTATGTCTGGATTCTCTTGACTTGTTTACTCAGTGCTGATTTGCGAAGAAACATTGAAAACTTAGAGAAGAATAGTGTGACCAGTCTAAGAACTTTGGTCAATCTTGGGTCTGAGGTATACCTGCAGGCGGAAGTGTAAGTTATCAACATTTTAGCTTTTATCTGGTGTTTTCTTTTTTCTGTTTTGGTGACTAATTGCATTGTTTCTTTTCTATAAATTACATCTTTTCTTGATTTCTTTTGATTTTGTAAGGCACACTTGTATTTTATCACCAATCCATATGATCAAACACTTGTTTTCCTTTGTATGTATCATCTTTATAGTCATTAGTCACCATCAGATTATAAAAAAATATGATGTGTGCTATATAGCCCAATTTTCACCTATGCACTTTTTCCCCAGTTGCAATCACAGCATGGAGGTTTAAATCCTAACCTTTGACAAACTACTAAAACCTCTCACCACTAGCCCACTGTTAGTTCTTTTCATCTGTGCACTAAAATTTACATATGCATTTTTTTGTTGTCTCTTGTCTGGTTAAATGCTCATCTCTTTTATATTTTATCTATTTGGGTAAAACTTTACAGGCCCGACACACAACGCATATTTGTGGATGTAGGATTGGGATTCCATGTGGAGTTTACTTGGTCTGAAGCTTTGAACTACATAGCTAAAAGGGAAGAAAAGATAGCTAGGTATAAGTTTTTCAGTTAACATATTTTGCCTAGTTGAAACTTGAATATGAATCTATCTTACTATGGCTTTCCAGGTTCTTTGTTTCAAGTAAGTGACAATATGACTTACTTCACTGGAGTGGTTTAATTGACATTGAAACCGACTTTAATAAACTTGTACTCCAAAATCCTCATGTTTCCTGTGTCAAACATATTCTGTGTCAATAACCACCATAAGTTTGATCGATCCATCTAGTTGTATCTAAATGCACTGAAGCACTCTATTTTCTTTAGTTATACTTTGGATTTATTACTATGTCTGGGAGGTATTAAATGATCAGATTCTAGACTTTAAGTGGGATTAAGTGAATTAGCAAAATGGCAAATGACAACCTTTCTGTTTTTTCACTTCCTATCTATCTGTCCTCCCTTTCATGCTGGAATGCAAGTTTTAACACCTCACAAGTACCAAATGGAAAGAGTGAGTAATGCGTGCATGGTTTAAAAAAATCCGGGCTTAAGAATTTTGGGCAATGTGGTGTTAGTCCAACAATTCCAAGTACAAGGATGTCATAGCTACTTGGTCGGTTGTTCCATTACATGAGATGTCAAATACAGCTAAATAAATTTTGTCAACCATCATTAGTCGAACAATTTGAGATACTTGTTTAGATTTATTCTAATGACAGTTACTTATTTCCTTGAAATTTTGACTTACCTGTCATATGTTATCTTTTGGTAACTCTCTCGTGCCCCATGTGGAACAAATTTATCTTCATCCTTTTCTTCTCTTCCTATCCATCTAAACATGGTCAATTAATTTTCTTTTCTTCTTTATTTCCTTTTCCATTTTAAGGTTGAAATTAAGTTTGAATTTGCATGACTTTGCTCTGCAGGCAGATAGAGGAGTACACTCAGTCAATTGCCTCAATTAAAGCACAGATCAAGCTGGTATGCATCAATTTGCATGATTTTACACACTTAGTTTGAAATTATGAGAACTTTTTCTTCACTGTTTCAATGCAGGTTTGCGAAGGGATTCGAGAATTGCTTCAACTTCCAGCTGATAGTATGCACTAATTGCTTTAATGTAGTCTTTTCATTTGCAATTGTATAGAAGAAATGCAAGTATGTGAAACAGACATCGATATTTATCCAATATGAGATTGCATCTCATTTTCGGACTTTACAGTTGTCTTTCTAATTAGTTTTTGATTTTGTGCGGTGCCGTTAATCGGTCATTTTGTTTGTAATGAATATGCAAATCCATGGGTTTTAACTATTGAACGTGAACGGAAACACATTGATTAGGCACGACGTCGTTACATCTATGTTTCTCTTTAGTTAAAATTTAAAGCATAATCTCTAATAATTTACATGGGGATCCATCCTCTCGTCTATTTTTCTGTCATGTGAAAGACATATAGGCTCTAAAGAGGGATCCATTAGTGGGGCCCTTTTAAATTTTGTAAAACTGTTACTAGTCTCACATTGAGGAGCCTCACCTAACAAGTGGGGTTTATAAGTCTAGAGGTTCTCTCATCTAATGGATTAGTCTTTTGGGATGGTTTATCTCTTTGGCTTATGTTCATAACAATGGTGTTTTTGTTGAGAAGTTGACTTCTCGAAAAGGACTACCCACGAAGGGTTCTAATCGGTGGAGGGATTTGACCAACAAAGAGGTTGAGTAAAGTGTCGTGGAGTGAAAGTCGTCGAGGACGTCGGCTTTCGAACGATAGTGCATTGTTATGAGTTTCATATTGGAGAGTCTCACCTAACAAGTGAGGTTTATAAGTCTAGAAGTTTTCTCACCTAATGGACTAGTCTTTTGGGATGAGCTTTCCCTTTGGACTTATGCTCATAATAAAAACGTTATTCAAGTTGTTTATGTTTATTTTTCTCTATATCATATGGAAGACACGAGAATTTATTCTCAATTTCCCTACGGAACTGTAATGTTCTTAGAGTACCAAAATACATGTAGGTATATCAAATTTTGTTATGTTATTGTTATGTTCATTTTTTGTGGTGTCCTGTATTGGTAGTGTCAATGTCCATACCTCTTAGCCTTCATGCAATACGTTGAGTGCTAGAAAGATTTTTGGTAATCAGAAGAGGTGGCTATAGAAAGGTTCTTCCTCTTTATTATATTTTGTAAAATTAGTTATATATGTATTATTATTTTTTTATGAAAAATCTCTCTAATAATATCTTCTATATATATTTATATATTATATATTTGCTCCCTCCTCTCATGTCTTTCGAATCCATCTTTTGAACTTAGTGATTGAGGGCATCAATGGTTTATTTATAAAAACTTGTAGGAGGGGGCAGCTTTAGTATCCCAGGGTCGTGTTGGTTATTTTGCATGTTTGTAAACAGCCTATTTATATAATTATTTATTTAATAATATAAATATTGTTTTGAAATGTTCTTATAGAGGTATCAGTTAGAGCATGAAAGTCTTTTATTACTACGTTTGGTATTGCGTCCATTCTGACGCACCGATGACAGCTTTCACGTTTAGTATAAAAACAATTACATTTCTGTCATTTTCAACGTGATTTCTTCCATATCGTGATTTTGCACCGCTAAGCCAAACACATTATATATCAATCTGAATGTTTTTTATATTACAATATAGTTTTATTTCACATGCAAAAGGTGTAGAAAAACATTGTAAGAATTTTAAACAAAATGCTTTTTTTTCAATGATAATAGGCTGAAGATTTGAAAATGAAAGAAGATTGATGGACCTGGGCTGGGCATAACGGCCTACCCGTGATGCAAGAACTACAGTGATTTTTAATTGTACGTGATTTTTATACAAATCCAATGTAATGTGATATAATAAACTGTGTTCGTGTGTAATTTAGTTGGAGATGTGAATGTGACGTTCTCAATTTTATATGAGTTTAATTGTTATATACTGACAGTGAAGAGCCTTTTTACAGAGACATCTAATCATAAATTGACATGTCACTAAACAAATTTGACTTTTATCCTAACAACCTTAATAGTCACTTATATTATAATTGATGATTGGTTGACAGTATAAAAAAATTTACAATGTCAGTGTATAACAATTAATCTTATTTTATATATAAAAAACTGAGACAAAAGATAAGATTGAGATTGCCTGCAGTCACATCTTTCTATCTTTCTCCACCTCCATTTTCTTGATTTGTTTTAGAAAAGATAAATCAAAGGTCATAATGATGAATGCAAAAAATCTAATGATATATATTGGAGTGACTGTGGCAAGTAGTGATGACAGCCAATCCTAATCCCAAAATATACGAAGGGAATCAAATACACAGTGAAAACAGAATCTTAGAAAGATACCAAAGTCACCTCATGATTCATGAATGCTGCGGGCCCGAGGCTTTGACAATACATTGAACTGAAATTGTGTTGCAACAAATGCCAACCCACACTAGTACTATGATACCATCACGTGTTTGTATCAAATTGAGATGTTTTTACATACATCTCATTCATTGTATTATCCATCCATATATAGCTACAATACAAATTACAAAGCTATAATATCTGATTTAATATAAAATCTTATAATATATGATGGAAAAATGTGTTGAGAGTCCCGTATAAGATAATGATATGACATGAATAGTATTTATAAGTGAGGGACAATCTTCATCCTATAAATTAATTTTTAAGATTGAGTTCGATCTAAATTCAAATTTAATAGTGTGTTTACTTTTACGTTTGAAACCTTCAAACTTACTTTAGGGTCACAGCAACAAATTGTTACTTTGTCAACTCGTGTTTGTAACGTGAAAACAAACACAGCATAAGAAAATGGAACTATAAATTCACTTTAAAATGACAATCAAAGAAACTGGTTCAAATAATTAAAGCTAGTAAGTTACCCTTACGTACCCTGCAGTGAAAGAGAAAGGAGTGGACTGGTGAGAAGGGTAAGGATGGAATTGATGGGACCTCTAATGCAAATCCATACAGTGCAGCAAAGCAAACAAAGGCAACGTCATATCTTATTAGCTTGTGTCATTGGTTTTGCATAGGTTGATGCCATGATGATTGGTGATTGATCAAAAGGTCGTTGCTGCTTTTAAGGGTTGTTGTGTTGTTGTGATATGAATTGCATCTGATTCTGATCTGATGTAACGGAAGCATCAACACTGATTCCATCACCGACACTTGGTCACTTGGACACATCCCTCAACACCATTTCTGCCGTTTTGTTTCTTTTCTTCTCAGGATTCAATCCTCCTTACTTTGCCCTGCTGTTTACTTTTGTAGGCTAGTGTGAAATCAATGAGAGTCTTTTTAATAAAAATCTTTGCATGTACTGTAAAAACTTGTATTCAATTCTCTTTTTATTAAAGAGATGATAGAGTATCAAAGATAAGAAAATTAGCTTTTGCTTTGTATATTAACTATTAAGTTTAATGAATGTTTTAAAATATGGCTTAAACTCTCAGTCTCTTTGTACTCCTAAACTGAGCCCGAGTAACTAGAAGTACAATAATTTAATTATTATTATTATATAAATAACTAACGTGTTTGAGTGTCTCGATTAATTTTTGGTGATTGATATCTCTACACTTTTGAAGTACATAATAATAATAATAATTACTATTACTTTGTAACTTGTAAGATAATTGATTTTAACAAGACCTTAGTTAAAACTTTTCCAAAAAGTTTGAATAATTCACATCTCGATCTTTATGCCCGATATGAGATAATCATTATCCATTTTTATCTCAAATTCACATTGTTTTTTTTTTCTTTTCAGAAGTGTGAATACAAAAGATATTTAAGTAGAATCATATTACCTACAATTATACAAATAACTTTATTTGAACTCATTGCTCTCGTTTTTCTGTCGCTATCTTTGAATGAAAGCATACACCCTGCACTCCTTAAGAACCACAAATCAATATGACTCTTTTTTTTCAAAAAAAATAAAATCAGTGTATCATGCATCCAACGAACATCTTATAAGTAATGCAGAGTAACTCAAAAAAATTTCCCACGCTGTGCTACAATCATCATCCTTGTTTATAGTTATTACTGCAAGTGTTGTAGGAGAAAACATAGGCAAACATCTTAGGGCCGGGGCATATGGTTTACCTCCACTTGAAAATCACGTGTAAAAAAAAAACATGATATAGTGTGTAGTACAAATAATAAATAAATAGATAAATAAAATAAATAGTGAAATATGAAGAATATCGATAGATTGTTTATAGTCTGAGACGTGTGGAATCACATTGTCCTTAAGGATTATTTCGCCACAGTAATTATAATAATGCGAATATCTCTCAGGATTTAACAGACTCTTCCGTAATGGTACTTAGAACCGCAAAAATTATATATCAACCCACTCAGAAGAGGAAGATGAGAAAATGTTTAAAAACTTCCATAACCAAAAGCTTTTGCAACCATTGTTTGTAAAACAAATAATAGATGAAATTAGGGGTGGACACAGGCCCGACACCTGGCCCGAACCCGACAAAACCGGAAAAAAAGGAAACGGTTGGGTTGAAGCGGGTCATCGGATTAAGATTTCAGTTTCCATTGGGTTGGAACGGTCGGGCTCGGTTTGGAAAATTTATTTCCGTCACCGACCGTAACCGTCCGAACATGGAAAGGGAACTTAAAATGATCCAATTTCGTTAGGCCCATTTTACCCAAAGGAGAGTAATACATCTGCCTCTCATTCTCATTTCTAACCAATAGAAAACCCTAGCCATCCTCTCTCTCTCTCTCTCTCTCTCTCTCTCTCTCTCTCTCTCTCTCTCTCTCTCTCTCTCTCTCTCTCTCTCTCTCTCTCTCTCTCTCTCTCAATCTCAATCTCAATCTCTTCTTGAAAAATTCCTCTTCTCCGACAACCAAAACCCCGCGCGCCAGAAGACCACAGCGTCCTGCGGCTTTGCCACCCAACCACCGCCGTTCCACCGCGCGCGAGAAGACCACCTCGCTGTCGCAGCTCCCCGCGTGAGAAGACCACCTCGCCGACGCAGCTCCGCCCGCGAGACGACCACCTCGCTGTGCGCGGAGACGACCACCTCGCTGTCGCAGCTCCGCGCGCGAGAAGACGACCACCTCGCAGTCACAACTCCGTCACGAACATGCAAATCTGCCAAAGAAGAAGAAGAAGAAGGGGATTTTGTTTCTGTTATGTCTTCTGTAAACCTTTTTTTTAGTTTTGTTTCTGTAAAAACTCAGATCTTCATATGCATGTTTTGGTTTCTGGGTTTTTTTTCCTATCTTCTACTCTTCTTCATACAAGAAATGATATTTTTTTGTTTGATGGAAGATTCGGGATTTGAGTTACTGATCTGATTCTGTGTTGATGAAATTTTTTGATTTCTAGGTTACACCCGTATCAACCCACCCGCTGAACCCGTCACCCGCCTAAACCGCCACTCGACAGAACCGAAGCTCCAAACGGACGGAGACGGGCCTAGTTTTACAGACCTTGGTTTTCATCGGATTAGCATTTTTTGGCCCGAACCCGACCGTAACCGACCGGTGTCCAGCCCTAGATGAAATTTCCTTAACAATTTCGGGGCAACTTTTAAATAGAAGCAAGAAAGAAAAAAACCTTTTCTTTTTTAGGGACAAAAAATAGCAAAAATAGAGAGAAGGAATATATGTTAAACAAAAATAGCAGGACTGAGAAATAAAGGCATTAATACACATTAAAAGATGCAATCAAAACTGTGTTGCACTATGGGAGTTTTTTATGAGAACAAAGGAAAAAAAAACCATTAAAAGTAATAAAACTCAATTAAAACAATAACGAAAAATTAAAGCAAATTAATGATAATAAATGTGAGATTTAAAAAAAATTATTTTGGAATAAATTTTTCAACATAATATGTGTTTGGTGGTGAGTTGAATCCCAGATATGATTTTCTTGAAGCAACTATGCTATAGCTTTCACGTTGAAAGCCAAAAGAATTGCAATATTGACACTGAAAACGTGATTTTAAGAATGAGGACGTCGAACCACATGTACCAATAATTTTGTATAAATTTAACATACGACAAAATAAGTAATTTTTGTAAGGAAAAAAATAGTAAAAAATTGATGAATAATACTAGTTACACACATTTAGATGTGAAAGATGTGAGACATGAATAGCGTGAAATGATTTTTTGTTTCAAAATTAATATTACTAATACAAGAATTTTTGTGTATATTTTGATATACATAATTAAGTGTGCTAATTAATAAATAACCAATAAATTGTTATTTTAACACATAAAATATTTTATATAATATGAAAGTTTATATGGTTATTATTTTATATTAACTAACACAATTTGTATATAAAAGTTTCTTGGAGTGACATGTACTTGGGGGGACCCCCACCCTCTAGTCTATTGTGATAGGATCTTTGTAAGGCTAAGGCACTATCACTGGCAGAAACCATATTCATATATCAGTCCTTCTGTCCCTTCCCTTGCCATGGACGTGCAGTACTGAAAAGTATCTGACCCACAAACAAAAGCAAGAGAGAGACAGAGAGTGGTGGTGTGTCAAGATCAAAGAAGCCTAAGATTATATATAGCTCAAGGGACAAAAAGGGAACTCCAAAACTCAGACTTCACCTGCCTTTACTTTCTTTAAAAAATCCCTTCTTTTCTTGGCTCTTGTTTTGTTCATCACCCTTTCTGCCCTTCTCTCTAATGCATTTTCATCTTAATAATAATAATACATTTGGTTTGGGCTGGCATTTGCCGAATGTGATTCAGTGACTTAGCTTCTGTACCACTCTCTGTGGGTCCAACCTCAGCCTTTTACACATTTTGGTTTTTAGTTAACCCATAAACTTGGTTATCTTTTGCTATGAAATCTGGAGTACTCTGCAGCACTTACTTTGGATGGTTACTGCAGCATGCATGGCTACAAAAAATGGGTCCAGTTACTTATGTTAATTTTTTTCATTAGCAATCTTATTTGTAAATCTGAAATTTTAATATCATTAACCAAAGTTTATACAATTTTGCTTATCCTTATAATAATGTTACACATATATCATTTTTTATTTGTATAACTTTTGTAGTATAATCATAATTAAGTTCATTTTATTTTTTATACATCTATATTTTTATTTTATTACAAAAATAGACATAAAAGATGTATCACTAAAAGTGATATATAGCTAGTATTTTTGAAATATTGCATTTGTATATATGTTGGCACATCTAGCTCCATTTGACTTCAAGTTTTCAAGTGATATATATACTCCATATCTTTACTATTACACCTAGACTAGATGAAGCCGTGTTTACAGTTATGTAAACAGAAATTCTCATAGACTTGTTAGAGACTAGTTTACGTTTGGTTAGTTTTACAAGTTAAAGCCGGATATGCGCAAACCACATGCATATAAGATGCACAAGTACCTGAACGTGAAGATTGAAGAATCTAGATGATAGGGGGAACTGACAACTGATACCTATAACACTTAAAATAGGTGCAACTTTTATTTATTACAAACAGAAGGGATATTTTAATGTTTACTGATGGTCCTTAAACTCGATTGCTTTTGGGCTAATATTGGAAGCAGACCTCAGTTTTGAAGGTTGCTAAGACCAATCACTTGCTTACATATATGAGCAGATGGAAGGTTGGTTAGGTTGCATTTATTTGAACTATTTTTTACTTGCAATAAGTTTAGGAGCAAATGTATAGAATAACAAAGTAGTGTGTATAAAGCATCTTATTCAATAATCCCATTGTTACATAACTTCACTTAAAACCATAAGTGGATGTTTGGTTTTAGGGTGAAGAACACCAGATTTACGTTTGCCCCCATGAAACATAATTTTAATATGTCGCCGACCGACCAGCCCACCAACCGTCATCACTGAAAAACACAACACGCGCCGGCCACATGCCTTTGTCTTTTTGACGCTTGTAGGCCATGCACCACCCTCTTGCTGTCGAATCTAAAATGATGTTTGGTTACTATCAAACAAAATTGATTCTGTCTTCAAACGTTATTCTATTAGAAGCTATAGAATTTACATTAGATTGAAAAATTTACACTAAATTTTATATCAAAGTAGCTTTCAAAATAAAAACATTTAAACATAAATCACTTCACTTCAAACTCAATTATAATCAAGTCAATTTTATAAAATCAATTTTATTCAAAATTATATTTATTAAACGCTCGTCCAAACGCACACAACATTAATTCAGCTTTTGACAACAATTATAAATATACTAATATTCTTATGCATGTCACAATTAAACTAGAAAGGAAATATGCAGTTAGAAATTCATTCTGATTAATGTGCAAGTTGGCCCTTAAATGGAGAACATTTTGGTTAGATGAATGCAAAGATTAGCGTATTTGGATTGGCATTGGGTTCATTGTCAACGCAAATGCAACGACGAACATGATTTTTCAACACCAATCTAGAGTGTCAGATTCACGTTGAAGTTGAACACAACATACAACACTTGACCGATGTCCATTTCTCGGTCCCAGATATCTCAAGGTTGATCATGTAATTAAATGATCTTAAAATCAAATGGCATTGACAGAAGAGTTTTCACTAGCAGTAAAACATGAGCTTCTTGATGTTTTCACTGAGTTTAGGTAGAGGTGCTGTCTTTGGAGGAGCAGCTCTGGATAATGTAGATGTGCTTCTGAACAAACCTAAGGACTCTGATCGCTCAAGGTAGAGTCTACCTCTGTATGCAGCTAAATGTGCATAATATGCAGGAGGAACCAAAGAAATTGGCTTGGTACACCTAACAAAAGTATAGCATAAATTGTAAACCAGCTTCTGCAGTTCATCAGAAGTAAACTGGTTTTCATCCCACAAGACATGGTAATGAGTTGGCCTGCTTGTTCCTTTCACACCCCAATGGCTGCATAGATAGAAATCAAATTCCTTTGGATGAGTAATCACAGAGTCAACCACAGTCCCTGGAGGAATATTCTCATACAAAAAATTGTTTTGAGTGGAAGACTGGTCAGTTTCAAGGGGAAACAACCTTGTGTGATGCCTCTTCTGCACAACAGCAAAAGTAATGAAAGGTTTATATCCAGGAAACCTTGAACATGCACATCTTATGGATTGCAGTTCCTCTTGGAGCACTTTGTGAAACTGAGTTTCACTAACCCCATCTCTGAAGAAAATTATTCTGTTGGGGAGTTTCTCTACTTCCTGATAAAAATCATCAAGCAATTCCCCCACCATTGCACCAAGATCCTGAATAATTTCTTGCCTATGTGTTTGAGACCTTATTCTTGAAATATATTTATTTGCTGTTGGCCAATTCATGCTACCAACAACAGCAGCAACAGATGGACTGAAATCATCAAGAGGATGAGGATGTGTCACATCAGCACCCATAAATATCACTGGCTCATCAATCTTAAAGAGGCGTGGTAATTGAGAAGGCAGTGAGTTGTAGAGGGCAACAGTGCATCCACCAACTTTGGCATTGATTTTGAGGGCCAAATTAGCCAAAAATTGTGAACTTAACTTGCTGAGATTTGCGTACAGGCAGCATTGGCTCACAACACCAACACTTGTCTCAGCAATTCGTTTCAAGTCTGCATACCCTTTGTGTTTCCTCTCCATGATACAAAAAAGAAGCTGGAGATTGTTTGAGGCTGTCCTCTGGATTTTCTTGAGCTTAGATTCCAAAAGGGTGACATTGTTGAGAACCTGGCTTGATTCAAACTGGGGACTAATAACTGTGTTCTTGTTAAGAAAAACGCCCAATTGTTCACACCTCTGAGATAGCTGGTCTATGAATCTGGGGATATTGGACTTCTGCTCAGGTGTGCCACCAAAACTTATTAGTGCCCACCTTTCAATTTTAGTTCCTTCAAAGACATGGCCATCCAGAAGGTTCCACTGGCGGTCATGACGAGAAGGTGTTAGGTTTCTCACATGACCTCCATCTCCAAGCTTTAGCTTGGGAGGGTGGAGAATTCTCCCAGTCAACCTTGTCATTTCTCTTGAGACTTGGAGTGTGAATTCTTTTTCCTGGTCACCACTGTCAAAAGGATTGCTTTTAAGGCATGAGAAACTAATACAAAAACAATTAAAATATGCAAAAACACAAAGAATACATAGAAGTAAATAAAGATCATACTAAATATTCAATAAGCAACAAAAATAAAACTACTTCAGTATCTTGTAGTTACCTGGTAGGCCCAACAGGTCCTCTCATGACTCCTTCAATGATGGCTTTTCGTTCTCCTGGTCTTTGGCATCCCATCTTGAGTATTCTTACGGTCTGATCATCGGACAGTTTCCCAAGGAATTTCTGGCCTTCACAGATCACACAAAGCTCCATAGGGAGATAACAAGGTTTACTCCTACTAATTTGCAAACATGGCAGTTTTCTGAATTGTATGTCATAGTTATAATGTTCTTTAAAGTAAGTTACAAGCCTCAGATTCTTTCCATCTCTGTCAGCAAACCAGAGATTTTCAGTAGCTTCCTCAGTTAGGCCGTAGACACGGTATCTCTGAACTGTTTCTCTGTGGCAAACAAAGACCCTGATATTCTTCAATGCCTTCTCCACTTCCTTCCTTTCTTCACTAGTTAATTGAGTTGTCTTCCTTTGCGAAAGGTCTCGAAGAAACTCAAGACGCTTTTGCAAGTATTGAATCACTCCTATGCTCTCATGGAAAGCAGTTACTGAGAAATCCACATTGAGAGCTAGTCCTTGTTGGGTTGGTCTAAGACTTTGAAAGAAGCCTCTCAATCCAACAGCTCCTCCACCAATATCTTTGCTTCTTCCCATTGTACTTGAGTAGAATGACCTCCCTACAGGTATACATTTCTCAGTTGGGCTTTCCCTCAGAACTACATCCAAAGCATGGAGATAATCCTGTGGAAGTGGAATCCAGTCATCACCTTCTTTGCTCAGGTAGTTAGTCAACTCCTTCCCATCAATCTTAGAGACTAGTTTGATATTTATGCGGAACAGTTTAAGCTGTTCATGCTTCTCTTTCAAGTCATGCATTTCTCCATAAGGAGATGTCAATTTGCTTGTGAGGATTGGGAGGCTTATGTAGAACTCAAGCTTATCATTTTGGAATTCAACTGGGCTGTAAAGATTCTTTCTCCCATCATAAGCCGGCATAGCACCCGAGAGTATATCAGAATTGTTATTTACCAATTTCTGTTTGATTTCTCTGGCAACTTCCTTGGAAGGATGAGGAGTAATTTCAACATTGTACTGATATATTTTTTGTGTTGAATCAAATTTTACCAGAAAGTGGTTGGCAAGGAGAGAGATCACAGAACCTTCTTTGCCACCAGAGTCTGGCCTCCTTGCAACAATTACTGCCTGTGGTTTCCTTGCAGGAATGAGCTTCTTCCCATCATCTGCTTTAAAGGATGCCTTAGTTTGGTGCTGAAGTTCCTTCGGAGCTGAATTTTGTGAAAAAAGATGGTGCATCATTTTTCCAATTTACTTTGTTGTATATATCAACTAGTAAGCTCAAATAACTAAGTATTGTTGCTCATTAGAGGGCTCCCTTTGTTTCCACAGAAAATGCAAAATTTCCTGAAAAGTTTTCAGTACATAAAATTTTCTAAAAATTATTATTACAAAATACTCTATTGTTTCTTTCTTTACAAAACATCTTTTATTAAAATATTTCTTTTGTTTGGATTATACAAACTTTTTATCATGCGCCACTATTAAAAGTAACTATTTATGATGTTTATGTATCACTTTTATTAATTACAAAAGCAAGGACTAATGTTAGGGAACTGTACATCTCCTATAAGTATGCCGTAATGTATATGCAAGCGTATTGAAACTATGCAGCAAAAGATTTTGAAAATGCCATTAGTAGCACTCCCAAGCAATTTAAGTTTGCATGGATATAGAGGAAAATTAAGTGAAGATTCAAGATTACTAATCTATTTAGGCCTTGACTTTTGTTTATAAAACAGTGGTCTACAAGCAAACCATTTTACAAATGACTGAAACAACCCTTGCACCTTTTCTGACATAGACTGACAGACACCAGAAAAAAAAAAAGAAAAAAAAAAGGGACCCCATGAACTGGGACAGGATAGTTAATAGGAAAATCCACCATCGGTATATGCTACTATATACTTCCAACAATTGACACATAACAAAAAGAAGAAAAAAAAGGAGATGGATGATAAAGTTTGATTTTTGACAAATTCAACATAGAAACATGAGGTTTTAATTGCGGCAAGTGGAACATTGATCTGAGATTTTCTCCCCCAACAAGACCTTACACTATCACATCAAATGCAGCAAAACTAATGCAAAATCTGGATCAAATCTAGCAAGATTGAACTTCTGAAATGTATAAATTACAATCCCAAATGCAATGTTTACAAAAAATATATATAAAAGGAGAAAGTGAAAGCAGAAATGGTTTCTTTGTGGTATTGCAGAAAGGAAATTTGGAAATTTTTTTCCTAGAAAACCAAACAAGCAAGCTTAAAGAACAGATTTTTAGTTTGTATGATAACAAAAAAAATGCAAGCAAAAGGGTGAATTTGAAAAGGGAAGGAAATAATGCTAGTAGTTCTATTACTTACCAGGAGCAAGTGTTGGTTCAGAGAGCTTGTTACCGGAGGAGGGAGAACTATTAAGTTTGCATGGAGGTTTGTGCAAATGGGTTATTGATTTGATGGTGTGGTTTTGAGGGAAGGGTGGAGTCAAAGGTAGTTGCTGCAGAGGTATAAGAGAAGGTAGAGGAAGAAGAGCTGGATAGTACCTCTGATACTTGTTCTGGTTGTTGCAGAAACCAAGCTGAGTTGAGTATTGTAGCAACTGTTGGTTGTGATTGTGATTGTGATTGTGATGATGATGATGATGATGATGATGAGAGTTGGTTCCATTCCTGAAGTTCCTTGTTTTGGTGTTGAGTTTCTGGTTAGCATTGGTGGACTCCTCTGTCTCTTCCATGACTTGATTGAGAGAGACAAAGATGGGTTTGGTTTGGTTTGGTTTGGTTTTTATGCTTTAACTACAAGTTTGAAGATATGTGAAGACAGAAACAACAGTTACCACAAGAGAGAGAGAGAGAAAGGGAAGAAGGAGAAGAGTGAAGGAAGGATGGTGGGAACTGAGAAGGAGATGAGGCAATATGGAACTTTTTGGGTCTTACCTCCTGGCGGTTTTTTTATGCACTGCTCTTTCAGATTGGTGGCATTAGGAAAAGGTTATGCTTCATACACATCATGAATATTCACATGGAAATTTTTTTTTTCCCTTAAAGACATGACATGTGTCATCTGTATAAATATTGTACATTAATCTGTGTAAATAAATATTAAAATTCATATTTTGAGAGAAAAAAACAATAGATTACATCCAAATTGAGTGGATTTAGATCCACTCCTGTTTAAAAAAATTAGGATACTATCCTGTTGGATAAAGAAAGTGAGAAATTTTGAAAAATATGACTAGTGAGTCCTATAACTAATCAAGTTGTGTCTATATCCCTCTAGTATATCATCATGTTACAAGAGAGGATCCATTTCCAAATTGAGGGTGAGTGTTTTTTTTTTTTGCATGAGTATAATTTTGATAAGTTGTGAACATAAAGATTTTTATATTGTCGATCAATTTCAAATCATTTTATATGTGATTTTTAAGGTAATTAATGTAAGGGTCGAATATTTTTTTTATTGATGTGATAATATATGATTGATTAAAAGTGTAAAAAATTTTACATTACAATATATTATATCCATTTCAATTTATCTCATTTGAGTAAGTGTATGTTTGGATTAGATACGAAAATTGATTATTTCAATACTTTATAGATAAATATACATGATTAGGGTCGGTTATATGATAGATCCGGATCCTCTGCAGGAAAACTACCATCTTTGTGACCGTTAAATTAATCTGACGGTTCATATTTGTTTGGAGAGAGAATGCAAGGAAAGTTTTACTACATAGGACCCATTTTGTTATAGAATGTAACACGGTCAAGGATCCTTAGGTGGACCACTTAGATTAGATATGAGTAAGCACTAAGCAGAGATAAATGACAAATTATAATTTGATCAAAAAAAAAAAAATGACAAATTATAAAGAATGGTTACTGTCTTAATAGAAGGTCAGTTCTTGATTAAACAATGTATATTTGCAACTCCATATATGACAGTATCATGTACCACCGAGCAGGGGGTGGGTGCTTAGGTACGTTGATGGCAATGGGGGTACGTGTTCGGAGGAGCGTGGCTTGGTGCGGTGATAGTTGGCAATGGACTAGTGGCTAGTGGCTTCAAGGTTGGGGATGGCTCGGTGGCCATAGGTGTGCCGGCAATGGATATGGTGGTTGGGTGGCTTTTGGCTGATAGGTCGAGGTGTTGCTGACCAGGGGTGTAGTATGGTGAAGGCTTCCTCCAATCTGGCTGAAATCAACATAATATAAATATTATTCTATTTTATGTTTTGAATTTTGATGTGTCTTATAAATATAATAATAGAATAATACTTTACTTTTTTTTTTTTAATGAGAGAATAATAATACTTTACTTGAGATTAAAAAACAATACAGTTGGTTTGGTTTAGATTCAGGAGAGGTCATAACTAATTCTGGGAGCAAAAGAAGGTCACTAGAAATGAAAGTTATACCTCTTGTGTTTGAGTGATAAAATCGTGGTGGATAGAATTGATTCTAGGGTTGGTAGAATTGATTTTGGCGAAAGCAAGAATTCTTAGCTTTTGGGTTGAATAAAATCAATTCTGGATGTGGGACCCACAAAATTCTTTATATTTACACATTAAAAGTTATTCTACTTTTATCATCCAACCGAAATCAATTCTTATGAACTCAATTTTAAAACATCATTGTCAAAGACAAATCAATTTTTTTAAACCCATTTTTTTTTAAAATCAATTATTCATAATCCATTCTATCACAATCCAAAACAAACGGACCCTTGGTGTGGAACTTATAACATGTTTGGGAAAGCTGAATTAATTGGATTTCAGTTGTTTTGAATGAAAAAAAACTGTTTTTGAAATAATCTTTCTTGTTTGGCACTTTGCTTGGGAGGCAAAAAACTGTTTTATGCCATCTAATTTGTTTTAGCTTAAAATTATTGTGATTTGATTATTTTTTATTCTCAAAACTATATTTCCTATTTACCCCTACAAAACTAACTTCCAAACAAATATTATTAAATAATTATACAAATAACTTTATACATTTTTTTCGTAATTTACTATGTAAAAATGAATTTTTTTCACCATCCAAACGACATAAATTATCTTAAAATCGTTTTTCAGCCAACATACTCAAACAAAAACAGATTCTGATTATAATCGATTATCACAACAATCGGTTATAAATGTAATCAATTATCAGCATAATTTTATTTTTTTCAGCTTTTCCAAACACACTCTTATCAGCTGCGAAAATTTGATTATTTCAATAATCAATTATTGTTATAATCGATTATAATAGAATCAGTTTTTTGTTTGGATGTGTTTGCTGAAAAAAATTATTTATATATAGTAAATTACTAAAAAGGATATGAAATTATTTATATAATTTAATAATATTTGTTTGGTAAGAGGATTGTTAATCTAACCGCTGTTTAAATAAGCTTCAAACTTTTAGCTTTTCTAAAAACAGAGTTTTTCTTTATTTCGTTTGGGTTGTGTAAAAAAATTATTTATATATAGTAAATTACTAAAAAGGATATGAAATTATTTATATAATTTAATAATATTTATTTGGTAGTTAGATTTGTAGGGATGAAATAAGAAGATTGTTAATCTAACAGCTTTTTAAATAAGCTTCAAACTTTTAGCTTTTCTAAAAACAGATTTTTTCTCATAAAAACAATTATTTTGAAATTTAATAAGTTGATCCAAACATACCAGCTTCTACTGAAAAACAATTTTTACTATAAAAACTAGCTGTAAATCTTACCCAAACACCCAGGATAGAATTGAAAAATCAGATTAAGTGCATGTTTAGTTTACAGTTATAAAATTACAAACGTACATTTAACACAAAATATTTATAGAATTTATTTAGGAAAAATATACATTTGAATCCCAAGAAACATTTGCAATCATAATCAAAACATATCATTCTCTTGTATCTCATTCCATTTGTGCGCAGAACATCACCTATGCGGAGAGGATAAATATATGTAAAAAATAAGATAGAATTAATATTATCATATCGTAAAAATTATACATATATTAAATAAGAATTCAATTGGAATGCATTAATAGTATATAGATTTTTTGTATAGTTAATCAATCATGAATTGTTATATCATTAAAAATAACTTACTTTTATAATAACTACCATAAAAGTTATGCATGGGATGAGGTATGATCGATTGCTATAAAGTAAAATGTTTATGAAGACGATGTATCAAAATGAAATTCGTTAAATAATATGGATTTAATTGATATATATTTTCGATATAAAGTTTTTTTATATTGTCAACCAATCATAAATTATCATATCATTAAAATGTTTGATCGCTATCATAACTACCTTAAAAGCCACACATAAAATGATTTAAGATTAGTTGATAGTATAAAAAACTTTACAATGATAGTGTCAAAATTAAAATCGAGTAATAATATGTGTAAAATATTATTTTGAGTAATTGTTATGCACTGTTAGTATAAAGTTTAGACATTGTTAATCAATCAGAAATCATGATATGAGCATAAGGTAGTTAGGATAAGAGTCAAACATTTTAGTTTATGTGATAATTTCTTATTGATTGATTATGTAAAAAATCTTTACACTGGTGTATCCCAATTAAATCCTACTCTAGCATTATATATATTTCCAAAAAAAAAAAAACTACTAGACTGGCAGGCACCCCTGAGTTGCCTTAAATGAGAGGATAAAATGGCAATCACAAGAGAGGTATTGTCTTTGCTCTTTATGCAGCTTGCAATCTGTCTGTCTGTACAAGAGTAGTAGATGATATTCTAGGGGCATTAAGTAATACCATCTTATATGGTCCCTGAATCACTGTCAAACAATTAAGACTGACCTTGCCTTTTCCTTTGAATATATAATATAATGGGTAAGTCAATCGAGGAGGGAGAGACCAAAGACCCCCTCAACCTCTCTTTTTTATTGGAACTTACATTTATGCTGAAGGTTTGGGCTTTCATCTTCCACATGGGTTCACATTTTGTCCCTCTTTAGCAGCATTTCACTGTGGTCTAAACATCTTCATCCCTGTGTTGTGTCACTATTGTTGTCAATTTTGTGCAGGCTTCAATCAATTTCGCACATTGAATTTACATGCAACTTGTCATGTATGAAGCACTGCTCTGCTGCTCATTTCGTTATCAGCACTCGGCTTCTTCCAAACCCCGTTCCCATGACAAAAGATAAATAAATGAAATTAAATAAATAAACTGAAGAAATATATTTAATATATGAGTAATTTTAGTAACATATTTATATTTAAATCACCTTATATGTACATAATTTTTACTGTTGGATTACTATATACTATCACTTTTACATCCCTTCAAGTGATAGTTACGTGTAACTAACCTTTTCGTTTTAGATAACTGGGACCATTTTTTCAAGCCCATAAAATTGCTCAAGGGGTGAAAAAAGGCACAGAAAATGAACATTTTGTATATTAGCTATTTCAATGTATTTAATTGTTAAACATAACTCCTGCTGTGGGGAACCTGATAATATTAAACCTCAAGCACGCGCGCAGCATATAGATCACAGAAGAGACTCATATAGTCTATGGATATGGTATTGTTTAATTGAGGATGTATTTGGGAACCCACTAAATTTTGATTAGTTAAATTTTGTGAATTTAGTTTTGATTAGAAATGAGTTTGTAGTAATTGATTTATATTTGAATACTATATATATTGCTAAAAGTAATTTTGGTAATAGGAGTATTATTTAAATTATTTCATTCAAATTAAATTATACATGCGTAATTACTCAATTGTGCTTCAATTTCATTTTATCATTTATCTTTCTATTAACTTTTTCAAAGGTAGCATTATAAGATTAGTAATTAAAAATTCAATGCGTTTTAACAAATAAAAAAGTAAAATAAAAAAGAACATTTCTTTTTCAACCGAGGTTTGGAGGCCGAACCTAATTAATACTAACATTTTTGGAGTTGTCAAATATATTTGAAAAAATTATATGTCAAATATTCATTAAGTAATTTTATGTTTAGAATTTCTGGTCTTAGAGACACATCATTTTTTGGTCCCCACTCAACTCCCTTGGACTTGTTCAGGTGCACTGCACTTAGTAATAGAAAACAAATTTAGGCTCGACAGGGCTAGCCTCTAGTCATATCCAGTGGCAAAGGAAGAATTTTCTTAAGGACTAGTTCTTAGAAATTCTTTCAACAAATAACATAGCTACTTTATGCTTCCTAGTATTCCTTTATAGTTCATTTTAATTATCCCATCTTCAAGCCTTACTTTTGCCTCATCTTTAGTCTACATGATCAGTGATGGTGGGATGCATGAAAAAGGGGCCATTCATGCACTTCGGAAGGTGGGTCTCTTAAGGGAAGACAATAGACAAACATCGGTCGAATGTGATGATGGGACAATATTATATGTGTGGAACCTTAAGATATGTTTAGTTTGAATCTGTACCACATAACTCCACTAATCAAAATTGGCTTTTGATGCTGTATACACTATCTTTTTATTATGATTTGCCTACATTAATTTACTGTTGTAAATCTAGTTTATATTCTCTTGATAAAAAAAATCTAGTTTATTTTTATGAATATCTAGTTTATATTCTTCTTTCATTCTTTTATAAATTATAATTATTAGATAGCATTTGGCCTTTTTTTTCTCAAAATGATTCGAAGTTTAATTCACAGTTCTACAGTTGCTATAAAACAGTCATTATCCTTTATTTTCTTTTTCTTTTTCAAAATCATATTAACAGTAATTATTGATCTTAAAGGGTGAGAATTGGTCAGGTGATTTGTGTGGGTTTTTATTATTTTCAGTCTATATAGGCCTGACTTATTTAGTAAATAAGTTAGGCTTAAACTTTTCGGAATATTTATTTAACCGAAGACCAAAATTTGAATTTTTTTTAAAAACCTATTGGACCTATTTATTTATCATTTATATATATAATTAAGAATTTTAAAAAATAATTTATTGATTATATATTAATATAACAAACACTTTATATAAAATATAAGAGTTTAATTGATATGAACTCACAGTATAATGTTTTTTACATTGTCAATCAATAAGAAATCATAGTGTAAATGACTTTTAAGATAATTAAGATAGAAGTCAATCATTATTATTAATATGATAATTTATGATTGATTGACAGTATAAAAACTTTTTACATTAACAATGAATATAAATTAAATTCAAAATATAATGTAAAAACTTTTAAATAGGTTTTTGAATTAGGCTAAATTTGTATATTTCTGCCTTAAAAACATCTATGATTCATATAATACAGATTGAGACTGACACATTGCAATATATATAATCGTTTAGGTAAAATATAGTCTGAAATAATTTATTTCCACCCTTACTTGCTGATATTAACTGAAATTTTTTATATGGACTAGGTTTAACAGAAATTAATTTTGTGTGAGAGACTCATGTAAGACCTAGAGTCCACAATCACGAAGTGAACTGGGTCCATTTATTTTTTTAATTATCAATTAAAGATAAAAATAATTTAACGTAATGCAGTTGAGAAGTTGAAAAGTGATATATACTTACTGAATTGAGAAGTGAAATTCATGGAGTATCTTTATTTTGCTTTGTCATTTGTTGTAGTATATATATGGCTGTTTGATTACTGCTGCATTTTTTTAAGATTTATTTTCTAGAAAAAGTTGTATTATTTGTCAAAAAAAAAAAAAGTTGTATTAGAATATTCATCCAAAAGTGATTTTCTATGCTGACTCTTACCTATTTGTTTTAGATTTTTGAAATGAAAACTTATGTTTAAGAATTCTGTAGATCAAAAGCTTATTATGTCTAATAGCTTTTAATTAAAAAAAAAAACTCAAAACTTGATTTTTTAACATTTGCGGTGAGAATATATATATATATATATAACATTAAGGAGAATGTTAATAAGTATCCTAATGACATTCGTTAAAAAAGCAAAAAAAAAAAAATTATTGAAAATTTGATATATTTAATATTTAAAGATGTGATATACTTAATTTTTCAATAAAAATTTACTTTTTTTATTTTCTTAAACATTACCCTTAAAGCACTAGTTAGTATTATCCTAAGATTAATTTTTAGTTGAAGGTTTGGGATATTAATTATTAAACACAGTTGATATTGGTTTCACATTTAAATGCGATACATAAATACATTTATTTCCGAATTAATATAATATATTTTGGCCAACTGAGGTTGGCACATCTGGTCAAGCCTTCCTCCCACACTCGCTGTGGCTTGGGTTAGATTCTCAGATCTCCCCTGTCGGTAAGCAATATGTAAATTCCATTATAAATCCTCATAGAGTTGGCGGTCTTCCTTAACCTTGCACGGGGGCGTGTATTCCTCTAATCTAAACTTTTTATTATCAAAATATATTATATATATATAATATTTTGGTTTTCATTCACACTTATATATATCCAAACATAACATTTTTTTTGTGCTCAAAAGTTTTGGTAAGTTGGGTCCTGCGGACATATCAGGGTCAGGGCAGGTCTCATGGCTCAAAGAAACACTTACAAAGATACTTACAGATTACCGACTAATGAGGTACTCCTCACATCAGCAAGGGGATTCGAACTAACGTCCAGAGGCGAAGGCAAGGGGTGTGGCCTCTATATGCCATGGCCACCCCCAACCTTTTTACATTTTAATTTATATTATATATAATTAAAATTTATAATAACTTTCACTGTAATATTTTTTATATTTATTAATAGTTTATTTATTAAAATGTAGAAAGTCTTTTGGTGATATCCACTTCTTTTATGTCTATCTTCATTTTCATATCTATATTTTTTCTAGATAAAAATAATTAAAAAAGAATCATTTTTTGTCCACTTTTTCTATGAATTTATCTATCGATAATTGATTATTGGATAAAACCTATGTACAATTTTTTGAGCGCATATGAGTCAACTTTTCAATTAAAATATCACATTTATAATAACTGTTATAAATATTATGTTTTTATTGATAGATTGTTACACATTTTACGTTTTTATTCAAGAATAGCACCACAAACGCTCAAATTAAAGAATTGTACTCAAATTTTGTCATAATTTATTTCCCTTAAAACTTCTTAGAAAAAATTGCATTTTGTGCTTGCAATGTTTTCTTCTTGGACTTTTACTAGAATAACCCTTTTTTTATTAAAACATTTAAATTTTTCTTTACTTATAAGTTATAAGCTATTTGGTTTTGACCTCCCTTAAATTAAAGTTCCCGCTCCGCCTCTGCTCACGTCTTTGTGGAATATGAGTTGTATTCTTATTTATTGGATCAACGTTTGTTATCAATCAATCATAAATTGACATATCACTATAAATGTTTGACTTTTATCCTATCTGCTTTAAAAGTTATTCAAATCATATGACTTTTTTATTATTGACAATGTATAAAGCTTTACACAGATAATATATACCAATTAAACTTATATTTTTTTTAGATGTTTGTATTTAGTAGTAACTGAAACTTTTTTTATATAAGATATGTTTGTGCAAAGTGAAATCGGACTCCCTTGCCATACTCAACAATTTTGAAAGCTTTAATTTATTGTTGTTGTACTTGTGATATGTCTGCCATGAAAGATACAGCATGAGGAATCCCTTTCCTTTTCATGGTTTTGTGCCTGCCATATATCTGTGCTTATTATCGCAAATTCCTAGAATCACCACACCATATACAAAATTCTTTTCTTTGTAGTTTGGAACTAAGATAAACTTTCAGTAATAGGAAAGCAATTAATTAATACACTCTTCCCTCTCATATATATATATATATATATATATATATAAGAAATATTTGACAAAATTATCAAAATTAAGAAAATATATTGGAATATGTTAATTTTATATAATACTCCTATAAATTTAAATTTTATTTCATAAATATTTTTTTATTAATTACTCATAATTCACTAATTTAATTATTTCTAATATTTTCTCTCATAATAAATAATAATTAAAATTTAACATTAAATACATTTAAAAGGTGGATCAATATTTCTTATAAATAAAAACACAAAAAAATACATTTTCGCTTATATAGGACCGGAGGGTGTACCTAATACCTATGCACCTGGAAACGTATTTCTTTTAATAAAATCAATCAGTGCCAGAAAGGCAAACATTGAAGTTTTTGACCTTTATTTCTAATTAAGCTGCAAGAATGTTGTTTATCACGAGGAGCTATTTACTTGTAGGGACAATTTTTTTGGGGGTGATCTTTGTTGTGACACTGTAAACTTAATTACTCTGTTATCTTTTGATGGTCTTTGTGGGTACTTTTATGTTAATATTATAGTTTAGGCTTCACCCCACAGCTAGTAAATTGGTAATCTAATATTTGATGCCATGCTTTGGAGAGTAAGAAAAGGGGTCTTCCTCTTCTTTTTCATTTTCAAATTTCCCCCCTTTTTTATTCCTTGATATCCTTTCAAGAAAACAAAAAGATTTATGCATTCCATCTTTTTGTCCTTTTATCCCCCATTTAAATACATCCAGCCAAACACAGTGAAGGGTGCCCTCTGCTTGGTGAGAAAGCTGAAAAATTAATAGGAAAGTTGAAAACAAATATAAAAGTTATTTTTTATTTTTACCTTCTAAATATTTAGTAAATAAATTAAAACTATTAATAATTACTGGGGATTTACAATTTGTATGTATTTTGTTATTTTAAGTAACTATGTGCTATGAAGTAGTTGATATCTCAAACCTTTAACAATTTAATTATGATTTCTATAATTCTAAAGCAAATACCAATACTCTATTTCATAGAGCAATATTTGATCAGATTATAGTAGCATGATACATATATGGATATAAGAACAAAATAATTCCAGAATGGCATCAAAGTGATTGAGAGCTCATTTTTGTTTTTACTTGTCACCTCTTATTCATTGCTCATGACATGTTTGAATACATTGGGCATAATTTGGTTTTGAAAAGGAGTCTTTGGAATCATAAACTTCCCTTGTGTTTTTTGTCGGCAAATGGATTCCAAAGAGGGCCAATTGTACAAATATCGATGTCAATAATTGATAGGTGAAATGGTATGTGCTGTTAAATTTTTTAATTTAACATATGGATTGTATTAATCAAATAATTAAAATATATTTACTAATTTAAATATCAGTTATGTAATTAATATTTTATTTTTATCATCATTAGCCAATTGGTAAAATCTGTAATTGGGTATCTTCTGAGAGTGACCCTATGATGGGCTGGGTCATTCTATTATTAACCCGTTGAGAGGTCCCTACTCTCTGCTGGTAGGTTAAATAGACTGCTTTCCCATTAGGTAGTTAGACTAACTGTACGCGCTTACCAGAAAAGAGAGCAGTTCGCCCCTCACACCATCTGATAAGGTTCATGGATTCTGCAATGCTCCAAGATACAGAGTTCTTATATTTTTTTGTTCTTCGATTACAATATAATATGCTGTAACTTGTATTCTATGTTGTTTTAGATATAGAAAACTATAGGTTTTCCTTCATTTGGTATCAGAGCTAAAATAGATACATGTTATGGCTGTTAATTGTTGAAATTAATTTGGGGTTTCTCTTCAACATCATCACACGATCAACATATCCAAATTTCACATTTTTTTGTCAACTGGATCGAGAGCATTTGGTATTTTATTGTTGCGGTTTTCATAACTAAAGTTTGTTTTTTTTCTTTCGATCTGAAATATTCCCTTATTCTTAAACGATTTCGAAAATTTATTGAGGGGTTATTTTTATGCATATGATTCGAATGACATACTGAAAATTTATGCGTTTTGGTTGAACGAACTAAGAGAATTTCTTCTCTCATTGTCGCGGGCCTTCTGTCCATAAACCCTAAATGCTTTCATCGAATTTCTTCCTGATTAAAAACCGAAAACGTGAAATTGTTTGAGGGCTTTTATAGATCGGACAATAACGAACAAAACCCATCATTTTGTTTCAAAAATGGTTGGCTAAAATCGGAGAACACATCGGGTCTGTAACGGGTCAAACCGACCCGTTTTCCAGCCAAACGGGTAAGGAAGAAGCTGTTCAGCTTCTGGGCGACGCCCAGTCGCAGGGCCCAGCGCGTGGCTGCGCGTGGGCCCACTTCCCGAGGCCCAAAAATTTTATTTTTTATTTTAAAATTATTTATTAAATATTTCTGGCACATGCTATTTTTTTGGAATTTTTTGGACACCCTTAAATATTTTATTTGGCTAAATCCGAAAATAATTCATTCATTTTAATACTATACTCTTGGATTCTGGGCTTGAAATTTTGTTGTGACTGTTCCTTACTCTGTTTATGATACCTTGATGCCTTATACTCTCTTTGCTAATGTGTCATATAGATGGAATCAAATTTAGAGCTTTGTGCAATTTTAGTTATGTGTATTCTATGTTGTATATATATAAATATATACATTTTCTTATTATATGTTTTAGCATGACTGTTGATATTTTGTATAGTTATAAACTCACCTATCGTGGGTATAATTATATAAAATTTGTGTTATTAAATAATTTATTAATGTTATATTAATAGTAATTATACCCTATCGGTGTATTATTATTGATGCAATTTGTTGCTATACAATGTATTATAGTTTTATGCTTATGTCAATTATGGTTTCAAGTACCCTATCAGTATTAGAAATTTTTGATGATATAAGTTTTGTACATTGTATTATTCTTCTTTTACATTTCTTTTTATTATGGTTCGGGACCCTTAGGCGGGATTATAATAAATAAGAAATTTGAATCAACGGTAAGTTTGGCTGTATATATATATGGAATCATATTATCTTGCAAATTCTTAATGATTCCTTATTGTTTTTATATCAGCCTCCTTCCCAAATTCTGTAAAAACTCTAAATGGGACAAATTATGAGGACTGGAAAGAGTCTCTGGATCTCTACTTGACTATTGCTGACTTGGATTTGGCCTTGAGGGAAGACAAGCCAGCAGCTCTTACAAATGAGTCTACTGCAGCTCAGAGGATTGCTTATGAAAAATGGGAACACTCTAATAGAGTGTGCCTGAAAGTGATGAAGTATACTATGGAGAAATCCATCAGGCAGAGTATCTCAGAGACTGATAATGCTAAGGAATATCATAAAGCTGTTGGGGAGAAATTCATGACCTTTGAGAAGGCTCAGAAAAGTCAGTATCTTTCCTTGTTTGATAAAACTAAATATGATGGGGTCAGTGGTGTGCGTGAGCATATCATGAAGTTGGTGCACACTTTAATCTACCGGGTCCTTGAATCTCTTCCTTCACAGTTTGATGTTATGAAGACCTCATACAATACTCAAAAGGCAGAGTTGCAATCATCTAGTCCACTGTCCACTCTGCCTTCTGAGTATTGTATGAGATCTTCATAACATCAAACTGTGAAGGAAGAGATTCAAGGACCCGGTAGATTAAAGTGCTCTCACCAATTTCAACTTTAAGAGATTTCAGTTTGTTGTAATAGTGCACCAACTTCATAATATGCTCACGCACACCACTGACCCCATCATATTTAGTTTTATCAAACAAGGAAAGATACTGACTTTTCTGAGCCTTCTCAAAGGTCATGAATTTTACAAAAAAATATGCTGTAACTTGTATTCTATGTTGTTTTAGATATTGAAAACTATAGGTTTTCCTTCATGTGCTCGTTAGGGGAATGGATTCTCTCCCATTCTTAATCAACTCTTATTTATTTTTTTTATATTCCAAAACTCTCCTTACTTTTGTCTTTTAAGGGTGAGATCCCCAACATTATTTTCTCATGTTGATTTTCAACATGAGAGGATCTTGATCCGCTGGTTAGGGATGTTTACGGATCGGTTTGGTTTGGATTTGCATGAAAAAAGTATCTGAACCAATCAAAATCAATTGGTTTGGATCGGTTGGATTCGGATCTGCAGATTTTTGCCAAGAAATCCAAACCAAACCAAACCGTTCAAGATCGAACGGGTTGGTTTGGTCAGGATCAGAGTGGACCCGAACTATATTAAAATTTTAAATTTATATAAAATATTAAAAATAAAAAAACTTAAATTAAATATACATATGAATATAAAAAAAGTAAATATACAAAATTTTAAAATTTGAATATATATATATATATATATATATATATATAAATATAGTAAATATAAAAATATATAAAATATTAAAATATCGTAATTGGTTCGGTTCGGATCAGATGGTTCGAGTTCAAAATCTTTGAATCCGAAAATCGAATCAATTATCATCGGGTTTGACTCGGATCCGAACACCAAAAGAAAGCGAACCAAACCAATTTAATTGATTCGAATCAGATCTTCGGATTTATCGGATCGATCCGAACCAATGAACACCTCTGGTGCTGGTTGTCATAAGTATCAGTTCACTTGCGCTGAGGTTTGAGTGCTCTAGCAAATTATTACATAAAAATCATCAAGATCTGTTTTATCAAACATTCAGTTCGTTATATAATTGATTTGGTTTATGGTTTTCCTAGCTACGTTTTTTTTCCTCCCTCTAAATGGTTTATTTAGTTGATTGAATAAACAATAAAGGATATGATCATGCTATGCTTCATACGTATTATGTTACCCCATTTCTTGATAATACATCTGCAAACTTTGTTTTTGTATTATAATAACGACCATAAATTCAGATCCAATCATACAAGGTGTTGTGGAGTACTCAAGAGTTTTTTTTGTTTGGGGGGGGGGGGGGGTGTTGAATAGGGCGTACAGAGGCCAAACCAACACTGGGAACAAACTACAACCATCCAAAGGTAGAAAGGTTAAGGTCGTAAATGACGCTATCTTGGCTTCCCAACTAGAAAAACAAAACTCAAATCATTATTTAAATTGAAATATAGTATGTATTAATGATCGTTAGATAGATAATACAGGAATGGGGATGCTTCAATTGCTCGGTTGGGGTGAAAATAGGTTAGGTTAGACTTTGACTAAATATGTTTAGGTATTTTTTTAAGAGTAGTGTTATTTGGCTTGAAAATTTTAAGGAACATGTTTTACGAAGTGTGTGAACCGATCGCAGGTGAGAGAAGAACGAAATCAAATGCTGACGGTTAATAAAATGCAGCTACATGACAAATAGTAAAATTTTGAATTCCTACGTTGATTTATGAATTCTTGTTCATACCAAACAACATTCTCCTTTTCTTCAAGTTGTTGGTCAGAGTATTACTTTTTATAAGCCTTTTTTGGACTCAGCAGGATTGACCTATTTATAAAAACATAAAGGTTAAAATAATATTTTGGTCCCTATACATGACACCGATTCTTCATTTAGTCCCTATACGTAAAAAGTTATTAAAAAGGTCCTCATACGTGTAATCGTTATCCATTTGGTCCCTCCCGTTATATTGTCGTCTTTAATGATCCGTTAATTACTACGTATAAGGACTAAATGAAGAATTTGTGCCACGTATAGGGACTAAATGAAGAATTTGTGTCATGTATAGGACCAGATTATTATTTTAACCTAAATTATTGCGTCCCTATACCTGGCACAAATTCTTCATTTAGTCACTATACGTGACATAAATTCTTCATTTAGTCCCTATACATAGTAGTTAACGGATCATTAGAGACGACAACATAACGGGAGGGACCAAATGGGTAACGATTGCAAGTATGAGGACCTTTTTAATAACTTTTTACGTATAGGGACTAAATGAAGAATCGGTGTCACGTATAGGAACCAAAATATTACTTTAACCAAACATAAAAGTTTGGTATGTTTTGAAAGTCTATCTAAATGTATATTATAGGCAAAATAGGTTGATTGGTCCTATATATTTATTTAAATTTTTACATTGGTTCCATAAGTTTTATTTTTTTCAAATTGGTCCGACACGTTATGATTCGTTTTCGCGTTAATCATTTCTGTCAATTTCGACTTTACAGCGTCAGATTAAAAGTCACGTGTCACACTAATATCATAGCCATGTCAGGTCAAATCTGAAGGCGTTAGGTCGAAATTGACAGAAATGACTAATGTGGAAACGGAATATAACGTGTAGGACCAATTTGAAAAAAAATAAAACTTATAGGACCGATGTAAAAATTTAAATAAACGTATAGGACCAATCAACCTATTTTGTCTATATTATACGAAGATCCCCGTATCGGTTAAGAAGCTTATACTTTTTTTAAAAAAATTAACTTGACATGACCAAGCCATAGCTATTGAAGGAGTCTTATGTGCAAGAACTGAACGGTGGCGGTGGAATGTGATCCAAGCTTTCTGGTCCTTGTCAGGAGTTGCGGTTTTGGTTTATAAACTGTGTACTGTTGTTTTCTCTTTGATGTATAGGGCCCGGGTTGGAAATAAGGGTCTTACAATAGTCTTTGATGATGTAGTAGGGTGTTTATTTTTAGAGCTAAGATTATGTAAACAGGGATGGTGTGAGTCTTTGTATGTTGTGGAAACTTGATGTATTTTGTTTCTGAATTCTAACTCCAATCATATGATAGGGTGCTTTCTCCTCAACCCTTCATAGAAGGTGCGGGTAATCACTTTGATGCTAGAGCTAGATCTATATCAATAAAACAGTACTCTAATTATCAGAGGAAAAAGGGAATTGGAGCTGTTTTTTTTTTGTGTGCGCGCAAAGCCATTCCCAACTGATAGTCGGAGACTGACCCTCAAGACGTAAAACTAAAGTTGTTTGATTGAGTTAATTAAAGGAGTTTTATCTTTCTTTCCCTAAAATATAGAGTTCCAATTAAGCACATGAGGGACGTGATTTAAGGTGACATAGACTTTAATTTTGACTATCTGCATTTCAATGAGAAAGATAATCTAGGTTGATGATAAAGTTAATCTGGTTACTTTTTGACATCTTAGGATATGAAGTTACAGAAAATATATATGTGGGGAGGTGAAGTTGATCCTAACTCCTAATTAGTATGATTATGTTGAACTTTATGACATGTGCAGTATCAAACAATTAATTAGGTATTGGATCTTGTTAATTGATATTCTAAGGGTATTGATTAAGAAATCAAGAAATAATAATAGTTTATTAAAAAATTACCAACTTTATTTTTCAATACATTAATTGCACATTTTCTCTAGAAAACCTTACCTTCTTGATTCCTTAGCATCTTCCCATGGAATATTTTATAAACCAAAGAGGCAAACATTAATGATGGCTTGGACTAACAAAATGACAATAATAATTATTCACTGAATCCCTTACACTGCGTTTGAATCGTAAGAAAGATCATGGAAAGAAAAAGGGTGGATAGAAAACACATTACTCAAGAATATTTCCACCGTTTAGTTTCAAAAGAAAGGGAAGGGGGGAGAGAAAAAAGAAGTGGGACCCACCTGTTTTGGTTCCCCTCAAAATGGACGGAAAAGTGAGGGGACAAATGGATGCTGCCCAAGGTGATTCTCACGCAAAAACAAATTTTTTTTATTTTTTAAATTATTATATAAGGATATTTTGTTAATTTCATAAATATATTTCTTCTTTCTTCTCACTTTCTATCCAACCCAACAAAGAAAGAGAAAAGTTTTGGTTTCCTTTCCTCTCATTTTCTCTTTTACCAAACAACTAAATAATCCTCTCATTTTCTACTTTTTTCTTTCCTCCCACTTTCTCCCTTACAACCAAACAAAGTGTTAGGATAAATACAAATAATGAAGAATGCTAATAAGTGCCTTAAAGACATTGATTAAAGAATCAAGAAAAGAAAGTTTTTATCGAAAATTGATATATTTAATATTTAAATGAGTGATATACTTAATCTTTTAATAAAAAATTTATTTTTCTAGAGTTCCTTAATGGATGCCATTAGAGTCCGTTAACATGGCCCATAAATAATTTATGAAACTGCATACTATTATAACTATACTTTATATTTTGTTTCTAAGGACACATTAATAATTTATGCAACTTATGTCTAGAGTAATCTATTTGATATCATTTAATAATTTAAAATAACCGTACATCGATATTGGAGCCATCATATTCCTAGATGGATATGTTTAAGAAAATGTCAATCAATGTGATTGAACCGAACCATATCGTTCTCTCACTGTTAGATTATAAAAATGAAGATGCTCGTTGCAATAAACACAGTATAATTAAATTCTAGTTGCCTTGTGGGTGATATTATTATCAAATATCTTTCCGTAAATTTATCAGAGTTATAATGATGGTGATTCTCCTATTTAACTATTTAAAGCATCCTTGATATCAATACCATTAAGTAATATCAAGTTATGAACCCTTATAAATCAATCATTAATATTAAGTGAACATACATAACAAATTATGAGTGTATCGGAATATGAATCATTGATTTTCTCATAAATAATCTATTCACTTTAAATGAGCTAAATCCTTATTTTAACTATTTTCATACAGAGAAATGTTATTTGTACATAAAAAATGGATAACAAAATTCGATAACAATTTCTACGGTTAACACAGTTCAAAACTGTGGTTAATAAAGTATTGGATTTGGTTAATCAATATATCAAGATGTCCACTACGCCAGATTATGCCTTTGAAAGCGCACATTCAATAGCGTTTTCTAGTGAAACGCTGTGTTTAATGATGCGGAGAATGTGCAATAGCGCTTCTCCTAGTAAGCGCTGTTAGATGAATGAGAATAGACAGCGCTTGATCAAGAAAGCTCTGTTAAAAGATTGATAAGAGAATAGACAGCGCTTTCTCAAGGAAGCGCTGTCTAATGTATAGGAATAAACCGCGCTTTTTGAAGGAAGCGCTGTCTAAGGTCACACTAAGACAGTGTTTCCTTTAGTAAGCGCTGTCTATTCTCCTTTACCCTTGCATTAAATTTTCATAACGTATACTTCCTCCTCGCGTGCTCACACAAAACACTCATGTACTGTTCATTCCCTCCTCCACGACCTAAGTTCAGACACCACTCATCCTCATCATTGCCACCATTCTCAAACCTTAACCTCCGCGAGAACCATCGCAAACACCATTAATTCGCAAACCACCGCGAGAACCACCTCTCATCAAGTGCATTGTTCGTGCGGCCTGCTCTTTGCCCAATGCGAGGACCATTGCGACACCACCTCTTCACCCAACGCGACAACCACTTTCTCTCTGAAAGCCCTCTTCTTCACTACAAGATCCTAGGTAACCCATCATTCCCTGCAACCCCCTCTTCACTGCAAACCCTCCTCTTCCCTGTAACCCCTTCATTTCCTGTATGCTGTAAAATTTGAATTTTTAAAATAGTAATATAGATTATCTTATTAGGCTGTTGAATTCTTGTATTTTACATTTTCAGCTTATATATTTGAATTAAATGATAAGAATGAGGACAACACCCCTGCTCTGATTTGGTTTTGTTAGCAAACGACATTGGTACAGAACAGAGAATTGGTAATACAGTGAAAAAAAATGCAATGTGTAGAAAGATTTTTTGTTATGGAATGTCTAATCCATCATAGCTCACTCGTGACACATTTTCAATACTGTCATAGGGATAGTTCTTGAGTTTTTTTAATCCATCATCTCCTACATTTGCCAAGAAGCAGACACTGTCATTTCCCTAGAGTTGATAATCATGAATTTGGCCCTTGTGGTGTTGGTTGTACTGTTGAGTAATTGTCAGGACCCAACATAGGCATCCCTGACCGGCCAGAATAGAACTCTGTTGTTCCATTCCCAAGGCCTTTCAAGAACGTGTAAGTCACATCATAACAAGATATATTGCACAACAAAGGTAAATATCAAAGTAAAAGATTATACCAAAAGAAAGCCAAAGGTGGCCCTGAATCAACAACAAGAGTTTTAAAAACAAAGCCCAAAAGAGTTTACAACTAGAATGAAGTTCAAAACTCCAATCGGCGGAGAAACCTCATATGACAATAAACCGAACCCCATAAGTGCATGAGCTCCCTGAAATGGTTCCACTCGCGGAGTACCTGAAGCTAAAACCAAAAGGGGGGATGAGTCCCAAAACTCAGTGAGGGTAAACAAAACATAACAAATAATGCAACACATACATACATGCATAATCATGCTATCATAATTAGACCGTATAATACTTTTCAATATATGAAAACCAATCTTAGCGATAACCATTCGCTGTTTTCTCAAGTTACCATTGAGCTAGATACTTGTGTATCCCCTTGGAGTTGTTTACTAAAGTCTCCCGCTCCGGCGGCCCCATTTATACCCCGGTCGGAATCCGCTAACCGGTAAGTGACCTCGGTCACTGCACAACATCCCTCCAAACTCCTAGGTTGTTCACTAGAGTCCCCTTCTCCGGCGGTCGCATTTATATCCCTGTCGTGTCCGCTGATCGGTCGGATACACCAAGTACTGCTCAATGTCCTCTTTTAATACGCATGCCATGTTCATGCAAAACAACTCACAATATGTCATGTGCACTATGTGCCTCAACATAGCTTACATAACCATTACAATGGTAATCAATAAATTCCATAATGATCTCAATCATAAATAAATGTAGATAGCATTATAGTCATTTCATTCGCAAATTAAGAGCATCTTACCAATCAGTTTCAACATTTGCTTTGTACACAAATACATAGTTGAGTCAATAAACTTTACCTTGGCATTTGTCAATAATTTCACGGTAAACCTTGTTCATCACAATAGGCATTCACTTCACATTCGAAGCATAAAACTCCATATACGTACAAAGTACAATAAACTCACAATTCAGTAAACACGTGAATAAAAAGGCCATTTCCCATAGACCATCATAAGCATAGAACACAACAATAATTCACATAACCATCTACTTCATTTTCACTTTATTACTTTCTTCACATTACTTGTGTACATTGACCGTCTTGACTAACGTTCTTTATCGTATTTTAGCACAGTTACTATAAGTAATGCTCATGACTATACTTTATTCTTTCCATAAGAACCAACTCAATTGTAAGGTAGAACCATTCTTAGATTCAACAAGAACATAAACATTTCTTATCCCACTCTAAACAAACACATTTGTTTAAATCTTGTTCCATATAATAATCTTACCATATAATAAACATTTCTCAAATCTTGTACCATATAATAATCCTACCACTACATCTGTTTAATTCACCATCAAATAACTCCATTCTAGTTTTCATATATTTCTCTTTATCCCTTTGTGTTTCGTAATCTCATATCCTATAAACATGGTCCGCAATCCTGTTCCTCTCCTTTTATATTATTATTTTACACCAACTAAAAATAGGTCGTGTACGACCTTCAAACAGATTCTCACATTCATCAATCATGCTCAAGATTATAAGACAACACAATTTATACTTCTCTTAATTACACATCTCTTAACCCTACTTATAATAGCATTAACACAACATCGCCATGTTATCTCTCAAATATTTCACCTTATTGTCGCGTTAAAGCTATTCTATCATATTTATATGTTCGACATCACATCAACTTATATGTTACCTCACACTATGCCACAAAGAACTTTAATGTATAGTTCATCAATTCTTAAAAATCACACCACCCATGTTCATACCTCTACATACATGTCAGTTCATGACAATTTCCCTTTTTCGCCAATTTCACCATAATCTTTTTTAACATGTTTTTAATAAACCTCCATTGATATATTAGTACCCCCACATTTAATTTACTTTGTTTACACTTATAGTAAGTCCTTACCTCTCTAAGAGCAGGAGTGGAGAAACATAGAAGCCAAATTAATCATTTTGTTGTCTGACACTGGCGCTCAGCGCAGGGTAAGTGGCGCTCAACGCAGAGGTCAAGTTTTCATTTCTTGCTCTCGGGTGCTCCAGCGCTCAGCGCTGGTTTTTGGGCGCTCAGCGTTGGTTATCAGTCCTTCTCTGTCATCCTAGCGCTCAGCGCTGGGTTACTGGCGCCCAGCGCTGGTGCGATTTCTGCAGAATCGCAGAAACGCGAATTCTGCAGAAATCCAACCATTTCAATGCACAAATAAGTCTCAAATACATAATGAAAGAGTTCAAAACTCCCTATCTAACATCATACTTGACTAATCAAACAAAGTTACTCATATATCAACAATATCAAACTGATTTGACACCAATTATGTCAAAACACACAATCTCATTACCTAAAATCCCAAATCATCATACCTCCGAATTTCCTCCAAAATTCATCATCAATCCAACCTTAAATTTAAACCTCTCACCTGATCTTTGCACATTTGTAGGAGAGAAAGATGATGGAGATGAATTCCTTGTGTCCGAAAACGTCAGAACCACGCCAAAATTCGTCCCTTGCTCTTGGATCGTCTCCTTCTCCCTCTTCTCTCCAAAGGGCTCCTCTAGTTTCTGCTAGGGTTGCTAATGATTGCTCACTCACCTTCCCAAACTATTTATTCTGTGCCGCTTTTACTAAATAACCCTTGGCCATAAGTTAACTCATAACTTACACTGAGGGTGAAAAGGGGAATACGTCCCTATCTTTATCATGACATCTTATTTAATTTTATATGAATTACTTAAGCACAATAATATATATATATATATATATATATATATATATATATATATATATATATATATTTTGATTTACACTCTACTAACATTCTCATGTTATAAATAATTAATAACATGGCAAAAATTACAACTTTTCCTCTCTCTTTTATATATATATATATATATATATATATATATATTATTGTGCTTCAAGGAAGCGCTATCTAATTATCTTTTAGACAGCGCTTCAGAATTGCTGCCTTTTCCTTCCAATCTACCACAACAGTTACATGAACAGCGCTTGTAAGCGCTGTTGTAGGCAAAAAATAAACGCTCTCTAATCCCTTTTCTATTGTAGTGTGTCGCAACTCCTTAACCATCAACTGAAATTCATTAACCACGATTTTGAATGTACGTCATTAACCACGATTTTCAGGTATTCAAATAACCAAAAAAATCGTAGGATAAATTATACACACTACATTAACCATTTTTGGGTTTGAATATGAACTTATTATACATACTGCGGCTCTGTTTGGCAACTCCAATAAACTAGCTTATAGCTTATTTGACTAACTTATAAGCTTGTTTTAGGGATGATAATGGGTAACAGATCCATAGGGTATCGGCAAAAATTACCATAATGGGTAGGGTAATTACTCGTTTAATGGGTATGGGTACGGGGGCGGGTAATTACCAGCAAAATTTTATGGGTATGAGTGTGGATACGGGTATTCTAGTACCCACCCCACTATATATATATATATAACCAAAAAAACTTATTACTTAATTAAGGTAAGATTTGCACGAAAACATACCAACAGCAAAACTCCACTTTAATTTTCTAACGAACCCGTCTCAAGCACTTGGATTGTTTGGGCTCTTAAAATAATTGTTGAGAAACCAACTAGGAGATAAAGCATACAATGGAGAGAGTGTTGGCACATAGCATTTGAAAAAGGGAGGGTTGAATGAAGTCCATTATCAAACTTTTGTGCAAAAGTATACTTTAACAACACAATAATAGAGAAAAGTAGATATCTATTGAAATTTTTAGATGACTAATGACTTAGAAGTAAATTAATTAAAGTCGAAAAAGCATGGATAAGTGGAAAATTTCACAAATGATTGATGATTATGAAGTAACTAAGCAACACAAAGAAATTCTAGATATTCAGAGTAAGAGATCTTATTTTGACAGTACAAATTTTTTATTTTGTTTTCAAATATCCACAAATTTCTTATATTAAAGTGCGAGTAATAGATGAGGGTACGAGTACTTAGGTACCCACCGGGTAAGGATACAGGTATTAAAGTTGTTATCCACGCGGATATGAGCCTGGGTACGAGTGTTTTTCTAAAATGCGGGTATGGGGACGGGTACTATAGTACCCTACCCATACCTGACCCATTGCTATCCCTAGCTTGTTTGACTGAAATAGAAGTGTTTGGTAAACAAGCTTATCCCATTAACTTATAGCTTTTCTTCATAAGCTATTTATTTAGCTTATGGTTTATATAGCTTATAGCTTATTGCCTTTTTCTCAAATTTACCCGCATTCATTTAATGAAATTCTCACTTTATTGTGTTTGTCATAAATATGTCATTTATGTCATTTAACATTTATAAGTTAGTTCAACAGCTAATTCTACCAAATACTTCAAATTCAATCAGCTCGCTTTTCAGCTATCAGTTATAAGCTTTCAGATAAAAATTAGCTTTATCAGCTATAAGCTAGCTTATTAGCCATAAGCTAGCTTATCAGTTATCTAAAAATCGTGGTTAATGACGTTCAAAATGATGATTAGTGAAATTCAATCAATGGTTAATAAATTGTGACACCTTAATATATTAACCAAATGCAATACTTTATTAATCAAATTTTTAAATTATATTAATCATGAAAATTATTATCGATTTTGTTGTCAAATTCTAATTATCAAATAATGAAACGGTTCCAAACACCTCATAACATTTTCGGATGAGACTTTCCAGACTTTTTTTTCATTTATATGTGATTTCTCAAAGGAACTGCTTTTACATACATATATCTCATATGCTTATTTAATAAAATTGAAATGTAGATATAGAGAAAATAAGCTAATTAAATTTAGTTATAATAAAATGATATAAACTAGCACACCAAAAACAAAATGATATAAACTGTACAAATATTGAATAAGATGTGTGCAATTATATTTTTAGCACTGTAGAGATAAAAATGAGCCAAGTTCAACTTCTCCTTTTCGTGCCATAATGTGATTACTGCCATCGTCTTGCTAGCACGATCATACTTCAATATCAAATCCTCCTCTTGGTTAAAATTTACTTCACTAACTCAAAATTACTATAATGACAAGTATTTGTAACACTTCGATAAAAAAAAAAAAAAAAGTATTTGTAACACCATACCATATAGCACGATCATAACTTTCAGCACCAATTTCATTTGTGCTAAAATTTTCTATGTGAAATAATTTTTTTTTATAAGCAAAAATATTATATTAAAGAGAATATAAGGGATACTCTAACCCATATATAATAAAGAAGAAAAAGTAGTATAAAATTAGAAGAGTCATCCCAATTATATTGATATCACAAATCCTAACAATCATCTGCAGTATACCATTAAAATTAAACAAATATTCAAGACAAAACCCACAGACCACCTAAACAGACCAGAACCAAGATAGAAGGGAAAAAGGTACAGCCTACAAGCAATCTAGCCCCCGACCAGTCACCAAAACATGAAAACAAAACATGAAAATAGATCAACAAATACAACCAGCCTCCCAAGAAAGCTTCCTCGGCATTCCATCCAAAAGACCATATTATCGCCAAGGTGCAACCTAAACTTTTTATATAAAGAGTAGCATACACAAGCATCACAATGGAAGTTGTCATCCCAACTAGGTTGGCACCAAAACTCTCATCTATCTTTTGTAGCACACTACCTATTTTATTAATGAATTAAAAAAAAAAAACAGAAACAAAAAACATGGGAGACATTATACCTTACCCATGAAAAAAACAAAACAATGAATCATATAAACCTATAATTAGGAAGACCTAGCCTAGTAAGACTAAAATCATCCATAATAAAGGTTGGAGCCAAATCACACCAAACAAAATCTTGTTGATGAATTCCATAACAAACAAGTTTATCCGCACATGCATTGCCTTCTCTGTATATGTTAGTTACTTGTAAAGAAACATGTTTAGAAATAAGCAAGCAATTGGACCATATGTTTGCAGCTTCCAAGGAAAAACTTCCATATTCTTGAATGCTTGAACTACTAATACAGAATCTGTTTCTATCCATAATCTAGTCCATCCTTTTCTACATGCTATTTCAATGGCATACATTGCTGCAGAAAGTTCTGCAACAATTGAAAAATCTTCACCAATGTTACTTGAAAAGCATCCTAAAATAGCAGCTCGATAATCCATAAAAATCCCATCACATGCAGCTATTCCTGGACTTCCTTTTGCTGCATCATCCAAATTACACTTTATCCAATTGCAAGGTGGAGGATGCCAAGTGACTTGCTTGTTTTTTGGAGCTTTTTTCGGGTGACCAGTAATATGGGATTTACAGAATATAACAAATTCTGAGATTGAATTGAACATAGTTCCATTAGATAGATTTCCAGATAGAGTGACAGCAGCAATCACCCTATTCTGAGCTTGCAATATTGACATACATCTATCTTCAAACCTTGACATATTTCTTGAGGACCATATTATCCAGAAAATGTGAATTACTGCAGAAACAACTACATCCTTCATCTGAGTGCTCCATGAATTGCGACAGATGTTTAAAATGCTTGAAACTGATGTTGTATCAATTAGAATTTGAAGAATAGAACCGAGCCAAAGCTAGAGAGACCTAGCATAATCACAATCTAGAAATAGATGTGCTAAATTCTCCTCTACCATTCCACACAAACTACACATTGAGACTCCCACATGACCCCTCAATTTCAAGTTTTCATTTGTTGGCAATTTACCTTGAAACAACCTCCAGACTAAAAATGATCTAGAAGGAGGAACATGTTTGAGACAACCCTTTCCTAGGAGGTCCCATTGGTGACCCCACTTATAATTATTAGCGTTATAGCGTAGCGTAGTAGTATAAAATTTGCGGAAATATTAAAATATACAATACATACTGATACCATAATAAAAGTATATATGCATAATAGTATTGGCTCCATCAGTAGAGCCTACAACACTGATACCAAATATAAAATACTTCAGAGTACGAAATAAATAAAAACTAAAAACATAACATCAGAACAAAATGCACTCCGACTTCATCTCTTGGCCCTCAAGGTCCCCCAGCATTGGGATCCGAGGCTCTCTCGCCGGCATCGGGCTCAACAGGTATTCCGTCAATCTCCTCTGGAAACTCCTCATCAGGGTCTTCTCGTACAGTCGAGAACAAAGAAATACAACATAGAAAAGTACAGGGGTCATACATGGGAAAAATAGCAATGTAAATAATATATATAGATAGCACACTCACAAATACGACAGTCACAACCAAACGACTTCCGAATAATTTTTCTCTTAACTACTGTCCCTCACACTTATGCAACTAACGACTATATCGACGCGATCACGACGCGACATCCACAACGGATCAAGTTGTCCCAATCATTACTATGCCACCCCCATAAAGGTAGGGTTCGGTCTAAAGCCCGCAGGCCCAAATCGTCTCATGGATACGACATATTCTCCCGCCCGCAGGCCAAGTCGGAATATTCGCCCGTCAACAACGCAACTTACGGTAACGACATGTTCCCCCGCCCGCAGGCTAGGTTGGAGCATTCGCCCGTTCGTTAACAACTCAACTTTCGGTAACGACATATCCCCCCGCCCGCAGGCTAGGTCGAGATATGCGCCCGTCCGTCTATAATTCGACTAACGAGCACGACCACCTCCCCGCAGGTAAGATCGAAATCGCCCTTACGTCAAACTAATCAGTACGACCATCTCCCCGCAGGTAAGATCGAAATCGCCCGTATACCAACACAGTGATGAATAATAACTATGCAACATGAATCTCACTGACTCATCTCAAGATTAACACTTAGTGCCTCAACCACGACTTATATGCAACCACGACCAACTTTCATCCGGTTCAACCGGGTATCAACTCACATCACAACAATAGCAGATCAACTATATCACTAGGTTGAGCACTACAACACACACACACACACACACACACACACACACACACATATATATATATATATATAACCTCGACTTTCTCACCACACATTCATCACCCGATTTATCAGAAATCGCTGCCTAGTTCTACTCAGACATCAGCAGTCACAACAGACATTAACAACAGCCAGAATATATATTCAACAGTAAAATCAGCTTACAAATAAATAACATTTAATCAGTTATAGCATATAATAGACGTCATACACACATATCACATATAATATATCAAATATCCAACCACAGCACAGACAACCTCAATATGCAGTAAAATCAACCTAACGGTCAAACGACCTCTGGTAGGGTTTGGGTCGCCCTACGCATATCAATATATATTATTTAAAGCTTGCCTCTCCGACGATATTGCGGTTCTTTCCCCCACCTGAGTGATTTTCCTGAGAGATTCTGAATGCGGCTCCACAGCAGTCAATCGAGTGCGCGATCGAGCGTTCGAGTCCTGTCAGATTCTATACAGTAAAACACAACCAGAAATTAAAATAATGAAACCATAAACTACCTAATCTTTAGGATTAACTACTGCACTTAATTAACTAAATAGGCTAGGGATATTGAAATTCTACCGACTCTTGGATCAATGACCCTTAAGCATACCTAATGCATAATCAATGATCAATTATCAAAGATTTGAACCAAAACCCCTTAAACCCACAATACACCCATTCGGCCCCTCTTTGATAAATAGGATAGAGATTTTATTTCATTACAAGCTCTTGGATTATGATAGTAGGGGATGATACTGGCTCATAGGAATTGGTTTGGTCTCAAAATGATTTTTCTAAAATTTTCTAGAGATTTTTGAAGTTTAGATCTAGAAATTGAAATTCATGAAAATAAATGGAGAAAATAAAGATTGAGAGGTCAAGGATGAAATCTATACCTTCTAGATGATAGAGGAGGATGAGAGGAGCAACTTTGCTTCACAAACCTTCTTGAAAAAGCTTGAGGAAGCTTGAGAAAAATGAGGTTGAAAATGGAGGAAGAAGAAAGAAGAAGAAGGAAGAAGAAGAAGAAGTTGGAGGGGATGAGGGAGAGAGGGCTGCACGAAATTATGGAGAGAGAGTGAGGCGAGTCATGAAAATTTAGATATTTTCATTTAAGGTAACTTAAGAGTTAAGAAAAGGGTGAAAAGGTAATTTAGTAAAAAGACCAAGGGCAATTTGGTCATTTCGCGTCCCGATATTTTGAAAATCCTCACGACACTTGTAGGAGTCCCCAAATGATTTATCATAGCTCTGGTATGAAAATCATTGGCTCAAGGTTCTCGAAAAACCCTAAGACAGCTCGAATTGTCTCCTAGAACGATTATCGGTCCGATTATAATATATTATTTTCATTTTCGAACATCAAGACGAACTTTTTTGAAAATATAGGAAACGTGATTCTAAGACTAACTGTCTCGTTCACGGGTCCAAATTAGGTCTCGATAGTAGTAAAGCACTACTCTGTCAAGGAAAAACGCAGATCAGACTCCGTCTGAGTTTTCGACCCAAAACTTAATCATAGCTTCCAACGATAGCGTAGAGCGTGATTATGGCCTCGGAATAATTTATTTAATTTTCTAGGCCCTCTAATAAAATAAAATTACTTAAATACTAGTTAAATAAAAAGATTAAGAAAATCGGGACGTTACAATGTTGCAGCCATAATTGCTTATTCCAGCTAGCTATGTTGGATAGTGGATGTAAATAAAGATAGGATTCCTTAAAAGAAAGTTGACCTGATGAAGAATCTGTCCATACAAGCTTATCATCACAAGGCACTAAAGGAATGTGTACCTTAGAAACAAAATAGCATAAAGAATATAATTTTGTTAAAGAATATCTGGAATACACCATGAACTATTTCTGATAAAATCAGCAACAGAAGCACAAAGAAACTGATGCAAGTGTGCAGGAATATTCAGTAAATTAACAACTGTATCAACAGACTATTTATCTATCCAAAAATTTGCATGCTTTCCATCACCAATTTGCCATGAAACATTATCCATAACTATAATGAGACATTTTCTTAATGAAGGCCAGATTGAGGAATTAACATGTGATTCAAAGGCTTAAGGTTCCTAAGGAATCTTGCTCTTAAGAAACAAGTCCACTAATCAGATGATGATACCAAATTCCAACCAAGTTTCAACATAGTTGCCTCATTGATTAACCTTATAGATCTCAAACCAAGTCCAACCTCTGAGATTGGAGAACACATCTTTTGCCATGCCACTGTAACATACTTTCTTTGGTGAATGTCTCCCAACCAAATGAAATTTCTAATCCAGCCATCAACTTGCTTTAGCAAAGCAGTAGGCCAAGAATAAATGTGAAAACTATAAGCTACCATACCATGAATGACTGACTTCACCAATTAAGCCCTCCCCATAATTGAAAGAAGAGAGCCTTTCCAATTAGAAAGCTTGATCTTAATTCTATCCACAATAGCTTGGAAGTGTCTATACTTCGGTTTTCCCTGAAAAAATGGAACTCCTAAATAAATAAGAGGAAAAATACCTGGAGGAAATCCCAGAAAGTTCCTTAATTATGCAATTCTTATGGCTGAAACAAAACCCGAGTAGAACCTGCATTTTTCCAGCCCAAGCAACTGTCCTGATGTCTCACCATACCTCTTGAAGAAGAAGCTCATAAGATTACTCAAATTCATCTTGGAGCCTTTGCAAAGGACTAAAATATCATCAGCATATAATATATGACTAGGAGTTGCAACATTTCTAAAACTGGACATATGCTGCAACTGTCCACTACTGATAAGCGGAGAAATTCTTCTACTTAAAACATCTTCAGCTAAACAAAAGAGCAAAGGTGAGAGAAGATCTCCTTGCCTCACTCCCCTTTTACATTTAAAGAACCCAACTGCATGGCCATTAACAGAAATAGATAGATTTGCAGAATTTAAAATCAGCTCAATCCAATGACAAAATTATGATCAAAGCCAAAAGCTTTCAAGACTCTTAAGAAGAAATCTACAATCTATAGTATCAAAAGCTTTTTTAATATCCAACTTGAGAGCTATATTACCTCCATGCTGCTTTTTATCCAGCATATTAATCGCTTCTGAAGCAAAGCACATGCAATCTGAGATATGCCTTCCTCTAATGAATCCTCTTTGTTCCTGAGAGATGATCTTTGGAGTTACAGTTGCAAGTCTGTCCGCTATTACTTCTGTGATAATCTTAAATTGAAAATTGGCAAGAGCAATTGGTTTATAGTTCTCTATTCTTTCTGCAACAGAAAACTTAGGAAGAAGAGCAACTATATTTGAATTCAAATTTGGAGAAATCCAACCTTGAGAAAAGAATTGAAGCACTGAGTTCAGAACATCTTGACAAATTATATCCCAGTAAGTATGATAAAAGCTTCCCCCAAATCCATCAGGAACAGGGGCACTTCCTCTATCAAGAGAAAATACTACAGCCTTGACTTCCTCCATTGATGGAACATTGGTGAGCATAATGTTGTCTGCTATTGAAACTAGAGAGGGAATTACTTGTTCAACCAATCCATTATCAATACAAGAATTATTCGAGGCATATAACTTGGTGTAGAACTCCAAAACATGACTTTCAATGTCATTAGGATCAATCAGAACATTATCTCTTGATTTTAAAATGGAAATTTGCTTTAAAGCATACCTAATTTTTGCCACTTTATGAAACAAAGCAGTATTTCTATCACCATGAGTTATCCAAGTCAACCTAGATTTCTCCTCCCATAGTGATTCCTGAAAGGCTAAGACTTTATTCAACTCAAGTTGAGCAGCCTCCTCTTGTGATTGCAAATAATCAGTGCAACCTAACATATCAATTTCTGCTTGAATTCTATCCACCTTAGGCATATCCTCTTCTACCTTTAAGTTCACATTCTTAAATACCAAAGTATTCCACTTCCTTATTTCCATCTTCAGATTTTTAAGCTTTTGAGAAAGAAGAAACATTGGGCAGCCATATACTGAGCTATTCCATACTTCTTGAACCAATCTTCTAAAATCTTCAAGTTCAGTCCACATATCATGAAACTTAAAAGATGAAGAATACGATTGAGCTCCTTTCTTTGAAATCAACAATAGAGGAAAATGATATGAATGACTCCTTGTGAGTGTACAGCATGCCACACTATCCCAAAAAGTTAACCATTCATCACTACATCTTGCCCTATCCAACCTTAATTCAGTAAGATCATTAGCACTCCTCTTATTTGACCAGGTAAATTCTGCTCCCGAATCAAAATGTGTGTCAAATTGCAAGAATTTTTCCATGCTTTAAATTCATCACAGTAAATTGCAAGAGGTAATCTCCCTCCACTTTTTTCATGTGCTCCAAGAATAGCATTATAGTCCCCAATAAAACACCATGGAGCAGAATAAACCTGTTGCAGATTGGCCAATTGGGGCCAGAGATCTCTTCTAATAATATAAGATGTTGATGCATATATAGATGGAAAAAAAAACCTGTTGTTGCTGCACCTCCACAGAAATAGATATATGTTGCTGAGCAATTGATAAAATCATAGGAGATAATGAAAATGAACAAATTCCCCACAGATTGGGAATCTCAGATCCCCTATCATTAACTGCAAAGACTTTAAGGTTCAATCTTTTCCAAAAAAAAGTAGGAATTTGATCAACAACAATTTTTGGCTCAGAGATGAATACCAAATCTGGTTTATGAACAACACAAAACTGTTCTAAAACTAATCTAGTATCGGGATTACCCATTCCCCTAGCATTCCAATAAATAACTTTCATATTAAAAAGCTAAGGATTGATCAGAACCTATCCTATATCGAGTATTATAGGATTCCATTTAAAGTTTGCTTTCTAGCTCTTTTTTGCTTCTTTTTCTGTGATTTTGAAAGAACTGGTGAGCGATTTTCCTCCGGAACAGCCTTCCCTGAAGTATTATCCCTACCTTCTTCTTCTGCAACATCACTCCAGAGTCTGCCCACTTGTCCAATATCATGAGCAACCTTTTCATTGATAAGTTGATCTTTTTCTTTACTTGGTATTGAATTAGGAACATAATTGCCTTCTTGATTGCCCTTTTTTTTTTGCAGTCAGCCAATGAATGGCCAATAACTATACACGAAGAAGAAAAGAGTGGCAACTTTTCATATTGAATAGAAACAAAGATGGCAAAACCTTCCCTTTCTACCAATACTTGATCATGTAACTTTTTTAAAAGATCAAGATCCACCAAGATTCTTGCAAAATGGCCATAAACTCTTTTGTTTGTTGCATCATCCAAAGAAAGTGGAGTTCCTATCCCTCCTGCAATCTCAAATAGGGTCTTTGGACGCTAATACTCCCGAGGCAGATCAAAGATTCGGACCCAACGGTACCATGTGCCATTGTCCGAGAGATTTCCATAAACTAGATAACTTGGAATGCAAGTCTTGAATCTTGATTGGAGTTTCCCCTTTTGACAGAATCTAATGATCATGGAGACTGTTTTGCAACTTTGAATCCCCAATCGATACTCATCTTTCGAGAATTTTAATGGAGATAGCTTCTCCTTTAAGGCATGGACGCTGAAGTTGGTTTAGAGAAAAATCAAAAGAATTGCTCAAAGCTTGCGCAAAAGTCTTCTTAGGTGGTGGAGAAGAAGAAGACAAAGGTGCAAGAGAACCAAGAAACTTCCAAAGGCAGATAGGAATTCTTGATGCCGAAGCCATATCCATGCAAACCCTATACTACCATGCAAAAAACAAACCTAGCAGAGCATCTTTCGATTCTTTGATACTATCACCGGTGCAACATAAACTGGCCTTAAAAGAAAAACAATATAAATAGGGTTATGGTTCTACGTACATTTATTTCTTGCTTATATTTGTGGTCTTTATTAATAGATTAAACTTCTTAGGAAAAAAATTTCTTCTAAAGTAAGGGTGTATATATTGTGTTAAGATCCTGACACATTTTATCAAATTAATAGTAGATATATTTTTACTTTGTTACTTCAAAGATAATTTGTCCCTGAAGGATAGTCCAGTTGGTATAAATTAGGACATGAATAAGTTTTAAGCAAGAGATGTAGGGCTCGATCTCTGTCACTAACAAATCCCCCTCCCCCTAACATATTAACCACTAACAATTTGTCGATAAAAAAATAAACTTCAAAGATAATTTCACTTTAGAGAAGTTTTATTTAACTTCTTATATCCTTTAAGATTAAATATTCTTTTTAGCACTCATTGCAAATAATTTTCCCTCAACTAGCCTAGTACGGTTAAATGTTCCCCTTACTGTTCTTTACCCCTCTTCACCTTCCCTTCCTTTAATTCTCCTTTTGACCATCTTCACATTCAAAAGGCTTAGTTTTGTTTTTGGTGTGTAGGAGAGCATATGCATATTATATATTTATAGAATTCGGGTAAACTCTTCAGTTGAGAGTGAGGTCTTTGAGGGGCCTCTATAATGCTTGTTGCTCTACCTTTCTGTGGTTTGTCTAGTTCACTTCTCTTTTTTATTTAAAAAACTTGAGAACTGTATAATAGTTTCCCATCATTTTCTAGGGGAGAGTTAAAGATATGTTTTATATGGGAAATTTTCCTTATGCAATGACTCAAACATAAACTGATATCTAACCATATATTGAAACTTATAGGCATGTAATCTTTAGTACAGCTCAAAATTATATACTATGAATTAAATAATCTGATACTCCAGTAGTATCTTAGACTTTACCACTTAAACTAAAAGCTCTTAAGCTAGAGAGATTTCATACTTGATCCACTTGAAGAATGGACTTTCCTAATTGCTCATCCAATATTAGGAAATGCATTAATTCGAAATGTAGATTTTGAATTTAGAAAAAGGAAAAATAAGGGGAAAGTATTTAGTGGAATTGGAAACCCATGTTGTGTAAACTCTCATGGACCCAAAGAAACATTTTAATTTGTTTGGATCGAAGAAAAGACAAAAGAGAAACAAAATCTAAAATTAAGATCTAAACACCTTTCTCTTCACTTCAAAGTTTTCAAATATGCTTTTTCTTTATGTTTTTGTTCCCCTTTCTTTCAATTCAAACAGAGGCAAGTTAATAATGGATGAATATCTGTTGTTGTATCATACTCTGTCCCCACCAATAATATCTTATCACATAAGTTAAAATTTTTTGTAATTTAAAACAGATAGAATATGTGACAAAATATGATTGGTAGAAACAAAATATAATACACCAAAATAGGACAACAAATCTTCATCTATGAATAATAATGATCTATCAACAGCAAGGGTTAAGTGGTGGTTACGTACACGGTTAAATGTTTAAATAGTTATGTCAATTTTTTAGCATAGATAGCAAAGGATATTTTTGCAAATTCTTTAGTTTTCACGTGGATGGCATATCGTTGCACACGGTTTGGTTGAGTAGATTTTGGGAGGAGGGAAGTGAAGAAGAGAAAAATAGGAGAGAAAAGTGGGTTTTATATTGTTTGGTAAAGGAGAGAAAAGTTTGGGTGGGACTCACCTAAAAAAATTGTCCTCCCTCCATTTGAGAAAACAAGGGAGAAAGGGGGAATAAAATGACAATGTTACCCTTTTGTTTTGAACTGTACAAATATGTTATTAGGGACAAATATGTCTTTACAAAAAAACTCAAATTTTCTTTCTCTTCTACTTTTCTCCTATTTCTTTCAATCCAAACAACCCAAAAATCTACTCATTTTTTACTCATTATCTCTTCTTTCTTTACCCAAACAAAACATTAATCGAAATGGAGAAGTAGATTAGTAGAGATGAGCAAAGTTACATAAAAAATTAGAATGATCTACCTTTTTTTAACTCCTCATATTTTCTATATTTCCTCCCCATTTTGGCACAAACTTTGCATCTCTTGTCCTCTATAAAAATGCATATCTTGAATTAGGTGTGTTTAAGACCCAACCTGTCTTACTCATATGTCCCAATCCAAAGTTAATTGAGACAAATTCAAGTTTTGGAAATTAGACCAAGTATGTGTTTAGGGTCAGATTCGGGTCATGCCATAGGTCATCCTAGACCGACTTGGTGTTACACATTATTCTAAAACTTTTTTATTTTTACCAGTTATGAATAATAGGACTTTTTGATTTAAATTAATAATTTTTACATAATATGATAATATATTTATATTGATATCATTTGTTTTGAATTTTACATTATAAGATATACATTAATTTTAATTTCTTACTTTTATAATTTTATATTTTAATTATATCTACATATTCTTTTTTGTGTGTGAGCTAATTATACATACATATTCTGTCGATCAGATTTTAACCTAATCATTCTTTTGGGCCATAAGCAGGTCTTGTTGAAACCCAAAAAAGGGATCTAATTAAAATATCAAGTCCAACTCAATTTAAGTTAAACTTATCCTATAAACACCTCACTTTCAACCTGCATTCGTCCCTTAATATGCTGGTCAACGATTAGGACCTTTGTTGTTGTGTGAGATTTTTCAGTTGGACAATCTTTCTTGATAGTAAATTTAGATTAGCTTTCGGCAACCTTTTGTCAAATTCACAAATCTCGGAGAAATCACTCTTTATCAGTCGTAAAAGGATATCTTTTACCATTCAAGTGCGGTGCACTATTTAATTTCGGTATAAAAGGATATCTTTTATTTGCACATCTCTATTTTTATATGTTTTGTTTTTAGAGTTTAATTGCTATACACTGTCAGTGTAAAGTTTTTTTACACTGACAACTAATCAAAAATCATGGTTGTGTGACTTTTAAGGTAGTTAGGATAAGAGTCAAACACTTTAGCTTATGTGACAAATTCTGATTGATTGTCTGTGTAAAAAATCTTTACACTGACAGTGTATACCAATTAAATCCTTGTTTTTATTTGGGTAGATGGAAAAATATTAATTATGAATAAATAAATTTACATAAAGTGTATTTGAAACAAGAGTAATAAGTTTGGACGGGTCAGTTTAATAAGGCGGTCAACACCAAGTTCCATATCTTTTGGTTTTATTTTTGAATTTTTTTTTTATCAAATTGTGGTTTTATTACTTTATGTGGATAATTCTAAAACTATATTTGTCACTTAACTTTTAAATATTAACTTAAAATAAATAGGTTATTATACAAAGTAAGCAAAAGTTTTTAGTTACCTTAAATGAGATGATGAGATCTAAAATCCGGTGCCAAAGAAAAGGTGTGCTCCAATGTTGGGTGCGTTTGGATTGGCGTTAGGTTTAACATCAACGATAATCCAATGCCAATGACACTCTAGATTGGTGTTGAAAAAATCAGGTTGGTTGTTGAATTTGCATTGGTGTTGAACTCATGTCAATCCCAAGCTCTCACTTCATTGATAGATATTTTATAATATTGTTGTTAGGTTAGTCACATTACAAAAAAACTCCAAACAAACATGTTTTTATACAAAATTCCCTACAAGTTGTCACGTAGTTATAATCGAATTTAAATGGCTCCAATTGAATTCAGTTTTGGTAGGGCTAATCAAATTCAGATACATCCATCGAGATAATACTTTGTGCAGGCCTTGTGCTAAAGGGGGCGTGCAACTGCAAACAAATATCATATAATCTTAACTATGTTGGCCTTGTCACTTTTGCTTATGAGGAGGGATAAAATCCCCAAGTTCACCATTTCAAAGAAAGTTTGAGATACTAGCTCTAATTTACATGTTTTATAACTGCATTTTTATTACCATGAATAACCAACGTTAGTCACAATTCGAGTTTCATCCTTTTTACCCTTGTTTCCTCACAAAGAATTCAACCATATTTAGCTTTAACTAGTGTTTGATTAGGTCATAAACAAATAGTTTTCACGGACAAGGAAAGTGCTATTTATTGCTTGTCTCAATCTTATTGGTATGCCTAATACAATTACAACCTTACAGGTTCAAAGCTTACAAGCCCAAAAATCAGAAGTATTCGAAAGGAAATGGTTATGATCAAAATTTTGTGGCAATAAGTAATTTATGTAATGCTATGGTATACATAGTCATAGTGAAATAATCGCATCATCTTTATGAATGTCTTTTGTACTCTTAAACCAGTTAATGACAGAAATGTATTTATGACTTTTGTTGGACAACTCTTGCATTTGTATATTGTCTTTTATGCTTTAGAGAGTATCTTATCCTATCCTTAGTTGTAATTTCCTTCTTTACAGTCTAATAATTTTTTCTATACAACAACCAAGCCTTTTCCCACAAGGTGAGGTTGGCTACATGGATAAAACGACGTCATAATATTTTATCATAAATCATGTCTATAGACAAACCATTTAAGAATTTTTTTCTATAAACAAAAGAAAAATCACACAAGCCTCATCTGTATCACATTTTAAACATGTCAAGCCAAACCTAAGATCAAGCGCCAGCCACAATATTGGACTTGAAGTTTACTATCTGTACCCAAAGGCATACAGGCACCCTCTGCACTACATTGCTTTGAAATATGAATCTTCCATCACATACAGGAAAGAGCCAACACAACTGGTCTAAATATGGAATAATATTGTGCCTCAGCATTAAGCTTAAGATATAAGAGGACTGTGAAGGCTGTCAATGTTTGATGAGTATTGACTTGTAAGCAAAGCAGGGTTTTTATAAGCATCTACTAAAGTGTCATAAAACTCTGTCATTGTAGCATCATTCTGGTTTTCCCTATCCTTCTTTATCAAACTCTGGAAACACAAGCCCAAGTCAAAGTCAGAGCTTACGGATAGAGGGCAACATGCAACAAATCTTCTGTTCTTTTATAGAGAATTGTTGCCTTCTCTTTTATGTTAGGGGGAAGATGTTGGAAAAAGACATGAAGACTTAACAGGTTATAGTCACTTTATGGATTTGAAATGTACCTCTGCAGAATATGCAACAAATATGGGTAGGAATCGTTTTCGGCAGTACTCGTTAAAGAGAAGCGTGAGGACGGGTAGAGGAAGCATCAAGGTGGATCCTAGAGAAAGTTTTTTCACTGCAAAGATTCCCACTGCAATGATGTGCATGAGTACTAGAGAGAATATCATCGAATTGTGCACAATAGGCCAAAATTTCCCTGCAGTTTCATACTTTGGTACATATACATTTATAAACTGCATGATAAGTAGGAGGAGAATCAGTATAAGCCATATCTAAACCAATTTTTAAGTGTCTCAGGTTTACATGGATAAAATTACTTCAACATTTTTAGATTCTAGAACCAACCAAAAGAAAATGATCTTTGTATAAAATCAGTGACCCGGTACGGCATTACTATTGGAAACTTCTACCAGGCAATCAAGATTATACTACTACTTACCCTTAACACTAGTCACAACCCAGGCACTCCCTGAAAAATAATGCATTTACATTAAGTTTACATTCAAATTCCAAACCATCTCGGACATCAATTATATATCTTCAATTGAACCCATTAAAACTCAGTGAAAGTTATGTCTTCTATATCATGTCATCACACAACTACCCCAAAGTGAATATTCACCTTTAGTAATAATTTTAAACTGCCTACTCCAACACTGCACCATATAGAATTGCAATTGGCAAAGCATGAGAACGACCAGTAAAAGTTATTTTTATGTAGTGCCAAATACTCTAGTTTCAAAGTTATCCTTTTGATCACCTAACATCCAAATTAAGATGTTAATTTTCCGATTAACCCTAAAAACATAATGAAGGTAATTTCATCAACAGTGAGTCACTAACCCAAGATATCAAAATGCAAGTTGTCTAGGTTTCTCCTCTTCAATCTGTTTTTCTGAACTTCGTTACATTTTAGAATGTCTACAAGCATCCAATTGACCTAACTCATGATATAGTTTCAATAACTAGTATACATCTCTAGCATGCCTCCTCACCTAAGGAATGGTTATATACATCTCTAGCATGCCTCCTCACCTAAGAGCCCTTTGGAATTGAAGCACAGATAATGTTCTCACTTTACTTGGTACTAAAGTTTAATTTAATTACAAGGAACCGGTGCAGCGAAGATAGAGCTTCTGATAGAGGCTTTGATATCATGTCAAAAAATAACTCAACCCAAAAGCTTAAGCCATTAGGTGGAGGCCCAGAAATGGTTCTATATCTTGAACACTTCCTATATTGGAAATATTTTTGTCAGGATTTCCAAAATAATACTTCTCCCTTCTTTTTATTGGCAGAAGCATGGTAGAAAGTCATTTATGGCATAAAATAAGCTGAGTAAACCAAAGACCCTTTTAGAAGTAGATTAACTTCAAATAAACAACATCCAAAGAAATGCTGACCTGGTTTCGATAAATGATGTATGCAAGACAAAGATAGACCAAGAGGAATGGTAAAATTAGCGGAGCTAGGAAGAAATATGTAATACCAAGAAGTCCAAAGAAAAGGACCCTTGGAATATCCCCGTGGTATGGAATAGATGGAACTTCAAATTCATTGTTTGGACTCGTGAAAGGCCTTCTTATCAAACTGAGAATGAGAGGAAATAGACGGAAGAGTTCTGATGACACACTTGTCCATCCTTGAGTGACAACATAAGCAATAAAAAATGATGCCTACAATCAAAGCAAAATTTATAGCATCAAGAACATAGAAACATAAAATTTAAAATTATAATTTGGTATATAGTTTTTAGACTTAAATTGTGATCATAAGGCATGGTCAAAGTGATAGATAGTATGAATAATGATGTGTACTCATATTAAGTTTTGGGAGGACATTTGGGTGGGGTATGTTTATTTTGTAGAGGATTTTCCTTGCTTATTATATCTTTTCACTACGCATAGCCGGAGCTTTATAGAACTAGGTTGCCCTTTATTATATCTTTCCACTTAACATACTTTGGCCATTAGTTACTTTTACTCTATCGAGATTCTTGAAATTGGGTACTGATAGGGACTGAATGATACTAGTATAATCTGGGAGACTTGCTCCTAGAAAATCAGAGGAAGTCCTCTGTGAATTACAAAAGCAAGAGTTGCAATACTGAAAGTATAGAGAAATCCTATGGGGTCCCAAACACCAAGAAGCACCCAACACCTAAACCTTCCAATTTTCTCTCAATACAAGCACAATCCCCCTAACAATCTTCACGTCCCTCATATCCCCTCCCCCTCATGATTCTTAATCATTCCTCTAATTCCCTCTCCATTCACAGCATGCCAGCTGTCCCCATGCATAACAGAATCCATTTTTGTCTCATTCTCTCCTTTTTCATTATCTTTCACGGCTCCCTCACCTTGGTTCGGCCCATTCTTTCTCAGCCCATATTTCTTTCTTTTGTATACCTGGGCTAAGGGTTTATCGGGTACTTTCGTTTTCGTAGAGATTTGAATGATAAAGAAACTAGTTAATTATAACCCGTTTTGGAAATCTTTCTTTCAGTTTCTAACTCAAACTCCTAACCTTCAAACATATCTTCCTGACAAACCCATTTGGAAATCCAAAGTTCCTTCTAAGCTATCTGACTTGTTGCAGATTCCCTATTTAGCATATTCCCTACTTCCTGTTAGAGGTTACTTTGGACGTTTGGGCCTCCGGGTATAGACCTTGAAGGCCTTTGTGTATTGTGGGCTGACTTGCTCGACCTGGTTCCTATCAGTTACCATTTTAGCCTCTATTTGGTGCTTAGCTGTGGTGGCTTCGAGTGAGTTGCTATCTTAGATATGCAGAGATTGGTCAGCTTTGCTATATTCTTAGTTTCCTCCTGTTCTCCTTATATAAACTTCTTGTTTTGGAGTATCTCTTGGCCTCTTCCTAGTTGTACTTCCCATCTTTTCTCTCTAATAAAATCTTTTTCTATCAAAAAATATTATGTGTAGTAAGAATACTAGGATTTATATTGTTTTAGGAGTGTTATTGGGTTGGGATTGCACTAGATACCATGAATAGCATAATTAAGGATGCGTTTATCAACACATCATGATCATATCATAATAATATCAATTTTCTCTCGTTTTCCATCAAATCCCTATAATTAAAACAGATAATAATTTTAATTATACCAGGAACAGACAAGAGGGGCAAATTAAATTGTAGGAGTCATCAGTTTATTTACTAAGATTAACTCGTGATTTGAAGATTTATGGCTTTGGTAATGTACAAACTTGGTTTTAAGGTTTTTTTATTAGAGTTACTTGGGACTAAGGTTTATACTTCTTACAATGGTAGAAACAGGAGTTCCAAGCGTTTGCCTATTCAATTGGATGATTAAATATTCAATTTATGAAAAATTTATCTTCTCTACTGCCCTTTTAATTTCCAGATTTCTCCTCACTGAAACTACAATAAGGTCTACATTTATCATCTTTGGTGCCTATAAAATCATCGACGTTTCAATTAGTGCTATTAAAAAAAGAAAAAGAAGATAGATTGAATGAGACATTTCTGAGTTGCTCCAAAAAAATTAGTAGCTATTCAAGGTAGCCCTCTACATATGAATATAGAAGCTCATACTTTTCAATGTTAAAGACTGCCCTTTTTTTCTTTGGGTAAATAACATGAAAGACTTCCGGAATAAATTAATTATGGAATTTAAATTAAGTTATAAGAAGTGTAGCAGAAGCTGTTTAAGAAAAAGTTAAGGAAAGTTATACTGTTAATTATGCTTTACATTGTTCGAAAATCATGATTAATGACGGAGGTACTTCTTTACATGAATGCTCAGACAACAGAAGATACGCTGAGATCAGATCGAAATATGGAACATAAAACATGGTTCAGTTCCACCCGCATGGTTAAGGCTGAACCATTATATTTTGTAGTCCTGAAAAATTATTTGGATGGAAGTTTCAAGAAACTTTACAATGGGGGAAAATGTTTTCTAACCTGCACAAAATTTTTTGTAGTCCTCAATAATATAAATTTCAGGAAACTTTACAATGGGGAGAAACATTGTCTAACCTGCGTCGGAACTGCAACTGCCAGCCTCCCAGGAATGCTCTTGACATCAAGGATGAGATTCAGCATAGATAGAACTGACCCAGAAAATACAGTTGCAAAAAAAACATTCCATATTGTGAACCACAGCACTTTATTAGTTGCACTCATTTCGATATTACTATGTGAGATGAATCCTTGGATGGAGGAAAGGAACTCCATGGCTGGAGGCACCGATTTCAGGAACAACTGAAGAATAAGGTTGGGAAGGTATCCTGTAATTACTTGACTGACAAATTTTCTGTAAGAGAAGTTTCACAAAAGGCTCAGATTTTGCATCAACAAATTGAAAAATAAAACATAAAGCTAACGCTAGCATGTCAACAAAATTAAGAAGATATAGCATCACAAGTAACCAAAAGGATAGTTAGAATGAATTTGCCTAGACAGGAAGAAAAAAAAAATCACATGCAGATATTTCACAAGACACAAAATGCTGCGACTGGAACATCCTAGCAGCAAGAAATTTCAACATCAAGTCAAGCTGGCAAAAGGTTCTACATCAACATCTACACTGATCTTCAAGTAACTATCATCCTTTATCAATTGCAAAAACCATACTTTACATCTACTGCTAATGTGTACTGAAAAAAAAAAAGGTTTTATCACAGGAGTTCCTATGCATGAAGGCAGCAAGCAAGCAATCTGATAGTCATACTCCTAAGTATAGACATCCATGAAATTTCTTTTTCAACCAATACATGGCACCATAGTTCTAATTTCTGAACACCTAATTGATATGTTAATTTGCTTCAAGCTTTAAACTCAATATACAGCTTCCTAGCTTCATCCATGAAATTTACTTTATGCTTTAAACTCAATATACAGCTTCTGATTTCTCATGTAACCCTTAAAGTTTTTCTTTTGAGGATAAACCCACAGGATAATGAGAGCAAGAGGGGAGGGAAAACAAGAGAAGCAAGATAGCAGGAAAAAAAAAAGAGAGAGTTTAGGCATTAACAAACAAATAAATAAATAAACCAAGTTAACTTACATGGTTAGAATACTTGTCAAGAAGGGAAACAAAGTTTTCAATTGATTCAGGTTGGAAAGCCCCTGTACTATTACAACAGGTATAAGGAACAAAATAGTGAAAAGAGTACTTGCAACTACAACCACCAACTTAGAGATCCATCTTTGCATGAATGACTCAGAGAAGAAAGGCCAGTAAATATCACGAGGTTCTGGAGCTAGCTCAGTAATCCACTGGGTGGGATTGACTGATTGCTGCAAATGGGAAGCGGTTGCAGCACCATAATGAGACCTGAAGAACACAAAGGCAGCTCGAGTCTCCTTGAATATTGAACAAGAATATTAATTAATAGGATGCACTTTATACCAACAGATATAAGAAAAATGCAAATAGTTAAAACAAGACTGAAACTACTTTTAAATATTTTATTTCTTTTTGGAAAAAGACCAGAAAGATCACCACATACTTCTCCTTCCAATGAAGCCTCCGACTGCTTCAATCTTACATTCTCCTTACTGCCCTCTAACTTCTTTTCATAATGCTTTATAAGATTACTTTTTTGTCCACAAAGTCTAAAACTAAGACCACGCTTATACTTTGGCTGAGTGGGATCTGATCGTAATTCTTTTATACAATTTTTTTGCTTCATTCTAGATTAAAGAAAATGAGTTGCATAATTCTTAAAATTGAAATAGAAATACAGTCTACCAAAGCAGTTAATTTGATCAACAACATGGCATCCACCTTATACATATAACTGGAAATATCATCGGGTTATCCGTAAAGCTGTTAAACTTAATAAATGATGCTCGAGCAGAGAATAGGATAACAATATATTACTATACAGATTTTGAGTATTATAATTGTTCGTAAAGGATATTATAATTGTCTCAAGGAATATCCTTTACGAACAATATGTTCTAATGGAATATCATATTTATATTTTAGACCATCTTCAAAAGTGAACCTCAACCACAGATTCATAACACTATGATGCGTATATTAAAAGAAATTGAGAAGGAAGGAAACAAACAAGAAAAACAAAAAATAATAACATTAGGTCATGTTAGTTTTAATCACTCCAAAATGGAAACCCAATAGGTATATTGTTTTACACACGATTCAGATCAATTGGCTACTGCTTACTAGTGAGTCCCAGTCATGTACAGTCAAAGGAAATATGCATGTCCATAGTGCATATAGATCGAGATTTTAGAGGGTGTGAAGAAATATGGCCATCCTCACTCTCTTATAACTTAGATGGTGCTCACTTAATCCTTTTTGTAGTGTAATAAGCAAAGTCCAATCTGGACAATATGACAATCATTTAGCAGCTGCAAAATTATGGAATTTTAGCATAGGGACTCATTTAGTACAAAAGCAAGCACTTTTAGGGTTGTATTCAAGTAATAAGAATTGAAGAAAGAGTTCCAAAAGGCTGTCATATGGTTGTGAAAGCAATATGAATTAACAGGCTGGTTAGCCTTCATACAAAGAAAATTGTCATTAGGTCAACTTAAAATCTTAATCAATAACTTCGGTACATTACTAAATCTGATATATAAAGGGATATATAAAGGCAAGAGAAAGACTGATGCATGACACACCAGCATCAAGTAAGCCTAAGTTTAAAGACCAAATGGCCTGAACATTCTTGTATACTTACAATTACAGGGCTGATTATAGTGAAATTTCACAGATCCAAATAGATTATAATTATTTAGGATTACTACTGACTAGGTGGTATTTAGACTTGGGATTATGTTATTAAGGTGTTTCAGGGTATTTTACTAATTTCCGTGTTTGTTCATGAGCCCTACCAAAGACTTGTTGGGTAACAAAACTATCTTGTGTTGTAAGTGTGGTTAGTCAGTTTCTACACAAGCTCCATGTGACAGTCATTGAGAGGCTGCAACCAAATCCTTAGCTATATCAAAGAAGCACCACAGCAAGGGTCTTCTCTTTGAAGACAAAGGCATACTTTGGTCATTGGCTTTACAGATGTAGATTGGGCCAACTCTCCCTCAGATAGGCATTTCACTTCAGGATACTGTGTTCTTATTGGCAGTAACTTAGTATCCTGGAAAAGTAAGAAACTGGAAAACACACGGTGGACCAGAAAGATCAAAAGAGAAAATCTATGGTTGAATGTAAGTGAAACGGACTAGTGTTATCTGTCATTATGTCTAACTTATGCAGTAATGTAAGTAGAGCTAATTATAACCTATAGTAACAGCTGTAGTACAACTACCATATATTAATAGTCTAGGCTACTTTTCACAACCAACATTTGTAAACTATACTCTTTGTGCTTGATGTGAACTCCTGGAAGAAGCAACACCGTTTTAAAGGGTTGAAAATTCCATGGTTGAGATGAAAAGGAGATTCCTATATCTTTTGTTGTTCACTTGAAGCTCCAATTTGACTTCTTTGTCAACCACAAATGATATATCTCAATGCTTAAATTTGAAATTAAAAGATGTAGAGAAATACACAAAGCCACAAAATTCTGCACCCCTTTAGAACACTAAAAATAAAGTTTCCAAGAAAGCGTAAAATATAGAGGAAACAATCAATCAACAAGAAAAGAAATTAAAATTTAACACAATCCTTACTAGAAAACTTCGGATTTTACTTGTACGACGAATAACCACATGTGATAGATATGTAGAAGGGTAGAGCTCTTTAAAGAAGTTCTCAACACTTTCACTGGTGCTGCTACTGGAGGAAGTGGGAATGCTGCGAACTAAAATTGTGAACTGATGAGGCTGAGGTCTGGATGAATAAAAATAAGAAATTCTTCTTGAAGATATGTGTTTATATTCCTGAAGAGTTAAATAATATTGAGAAATGAGTAAGTAGTTCAATCGTTGGCTCTTGCATAAGTTATATGTACTTCATTCAGTGCTTATAAAAAAAAAATGCACTTCATTCAATTAATGGAGAAGATTAAAAATAAAGGAACCCATTATCAAGCTCTGTAGAATTAAGAGATAAGTTAGTCTAGTATACCAGCAAAAGATATTTATATAATAAATGTCATCTTACAACACATATTTATATAATAAATGTCATCTTACAACACCAGAGTTGAGTCTGATGTAAAAGGCATAAAACTACGGGGATTGCTGAAGTAGTTAAACAAAATATTTCCTTAAGCTATGAGTGCATGTACTTACATAAAAAAGTAGTAAGCATATGAATCCAGTGACTATATATACAGCACAGAAGTGGACCCACAACCTGAAATAAAAATCATAAAGAATAACAATCTCATACAGATTCTAATACCATAATGAGGCAGTAAAGAAAGATAAATGCTGAAAAGAAAATCTCCCACAGCTGAATAAGTCCTCTAAACACAGCTCAATTAAAACAATAAAACCTCGAGGTAGTATTCACCATTTAGAGCCACTGTTTACATTTGATATGGTAAAAACATCCAAGGAGTTATTGGTGAAGTCAGCAACATCAACATCCTGTAGCTGATTTCCCCAGCAGTTTATTGGAAGAAGCACTAGGGTCCCAATAATCGCAGTAAAAGTAAATATTTTCAAACTGCATCAAAGAAAATATAGAAACTTAGTCGAGATGCTTAATTTGCTGCTTCCTTTTTGTTTTGGGAGGGGTGGAGGATATGGAAAGGGGTCATGCACAAACTCACAAAACCATGAAAGTCATGTCACTACTATCCCCTAATGAAGGGAAACAAAAACCTGAAGGTTATGATGCGCATAAACACCACAACATCTAATCCTGATAATGATAACAGTTCCTCTTCAGAAAGCCTCCAGGCTTGTGCAACCCAACCTGGAGAAGGTATCAGTCTTTCTAAGTTGAAATTACTTCTCCTCTTAGAAGTCCCGTCAGCCAGAAGGCGAGGCATGTAAACTTCATAGTTGCTGGGTTGTTTCCTCAATATAGAATACAGTGTGAAGAATAACACACACAGAGCAGTATTGATCCCAACAGATGTCAGAAGAGCAGACACAATCATGTTTTTCCGAGGAAATCTCTCAGGAACCCAGAAATTTTATGACTTAGCTACTGCAAAAAAGATAAGCGGTAGGAAAACAAAATCAAATTTTTTTTATGTTTGAGTTCATGTTCATCATGTGCACAAAACACAATAAGACCAATAAAATGAAGCAAATTTTGGAAATAAATAACTAACTGGGTGTTCAAACTCTTCATGAGATAATTTGATTATAAATAAAACTATATCCGAGGTTCAGTTTCCTATATTAAACCACCAAGGAAACAATTGAAGGCACATACAATGCTACACAGACACACAATTGATTGCCTAAAAGAGATGTTTGACAAGCAGTGAATTGAAAAACCCAGATTCAGAAACTCTAAAAGTATAAAACTTATTTCACAATATGATTGTTGCTTTCGGTCAAAACCCAAAGGTGAACAGTGAACATAGTTGGACAGGACAGCTATATTGGAATACTATGTGACCATATTTTGCTATGTTGAGTAGAAAGTAAGAAGGCCCAGAAGCTGAAAACACGATTACCAGTTCCTCGTGTACTATGTATTATGTAGCTTTGACAATTGACAAGAAGAGAAGAGAAGAGAAGAGAAGAGAAAACAAGAGTTTTACTGTCCAAAAAAAAAAAAAAACAGGATACATCCAACTGTTCCAAAACTTCCATTGTCATAAAATGGTATAGGTGTCAATGGATTACCGGTTGAACAATTTTTTCAGTTTTTTTACAAATATAGACCTTTAAATATTAATATTTGCAAATTTGTCCTGTTAGCAAAAAACTCAATTCATTATTATCTTCTCCTTCACTTCACCCGGGTAAACCCCCCCCCCCCCCCCCCCAAATCAATGATGGTTTGTGCACTTTCTTTCTTCTTTTTCAATTCAATCGTCTCCCTCATCCTCGTTCCAAGACTCCAGCAAATAAGGACAAGAAGAAACAACACGAACCCTTATACAAGCGGTTACTCCGTCTCTGTTGCGAGACGCTTCCTCTTCTCCATATATCTGCAAGTTTCAACATAGGATCCATATATTGCGCTCACCGTCTCGCTTCTCTGCTTTTGGCACTCCGTCGCTTCTCTGCTCTCCGCCACCACCGCCGCCGTCGTGACCCGGTCTGGTTCTGTGGTGGCGGTAGGATGCAGGCCGGTGGGGTGGGGGTGGCGACAGTTTGGTTCTGGGGTGGGGATGATGACGTTTTTGTTAAATTGGATTTTTGGACTAATTTGCAAATATTAATATTTGAGGGATTATTTTTGTAAACATCCAAAATTTATTATTTCAAATAAAAAAATTGAGTACTTTATACACCCATTCAGATTCAAATTTGATACACTCTAAAAAGGCGTCTATCTTTTTGGTATAAGGTGCCTGCCACCTTGAAGTCGGGATGGTAATAGGTTGGCGTCTATCAGGATGTCACTAATCATCGGTTGGAAGGGAATAATCGGTTGGAAGGAAAGGGTTTTTTTAAATATTTATTGTTGGGTTCATTTTTTAGGAGGAGATATTTTGGAGAATAAAATTTTTTTTTATTTAATTTTGGCTTCCCTCCAAAATTGGAAGCATTTGGAAGGGAGGCGAGGGGATTTAAAACATTTTGAATGGAATGATTAAAATATCCTTAGTTATGTATTTTAAAATCTAAAATTATAAGCGTATAAAAATAAGTTAGTTTCAAAATATCTTCTCTCCCCTTATGAACCAAACACAAATAGTGTTACTTTCGCCCCTTCATTAAAATCCCTCCTCTCCTCCCCCTCTCAATCAAACACAATAGCTAAATAAAATCCCTTAACTCCCCTTCCGTTAAAATCCCCTCTCCCCTAATTTGAACCAAACACACCCTAATAATTAGTCTTATAGCATCTTTAGTAAGAGTTCCTTAAGGGTTGCTTACAGATTCCCTTAAGAATAAAATATTATCATAACATGTCACATGTGATTTTGAGTTCCATAAATTTAAAATGAGTTTTTTGTCTAAGGAACCCGAAAAAAGGGAGATCCATAGCATATATATATATATATATATATATATATATATATATATATATATATATATATATATATATATTGCATTTGATAGTGTAAAGGTGGGAAAAGGAATATGAAATGTTTTTTTTTAATCAAAGTGACATGCAAAAACATCACAATGTTAAACTGTCATCTCAATTAGGTTGGCACCATAGCTAGCACCAATCATCTGCAGCACACCACAAAATTTATTAAAAAAAATTGAAGAATACAAAAAAAATTCATGGGAGGACATAAACCAAAACCCATTAAAAGAACTATTTGAATATATAGTTTGGAAGTCCTAACCTATTACGGAAGAACTCTTCACTAATAAAAGATGGAATAGTATCCCACCAAAAGAACCCAAAAATGGAAGTTCCATGCGAAGCAATTTTATCCGCACAATGGTTGCCTTCACGAAAAATATGAGATATATTGAATCTCATTTTTTGGGTCAAATGCAAACAATTTAACCACTTATTTCTAAGCTTCCAAGGAACAATGTCTACAGAAGAAAATGCTTGAACCACAAGAGAAGAGTCACACTCCAACCATAGTTTATGCCAACCTTTCTTATAAGCAACTTCAATTGCTATCATAGCACCCATCAATTCTGCATGAAGAGCATAGGAGATACCCAAATTTGCAACAAAACACCCTAAGGAAGCTGCAGTGATCTCTGAAAATACCACCACAAGCTGCCTGCCCTGGATCACCTTTAGCCAAACCATCAGAATTGCACTTGATCCAATGACAAGCTGGAGGATACCATATGATTTGCTTGATCAAAGGAGCCTGCCTTGGCTTAGCCGCAACTGAAAAATTCTTAAGAACAAGAAGATCATTTATAGAATTTGACATATTACCCGAACTGGAATGGCCAACAAGAGAAACATTGGCAATAATCATGCTTATAGCAGACTTAATTTCAATATACTTGTTATCAAGTCTGATCTTATTTCTACAAAACCACATGACCCAAATTATGTTAATAATCCCAGCAGAAACCACATCCTTAACTTGAGAAGACCACTGCTTATCACAAAGGGAAAGAATATGCTGCAAAGATGAGGAATATGAACAATAGCATTACCAAACCAACTCCATAGATGCCTAGCAAATGAACAATCACAAAAAATATGTTGAATTGAATCACCTGCATTATAACAAAGACTGTATACTGATACACACACAACCTCTCTTCCAAAGATTATCATCAGTTGGTAATTTATTATGCAAACTCCTCCATACAACTAGAGACTTTGAAGGAGGAATAGAATTGCTCCAAATTTTCCTATACCAAGGAATACTATTACCAACAGGTTTAAAAAACAAGTAAGCATCCTTGAAGGACAATAAACCTGAATCATTTTTATTCCACATTTGCGGATCTTTACAAGGAAGATGAGGAATAACAATTGAAATAGACAGATGCAAACACTAGAAGGGGAGTTGAATGGTGTTTGACAAATTTATGCAGAATTTAGAAATTTTTTTGCAAGCACAGACGGGTGATAGTAGACGAGTAAACTTAGACAGGTTAATCAGACTAATAACTCGTCTGAAGGTTTTCACAGAAAACACACAATCATGCAAGATGAAAATAGATTTGATAAACACAATTATAAACCCCTTTAGTTAGATGATAGTTAAGATAAATAATTAAACTAAAGAGTTAGGGGAAAGAGAGAGATCACTCAGCAGGTTTTATCCTGGTTCACCCCTTAACAATGAGGCTACGTCCAGTCCTTGGCAGCACCAAGTTTTCTTACTATAACTGATTTAGGTTACAGGACAGACAAGTATTATTTTCACACCTAGCCTCTTCAGGCTCTAGACGAGTATTGTTTTCACACCTAGCCTCTCCAGGCTCCAGACAAGTATTGTTTGCACATCTAACCTCTTCAGGCTCAGATGGGTATTGTTTGAGAGAAGTTGTAAAATAAATTACAATTTGCAAGTCTTTCACAAGCACTCAGAAGACTGTATTAAATGTGAAGTTCAAAAAGACTGCGTAATAACTTCAAATGATTGAAGAATAAATAATGAAAGAATGAAGATTAAATGCGCAGAGTAATTGCTCTTTGATTGCTTTGTTCGTTTTCTTCTCTGCTTGAATCTTCAAAGTCTTCTTCATTAAATAGGCTTCAAGATTTTAAAGCGTTAAACACAATGTTTGAAAGTTTGGCCTTTTGCAGATCTTTAATAAATGCAATAGAGTCGTTCTGGTCAGCTATTAAAACATAGGGAACTTCGCTTGTTCTCTTTCATCAGACTGATAAAGACTTCTGATACACCTTTGGTCTCAGCAAGTCTGTATACGTGCCTTTTGTTTGCAGAGGGAAGACTTTCCCTTTTGGTGTAAGATGCAGTTGTGTTTAGGTAAAACACTTTGCTGAAATTTCTTATCAGAGACAAGACAGCTTTCATCCAATGTATTCTTTAACGTTAGTCACCAGACGGGTGAGTAACTTCATTAGACGGGTGAACTTCTCCTAGTTCAGACGAGTGTATTTTCCATTGTTCAGACGAGAGAACCTTAGCTAGTTCAGATGAGTGAACTTTATCTTAGTTCAGACGAGTGAGCTTTAGTTAGTTCAGACGTGTGAACTTAAGTTAGTTCAGATGGGTGAACTTATCCAAGTTCAGATGGGTGAACTTATCCAAGTTCAGACGAGTGAACAGTTCATATAGACACTTAGTGTTTTAATCTGCACACTAAGTAGACGAGTTAAATATCACATACGGGTTCAATTAAATCATTGAATAACTGTTTTACTCTCATCAAAACTATGGTAAATGCACATCAGACATTTGGAGACTCAACAACAATCTGCTCACAATCAGAGGAAATATCAGGAAATTTCTGCAGCAGAACCTCAGGAATGCATAAGGAACCATCCTTTATAAAATCCTTCACTGTAGCTTTTAGATGCATATGAATATTACCTGGAATGTTCATAAAATCCACTAAAGGTTGAGAAAGCCAAGGATCTTTTCAAAAATTAATATCAGCACCATTCCCTACTTGCCAAGATATATTTTGCATCACAATTGGAAAATAATCCTTCAGACCCGACAAAATTGAAGACTGAACATGATAGGATATAGGTAAATTGTTCCTGAGAACTCTAACTTTAAGAAAGCAAGACCATTGAGAGTTAGAAGTTACTAAATCCCAACATAATTTCAACATTGCAGCCTTGTTAATGTCCCTAAGAGATCTCACACCTAGTTCACCTTCAGAAATTGGACTACACACTTTATGCCATCCAACCGTAACCAACTTCTTAGTATTTATATCACCTGACCAGATGAAGTTCTTCAACCATTTATCTATCATCTTGATTAAACTCACAGGCCAAGCATAAACCATGAAACTGTATATTAACATACCATGAACCACTGATTTTACCAATTGCACTCTTCCAGAAATTGAGAGCAGAGAAGCCTTCCAAGATGCTAGTTTATTTCTGGTCCTGTCTGCAATAGGCATAAGATGTTGCTTCCGAGGTTTTGCTTTGAAAATAAGAACTCCCAAATAAGAGAAAGGGAACTTGCCAAATGAAAAACCAATTGTGGCAGCAATAGAAGAAATTCTTCTAGTTGAAATGGAACCCGAGAAAAAAGTAGATTTACTTGGATTAATAACCTGACCAGAGATCTCAGCATATTTACCAAATAAATGCATAAGAGAATTAAGATTTCTTTGAGTCCCTTTGCAAAAAAGCATGACATCATTAGCATACAAAACATGAGAAGGAATAGCAAGACCCCTAGCCCCTGTCATTAGCTGCAAATGACCGTCCTGGACCAATTTCAGAATTCCTCTACTTAAGACTTCTTCAGCAATACAAAATAGCAGAGGAGACAAAGGATCACCCTACCTTACACCCGTCTTACAAGCAAAGAAGCCTAAGGCCTTACCATTCACTGAAACTGATAGTTTAGCAGATTGCAAAATAACATTCACCCAACTGCAAAATTTATCATCAAAACCAAATGCATGAAGAACCTTAATTAAGAACTTCAAATCAAGTGTGTCAAAAGCCTTTCTAATATCAATCTTCAAAGCTAAGTTTCCACCAAATGACTTTTTATCTAACAAGTTTATAGCTTCAGAAGTTAGGCAAATGCAATCAACAATTTTCCTACCTTTTATGAAACCTATTTGATTTTCAGAAATAATAAAGAGGAGCTATTTTTGCTAACCTGTCAGCTAGAACCTTGGTAACAATCTTAAATTTGAAATTAGCATGAGCTATAGGTCTGAACTGCTCTATCTTTTCAGCACCAGGGATTTTTGGTATTAAGACGACCAAATTGGAATTAAAATTAGATGGAAACCAACCTTGAGAAAAGAATTGCAAAACAACAGTAAAAACATCTTTAGCTATAATGTCCCAATAGTGTTGATAAAAGAATGCCCCAAAACCATCTGGTCCAGGAGCACCATCAGAATTCATAGAAAAAACTGCCTCTTTGACTTCATCAAAAGTAGGGAGATTTGTTAACATAGAATTATCCTGAGCTGATACAATGGAAGGAATCACATCCTCAATTATATTATTATCAATGCAACCATTATCAGAACGGAAAAGATTCTCAAAATAGTTCACCACATGGTTTTCAATACTGATAGAATCATTTAAAACCTCATCACCATTCTTGAGCAAACTTATCTGCTTGGTTACATTTTTTACTCGAGCCATTTTATGGAAAAATTGAGTGTTTCTATCCCCATGAATATGCCAGTTCACTCTAGACTTTTCCTGCCAATACTCTTCTTGAAAAACCAATGCTTTTTCTAACTCAACCTGTGCAATTTTTTCCTGATCAAAAAGAACATCAGAGTAACCATTCTCATCAACAAGCTATTGGACATGACTCACATTATCTAAAGCAATTTTAACTTTCTGATTAGCATCTCCAAAATCAGATTTGTTCCATTCCTTAAGCCTTAATTTCAGATTCTTCAGCTTTTGAGTAAGCACAAACATAGGACAACCTTCAGTACTAATTTTCCAAACCTCTTCAATGATCTTAACACAACTTGGATGACTTGCCCACATTCTCATAAACTTGAAAGAGGAACTAAAATCGCGCATTTCATTTTTCAGATCCAATAAAAGTGGGAAATGATTTGATCTACTTCTAGGAAGTGTATAGCATGAAGCACTAGACCAGAAAGTTAGCCAAGCATCATTACAAACAACTCTATCAAGCCTTTTTGCAGTGGAGGCCAAACCTCTCCTACCATTGGACCAGGTAAATTGTGCACCTTTAGTCATTAGATGAGTCAAACTATTACAGTAAGTCCAAATCCTGAAATCCTCACAAGCAGTTTGAAAAGGCATACCTCTACCTCTATATTCATGAGCTCCAAGAACAACATTAAAATCACCAATAAAGCACCATGGTTGTTGATTTAACTGTTGGAGATTATTTAAATCCTTCCATAACTTCCTTCGGTTCAAATATGATGTTGAAGCATAAACTGCTGACATGCATAAAAGCTACTCCTCAACCAAAACAGAAAAAGACACATGCTGATCCGAAATATTAATAATGCTAGGATTTAAATGATCAGCACTAGCACACCACAAATTAGGAAGCATACATTGCCTACTATTTACAGCAAACAACTTAAGATTCAGTTGTCTCCAAAAATGAATAGGAAACTGATTAGAATTCATCCATGGTTCGGAAATGAAAACAAAATCAGGTTTATGACTAACACAAATGTTTTTAAGCACCAGCCTAGTTGAGGGGTTAGCAATACCTCTAGCATTCCAATAGATGCACTTCATCATGATGAGTTTTGTTGATCTGCCCTATCTTGGGTATTTGCCTTTTTATTCTTTTGCCTAAGTTTTTTCTTCTGAGATTTTGTTAGAACTGTTTCAATAGCACCAGTATTCTGCTTACACTGCTCTATAGAATCAACTTCAATTAGCTCAATATCCACCAAATCAGCCCACTGATCACTAATCATAGCTATCTCATTCTTTACCACCTCAGGAAAGTCCTCAGACCCAATTTCAGTATCCTGAGGATTCCTAGTTTCAACCAATGCATGAGAGTCTTGAACAACCTCTATAAATTGATTATTCTTCTCTAAATTTATAGATTCTTCATGTACATCCTGATTAGAGAAGTTAAGAAACTTAGTAATAGAAACCCGGCCCCATTAGAGTGAAAATTGAGTGGGTGTCATAAATTTGACTTGACATACATGGACCTACTTAAAAACTTAAAATGGGTTCCTTAAAATTTTGCCACTGAAGATGCTCTAAGGTTTTGGTCCCTATACATGACGTTGATTTTGACTTTAGTCCCTATATGTAAATTTTTTGAAAATAAGTCTTTATATGTGTAAACGTTAGCAAATTTAGTCCCTACATGTACAAACGTTAGCAAATTTGTCTCTACCCTCAGCAAATTGGTCTTTATACGTGACATAAATTTTTTATTTGGTCTCTAAACCTGAAAAAAAAAAACTAACCGGTCTCTATATGTGCAATTGATAATAATTTTGTCTGCCGTATGCTAAGGAACTCGGACCCAACTAAAGATTTTTTCGTATGGATTTTTTTTCTATATATTATATCAATCTATTTATTTTATTGAGAGTCAACTTGAATAACTTTCGGAATATAAAACCATTTTTGGTTTTTATTTGAATTCCAAAAATTTAAACTTTAAACAATGATGAATTGTAAAAATATTCTATTATTAATCTTGAAAAGTTTGTAAATTTTGGTGAGTATTCTGATATTCATGCATTACTTATAGAATATTATACGAGTCGACGTATGCTTCTGAGGGCCGCAGACCAAATGTAGGGTTTTCTTCATCCGTTTCCTCACTCATGGTTCGGCTCCTTGACATTTTTGCTTTTACTTTTGTTTCTAAATATTGGAGGGAAACAAGCATTTTTACATAATAAGCATTCAGCCTCGTTTTACTAATTTGCTAATGTAGTAGTAAATCGCAATCACAGTCTTCATCTAGAATTACGAGAGTTTTTTTTTCCATCAAAAAAAGAATGGCGAGAGAGAGAAACATTGTGAGAGTGGATGAGAGCACATATAAAAAAGTCAGACTTAATGTTGCTAGAACTTTGATCACAACCACTTCTTATAGGGCATTAATTAAGGAATCAAAAGAGTAAATTTATATTAGAAACAATTTAGTTAATAATATTACTCGATTTAAAATGGTTTTCAGGTTTACAACCGGATCAAAAATTTATGTCACGTATAAAGATCAATTTGTTGACGACAAAGACGAATTTGCTAACATTTACATATGTAGGGATCGAATTTGCCAACATTTAAATATGTAGGAACTCATTTCAAAAAAATTTACATACAGAGGCTAAAATCAAAAATCAACATCACTTATAAGGATCAAAACCTTAATTTAGCCTAACTAATATTAGATAGAGTCCCTGCTTTAGTCATCCTACACAAAAGGGGGATCTTGCAACAAAATGACTTGATGTTATGTCTTTTATGCAAGAACGAAGTGGATATGACATACCATCTTTTTTTTAAAATGAAGATTGTTTGATTTTGTTTGGCAAAAATGTTTTGCATGGATGGGTTTTGAGGTAGCTTTACTAGGAAAAGGAAAATCTCATTTTAACCAGCACTTAGGAATAACCCAAACAAAGAAATCAAAGGAATATTTGAAACTCTTTTGATTTTCATTACTTGGTCATTTTGGTTGCGTAGAAGCCAAATTATTTTCAACTTTATCAAGGTGGATGTGGTTTAATTAAAGTTAGAATTTTGTCGCAGGTAAAAAGGAAAAATAAAAAAGGTGTCTATGTGGGCCGCTTTTGTGATGCACTCCATAGTTTGGGATGTATCCATGATGTCCAATCTCGTGCGGCGAAGGGAGCACTTCTAAGCTATCATAACGAACAGACAAAGCTTAGCGATAGTAAGGCGGTGGGTTCTGCAGATCCGTGGCTCGTCATTACCGGACGAAAGGCACAACAGTCGACCATCAGTGGCAAAACTGAGTCAAGGAAATCAGTGACTTTAATGTGGTCGTTGATAGTGCATCGTCGGAATAGGGGGGTAGCGATGGTTGATGGTTGTTAGAGTTGGGATCTGATTTTTTTGGGGTAACAAACTTGGAGATGAAGAGAAGGCCTCAAGGTTTTGTCCGAACTTCATGTTTGGATCCCAAATGAGTTGCTGGATTTTATTTGCAATATTACCCTTATGAAATTTAAGAAAAAGTCCAAAACTCACTTATGATAAAAGGTCATCATTGGAGATTACTGGTGCCGAAACGTGACTATGCCTGTGTTTGAAAGAGCTTATAGAGAGCTTATGAGAATAGCTTATGGAATTAAACTTGTACAAATAGTTATAAAAATAGTTCATGATCTTTTCATAGGCTGTTTTTGGCTTATTCCCATAAACTTGTCTGAAAAGTTTATGAAAATAAGTTGTTTTTAACTTATTTAAAAAAGAGCTTATTGTATAAACGCTTAAATAAGCTGTATTCCCAAACGCACCCATATCTTGTTATAAATCGTGGTTGAACCTTATGGGTTGTTGAGTGAAAAATTTACACTAACAATATATAATAATTAAATCCCAATAAAAAACACACCTTACAAACACATTCTATAAATAGGGTTTGACTCCTCTAGAGTGAAAAAGTAAGCAGTTATACACTCTTGAGATCTCTATATATCTAATCAAATCAATGGTGGATAGTTACTTACTTTCTAACTTTAGAACTCCACTCACTTCAGAGGAGTCAAATCCTATAGGCATGATATAAAGTTTATGGAAATTTTGTGATGTATGAATAACATTACTCATACTTTCTCCTTTGATAATTTGTAGTAAAAAAAGTTTGGTTAAAGTAATAATTTGGTTCCTATACGTGACATGGATTTTTCATTTAGTCCCTATACATAAAAATTTTGGAAATGAGTCCCTACATGTGTAAACGTTAGTAAATTTGGTCAAACGTTAGCAAATTCGTCCCTGCAGTCAGCAAATTGGTCCTTATACGTGACACAATATTTTGATTTGGTCCTCAAATGGTTTTATATTCTGAAATTATCCAAGTTGACTCTTAATTGAAGAAATAGATTGATATAATATATGAAAAATAATCAATACGAAAAGAGTTTTTAGTTGGGTTCGAGCTCCTTGATAAAAGATAGGGATAAAATTATTATCGATCGTATATACAGGGACCAATTTAATTTTCTTTTCAGGTATATATAAGGACTAGTTTGTTGACGGTAAAGGCAAATTTGATAACTGTTATCGTGCAAAAAGAAATTGTAATCCAGTCGAGGGACTAACTTAGCCGAAATAAACAATGGTGTTACTTTGAACAAATATTGAGTTCCCAAACTACTAAAGAAAGCGTTTGGTCGAAGGGTGAACGTGATAAAGTAAAGAAACAAAATAATGATAAGAGACGAGTACAATTTTGAAAGAAGTAACGAGCAAAATCGCGAGGAAATCTAAGCTAAAACAACAGTAAGTAGAGATAAATGAGCATATAAAAGCTTGCTTTTCGAATTATATTTGTGTCTTTTTTCAATAGATTACACTGAGTATTTATAAATAAATCTTGGTTCCTATATCTATGCAGCTACCCATATTGTTACCCATGATCCCCTTATTTTAAGCTACTCACTCTGCAACGGCTACTCCTTAAGACAATCTTCTCCTATTTTCTCCGCACGTTCCTAGACAGCCATAACCAGTTTTTATCATCCACGTTTCCTTTCAATCTTTAGCACATAATTACTTGGCCCATTTTTTTAGAAATCAACAACAAATAGCCCGGCTCAACAATCTTGCTAGCCGAACCATTCTTCCCTTGGCCATTCCTCAGCTAACTAGCTTTTAGCCATGTTCAGTCATTAACCAAGAGTACATTAACCAAGAGTACAACCCAACAATTATGTTAGGTGAATCCTATGTTTCTTCCTTCTTCTTTAATTATTTAATTATCAACCATATTTGATCATCAATTAAACTTATTTTTTTGGTTGCACATGTAAGGATCAAATTTGTTAACGTTTACAAATGTAGAAACTCATTTCCAAAATTTTTAAATATAAAAATTAAATGAAGAATTTGTATCGTATATAGGAACCAAATTATTACTTTAACCAAAAAGTTTTGACCGATGACATTTACCAACGAACTCAACAGCAGCCGTTAACTCAGAGACAGTATCCAAGGTGTCCGAACCGCACGCAAAGTTTCCCTGCGTTTGTCAAAACAAAATTACAGTTCACCTCCATTGAGAAGCAAAATTGCCCATTTCCATTTTCACTGTTCATTGTGGGTTTCTAACAAACCCAAAATCTTAATCTTCTTCAGATCTCTCAGGCTCTCGCGATCTTCCCCTATTTGATCCTCAAGGTAAATCAATCACTCAATTGAACTTTCACAGTAATGGGTTTCTATTTCTAATTTTCAATTCCTTCTTTTTTCCTGAAAGGGTGTCTCTGTCTCACACAACATGAGTGAGGTTTTCGAAGGGTACGAGCGTCAGTACTGCGATCTCTCTGCTAATCTCTCTCGAAAATGCAGTTCTGCGTCCCTTCTTTCTGACCAAGGTATCTTCAAAATCAAAACTTTGTTGTCGTTTTTATTGACCCAGTTCCTGAGAAGATGATCCCTTTTCGTTTTTAACATTTTGTTGTCGTTTACCTTTTTTTCTTTTCTGTCTTGAACTGCCCTTTATGTTTTCGCCTTTTCAACTGTCACTTGTGCTGAAGTTTCATTTCTCTGATTGGTTCTGAACACATAATAGTTATGTCTGCCTATGGAGTTTTTTTTTTTTTTTTTGTATTGGGAAGTGGAAGTGCTTAAATTTGGCTGATAGCTGCAGTCTTCCAAATTGTCTATTACATTGGGTGTAAGGAAGTATATTGAAATTTAGGTTATGATCAAGTCGAGGCAGTAGGGATTAGTGCCTAAGATCAATAGGGATTATTGTCCAAAATCTGCTGTGCTGGAAACTTTGAATTACTAGCCAAAACAAGAAAAAATCATTAATTTGGCTTACTTAATGATTCCATGCTACTGCTATATGATTTGCTCAAGTATCTTATATCAACATGTATTGAATAGTTGAGTTAATTATAGGATAAATCTCCAATTTGGTTCTCAAAAGATTTTCAAAACATCAATCTGTTTCGTTCTTGATAGATTATTGACGTGAAATTGGTCCTCAAATGATAATATTTGGTCATCAAATGGCATCAATTTGATCAATAGTAAGCAGGAAGTGTTGGACTATTTTGATATGAAAAGATTCCAAGTCGAGGTCCAGGTTGATGTAATAATCTTTTAATCATAGTTTTAAAACTCGGACCCGACCAGCCAGTTAAACAGATAGACTGGTGAACTGAGCAGCCTATATATTTAGATTGTATATTAATTAAAAACTTTATAACTGCCATATGTATATTGAACTAGCTGAATGGGGTCAGTAAACTCAAGCTTTAAACTATGGCAAAGTGGGCCGAGCTCTCTCACCCGAGGGTCAACCCAACACGTACTCTGTTTCCTCCAGCAACAGCTTCTTTTGTGGACAAATGAACTTATTTGTGCGCAGAAAGTAGTCGATGTAGACTTCATAAAATACAAGGCAATGCAATGAAAGCATTGCTTGTGCTCAGCAACCACATCCCACTAGATCTGAGACTTTGCTCAAGCCAAGGAAAAATGATTTTTGTTAATTTGTTTGTACAATTTGTATATTGCATTTTATTCCGTTTATTCATTATTGATTATATAATGAACATATTTGGTTGTAATTTGAAGATTTAAACTTTTGCTTGAACTTATAATTGTCACTTGTCTTAACTTTATGCATTTTTTTATTTTATATTGAATATTTATATTTTTTTTACTTTATGTGGTTCGACTAGTGACTCACTAGTGGAACCAATGACCTATTGACTTGGTGTCTTGGCCGACTTGAAGACCAGTCCGAGTTTTAAAATTCTGCTAAATGCTTTTGTGAACCAAATTGATGATTTGGAAATCTTTCGAGAACTAAAATGATGGTCTACTCTTAATTATATAATTGGGACTAGGCATATTCTTGGGCTTGGCAGATATTTGACGGTTGCTGACATGCAACCTGATGATCCTTTGTGATGTCAATTTGATCAAGTGTTTCTTTTGTTAATAATGTGTACTCATTGGAAATGAATGCTTAACAAAATTTTTGGAGGAGCTGTGATAATTCTGTCAGGTACCTTATGGGATTTAATTTACTGAGCTGGGTGTCAAATGTTTTCTTGAACATGCTTTTCTGACATGAATATGTATGATGGCTTTTCATTTACTTCGATGTTAAATCCTGGTTAATGAATATTCTTCAATCAACCCTAATTTCAGAACAGAAGCAGCAAAAGTTTTCTGAGATCAAAGCTGGACTAGATGACGCTGATGTTCTGGTACAAAGTTGAATTGTTTGCTTACATTTCCAGGCTTTAGTTTTTTTACTAGGTAATATCTTCTATTTTGTTTTTTATTTCTCCCTTTTCTGTCTCTCGCCAGATTCGGAAGATGGACCTCGAGGCAAGAAGCTTGCAGCCAAGTGTAAAAGCAATGCTGCTAGCAAAGTTGAGGGAATACAAATCCGATCTAAACAAGCTGAAAAAAGAATTTAAAAGGTTAACATCACCTACTGCTGATCAGGCTGCCCGTGAAGATTTGATGGAGACTGGAATGGCAGATGCACATTTGGTATGTCTTCAACTCTAAATTGTATTGCTTGATAGCAGATTTTTCTTAAAAACGATAGAAGGAAGCTTGTGACATTCTTGGTTAAAGAACTCCAAATTGGATAAAATAAGTTCTGTTTTTAGTTCTGGTTATTTTCCTTCATAATAGTTTGTGATAATAGAAGATCTGTTTTCTTATTTTGTGTATCTCCTTGGATGGGATCATGAATGAATATATGTTGACCCGTTAACCGAAGTAACTACCATTAAGGGTTAAGGCTCTTCAAAGTGATCTTTTAATTAACCGAGTGTTTCCTTGGTTACACCTAGGTAGTTAATCGCGTCGCTATTGCGGAGCGGATTGGAGAGTTGCTGCTACGCTTACCTCTGTGGCGGAGCGTTTTTCAGGTGCGGCTGTCGCAGCCACAAATCGCGCTGGAATTGCGCTGATTGCAGCCTGTAACGGCCGCTACAGAGACGTCGACGGAATAGGCCCATTTTACCCCTCTTTTTATATTTGTTCCCTCACTTTTTTTTTATCTCGTTTTTTTGGTCATTTCCCCTACCCTTTTAGTTTTAGGTCAGCAGCTTCTCCTATTCGAACTCTACAACGTTTTCGAAGCTCAAACAAATCCTCCATTCCTCCCCTTTACGTTTTGCGAAGACCCACTCGTTGCTCCCCTACCCTTTTTGTTTTCCGGCGATGGAGACTTCGTTTTCCGGTGACGGTGACGTCCTGCATCAGTTTTGCGAAGACCCATACTCTGCTCCCCTACCCGCTGCTCACCTGCATTAGGTACTGCATCAGTTCTGTTGGTGATGCGGTTGGGGTTGGTGAGCCAACAAGACTTACTAGACAACATACTAGAGTCACTACAGCTGCGCCTATTGAAGAGGAGGAAGAGGAAGAACATTTCTTTGAATCAAGTGGTGAACAAGAGAATGATGAAGAGGAAGAGCTTGAAAGTGGAGATAGTGATTCTATTTAAGGAATCACTTGTAATTATTTTGAATACTTTTAGAACTTAAATTAGCAGTTAAGTTGGATTTGAATGTTAGTGACAAAGGCAATGGATTATGATTATTATGACTACTCGTTTAATTTTGAGTATTTTTCTATTTTTGAATATTTATGTGTATAATATAAATTAGGGTCCTGCTAACGAGTGCTCTAAGGGCACTGGTTAAGGAATCAACAAAAAGAAAGTTTGTATTGGGAAACTAAGTGTAACACTTTTTCATATATTAAATACACCTTTTCCCATACAAAATTTCCGTTCTTGATTCCTTAAACAATATCCTAAGGGCACTCGTTAGCATTCTTCTATAAATTATGTATATTGTTTTCTAGTCTTCACAATAGCGGCCATCCCACTACCCACTATCCGCTATCCCGCTTTAGCGGTTTTGGGGTTGGCCGCTCCGCACCGCTATTCAGGATTGACAACATAGGGTTACACACACTAATTTACTGCTGTCCTTTTATAGATCTATTACTCTTTATTTTTATTTTTGGCTTGTGTACGTGACATTAGGGCATTTAAGGTTGACATCTTTAGCCTTTTTAAAACTTGATTTCCGTTGTAGAATATCCTGGACTCTTGAAGTTTGAAGAAATATATGTGACTGGATGTGGGTTTGACCAGTTACTGCACCCAGTTCATATAGATGCTATGATATTTCAGGTGTATTTAGTGTAGAATGGTTTCATTTTGCACTCTATGGATTATGATTATTATAATTAAGCATGGCTTACATATTTGATCACTTACATTCAATAGCATTATGCCCGTGATGAGAACAAGACTGATTGTTTCCTGCAAATAGGGTTGCGGATGGTTGCATATCTCAGGCTCTCTTTTGCTTATGCCCATATTATGCTTTTTGAATTTTGAAATAGTTTTTTGAAGTTTATTCCGTTTGTAAGGAAAGAAGTGCAGTTGCAAATGCATATCTGCCGCTCTCTTTAGCCTGTCTCCATATTTTGTTTTTGGAAATTAAAAGTATTAGGTATTTGAAGTTGGTGGCACTTGTAAGGCAAGTAATACAGTAGATATGATGTAGTTAATCTATTATTTGGTGGGGAAAACATTTTTTTTTTTTTAATGTGTGGATAACATGGCAGGCATCTGCTGATCAGAGAGAAAGATTAACTATGTCAGTGGAGAGAATAAATGAGTCAAGTGAGAGAATCAGGGAGAGCCGAAGAACCATACTAGAGACTGAAGAACTTGGTGTCTCAATCCTCCAAGATTTACACCAGCAACGTGAGACTCTCCTGAACTCCCATAAAAAAGTAAGTTGATATGTGAATACTAATTTTATGAATGGTATTCTGTTTATGTCAACTTTAGATAGTTTTTTTTTTGTCCTCTTTTCATAAACTTAGAAAGAATCATGAGGTGATCTTATTCGCTTAGGAGAAGTATTACAATCAATCATGATACTCTTCCTTGTAGAATAAGATTGCAAGTCTCCAGCATAATGAGCAATGGAGAAGTGATCATAATTGTTGGTTAATGCTCATTTTTCTATGCCTTGCAGCTTCATGGGATAGATGATGTCATTGACAAGAGTAAGAAGGTTTTAACTACCATGTCAAGAAGAATAACTAGAAACAAATGGATCGTTGGATCTGTGATTGGAGCTCTTGTTCTTGTTATAATTGTTATTCTGTTTTACAAGCTATCTCATTAGCTGATATGCACATCATACCTCGGGATGCAAGGAATCTTTTATGGTTGTATGTGCTTGGTTGTAAATAGGAACCATTTGTGATGTCTGCCATATCTTCTGCATTGTTATTTTTATTTTGGGAAAGTTCTCAATGATACACGAGCATTTACTTGATGAAAGTACTTTCGATCATGTATACACACTCATTTATGACATGATGCTTTTCTAGCATTTCTGAAGGTTATGACTTCCAAATCCTATTGCTAATGTTATATGCTAATATGGAGCGCTAGAGCAGTCCCATTTTTGTAGCACTGCACTTATGAGGGTGGAAAAACACAGCTGCATATGCAATTTCTATTATCATCTATGAGAATCCAAGCATGGATTTGAGACATGATGAAATTAGTTGTTTCAGCATGTTGAATAAATTAGGTTGGAGATCAGTGAATAAGGAAAAGAGAGACAAGAAGAATAATATTGATATAAAGCAATGTGATAGTATTATGATTTGATGTGTTCTATAAGAGAAACCCAAGAGTCTTATTTATATTAATAACATAATCCTATTCCTAATTAACGATGAAACAAATTAGGAAATAATAAATAAGAAATAACTCCTAAGAGATCTTCTAAGATATCTTAAAATATTATGAGATATCTTATAGATATTTTAACATTCCCTCTCAAGCTAAAGTTTCCCAAACTTTAGCTTGTACAATTAAACTTAACAAAAATAAAATAAACTAAAATAACTTCAAAGTCTTGGTAAAACGCAACACAAGAAGCAATGTTGCAAGGGCATACAACGGAAGAACCAAACTGCGTCCAAGATGGAACCATACTGCATTTGGGATAAGCATGACGAAAGGGCCAAACTGCATTTGGAATGAAACCATACTGCATTTGGGATGGAACCACAGAGCCCATCTTTCAGGCGGGATCAGGCAGAACTGATCGGAGGCACGAGATCAAACGGAACTGATCGATTACGTGAAACACGACGACGGAAGGGTCAAAGTGCATTTGGGATGAAACCATACTGCATTTGGGACGAAACCACGGAGCCAATCTTTCAGGCTGGATCAGACGAAACTGATCAGAGTGACACAGGATCAGGAAAAACTGAACGGAGTGGATCAGGTGGAACTAATCGGAGACCACAAGATCAAACAGAACTGGTCGAAGATGCATATTAAAGGCAAAAATAAATGGAGATGAGGAATTATATACAACATAAAGGTGAAACTAAACTCTCCTCAAGGAGGATACCATGGCTCTGATACCATGTTGAATAAATTAGGTTGGGGATCAGTGAATAAGGAAAAGAGAGACAAGAAGAATAATATTGATATAAAGCAATGTGATAGTATTATGGTTTGATGTTTTCTATAAGAGAAACCCAAGAGTCCTATTTATACTAATAACATAATCCTATTCCTAATTAAACTATGAAACAAATCAAGAAATAATAAATAAGAAATAACTTCTAAGAGATTTTCTAAGATATCTTAAAATATTATGAGATATCTTATAGATATTTTTACGGCATATGTTTTGAAATGAAAACGTATCTAACGCAAAGTGCTTGATATGTGTCAAACGCGTATTAACCAATTTCTTTCCGTGTTTGTTTCATAGCTGAAACTGACAGCATTGGTTTCTTTTATTGAAAAAATTCTTCTAAAATTTGTCAAGGATTCAAAGTTGATTGTTAGATAAGTCAACGTGATTGGGACTATTTGTATATCGAAGAGTAAATAACAATGTAAACTTATGCTAACAAAAAATTTCTGGCTGACTAGTATTTTCCTTTCTTTATTCCTCTTAAGGTCTCCAAAGAGCAAGAAAATGAAGTTTTTACAAATCAAGTTCTCATTTTTTTTCCCTTCTAAAATCAGAACGAAGAGACTTACGGCCATCTCTCAAGTGAAATTCTTCTTAGTTCAAATTCTACAGCAAAAGAAAAATGGTTTAAAGGCGAACACAATGTTTAGTCTTTTTTTTGTCCTCGATCAGGAGTATCCCTCGTCGAAAGCAGAGATTAATCTCCTGCGGGGGAATGAATGACACTTAAAGGCGAAAAACCCCTCCCAACGGAAATTTGCTCCATACGTAAGAGCTGAGATTCGAACCCCAACCACTTGGTTAAGGGACATAAGTCTACCACCACTTGTGCCAATCTCCGTTGATAATATCAATCAAAAGAAGGAGTTTTTTTTATTTCTTCTTGAAAGTTAAACCCTGTCTCAGTCCCCATAGGCGGGTTTAAAGTCTGCTGACTGCTCCACAATGAGGGGAGAATAATATATCTTGTTGTTTCCCACCTCACATATTAATTAATAGATATTAATATTATAATTAATTTAGAGCTATGGGTGATTTTTTTTTTTATTTAGAAAGAGTACTTATTTATAAAATAAAAGTGCTTTTAAAAAAATATAAATGTTTAAATGAACTTTTAAAAAAACAAAAGCAGTGAAAAAAACACATTTTAAAATTTTTTTTTTAAGAAGCTACGATTCCTAATGTCTAAAAAAAGGAAATGTGGTAGAAGAGAGTGATGATCGGCCATATTTTATGAAAATTATTGGGTGATGAGGGTGAGGGAAAAGGGCGGGAGATGACAGTGTTGGGTTGGTGAAGGTGATTGAATGTGATAGATCGATTTTTTGCTAAAATGATAAATTTTTTTTTTTTTTTGTAAATATCAACTTTTATGAGAACTTTTACAAATTATATTTTACCTACATTGTAGGAGGTCATTTCCTAAGTTTTTTAGGCACCATTTATAATAGGTCCAAACATGAAGAGGTGCACAATAGTATCACCCCAAAAATTCCAATCCAAGCTCACCCTCAACAACTAGGGGTATGTTTTGGATTTATATTCGAAAGAACATTTAATGTAAAAATACATTTTCTGAGGGTGGCGTCTAGCATATAGCTTGCAAACTTTGTCTACACCGGTGTAGACATCATTTTTTTCATTGTGGATTATTTTGAACCGTTGGATATAATATTAAAATATTTAATGGTCCAGATTTAGTGGTCCAAACAAAAAAAATGTGACATTGACCTGGTAATACAGGTTGCCCAAAAAATTTGAAATGACACATTTGCCCTTCACCCAAACCACCCCATCGTCACCCATCCTTTCCATGTCAGGCGGCAGTTCCCTTTGCATCTGCGATTCCGCCTCTCGCCCACCAGCACAGTGCCGCCGCCCAAACTGTACCGTCCTCTGTCACGCGAATCTCTGCCAGAAGTTGCGTCGCCCTCCTCTGCATGAGCCTGTTCCCCTTAAATGCCTCAAACCAGTGTCGTTGCGATTCCATCGTTTTGGTCTTCTCCTTTGTTGCCTCTGCTTGTTTCGTCGTCGCCTCACCTTTCTTCGCTCGTGTCTCACCCGCCTCCTCCGGTCGCGTCCCCCCTCTTCCCCTTTTCCCTTCCCTTTTCTAAATTGTTTTTTGTTCCAACGAAAGGTTGATTTTTTTATTGTTTCGGATTGTTCTTTTCATTGTTTCTGCGTTGATTTTTGCTATGATTTTTTGGTCCTTTGCTGGAAAGCAAACGAAGATGAACAAATGGAAGGAGGATATTGCAATGGTGGATCAACAAACAAACCAGCACTCCACGGTGATTCTTACGAACAACAAGTTCCATTTTGCCATTAATGGCGGCATCAAAGTAGATTTGCATTGGGCTTGTTGCAATTTCGTCCAAATGCATAACAAAATCGTGTAGATCGAATTAGAAGAAGTGGGGTTATGGTTCAATCAGTTGGGAGACGCGAACAACTGCGGCGACGCCCGGATGGAGGCGGCAACGCGCGGACGAAGAGGATGGTGGTGGGATGGTCAATGATATTTTTTATATTTTTTTTAAAAAAAAAACCCATTACCTACAGGACCGGCTGTCCCAAGTCACCTTCCAGCTACACGTGTAAAGCTGTCAAAATGGGTCCAGCCCGATGGGCTGGCCGTTTGCCTCGATATAAAAGGTGGGTTGGGTTGTCAAAATTCGAGTTTGAAATATTTTTGGCACAACCCAGTCCGACCCGAAAATTGTCTTGATCAGAATGGGTCGGACCAGCCCGATTTGACAGCTCTGTGTAGCACTTATTCTAAAACTACATGCTAGACGCCTTTCCAAGACACAACATAAAATTAACAATTTATTGCTTTCATTGATAAGTCCATTCAGATTCACTCTACCTGTCGTTGAACGTGTTAAGTCGCTACAATCCGTGGCATGGATGATGGAATGGAAGGAAGATTCATCTCGAAGTGAAGACTCAAATTGGTTTTTCACAAAAAAATCTGATGATATTTTGGTCCCTGAAAATTGAAAAATATCAATTTGATCATCAAGAATATAAAATGTAGATTAAAATAGTCTCTGATTGGGACTAAAATGTCCTAAAAAAATTAATTTAATCCGTATTTTATATTCTTAATGATCAAATTAATATTTTCGTTTCTAAACCAAAATGTCACCGTCTCTGTTTTTGGGGTGAAACTTGACTCTTCATTTGGGCTGTTTTCAATTTCCATGGGTTCATTTGGGCTATTTTCAATTTCCATGGACCCACCCATCCCACATCGCAGAAGAAGAGAGAGAGAGAGAGAGAGAGAAAAAAAAATCCCCCAATATTCACAAACCAAACTTTCCTTTTTCCACCTTCTTTCTTTCTTTCTCCTCTAACAACAAACAAGCACTGACCCACAAGTTTCAAGTTTCACACGCCGAGAACTTCCCTTCTCTTCAAACCTAAATTCATCTCCCATGGATTCACTTCCTTCCGTATCGTCCTCCATGGTTCTACATCCCACCAACCCTTTTCACCCTCAAACTCGGAGACTTAATCATCTATTTTATGGCGCCCCACGTCACAGGCTCCTCTCATCACCCTCCACAACAACAACAACACGAAGGGGTTCCAACCACGTGTCTTTCAGAAGCAACTCAGGCGGTGGCGGTGACGACGGAAACGACGACGTGGAGAGGGCGCTTCACATGGACGGTACCATTCCTGGAACCTCCAACGAGTTTGTCAAACGTGTCTCCTCTCGCGCTTACGACATGCGAAGGCATCTCCAACAATCCTTTGATACCACCAGCTATGATGGTACTACTTCCTCCTCTCCTCTCCTCTTGTTTCTATTTTTCAATTGGTTTGGGGTTACTGGAATTGCTTTTGTTTTATGGGACAAGTTCTTCTTCCATGCTGCTAACTAACTTTTCTTTCCTAATAGATTTTCTAATGTGATTTTTTCTAGACTTGTATTGCTATGCATTAGTTACACCCTTAATCAATTAGAAATCTTGTATGACTGACTTTTAAGGTGCTTATATGCGACAATTTTTTGATTGTTTAACAGTTTATACTGACAGTGCATACTAATTAATTTTTTTTCCTTATCATGTGCTCACTTGGACTAGGAGATAGACACAAAAAGGTTTGATTAATATTAATGAAATTTCTTTTAGAAACTTAATTGTCTATCTTTATGCTCCACATGATCATTTGACAAGAAAAAGCATATGAAAGGATCCATTTCCCTTTTGTTTTGTGTTTATGCAAACTCTGTTATTTTTTGTTTTACTAAATTAGCCTCAAATTCCAATTCATTGTGCGTATGCCATGTGGGAAATGGATCCTCTGTCTCTTGTGGTTATGTTATTTTTTTTTTGTCATGCCATTATGTTAATTGGCTGCTGCTTATTGACCTAGAGGTTACGGTTCAAATCCTAGAAAGAGTCTCTCCATTTGTGGAGGTAAGACTGCGTACATTACCCTCCCCCGACCCCCACTAGGTGGAGCCTCGTGCACTGGGCAGCCATTACGTGAAGAAAAAAGAAAGGCACAAGGAAATTTTATTAATTGACCTAGTTAGGATTTAAGAAATTTCTTTTATAACTTATGTGTGTTTTTCTTTCATCCGCATAACCACATGAGAAGAATATTTCCCTTTGTAAGGATGATACCAAGATTGGTTGAAGTGCACTGCCTTCTGTTGAGAGGTTGACCTTAATATCTTAATTTTTGTTTTTGCTTGCTTTATTATCAAATGGATGGACTAATTTGTAAAATCAAAGTTGTTGGATTTCCTTTGTTCATTTCCTTACACCAATATTCTTGGAGGATGTGGTTTTGAGCTACCCTGCATTTATCTGTATGGTGCAGGTTAATTAATAATCATATTAAGCCATTGAGACATTTTTATTCAATCCAAAAGTTGTATGCGGTTCTTCTTACACTGTAGCATTTGTGGTACTAAATGGCTATTTGTGCATTTTGGATAAAAGTTGTAGTATTATTAGTTGAGAGGAAAGAAGTGAGAGCACAGAATATAATTAGGTAAGAAATCCTCTTTAGACAAAAGGAAAGGAAATGCGAAAGGAAAAAACACTCATCAACTAAGCTACCTAGCTAAGCTCACCAATCTCTTTGCCTGTTCAACAAAGAAACCCCTTCGAAGTATCCACTGGCTGAGCACCATGAAGAGGCTAAGAAAACCTCTTTACCCCATAGGAGGGGCAGCAGAAAAAATTTGTCCTCGAAAATTCCGATTTTCCTTTCAAACCATAATCACCAAGGCAGCATACATTGCACACCTCCAAAGGGTTTTTTTCCCCTTTGCTCCTTTCTGGTTGTTTGTTCACCCTGTCAAATATAATTGTATGGCATAAATAGTGAAGGGTTACTCGAGAGAATATATTTTCCACTTTAAATCCACTGTGATTGTCTGTCTTGTAAGCACAAACTCTTTCCATCTGTTTGTGTGTGTGAAGGTTGATTTTCTTGTAGAAAGCAAAACTTTATTGATTTATTTTCTTTTGTTCCTTTTTTTCTGATCAGTTTTAGATGCCAACCCTTGGAGAGACACTTCAAAGCCTGTGTATGTACTCACTCAAAAGGAAAATCAATTGTGCACAATGAAAACCCGAAGAAAGAGAAGGTTTGATTCACTTAATTTTGTTATTTTCTCCCAAGTAATATTTGGTATTTCCCGTACCTGATTTTGTTCATTTTCTGTAACAGTGAAGTTGAAACAGAGCTTGGCTTATTGTTCTCTAAAGGAGGCAGCAACTGGAGATCGGGAATTGGAAATCAGTCCAAACAAGCAAGGGGAGGGACAAAGTTTCCAATGCTTGTGGAAGATATTAGAGAGGGAGTGTTGGTATGTATTTTGACACATTCACAAGGTTATTCTGTATCATTGCAAACATTTTGTACTGTGAAATGCATCAGAAAATACTCAAGTTAATGTGCTTCCATTTTGTTTTAACGTAATTCTAATATGATTGTTTTGCTAAATGCTAACTACCATGGAACATATAAAATGCCTAGATTAATGATTAGTTTTTCTTAACGTACCCTACTACCCTACAGAAAAAGTTAGATCATGTAACTGTAGTAATTGTACGGATTTTCTTTTCATTTTTTTGGGGTGCATTCTCTTGCTTTTCTTGTAATGGAACAATCTTGTATTCTTGTCTATAACATATTGCATGATTTATTGTATGAATCAATCGCACAACCTAATTAATTACAATTTCACAATACGGTTGTAGGTATTTGAAGATGAAAATGAAGCAGTAAAGTATTGTGACTTGCTACAAGGAGGTGGTCAAGGTTGTGAGGGTGTTGCTGAGATAGAAGCCTCATCGGTAAAAAAAAATAAAAACAAATCACTAAGCAATTATTATTTGCCACTGTTCTCTGTCGTTTGCAAACATTATATCGTAATAACATTTACAATGCATCTTGCAGATATTTGATCTTTGCCGGAAAATGAGGGCTCTTGCAGTTCTATTCCGCAGAGGGAGGACACCTCCTCTACCTGAAAGTCTTAAGCTCAATCTGCGTGCAAGGAAAAGGTCCCTTGAAGATCAAGATGATTTGATATGAAATTTAATTAATTACCCTTGTGGTGGAAGGGAAGCAACTTTATGCTAATATGCTTAGCCCCAAGGGGGAATAGATATAGATGTTACTATGTAAAAGAAATTCATTCATCTAGTATAATTGAAAAAAATATAGCATGTATATCGTTGTTCGATGCTCATAATCAAAATTCGGATTTTCATTGAGAATTCAATGCCAGCTCTGGAAGTTGGTTTTGTATAGATTATTATGGATACAAGATAAATCCAAGTTGCCCATAAAATGTTATAGGTGTTGCTCATTGCCACCTAAGAAAGAACGCGATATCTATTGGAACATGGAATATTCAGTTATCTCATAGGTCAACCTATAGGCAATATTAAATAATGATTCCCCACTAGGTTTATGATATATATTTTATTTGATGTAATAATCTGATAAAATGAGCAGATCTTATCCACTTTTGCATCAGCACAAGCGATTTCTCGATAAGAGATGTATACGGTCTGCATCCAATAGTACAACTAATTGATATTTAAAGAAATAAAAAATATACGAAAGTCTTAACTTCATTATAAATGAGAAGTATTTGACATTGACAATAAAGCCAGAAAGTCTCAATGTTTATCGTGACGATTTCGAGCATATAAAGTTTTGAGCAAGTGGTTTTCAAAACATTAAAAAAAATGCAAATGGTAAGCTTCGTAAAATAGCGCAAAGGATGGTGACCAAGAAACAAGAAGCCCCACCGGGGACGGAGGAGAACAAGGGGAGTGAAGTGTATTTGAGAGATTAAATCTCGAACACTTAATTATTTTTGTCTTATATGTTGCAATCAAGTGTGTTGACGCTTGGGATAAGTAAGAGTCACTTGGAGAAAAATTTGTGTAACCCGGGGTTCATATCTTGGTGCACTAAGCCAATTAATAAGTGATATATTATCACTTTAAAATATAAAATATCAATATGATGAAAAAATTTATGTAGTTATTTAATGTTAATTGACTTAAGAGTTTAATTTTTTTTTATTTTGTGAACGAAGGGTCTCCTCTAGCCGATAGACAAATATTAACCCCTTTCGAGACGAAGACATAACAAAAGTAGGTACAGTCTCTTCCGACAAAGCATTTTCCATACACACAGCAGAAATCGAATCCCTGACAATATGCTTAAGGAACCCAGCTATCTACCAATTGTGCTGGGTCTTGTTGGTTGACTTAAGAGTTTAATTTTGATATACTTGACAGTGTAAATCTTTTACACTGTAAACAATCACAAATTATTTTATATATAACTTTTAAGGTAGTTATGATAAAAGTCAAACGTTTTTAATGATGTGACAACTTACGATTGGTTGACACAGTAAAAAAATCTTTATGCTGACAGTACATATCAATTAAATCCTTGACTTTATCCATAAAATTTGTGTAAGCTAAAATATATTTTTGGTCTTTTAAATTATTTTTTGGCTTTAAGTATGTCCTCTAACTAAAACGTTTTGATTGGCTCCTCTAACTTGTAAATGTTACCAATGTTTGTCCTTTCCGTCAAATTTGTTATAACAGTGTTAGATTTTCATCGTTAGTCACTAGAATCTGGTGGGAGAACCCTTTTTCTTTCTCTTCTATCTCCTCCTAGCCATCATATCCTTGAAGAAATGCACGACTTCCTGGACATAATCTTTGCGTCTTCCTAAAATACACAATCCCACAAAATTCGTCCACTTTGCAAAAAATTGAAAGCTTCAATATGTCGGTGCTTCTCAATAAGACTGAACAAAATCTATGAGATACAAGAAATTTTCACATCAACAAAACAGACTAGAAAAGAAAAAATACAGCCAGAAAATCAGTTATAGTTACCATAAATTAGCAGAAGGGACTAAATGATTCAAAATTCTTAGTGGGGAAGAAAAGGGAACAAAGAACATTAAGAAAATGGAAGTAACCGTGAAAATCTAAGCAAAATTAACGGAAAGGACAAACGTTAACATCAGAAGTTGAAGGATCCAATTGGAACATTTATTAGTTAGAGAACCAACTTAAAACCAAAAAATAAGTTACAGGATCAAAAATATATTTTAGCCACATTATTATCATTCCCAAACTTGGAAACGGTTGGATCACCTCTCAATCCCTCGAATCACTAGTTTAATGAGAATACATTAGTAACCTGTAAAAAAATGTTATAAGCTAGTGATAAGGTCATTTATCAAACACCTTTATTTTATTCAAACAAACTTATCCTTTATAAGCTAGGAGTTTGTTCTTACCAAAACCATGGACTTCGGTTAAGTAAGATGGAGTAATCACCTCACACTTCTGCATGGGACATCAATAAAAAAAACAATTTATAAAAATAAATTATAAGTTATAAAAAAACCATTTTAAAACCCCCACTTCATCCATTATAGTAGGTAAAGTTAATTTCAGGTGCACAGGTAAAAACTAAAAGGCTTAATTACATTTTTGGTACTTCAGATATTATAATTGTGTAATTTTAGTCCCTCGGATTTTAATTACGTCAAATGGGTCCCCCAAGTATCACGATTGTGTAATTTTGATCCTTCAGGTTTCAATTACGTCAATTGGATCTCCCAGGTATCATGATTGTGCAATTTTGGTCCCTCGAGTATCACGATATTGCAATATTTAACACCAGTAGCTTACATGGGCCACGTGAGACTGATTGGACACTTACTGAGTTCAACTTGGCAGCTTACATGACATTCTTATGTGATATCATTGACATCTCATACATTTTAATGGTCAAATGCACATCATTAAGTGTCACATAAGAATGACACATGAGTTGGCAAGTTGGTATCACTAAGTCCCAAATCAGTTTCACATGTGCTTTGTAGGCTATTAACGTTAAAAATTGCACAATCGTGATATTTGGAAAACCAAAATTGCATAATCGTGATACTTGAGGGACCCAATTGACACAATTGAAATGTGAGGGACCAAAATTGCACAATCGTGATACTTGGGGGACCCAATTGACGCAATTAGAACTAGAGGGATTAAAATTATACAATCATGATATATTAGAGACCAAAACTACAATTAAGCCAAACTAAAAAGGCACACATTATAGGCAACCATATGCAATTTATGAATTTCCATTTGATATCACAGTAGCATACTATAGCAATCAGTTTCCAGTTTCCACAACGCAATTTATTTTTTTTTTTTTTTTTTAAAAAAAAAAAAAGCAACCGACAACCCAACCGTCCAAACCGTAATAACCCTCCATTCACAGTGTCAATTACCATCGGTGATGAGTTCCGACGGCGGCGATTCGTCCGGCGGTGAAGCTACGGCGGCAAAGCAGGAAGAGAAGGAGAAAGAGAAGGCTCGAGTGAGCCGGACGTCGCTGATACTGTGGCACGCGCATCAAAACGACGCCGCAGCGGTGCGGAAGCTTCTGGAGGAGGATCCTTCGCTGGTGAAGGCCAGGGATTACGACAATCGCACCCCCCTCCACGTGGCTTCGCTCCATGGTTGGGTTGAAGTGGCTAAGTGCTTGATTGAATTCGGTGCTGACGTCAACGCTCAGGATCGTTGGAAAAACACTGTAATTCAATTCTCTCTCTCTCTCTCTCTCTCTCTCTCTCTCTCTCTCTCTCTCTATCTTCCGTGTTTTGTGGTGATTGGTTCATTCAATTGAAGTTTTCTGAAATTTGTTGGTTTTTGTTGGAAGCCTCTGGCTGATGCAGAAGGAGCTAAAAGGAGTGCAATGATTGAGCTTTTAAAATCGCATGGAGGCTTGTCTTATGTAACTTCATGATTTCTCTCTCTTCAATGAACGGCTAACTTGAATTGAATATGCTTTTTTCTCCAGTTTTGCATTTTTTTGTTTGGGTTAAAACAAAAAACTGAACGAAAATGGTAGTTGCACATAAAAATTGTGTACATATTCTCGCATAGGGCAATCTGTATGGTTAATTTGGATGAAGAAAAGGGAAAGAGAAGGAAATGGATGGTGAATATTGATATATGCGAGTTATGTGAGTTAGTTCTTTTATGTGTAACTAACATAACTTCAAAATGCTGATAAAAAAAACATAAATCAAAAATGAAAATGCATTTTCTGTTAGGTTGTGTTTGGTTTAAGAAAACATTTTCTGTTTTCATTTTCTATTTTCATTAATAATTACATAAATGTCACTTTGTTTTCAATCTGTTATCTGTTTTCAAAGATTTGTGAAAGCATTTCATTGTTTGTTGTACAAATCTTTAAAAACACGCAATAGAAAATCAAACATGCCGTTAGATCTCCATGATACCCTTTTGGACTTTGCAGCTAGCTGCTATGGCTGCTGTTGCTATCCATTAGTTTTTCTTGTAACTTATTATGTCATTGTTTCTGTCTTTACTGTGTGGCAATGTTTTGACTTTTGGCATTTTCATCTAAGGGTTGACAAAATGTGCATTTGTTGTTCTCTTCCTATCCTGCTTTATATCTGCTTAATGTCAGAATGGCGTTTTCTACTTCATGACTAGTTACTTTCACTCTTTTCCCAATCATATTGTCTTGTCATGAATACGTGGCATCTTCATGAAAAGGAGTGAGAGTCTGGGATTTTAGTTGAGTTGGGAAAAATCATAATTTCTCACTTGGCCGTGGTTTTGAATTAAGTTGCATTTTCCATTATTTTATTACATGAGTAACCAAAGGAAAAAAAGTTTGTAGGCATGTACTGTAATTGATTGCATACTAGTGAAAAAAAAGGTCTGCTGCTTTCTTACAAACTTCCGGTGCTTCCTGAACAACTGATAATTTTTTGTGGTTGTGGAATGTAGTACTTGTAAATTGGTCATGAACAGTACTTTACTTATTGGAGGTATGCTTCCTCTGATGTTTAAGCCCCTATACTTGCTGAAGTAGGTCATGTTGCAATTTCATTTGTTTCATTAATTTAATAAGATACTCCTACTGGTTTCCATCATTTTCCTTAAGATCTTGGTGCTTTGATAATCTATAGCCATTATACGAGTTTACCCAATATTGCTTCATAAAGAATCTTTAATTTCTGATGAATTTGTTACTATTATGGGTCTCTGAATCCGATCTTGATGATACAGGGCCAAAATGGAAGCCATTTTGAAGCAAAGCCTGTTCCACCCCCATTGCCTAACAAGTGTGACTGGGAAGTGGACCCTTCTGAGCTGGACTTCTCGAATTCAGTTTGTATTGGAAAGGTGTTTTCTACATTTTCTGGATGTCTGTTGTATTGTATCGTTTCATGATCTTACCAAACCAATTCGAAAACTTGCAGTGGGTTGTGGTCAAGTGTTTATTGTGGACTTTTGGTAGTTATGACTCTGGAATCGTTTATCATAGATTACTTTGAGATTAATTCTATTATGCTTCAGGACCCAGAGTTGCAAATGTTATTGGTTGAGTCTGCCACTGCCTGTCTTCATAGTGAAAATCTGGCCATTTGAATTTGCTTTAGTTTCTTACTGTCTTGGTATTGGTACCTTTTCATTGTTTGGTGATAATCAAAGGGAAGTTGTCACTGCTAAAGATTAGTTATGGTTGACCGGAAAAAAAAAGCAGACGCATTTATCTGCAATAGATTAGTTTGCTTTCTGTATACATGGTGCTTCTTGCCATTACTTTTGTCCATTTCCTTTGCTGCTTTGCCTGCTTATACTTCACTTATACTTTGCATTTACGCCATTGTTGAACTAAATTTGCATATGAGATTTGGTCTTATTTAGGATGCATATTTCTTGAAGGGATCTTTTGGTGAGATTTTAAAAGCCCTTTGGCGTGGAACACCTGTTGCTGTCAAACGCATTCTTCCATCTCTTTCAGATGATAGATTGGTCATGTAAGGTTCTTTATTTAATTTCAGGCATTTGTCTTGATTTGGTTGCTACTAGTTTCTGATGATGTCTGATGTAAATGTGTTCTGATTGGATGTGGTTCATGAATCTGTTAAAACCAATGACTGGGACGTAGGCAGGGGCGGCTCCTCTTGGAGCCTAGGGGGCACCTCCGCACCCCGCCAAAAAAATTGTTTATTAAAAAAACTTGGCTTTACATGTTTTTTTTTTGTCTGTTTTTTAACCCCCCCTAAACTAAATTGTCTCTCTATGAGTCTATGCCCTTATCAATCTTCCTCTGGCTCTGCCCCTTGCTAATAGTTAACCATTTCAATAAGTGATTGAACTGTTTCTGATGATGATATTTTGTTCTGGTTGAACCTACTTCCTCTTTAGGGCAAAATGATGTATAATATTCTATAGCATGTGTAATTATTTCTTTTTATCATTGAACAATCAAAATTAGGGGGGAGACGCACAGACATGTGATGAAGCTTGTATTTTTAAAGAAATAAAACCATATTTTCCGTCTCAGGTTTTTCTCACGTGTTAGCCACTTATCCTCTCTCTTTTTTTTTTGGGGTTTACTTTTTACTACAGTCAGGACTTCAGGCATGAGGTTAATTTACTAGTGAAGCTTCGACACCCTAATATTGTTCAATTTCTTGGAGCTGTTATGGACGTGAAGCCCCTTATGTTAATTACTGAGTATCTAAGAGGGGTATGTGAATGCATTTAAATCCTTCCAGTTTAGCACTCTACACCTCAGTTTTGATGTGGTGAACTTATGCAATCTTCTGCCTTTATGATTAAACTTTACTACATTGTTATTTCTTGCCATTTATAGGGTGATCTTCATAAGTACCTCAAGGAAAAAGGTTCACTTAATCCTTCAACAGCTATCAACTTTGCCTTGGATATTGCCAGGTATTGTGTCATACCTGAATTTTCCTTTTTTCTTTTGTTAAATTCTTATAAAAAGAGAACAACCAGAAAACAACCGAACAAAGGAAGCATTAGCTTAAAAGAGCTCTTCAATCTCTCCGTCGATCTGTTATATAAATCCCCCCTAAAATGGATAATTCTCATGGGACATTTAATGAGAAGCTGAGAAACTATTATATCTCATCCCACAAAAGATGCGAGGAAAGAAATGACTGTTGAATGACAGTGGCATTATGCTCCAGCCATAAGCAGCAGCACCACAGCTTCACAAGGAGCACCCTTGTAAATGACCTTACACTTTTTTCTCTTTCAATGCTGCTGAAATGGATGGATGAAAGATGTTCCAAAGAGGGTGGGCCAACCTGCTTCTCAAAAAATTACAAAAGCCATTTCCAAAGCTGCCAATCAACCTCAAAATCTAAGAAAAGATGACTATTTGTATCTGATTCTGAACCCTAAAGCACATGACACAAACATCAGGATAAGAAAGTGTCTTAGATTCTTATTTTCCAACCTAATTGCTACAGGAGATTGTGAACAGCCCATGCCCTGTAAATTTTTTGCATCTATATGGATATCTCTCTGCCCCTCAACTCGTTTTGTATTGGAATGTGTTTGTGGCCTTCCTTCTATGGTGTTATGTCTGTTTCAAGGGACACGTGATTTCAGATATGCATCGAGATTGGGCAGCTTTACTGCTATTTTCGATGTTCTATGATCCGCCCCCCCTGTTTTGGAGTATATATTACACTCCCCATAGATGTAATTTCCCTCTCTGCTATAAAACTAACAAAAAATAAAGAGGAAGTGACCTTGCGAAAATCCAGTCACCTGTTTCCTTTTTGTCTATTTCATGCAGCATCATAATTTTCCTGTTTATTTGGATTTTTCTTCTTTTGGCAGTTAAAAAAAAGTGACTGTTTGGATAGTGAGGATAGGAAAAAGTTTAAGTTGGAGGATTTGATATATGTCAACAGTATCTCATAAAAGTAAAAGTGAGTACAGAAATTTAAAATGTTTCTAACCTTGAATCTTTGAATACGACAGAGTGTGATCATTTAAGAATGCCAATGTTATAAATGGATGTAAACTGGCTATTCAACTTTCATGTATCATCTTCACTGAAATCTGACTCCCCAATTGCTTGATAAGTCAGCTGCAAGGCATCAATTGGAAGTGTAGGCTTCCAGGAATTTCTTACAATAATGTTACTTCATTCTCCAAAACTTGTTGGAGATAAGGTCAAAAGGAGCAAATCTGCCAGCTGTTGCAAAAGTTTGGAACTCCATAAAAGGGGATTTTCCCCAATCTAGTGCTTGATGCCGTTTACTTAACACTGCTATTGATGCAGTCTGACCTGTACCTTGATTTTTAACAATGAACCAAGTTTCATCAAAGGATTAAGGATGTGCTGTGAAGCAACCAACTGGTTCTGGACCTGCATTGAAGAAATTGCATGGCAGTAACCCTGTTAAGACATATGGCCTTTGATATTTTTCTTTCTACGTATTTTTTGTTATCGTAGTCAATTTTGCTGTGTATGAGTAGTACAGGAAATGATAACCTAGCTTACCATTTTTGTTTAAAAAGAAGCACTGAACCAATCAACGATGACTAGAAACTGTATCCACAAACTGACTTAAAAGGGATTGAAGTCCTTGTTATTCCTCAGTTAAGGAAACTGACTTGTCTTTTTGAGGAGGTGGCTGAGAGAGGGGTATAGGAAGATATACTCATGAATGTCGCCAGATGTGTAACTAAGCCAATCTCAGAGCATCCTGTATTTTATCGATGCTGAGAAAGTAACATTAGGAAATCTAGAAACATTTGCAAGCATGCAGCTCCATTCAATATACCATTATGCTAATTAATATTTGTGAATCTTGTTTGTAGAGGGATGGCCTATCTTCACAATGAACCAAATGTTATAATTCATCGAGACCTAAAGCCGAGGTAAGGTGGTTTTTTCTATCGTATATATGAGTATTTTATCATACTATAGTTCTTGATGTATTACTTCTTACAAATTGAAGTGAACTTTGTTTTCTCCTAGACTGGAAATTTTAATGTCATGTAGAACATATGGCTGGAATTTTACGTCCATGCTTTACATATTGATGGTCCCTCCCCCCCCCCCTTTAAAATTTCAGGAATGTTCTTTTGGTCAATTCTAGTGCTGACCATTTAAAAGTTGGAGATTTTGGACTTAGCAAGCTTATGAAGGTCCAGAGTTCTCATGATGTATACAAGATGACTGGTGAAACTGGAAGCTGTGAGTATTCGTAGAAGTTCTTTTAAGACAACTAAGGGAAAATGCATAGGCACACCCTGATTTCACCTTGAATTTTCAAATACCGGTGAGACCGTGAGAGGTCCTTAAACTTTCTAAACTTGCAGACAGACCCTTCTATTCACTAATTAGGTTAAAATCAGCCAACACGTGACTTGCATGCACATGATAATCTCTAATTTGTCCATATCATTAAATTATTTTTGTCCTTTTTATTTATTTTCTATTTCCATAAAATGAAAAATATAGAATAATTCCAAAAGAAATTAAATTAAAAGAGGAACTTTTTATATTAACCTAAATAATATGAATAAATAGGATTTTATCATGGTTTTTGTTCAATGCATACAAGTCATATGATGAATGGCTTTTGTTTAGCTTATGTATGTGGAAGGGTCTATTTACAAGTTTAGTGTAAGGACCTTTCTTCTGAAATTTAAAAATTCATTGTGGCTATTTCAAAATGAGGTAAAGTTTAGGACTTTGGGGGGGGGGGGGGGGCATTTTTCCCAATTAATAAAAGTCATTTGAATGAAAAAAAACTGAAATTTCCTTCCTTGGGGGAAAAAATAGACCGCTATATGGCTCCTGAAGTTTTCAAACACCGGAGATATGATAAGAAGGTTGATGTGTTCTCCTTTGGAATGATTCTGTATGAGGTAATTCTGCTTGTTTAATAGTTAGAGTTTTGTTTGATAAAAATTCGAAGCTAGTTCTAGTTCATGACATCCTCATCTGGCACAGATGCTTGAAGGTGAACCACCTTTTGCAAATAATGAACCTTACGATGGAGCCAAATACGTGGCAGAAGGACACAGGCCTACTATTCAGGCAAAGGGTTATACCCCTGAATTGCGAGCGTAAGTCATCTCTGAAATGTTTCTTTCATTCAATTTCCCTTTTCTTTCTTTGTGTCCTCTACCTTTGTGACGTCCTATGTTTTTGTTAGAGACAAATCATTCTTGGGCTTGAATGTAATAGCTTAAGCATTCACTGTCCCTCTGCTCTTTCTGTTAGTTCTACACCAATCCAGCATCTGTAATCTTACTGGGTGTGAACAACATGTTTAAATCACTGATGGTCTGATTAATTATGATGCAGATTAAGAAAACAGAAGTGACATGTTCTTACCCTGCTTCTTCATCATACATGGAAGAATATTGTAAAACTATGCTTTCTCTTGCTGCTTGGTGCATCCAATTTTGAATATTCGTGCATGACTAGCATAAATATGACATCTCTCATTTTGAGATCACTGAGTAATAAATTCTGGATGCTTTGCAAATTAGGCTGTTAGAAGTTACAGTTTAGTTCAATACTTATTTCTTTTACATTAACTATTCAATCGAGCAGTTTGTGGCTTGTAATTTGTACTCATATGAGTGTTCTTATAGAGTTTGACTTTGCATGTTCTTTAGGTTAACAGAGCAGTGTTGGGCTGCTGACATGAATCAAAGACCTTCGTTCATAGAGATCCTTAAACGGCTTGAAAAGATCAAGGAAAATTTACCTTCAGATCATCACTGGAACTTGTTCGCTTCATAAATTCTAGGAGCATTAACATGTCCAGAAATTCAGATAATTATTTGCCATTACTATTCGGGCAGGTTGCCTTCTCTACTGCTGCAGGGTTTGTGAATACAGTCAACTTGGAAAACCTGGCAAAGTCATGGGGCTTGTTTTCAACTGTTTGGACTCTAATGAGCATAACAGGCGATGTTGATTTCTTTTATCAAGTTCCTACGTTCTATTGCTCTCTTATCTCGTTGTAATTCTTGGGAATTCGATTCAACTATTCAAGTGATTTGATGGTAATTGTTGCTTAAGTGTAGAATGATTTTAGTGTACAAAACCCACCGAGGTAACAGGCCACAACATGCTATTCACTATTTCGTTTAAAAATTACTAGCAGTTATCATTCTTGGATATAGTTTTGGCCAATTCCTGTGTTGTCAATGCCACCAACTAGTATCAGATTACCCTTCTCGAAATTTTGTCGTAAAAGTTTCTTTCTGCTGGTTTCATTTAAACTGTGGACTGGGGAACCAACTTTATTCAAACTCTCTCAAACTGGATCCGTGACTGAGTTTTATTTGGAATTTACTGCTCTGGCTGATCGGGGGTATATGGCCTTAGCTCAGATGCATTACTATATTGCTTCCTTAGTGGTCTTAAACCAGAAATTAGAAGAGATGTCATTGCCTAAAGCCCTGTCTCTAAGTTATTTGAGGAAAAATATACACAGGCCTACAAGATACCAGAACCTTCACACCACCACCACAAACAGCCAAACCAAAATTAGTACCCTTTCCCCATTATTACCAACACCTGCACATAAAACTTCTAATCAACCACTCAAACCTTTCAATGTTAAAAGAATGACACCGACAAATTGTTAGTCCAGTTTAGCCTTATGCGGGTTAATTAAGGGTTGGATGTGCTAGCTTGCTAACTCGAATTATATATATATATATATATATATATATATATTTTTGTTTCTCTTTAATTCTTCACACTTAAATATTTTATTCTTATAGTTCATCATTTTTTTCATAATTTAAATACCAACAAGTATTAAATAAAATAGTCTTTTGACATAAATTATAATTTACAATTGAGAGATTAATGGAAAAACTCTTCGTATATCATATAAATTATTTAATAACACTAATAAAATAACTATACATCAATCTGCCAAGTTGGCTCGGCTCATTGTGGGTTAGTTTAAAAAATATTTAATGCTTAATTTGTTTTAACGAAAATCACACATTTTATCAAATTATTTGAGATAGCTCATCACATTTAGTCCATTTTGAACACTTGTACTCCACAACTCAGAAAACGGACCCGGATCCTCTGCATTCACCAAATTCATGCATTCATACATTCATCCCTAATTTATGATCAAAATCTCATACATTCATTTTTACATTAATATATTTATCTTATATAAAATTTAATCAATGGTCAAGATCTCCCTACAGTCAAAAAGTGACTGTAAGGGATTCATATCCTCAGAAAACACAATGTCATAACCTAACAGTGTCAATTGCCTAAATTAATTAAGAGATTAAATTGATGTCAACCATATAATTTGCTCAAGGAAATTAAAACCACAAGCCAATAAGTTGTTTTTAGTTCATAACTTATTGAAGTTCCTTATATTTGCATGTTGTTGACATTGCCAAAGCCAAGGCAAGGAGGTATACATACTTGATGCTATTTGCATCATGACATCTTTGCACCTAACCTTACGTTGCACAATATCATTGCCTTACAGCTGCTTGGATGCTTTTGTCCTTCTTCACATTGTGAGAATCAAAAAGCAAACTTTCCGTGAAAGGGAAGCTATCATTCTTGCAATTAGGGAACAAGTTCAACTTTTGATGTTGGAAAACATTGTTTATTGCCGTATGCACAAATAAATGCTGGTTTATTTATCTTCGCCAGCAACCATGTTATGAAAGCTAGAAAAAAATTCATAAAAAAAAGCTAAAAATTTCATCAACAATATTTAATACAGTTGATAGGTAGTTGAGTTTTTTATAAGCATGTTGTCACTTGTCTGTATATGAAAAATGTTTTGTTAGGAGAGACAAAACTCACTTCGATGATCTTTACGTCTCGAAAAGGATTAGTCTCTGACTAGGTTGGGGATACCCTTGTATACACACACAAAAAAATTAGAAATTTCTTTCACATGCTTTTTATAAGAATATAATTTAGGATTCATATTGAAAATATATATATATATATATATATATATATATATATATATATATATATATATATATATATATATAATTTAGGATTGCTTTTATAATCTACATCTATCTTTATCTTTATGAGCAATGCTAGTAATACATTCTTTATTACACTCTTTTCGACACATTCTCTATTATTGGTGGATTTCATGTGGGACCTACTAAATCACATGAGTCCACTCTCTATTCAGCGGGTCCCACATGAAATCCATCCAATAATAAAAAATGTATTGAACAATGTGTGTTAAAGAGTATGTTGCTAGCATTACTCTATCTTTATTGGTTCTCTCTTGTTCTCCAAACAACAACATCATCTTGCAGTTTTTAATATTTTATCGAATTGATATTTAGTTATTTACATTATTTGAAAATTTCGTTTATTTATGCACAAATAAATGCTGTTTTATTTATCTTCGCCAGCAACCATGTTATGAAAGCTAGAAAAAAATTCATAAAAAAAAGCTATAAATTTCATCAACAATATTTAATACAGTTGATAGGTAGTTGAGTTTTTTATAAGCATGTTGTCACTTGTCAGAGGTTCGATTTCTACCGTGTATATGAAAAATATTTTGTTTGGAGAGATAAGACTCACTTCGATGATCTCCACACCTCGAAAAGGATTAGTCGCTGACTAGGTTGGGAATACCCTTGTATAAACACACACAAAAATTAGAAATTTCTTTCACATGCTTTTTAGAAGAATATAATTTAGGATTCATATTGAAAATATATATATATATAATTTAGGATTGCTTTTATAATCTACATCTACCTTTATCTTTATGAGCAATGCTAGTAATACACTCTTTATTACACTCTCTTCAACACACTCTATTATTGGTGGATTTCATGTGGGACCTACTAAATCACATGATTCCACTCTCTATTCAGCGGGTCCCACATGAAATCCATCCAATAATAAAAAATGTATTGAACCATATGTGTTAAAGAGTATGTTGCTAGCATTGCTCTATCTTTATTGGTTCTCTCTTGTTCTCCAAACAACAACATCATCTTGCAGTTTTTAATATTTTATCGAATATTGCGTGAGTAAATTTTTTTCCTAAACACCTATTAATTTTTACAGAAATGTTATTTTGACACTGCTTTTGGACAACATACGGTGGACACCGTATACACTCAAGGTTATTATGGTAATTAGCTAATAAATGTTTCCCTCCTTCTTTAGTTTCTGAACGAGAGTTTTGAGTCTCCAAACTCATATTCCCTCCTCCTCCCTTTAGACACCGGAAGAATTGGAGGCCCTAAAGCTCGTATTCCCTGCTCACACTCACACGGTCTCGTTCAATTCTTCTTTCCTCTTCCTCACTGCGCACCAGAAATTCATCCTCACACTTCGCGCTCTGTTCTTCTTCCCTCTTCCCCAACGCGTGCTCCAGCCCTAAGACATCCACTTGCGCTGCCTTGTTCCCATCTTCAGCTCTCACTCTCTGAACACGAAATGGTGATGAAGATGAGCCGTGGAAGACGATGGTGAAGAGTGTGCTACCCGAGGTGAGGTTCTTGTGGCGTGGTAGTGATAATCAGCTGGCTTATCATGTTTTATCTATTGTTTTATAGTGGATTTCAATAATTAAGTTGAGTTGAATGCTTGATTTTACCCAAATTTGACTTTGTTAGTCTATTTTAGTATTTAGATTTAATTTTTCTATTTTATTACTTTTATTTAATTTTAATTAGTGTTTCCTTATATTTTGTATTTTGTGTTTTTTTTAGGATGATATCAAGAAGGAAGAAATTGGATAAAGAGTGAAGATGAAGGTTACTTGAAGTTGTTACCAGAAACTACATGCATATCTTTTGGCAATTAGAATTAGAATGCAAATCCCACCTGAATTGCTATTGAAACGTTAAAAGAATGAGAAAATAAATTGAAGAGGATTAGAAGCTTCAGGACCCATGCCAATTTGGAATTGGCAACGTAAAACAAGATTCACGCGGGCCCATCTCCAATTCAATTAAAAAGAAGTGAATCAACGGGATTTTGGAGCACCACTGTTAATTCAATTTGAATTAGGCTTAATTGCACTTTTGGTCTCCCAGGTATCACGATTGTGCAATTTTGGTCCCCCGGGTTTTAATTGCGCCAATTGGGTCCTCCAAGTATCACGATTGTGCAATTTTGGTCCCCAAAGTTTCAATTGCGCCAATTGGGTCCCCCACATATCATGATTGTGCAATTTTGGTCCCCCAATTATCACGATTGTGTAATTTTTAACGTCAGTAGCCTACATAGGACACGTGGGACTAATTTGACACTTAGTGAAGTCAACTTGACAGTTTACAGGACATTCTTATAAGACAATATTGTCATATCACACAATTTAATGGTCAAATGAACGTCATTAAATGTCACATAAGAATGACACGTAAGTTGTCAAACTAGTCTCATTAAGTGTCAAATCAATCGCACATGTGCTTTGTAGGCTGTTGATGTTAAAAGTTGCACAATCGTGATACTTGGAGGACCAAAATTGCACAATCGTAATACTTGGGGATCAAAATTGCACAATCATGATACGTGGGGGACCCAATTGGCACAATTGAAACTTAGGGGACCAAAATTGCACAATTATGATATTTAGAGGACCCAATTGGCGCAATTAAAATCCGGGGGACCAAAATTGCACAATCGTGATACCTGAGGGACCAAAAGTGCAATTAAGCCTTTGAATTAAAAGATAGAAGATTGAAACAGAAAAAAACAACTCTCAGATAACAACACAGTGTTAGCAAGAGCTGGAAGTAGCAGTCACGCGCACAGCATAAAAGAGGCCAAATAGCACTGCATCTGGAGATTCACCATCTTCAGTTTTAATTCTTATTTTACTTCTCTTTCTTTCTTTATTCTTCTCTTAGTTATGAACTAAACCCTTTTTCTAGGGTGACGATGTAAATGCGCCATGACAGTTTGGTGATTTATTTCAGTTTTTCTTAATTTATTCTTCTTCTCTATTTGTGTTTTATTTCCGTTCTTAATGCTGCTAATTACTTGATCACCAATTAGATGATAGGCTAATCATAATGAGACCGAGAGGAGATTTATATGTCAAGGGTATTGAGATAAAACCATAGGGTTAATGCGGATAGAGATATACCGTAGGAGCCTTATGCAACTGCTATAGAGAATCATAGATCTTAATAAATTCTTTGATAAATAATCATCATAGAGATATAGTTGATTAGTTATCAATGGGTAAATTTTAGTGTGCTCTAACCTAGACATTAAAATAAATTAGGATTCTTGGTTGACATTAGAAGTTGATTAAGAGATTAGGAAGAATTGATATAACTGAACCAAACTAAGTGGGATTAGGATTCCTTGTCTATGAGGAATCTGTATTCATAGCGTTGGTGAAATCGGATCCCTAGAATTTTCTTTCATTGTTTGTTCATCATTTTATTTTATTTTTCTAATCAATCAATTCAAAAATCCAAAAATCAATTATTTTCTATAAGTGTTTATTTATTTTTTATTTTATTTTGAAATTTTCCAAACCAATTTCTCTTGGTCTAAATAATTGTTGATTTTGTGAAGTGGTACTTGGTCTCCCAATCCTTGTGTTCGATACTCGGTTTCTCACCATTTTATTATTACTTGCTTCGGTCCGGTACACTTGCCGGAGCCCATCAGGTAGTATTATAGAAGAGATAATAAAAAATTGTTGGTTATTGTGATATTATACAGCACTAAGCTGCAAATTTTCGTTCATTTTTTCTAGGAGCCATGACCCCTCCTCTGTGAAAAGTGACAAATGCATATTTGTGCTGCAAATTGTTGGTTATTTCTTGTTGTTGGGCATTCGGTGCCAACACATTGGAGATCTTTTTGGTTTTAAATGCTTTTGTTTTAGAGATTGTCTTTTATAGATAAACCTCTTGAAAGCATTAACCTGAATTTTTATGACTTGTGAAAAATTTATTTGGACAATTCATTAATCAAAGAATTAACTATATTAACCAAACTTTTACAAAGCATTAACCGGAGTTTATAAGAGTTGTGAAATTTATCCGGACATGCCATTATATGTTGTATTTTTGTTGTGATTTTTAAATTTACAACCTTGTTTGATGCAATAAGCTTCTAAATCCCTATTATTGTAACGTAACCTATAAGAGATCTAATTGGGTTATTTTGTGCAGTGTTGGTGTGGCACTGACAATTGGAAATTCATGGATAGTTCAAATAATTTCGTGGATTGCGGTAGTGTTGATGGTGAATCTATCGGAGTTGACAATAATAATGATGATCACGCAAGTTGGGAGCCTGCAACAGGGATGTGTTTTTCTTGCATAGATGAGGCTAAAACATTTTATAGAGAGTACGCTTCAAGAAAAGGTTTTGGGTGGAAGATTAGAACATCAAAAAAAGGAGATGATGGGAACCTCTGCTACTTAATTCTAGCATGCTCAAGAGGAGGGTCTCATGCGTCGAAAATTCCATATACGTTGAAGACACTTCCGACTAAGGCGCAAAATTGTCCTGCAAAGATTATTATTAAGTTGGATGAAGATAGACTATGGTACGTTACAAAATTTGAACCCAACCATTCTCATGAGGTCAGCCCTACAAAGGCAAGGATATTCAAGGCTAACAAGAAAATCAACCTCCATGTAAAGAGAACAATTCAAATCAATGATGAAGCAGGAGTGAGGATCAATAAAACTTTCCATTCTCTTGTTACAGACGCAGGAGGGCATGAAAATATACCATTTTGTGAAAGAGACGTGAGGAATTATGTCCACAAAGAAAGGCGCGTGATTGGGAAAGAAGGCGATGCCCAAGCCTTGATAAATTATTTTTGCCAAATGAGGGAACAAAATACAAATTTCTTCTGTGACATAGATTTGGATGATGAATTTCATGTAAGAAATGTGTTTTGGGCTGATGCAAGAAGTAGAGTTGCTTATGAATATTTTGGAGATGTAACTTTTGACAAGACATATTTGACCAATAAATATGACATGCCTTTTGCTGTGTTTGTCGGTGTGAATCATCATGGTCAATCAACATTACTTGGATATGGTCTGATTTCTGCTGAAGACACAGAGTCATTTATTTAGCTTTTCCAATCATGGCTTCGTTGTATGCTGGGAAAAGCCCCTGAGGGTATTATCACTGACCAATGCAAGGCTACGAAAAATGCCATTGAGTTAGTCTTCCCTACAACTCGTCATAGGTGGTGCTTGTGGCATATAATGAAAAAAATTCCTGAAAAGCTAAGCGGACATGGTGAATACAAGAGGATTAAGTATGCAATGAAAGCAGTGGTTTATGATACAATCACAGCAGCCGATTTTGAAGACAAATGGTCTTGCTTCATTGACCAATTTGAGCTTGGACAGAATGACTGGTTGAGTGGGTTGTACAAGGAACGTCATAGATGGACACCAACCATGCTGAAGAAATATTTTTGGGCAGGTATGTATACTTAATCCTGTTGATTATCTAGTTAATGGGTCATTGTGATACCTCTAAGTTTTTGACAGCATTTTCCATATATGGTTAATGACTTGTAAATATGTGGTTAATGGTGTTCATTATTTGGTTAATGGAAGAAAATCCTAAAGTTTTCCACTCCCATTATAATATATGGTTAATCACTTGCAATTATTTGGTTACTTCTGTTCATACACTGGTTAATGTTAATCACTTGTATGTACTTGGACAGGTATGTCAACAACACAGCGAAGCGAGAGCATGCATGCTTTCTTTGATGGATATATCAATTCAACAACAAGTCTGAACCAGTTTGTAAAGCAGTACGATAATGCTCTCAAGAGTAGAGCGGAAAAGGAATTTCAAGCTGACGTTCAATGCATGGAGGCAACAATTCCCTGCGGGTCAAACTCGTCGATTGAAAAGCAATTTCAAGGCGAGTACACTCATGCTAAGTTTAAGGAGGTTCAAGCTGAATTTAGAGGTAAAATTAATTGTGCTTACTCCTTGAAGACTATGGAGGGCTGCCTTGCTATTTATGATGTGTTGCAGGAGGTGTTATTTGGAGAAAGGCCAAAAGAATGTGTCTTTAAAGTTGTCTTTAATCGTGACAACCATGATCTGTGCTGTGAATGCTCGTTGTTTAAGTTTAGAGGTATTTTGTGTCGCCATGCCCTATGTGTGTGTATGCAAGAGAGGCTTAAAAACGTGCCAGAGAAGTACGTTTTAGCAAAATGGAAGAAAAATATTAAAAGGAGGCATGCATATATTAAGAGCAGTTATGGTGTGACGGAATTGAACCCACAAATGGACAGATTTGCCAAATTGTGCAAGCATTTCCATGAGGTTGCTGAGGTAGCTGCAGATTCTGAAGATGCAACTAACGCACTCCACGAAATATTACATGAATTTAAATCTAATTTGCCCACCATGGATGCTACAACGAACAATGTTAAAAGGAGTTCCAATGCTGACTCAAATCCAAACAAAGCTTCTGAAATCCACAGTCCATTGCGGGTCAAACGTAAAGGTCGTCCTCCATCAAAGAGAAAAATATCTGTAGTTGAAAAGGTTGTTAAGAGGGCCAGGAAGCGAACCAAGCAAAGTGATGACAATGAGACTACTAAGGTATGTGTTTTCTATCAGAAACTGTCAATTCTTTTACAGTTCCAAGTATACCTTTTTGACATAATTATTGCATCTTACCTATTTTTTGGTCCAAATGTGTAGGAGGATAATATGGGAAGATTAGGCAATCAGATGGAAGTCAACATCTGTGTAGAATCATCTATTGAGGTTGTGGCTGGTGGAGATTTGCCGGATGCAAGTACTATGGTTTGTCTCCATTATAAGATTGTACTAAATGTATAAAATGTTTGGTTTGGTGTGTAGTGGGCTAAATTTATATGTATATATGGATTTATGTGTAATGTTATAGAGTTTTTGGATAACTTATGCACTAGTTGTTGAAGGCAAGCTGAGACTTTATTTGATTAGTTAACCTTTTTCTATACAGTCGAGAGGTGTTTATATGAATTTAGATGCTTCAGTTTCCGTTTTTGAAGACAATCGTTGGGTTCCTCAGATATTAGCTCATTCTACGCAGGCATGGATCTTTCATGCCCTGTCATTTATTAGCTCATTTTCTTTTATTTTAGATTCTTATATGGTGCTGTCTAGGTTGGAAGTAATCTATCATTCATGGATCTTTTGACAACGTCCGAAATACACTTCACGGGATCCTCGCAGTTAAGTAATAAAGTTGTGACAATTTCTTCGTCGAGGATACCTTCGAAGATTAGGCATTGTTTCCCCTTTTTTGTACTGACTAGTGATAGATGTATTTTGTGAAAGGTTGTCACATATTTATACTAGTTGGAAGATCACGAGTTGGAAGATTACGAAAACAATTTTTGCATGATGGTATGGTGTACTCATTAACATCATGGTCCATTGTTTTGTGGCCAGCTCCTTACTAATGAGTATTTGTTGGTGATGCAGGATGGCTGTCTTGAAATCACGTTTGTCGCTTTTTGAATGACATGTTTGCAGCACAAAACAAGCATTATGCTTTGTAAAGGTCTTGCTGATATTTTTTGGTGTATATGATATAGATATAGAACTTCGCGCATGACCAATCAGGATATTATTTTAGTGTATGAGTCTATATAAATGATAGAACGTTGTAAATGATTCCATTATTTTGGCGTATATAAATATTGATATGATTCCATTATTCACAGGAAAAGTTTGGTTAATGCCTTGTAAAAGTTTGGTTCAGATATTATTTTCACAACTCATACAAAGTTTGGTTAATACCTTGTAAAAGTTTGGTTAATATAGTTCATTGTTTGGTTGATGGCATGTCCAGATACTATTTTCACAACTCAATACAAAGTTTGGTTAATGCCTTGTAAAAGTTTGGTTAATATAGTTCATTCTTTGGTTAATGGCATGTCCAGATATTATTTTCACAACTCATACAAAGTTTGGTTAATGCCTTGTAAAAGTTTGGTTAATATAGTTCATTGTTTGGTTGATGGCATGTCTAGATACTATTTTCACAACTCATACAAAGTTTGGTTAATGCCTTGTAAAAGTTTGGTTAATATAGTTCATTGTTTGGTTCATGACATGTCCAGATGCTTAATTCGCGTCTATTAAAAACTTCGGTTAATGCCTTGTTAAAGTTTGGTTAATATAGTTCATTCTTTGGTTAATGGCATGTCTAGATACTATTTTCACAACTGATACAAAGTTTGGTTAATGCCTTGTAAAAGTTTGGTTAATATAGTTCATTCTTTGGTTAATAAAGTTTGGTTAATATAATTCATGACTGGGGGTGAAGATCTTCACCCTCAGACGGGTGAAGATCTTCAGCTTCAGATGGGTGAATCACCCGTCTGATAGTCATCGGACAGGTTGGCAAAAAGTGGGTTAGTTTGGTAAATAGATTCAAAACGAGGTTATATTGGTAAATAGTTTCTAAAAGTGGGTCAGTTTGGTTAATTACCCGGAATTGGAAGACCCTGGCTCCACAAGAAACACTCTTTTTTGGGAGGCAACATGTTTGTCATAGCAGACGGGTCAAGAAATGTATCAGACGGGTGAACATTTCTTCACCCATCTGACACCCGTATGATATTATTTCGAATATATCTAATATATAATAATATTCGAAATAATTTTTTATATTTTATTATAGATATTAATTAATAGTAATAAATTAGCAATACTAAAAAAAATGAATCAAATAAGGCCAAACCCCCCCAATCCTTCTTTGATTTGAACTGGATAAGTTCAAAATCAGATCTTCAGCATTTCTTCACCCGTCTGACACCAGTCTGATAGTCATCAGACGAGTGAAGAACTATATCAGACGGGTGAACATTTCTTCACCCGTCTGATAGACATCAGAAGGGTGAAGATCTTCAGCATTTCTTCACCCGTCTGACACCCGTCTGATAGTCATCAGACGGGTGAATATCAGACTGGTGAATTACCTGTCTGACAGTCATCAGACGGGTAAAGATGACACCCTCAGACGGGTGAACATTTCTTCACCCGTCTGATAGACATCAAACGGATGAAGATCTTCAGCTTCAGACAGGTTAATGCTGTGTAAAAGTTTGGTTATTATAATTCATTCTTTGGTTAATGGTGTGTCCAGATGTTTAAGAAAATTTTTCCCAACCCAAAAATAGTTTGGTTAATACTTTGTAAAAGTTTGGTTAATATAGTTGATTCTTGATAAATGGCATGTCCAGATACTTGAGTAAAATTCACAACTCTTAAAAACTCCGGTTAATGCTTTGTAAAAGTTTGGTTAACTTAGTTCATTTGTTGGTTAATGGCTTATCATGATACTTGGAAAATTTTTCCCAACACTATCACCACAAATGGGATACTTCCATATTACAAGTGTGACCATTAACCATCTGCAACACATTTTTTTACCACAAATGTCAACCTATTAACCAAAGTTGGATGGAATGAACTTACACAAATATGATGATAATATCTTCATTTATTCATACCATTAACTGTTCAAAACATCTGGAAAAGATATAAACAAGAGTCATATAACCTTTGTGGTTCATATTTAGCATATACAATCAGCCCAAAAAGATTTAAACGAGTTACATCAACTTTGTCATTCATATCTACCATACAATATTACACAATTGTTCTAAACAACCCCCCAAAAAATGACAATTAACCAGCCTTCACATATTCCCTAAACCCATCCACAAACTTCTCCTCATTGCCCTTTTCTTTTTCTCACATACGTAGCCTTAAATGGAGTACGCATTGAGACACTTGGGACTCGCTTTCTTGGATTTTCCTTCATTCTTGTTATGATGTTTGAGGTAGCCCTAGCACCACCATCCACATTATGTTCACCTGTTAACAGTGATCCAAATGTTAGATGGTAAATAAACGGGATTTTAAGTTGTATATGCATAAAGCTTAATAACATTGACAATTCCAATTTCTACAGTGTTCGTAGTAAAAATTAAGCAAGCAGCCTTACGCAAATGAGAGGTTCAAACAGAATCCAATGTAAGACACCAACCATAATGTTATGTTCCTCTAACATACAGTACTGACCAACACCATTTTCATTGTTTACTTCCTCTAGCCCACCAACCATAACTGTCGTAGGATCATTAACACCATTACCAGCATACTCCTGAGGAGTGCTTAGCAGTAATTCACCTGCATAGAAAAGTTTATCAATGTGCTTTCATCAAGGCAACGAGCATAAACACTTGAAAGACAAAAATGGAAAATTAATGCTCGTTTAGTAACCACGTGCCTCTTTCAACATCTGAATCCTTCCACACTAGCAAAAATATTAGTGTGAGGAGATTGACACACGGGAGATGCATGAAAATAACCTCCCTTATCTGTATTGGGCGGCTCAGCCGTTGATTGGCGTTGAAGCTCTGCATCTTTAAGCACCCTAACTTCTTCCTCGAGACTCGCAATCCTCTCTCGGCACTGCCTCAACTCCACCACGAATTGCTGATACTCGGTAATACCCACAAACTGGCCTTCAGCTTGATACAAGGCATCCCTGATCATTTGAAACTTAAGCTCCTCATTTGTTGCGGTTACCCCTAGAGTTACCTGCTAACACAATAATCACATCAAATACACATTATATTTGAATTTCAACATGTTTTACAAACAAATGACGTCGGTACTTACCAAGTTTTTTTTCAAATGCTTCCTTTATTCTTTTTTTGGTCAACCGCAGAATTTGCCAGTTCAAAAACTGTGGGAAAAAAAACCCAATAGGATTGCTAGGTGTTTCCCCCACCGACAGGTGGTTCATGTCCCAGATCTGTAACAAAGAATAACATACATAATACCTGTAAATTTATGTAAAGAGAATGAATGATGTTGCTATAACACATAACCAAATAAATACCTGCAGGATAGTTGCACATCCACATATATGTATCTGGCTAAGATTTTCCCCCTCTTTGATAGCCGAGCAATTTTGGTCAAACTGTCAACCAATAAATCATAAACCGCTAGACCCCAATTGAAGCTATTTAAGGACTCTAGGTCATCTAGCAATTTAATACAGCCAGTAAATAACAGTCTCCCTGATCTTGGAAAGTAAAACTCTCCAAATGCAAGGAGAATGTACATCCTACAAAAATCACCCTTTTCCTCCTCAAACAAATCAAGCCTCGGTAAAATTTCATCAATGGTTACTTTAGACTCTCCGAACAAAGATGATGTATAACAGTTAACATCGTCATCAACGCGCACCCGCTCACCACCAACCACCGGGAGTCCTATTGCAAGGCAAACATCAATTGGCATAAAAGGAACCACCCTGCCCCTAACTCTAAAACCCCCGCTCCGCTCATCTCATCTAGTCACTAGTTCATGTAACAGGTTACCAGAAATTTCCAATTTAGTGGGAATGTTTAGAACCCACTTGAATGGGGTGACCTCAATTTGATTTTTCTGTTCATGTGTCAGCTTCTCATTAACTTGAAGCAACCATTTTGGTGCACATGCATGCCTCAAACGTATCTGCGAAGTATCAATAAAGTTCATGTCATTAATAAATCGATAGCATTCATGCAAATGCAAATAGTTAATATATTCCTTACATTTGTTCCTTCCATTCTTGAACTAGAGCACCTGTAAATTTACGAAATACATGTTGTCAACAACCATACCAACAAATTACACAATTCCAGCAAAAAAATCCAATATGGACATATCAAATTGAAAAGTGAATTGCACCAAATTAGTCCAACATGTATATATCCATGCTATTTGAACTAAAAAAACTAAGAGATAAAGCAATTCAAATGCCAAATTCCATTTTCAGTAAAAGAAAAGAATTGTTTATGGTTGTATTATGATTAACTGGGGTTTTGATTTTGGAAAAGAAGGGTGAAAGAAGAGAAAAGTTTGAGTTCAAAAAAAGTGCATACACAGAAATAGTATACTCTTTCAAAAATTGATCTGAATCTTCCTTTGAAACCTTTTATGCTGCAGCTTTATAGCAATTAGCAATTAGTAGAAGAGACATCTCTAAGTACTAAACACTGTGTTGAGTTCACTGTCGTGTGCTCTTTCAGCATATAAACCTACCTTCTATCTTGCAGGGCTTAGTAAATTCTGATTTCAGGTCCAGATTCAGCTGTTAATTTGGGTTCATTGACTAATTCCACAAGCACAATGACAGCAGTGACAGTGAGATAGAAAATTATAGCTACAAAATGAGCTATTTTTTTCATTTCAAACAACATTTTCACAGTCAAATCCACATTATCTATCAAAAACTAACAACCCCACTTCCCAGATAAGTGACCATGTTATTATCAAATATAGAAGTAACTACAGCAACCCCACTTCCCAAATCCCAACCATTCAACCAATGAAAATAAAGCACAATCTTCAGTCCACAAAAAAATACCTTGCTTCAAGCCTTCCAGGAAGCTGGTTGCCACCGTTCTCTTCAGCACCGTCTCCAACAACGGCACCACCGTTCAGAGGCAGCGCAGGAGCTGAAGAAGCTTGGGCACACCACCGTATTTCACCGTGTGAGGAAGGGGAAAGAGACAGCTTGGGTTCGAAGCGCCTAAGGAAGGGGAAAGAGACAGACCACCGTCTTCAACAATGGCACACCGAGGTCGTTCAGAGACGACGTGGGAGAATGAGGGAGACTAGGGGGGAGAAGATTGGGACCGTGGAGGGAAATCGAGCCACCGCTAGGTTGAGTAGAAGGGAGAACGAGGGAGAAGGGTTAAGACCGAGGGAGACGAGGCTGCGAGCGGAAATGGGCAGAGAGAGGAGGGAGACGAGGTTGAGGGAGACGAGGCTGAGAGAGACGAGGGAGAAGAGGCGAGGGAGCAAGGGAGAAGAGGAGGTGAGTTACAGTGTTCCCTCGTTAATTTTCCTTTCCCCTTTTCCTTCCCTCCACTGAACCTTTTGTTTTGTATTTGACATTCTTTGTTTTGTATTTGACACTGTACACCATACGGTGTCAACCGTAGGTGTCCAAAAGCAGTGTCAAAATAACATTTCTTTAATTTTTAAAATCAGTTTCCAACAGTGTAGTTGTCACTTCTAACCAAAAAAAAAGTGTAGGTGTCACTTGTCCCACAATATCACACAATAATATTCTAAAATAAGCACCTTTAAAAATAAATTAAAGAAATTGAAACAAGTTTTGCTGACAGCTTCTCTTTATATTTTCAAAAACTAAAATTACAATGGTCATTAAAGTGAGACAGTTTTGTAATAATATGTATATTACAAAAATGTTAATTTGTTAGACTACAAGTCTACAAGATGTGCCGTAATTGATAGATTGAACCATACATGAGCGAGCGTTACCATTGATTTAATCTAAAATAGATTAAAATATTAACCTATTAAAAATGTAAGGGATATATATACCCTTATTTGTTCACTTTCCACATAAACTCATTTTAGATGAGTCTTGTCTATTCCTAATAGTATAAAGTGCTAGCTAACTCAGCTGGCAAATATTTTTGCAATTGATTTTACTTTAAGTGATTTTATCAACGACAAAATTGTGAGGTTTTTTTAAAGAAAAAATCATGGACGTTGACGGCGGCCTGATCATCGGTAAATAATCAAGCATTAATGGTGGTTGTTGCCATTATTGACGGCCTAACCATCGACAAATATCACCATCTGTCTAGAGTCAAACAGTCGACTTACCGACGATTGAGCCCTTGGTAAGTTTCTGGTAGTTACCATCTTATCGACGGTTAGTCCATCGATAAATTCGCACAAATGATTTCATGCCAAAACGCACCAAACATATCGAAGGATTTACTGACGGACTAAGCGTCAATAAGTTTGATGGTAATCAACCGACGTATTATCGACAGCTTTTTTCGTCGGTAATATCTACAATTACTATCGGCTTTGTGTCCATTGGTAAAAAGTCGATGATAATAACATATTTTCTTGTAGTGGACGTTAGTATAACAAATTTTAACATGAATCAAAAGAAGATGTCAGATGTATTTGGACATTGGAAATGGAATTGAAACAAAGAATTTAATTCTAATTAACATTCTGTTAGAATTGAAATTGGTTATGAGTTTCATTTTTTATGTTTAGAGTAAATAAAAAATTAAGGTGTATAAATTTAATTGAAGAGGGAAGATCATGGCCAACGATGGTTAAAGGGTGTTGGTAATAACCTTCAGTGGTTAGAGGTTACCGACAAGGGTTGAAGGGCGTCACAAATAATGGTGTTTGGTGAACTCTATAGGTGATGGTGGTTGGAGGACATCGTCGGAGATGGTAGTAGGGGATGCTACTGGCAACAATGGTTTGTGGATATTATAGGCGACTGTGGTCGAAGGGTGCTATTGGCAACGATGACTGATGGATGTTGCTGGTGACTGTTTGATAATGATGGTTGATGGACACCACAACAACAGCGGTCGATGGGCACCACAACGATTGTGGTCGATGGATGTTGCCAACAACTACGACTAGTGGACGTCACTAATGACATTGGTCGAGATATGTCATCAACAACTTACAACAATATTCGCAAAAGTTTATAACAAATCTAATGAATATTAATTATAATATATTATTTTGAACTTTTGTGCTTAACATTCATAATTTTTTAAGTTTAAGTTTAAGTAAAGATAAAAAATAATATAACATAGTTATTTTGTAATTTAATGAAATCAGATTGAAAATTAAAATACAAATTCTATTATATACTAAACAAAAAATAATTAAAGTATGAGTTCTAAATTCAACTATAACACTTAATTTCAACCCTTATATCATAGGCCTAATGACACCTTAGAATTATCCAAGAAAAATGACCATAAACTATATTTTCATTTTAATTTTATTATTATTTATTGAGTTATTATTAATTATTAATTAGTTTGTTTGTTCGTTTTTCTTGAGTAAGGTAAGGTAACTGGTTAACTGTTTTGCACTTTTACTTTTTTTAAAAAAAAAAAAAATTTCAGGGTAAAAAAAAAGGTTTCTTTTCTTTCTCCTTATGCTGAATTCTCCCAATTCTTGGAAGAAAGGAAGAAAATCAAAATCGAAGAGAGTTAAAGCGAACTTTTTCTGTCTGTGGAAAAGAGATAGAATTTCCATTGAAATTGGAGAAATTGTGGAACAGTAAGATAGAAAAGGCAAGTGGTTAAAGGAAGAAAAAAAAAGAGAGAAAAAAAAAGAAACAAAATGGAATCGGAAAATGCAAACCTCTGTCTCTCTGTGTTTGGTTGTTGAGATTTGATCCTTTCTCTTCATTCCTTTGGATCTTTATCTCTTCTTTCTCTGTAACATTTTTTTTTCTTCAATTTTATTTATTCTTTTATTTTCTGGTCTTTGATTCTTGAAGAGCTTCAAATTCTATTGAAGCAATTGGCGCAAAAAGATTTTGTTTTGAGCCTCACCCACAATAATCTGCCTCAAATCCAATTCTGGGTCGGTTTCAATTTCTCCAAAAATTGCACAACGCGATACACTTTGTTGAATTGTTTGTAACCAAGGTAGGAAATTTTACAATGTAATGTGCATGAATGAAGATTTAATTTATTTTATTTTATTTATATTATGATTTTTTTTATGTGTTTTATTCTGATTTGGTTGTTGTTGGAATGTTGGAAACTGTGTGAAGGTTCAATGAAGCGGCAATGAGGTGTGTGGCTGAGAAATGGAGGTTAGATCAGAGGGTATTCAAGTGAGGTGTGACAAGTTTCAAGGCACTGTGATTCCAAGGACACGTCTGAGGATTTGGTTCATTCGTGTGTGCTCAAGCATTGTGCTTTGGACATGTCTGGTTCAGCTGGTGACAGTGAGTGAACTGTGGCATTCACATTTTATTTCTGGGATTACTAGCAGTATATCTCACATAACTCAAGTTCAGCTTCCAATACAAGCGGATAATGGAGTTGCTCAAGCGCCTCCTCCTTTTCTTCCTGCAAGTTAGTTTCTTAACTGAATATCTGTCTCAAGTGCTGTCTGTAATGGCGAAATTCTTGTTTGCTTAAATTATGAATTTGAAGCTGTAATGCAATCTTGGATATGATTTAATTGAGCAATGGAATTTATGTGCATTATTGGCAATGTGTTATATTTCTTGTTAGATGGTGATAGTTGTGATTCACTGAAAGTAGGTGCAAATTGTATGTGCTGGTAAATATTTCTTGAAAGTTTTTTGTTTTTTTGGTTATATGGCTGTTTTAAAGTATTTTGTGGATTATGTAATCAGTTAGGAGCTTGAATGGCTGTTTCGGCATTGATGATCGTCAACTGGGATTTGTTACAGGGTTTTCAAACAGCCTTGGGGCTATTATAAAATCGTGATTGGCGATGTATGATGAAAGCATTAGAATTTCAATTAGAGAGAAGATCTTAGTTAATTCTGAATGTCGATATTAATTTTGATATTTTATCTTAGTGTTTTGAGGATTTCCTGCCAAAGAAGACTTGCTTTATACTGATTTTGGCCCCCAACAATTGGGAAAAAGAACAATACTAAAGAAAAGCGAATAAGACTGTAACTTTAGATCCACTACTTCACACTTTATTCTTTCAAGACATGCATGTAAGATAGTTTTATATGTACCTTTCTAAGTTGAAATAAAAGAGGTAATGATTTCAAAATATTACAGAAAATGTCTTTTCCTAGCTTTTACGTGTCACGCTTCTATAGTAACTTCTTTTATGACTATTTTATATGTATTGATTATATTAAGGCAGTTGGCTTGTGAGTTTTGTTTTGGATATTGTGAATGGATTTAAATAAATAATATAAAGCAATAGATATAAATATATGGGTTTGATAGATAGAATATTTTAAGTTGTTTTTTGTTTATACCTTTATCTTCTTATTTCTTATCCATTTTCGTAAATGGTAAAGCCTTATGACCTGCAACCTTACAGGAAATTATACGAGCAACGGTTTTCTTAGAGTTTCATGCAATGGAGGCTTGAATCAAATGCGTGCTGCGGTTTGTACTTCCTATTCTACCATTTCTTTTTTTCTATATGATGATAAGCTTAATGCTTATTTGGAGGTTTGGTATTTCAGATTTGTGATATGGTGACAGTTGCTCGGTTGTTGAATCTCACATTGGTTGTTCCAGAGCTTGATAAGACATCATTTTGGGCAGACCCTAGGTGTAAACTTTGTTCTGAAAAAAAAATTAATATCCTCTAATTTGGTTTCTCTGTCATTTTACAGTATTGTATTTCTTTTTGCAGTAATTTTGAGGATATTTTTGATGTGAAGCATTTCATTGATTCTCTAAGAGATGAAGTTCGAATAGTGAAAAGAGTACCCAAAAAGTTTAGTAGGAAACAAGGATACTCTACCTTGGTGATGCCTCCTGTTAGTTGGTCAAATGAAAATTATTACTTGGAGCAGGTCTGCTTATTTTATTAGTTGCATTTGTGCAAAACTATATATTGTGCATATTTGAGCTTCTTATTTGCAATTTAAGGTTTGATTAATGGTTTTCCACTTCATTTTTATGACATTGAAATTTAGAGTATTGAGACAGTGCAGCTTCTTTAATATGTCAGTCTAAGGGAAGGTTACTTTAATTTTGTGCTTAGATTGTTTTGGACGGGGTATTCCCCTAAATTGTTAATTTTTTAATCCTCTTCAGAGAAGGTCTAGGAGCTTTGTAGACTGTTACATGAAGGTAGGGTGGATTGTGTATGTCAGTAATAGTGCCCTTTCCAAATTGATTGGAACTTTGGAATTATTATCATCACTAATCTATTATTATGAATTTTTTGTCTAAAAAATGTGACAATGGTTAAAAAAATTATTTTAAATTTCCATATGGAAAGTCTTCTTTAAAGTTCTTGTTTCTTGAATAAAATGCAACCATTTTCTATTATTATTTTTTTAATCTTGCAGAACCCTATGCTGTTATGGATGCCTTTTTTTTTTGTATGTTTCTATCTGTGAATAATCATGAGTTTGTGCAGATTGATCTTATCGTTGAAATGCTTGTGTTTTTATCTTTTTCTAATTGACACTTGCCCCTCCTCTAAGTTATTAATTGCTTCCTAATCTGGGCTGGCATTTATCATCTGAGATATGTCAATTTTGCAAATTATCAGATGCATTATTGTCGTTCTTCATAAATATCTGTACTTCAAAAAAGAAATGATGGGAGAGGAAAATTCAATATACAGGAGAAGGAATGATTGAGGTTGTTGAAAGCATAGATATCAATCCTGGATAGCAGCACGTAGCGGCCGACCCCCGAATCCGCTATAACATGATAGCAGAAGCGGGATGGCCGCTATTGCAACATATATACACGCAAGCTAAATAATTAAATATACACATATGTAAATGCTAAAACATAGTAGATTACCCAAAATTGCAAACACAAGCTCATGATTAATAATCATAAGTTATAATCTTCATGTCAATAACAACAAAAGTCAAAAAACTATCAAATATGAAGGAGGTAGAGGTGAAAATTATTTAACCTAGGTCCGGAAAACTGACAATACCCCCAAATATGGCCGTTAGATGCCCATTTGAGGAGGGGTAAAAATGGGTTCTTAATACACTGTTGGAATGGCCGCTATTGCCGCTATTTCCTGCTATAGCGGCCGCTATTAGAAAACGTTATGCTATTCGAGCACCATAGCGGCCAAGGGCTGCTCCGCTCCGCTACGCCGCTATAGCCCGCTATTAACTACATAGGTTGAAAGTGGTGTCTATTCGTTATATTAGGGAATATATTAGTATTTGAGTGGAGCATTTTAATTTATCAATTGAAATAATAATCAGTCATATGAAGAAAACCAGAAGTACAATTTTAAGTTATGGGTGACTTCTTGTATTTACTATTTAGAAATTAAAATGAGTTGTTTCTGATGTAGCAAAAGCTAAATTAGGTTCCAAAAGTAGCACTACATTGAGTGTGTCCAAGTAAGAAAAAAAGTACTTTTCAATATATTCTTCCCCCTCCCCTATTTTGAGTAGTACATATGTTGAGTTTAATCTAATGCTATTCATTCCACACTGCAGATTCTACCACTTTTTGGAAAGCATAAGGTGTTACACTTCAACAAAACTGATACACGTCTAGCAAACAATGGTCTACCACTTGATCTACAGAAACTCAGGTGTCGTGTCAATTACCAGGCACTTAAATTTACTCCTCAAATTGAGAATTTGGGGCACAAATTGATTCGGATGCTTCAAGAGAATGGACCTTTTGTGGCATTGCATCTGAGATACGAGATGGACATGCTGGCTTTCTCAGGTTGTACTCAGGGTTGCACTGATATTGAAGCTGAGGAGCTCAAGCGGATGAGGTCTGTCATGCTTATTGTTTGGCTCTATATATAGGATTTTAAGTCATTCTTGCTTCTGTAATTAAATGAGAGATAGATGCTTCTTATCTGACAGTTGCTGCTGTGGAAGATGTAGATCAAGAAGATCATTTTTGTTTTCTCTATCATAGCTAAATTACCATTGATTCAAAATAGTTAGCTGTGGCTTCTGTTGGATTCTAGATGAGAAATAAGCTGGAAATATTATTATAGAACACAGAAATTACACACAGAATACAACAGTTGTTGCTGTCCCAGAGACTTATTTCTCCCACAGAGAGTATTCTCTGTCCCAAACTGTCAAATAGCAACATACATACCCGAATTACACACCCTACTATCACATATATACCTAATACATAACTGTCATTAAGAAGTTATTTTCTTAATACATAACTGCCACTAATTACTATTCATAACTGCCCTTAGGCAGTTATTTCCGCTGTTCTCCATGCCCACCACGTCTAGAGTACACATATATGTTAGGGCCCAACCCAATTAGGAATTCTTGTAAAAGTTAGTTAGTTAGTTAGTTAGTTAGTAGTTGAAGGGGTGAGTAGTTAGCTTTATAAATAAGGAGAGAATGGCAGAGGGGAGGCAGTTAGTGAATTTGTATTGAGTGTAGTGACCTTGAGCAGTGGCTCGGTGTAGATTGGAACCTTGAACGATAGCTTGGTGTAAGGGGAGACCCTTAGGGAGATTCATCTCCTAGATTCAATAACAATCCTTCTCTTTCTCTCTCTATGCCAAACATTATATGATATGTTGGATTTGGAGTATTTTGACATAATAGTTACTTGACTTCATAGAAATAAAGATTCTTATGATCAGAGTTTTTTTGCAATGTGACAAATGAGATATCTATCTGATGTAAAATGTTGATTTTGCTTCTTTAATTCAGGTATGCATTCCCTTGGTGGAGAGAAAAGGAGATAGTTTCTGAAGAGAGAAGATCACAGGGTCTATGTCCTTTGACACCAGAGGAGGCAGCCTTAGTTCTGCGAGCCTTAGGTTTTGGTAGGGAGACACAGATCTATATTGCAGCTGGTGAGATTTATAAAAGTGAACGTAGACTTGCACAACTGAGAGCTGCATTTCCACGAATTGTGAGTTCATCAACATTATAATTTATATCCTCCTATTTTTATATTTTGGATCTTCTTAAAACACTGCTGAGTGATTTTGACTCCTACTAATGGACGACTGGGGATTATGCAAAATTGTCCATATACATTTTGTATCACACAGTTATTTTGCAGATTCTAGTATCTAAAAGCTTTCAAAAGAAATTTCGTCTTTAGGCCATTTTTTCTTTTCTCTTTTTTCGGCCACTCTGGTTGAAAATTGTTCTAGCTCTCATTTATGCTCTTATGAAATTATTCTACTTGACAGCATTTGACTTTTCTCCTTTGCAAGTTCAGGTGAAAAAGGAAACATTGCTGACCTGCGATGATTTACAGCAGTTCCAGAATCATTCGTCGCAGATGGCAGCTTTGGATTTTATGGTTTCAGTAGCCAGTAACACCTTTATTCCTACCTATGATGGGAACATGGCAAAACTTGTGGAAGGTCATCGAAGGTATGTTTATTTACCCTTGCAAGTTTTAATTTGATTTTAATAGAAGACTAGAACACCCTTCATGAAAATCTACAGAAAGTTTCTAATTAGCTCTCCTGCAGGTATTCTGGGTTTAGAAAAACCATCTTACTGGATCGGAAAAAGCTCATAGAATTGCTTGATATGCATCAGAATGGAACCCTTGCATGGAATGAGTTTGCAGATGCCATGCGACAGTTTCATGAAAAGAGAATTGTCGGACCAACTCGGCGTAGAGTTATTTTAGACAAGCCAAAGGAGGAGGATTATTTCTATGCCAACCCTTATGAGTGCCTCTGTGGGGAAACAAATTGTGATGACTTGGTAGGTCCTCGTAACTCTAGTGAGGTATGATGAGTTGAGGTTGTCAAATGTAGAAATGCACTGTTCTGCCTGCCCAACCAGGAGTTAGGAGGAGGAATCCAAAAAATGCACCATTTCACCAAGTTGCTCAGGTGCTGTGTTAAGAATCCACATTACTGGCATAAGATCTGAGATTAAGTATACACGATTTTTGTAGGTAACCAAGAAAATGAAAGCAAAAAAAAGGAAAAACCAATAAAAGAAAAAGTAAGTATTAGCTTTCTAGTGAGGCTTGCACCCTTCATTTTTACCCTTCTTCATTGATTAACTTTTTTGGTCCGATTTAAGTGTTCAGTGTAGTCATTATAGTTTATGTTGCTATCCCAGGCTCACATAAGGCCTTTTGAAAGTTCATTCTCTTAACCATCATGGGTGTCAACTGTTCTGTAACTGGTAGAGAAATGGAATTACTGCTGTACATTTTTCCTGTATTACAAGCAGCAAAGTAAAATGGGCAGAGTCAGAAACTTGCTTATGACCCTCTTTCAAGATTTCATATAATGTATAGTGAGGAGATAGTTGCACAGATAATGAATCGAATTGATTTAATTAAGTGGTGGGTGTGTTTGTATTTTCGTTGAAAATTTTCAAACATCTATAACTTTTTCCCAATCGTCTGTTTGGACATTTCCAACGGAAATTCAACCACATTAAATACGTTAACCAGATTGTATTGTATAACATGGAAACGTCTCGGAGGAGTCAATTTATCAAGTGGTCCGGAATCTCGTCCTTTGGATTAAGTAACAAAAAATAGTGTATATCCTTAATTTGGGTGCTGTCTGCAAGATTACATGAATTTTTTAAGGATATAACCATTTTCTCTGTAGAGACCAAGGTCCTTAATCTTCCATTCTTGATAATATTCTAGCTCAGAGTGCTTTTCTTAGTAAAAGACAAATTCAAGACATTATAGTGGTTGTTCATCAAGTATATTCCATGGTTTGAAGATACGAAACAGAGGTGACACAGTAATAACCTGGTAATAAAGGTAGACATGAACAAGGCTTCTTAAAAGGGATGCTATTAGCCTATGGTTTTCATCCTAATGGGGTAAATCTTGAATATGAAATTAATGGGTGGACCCTCTCTCCCTATACCTCTTTATTATGGATCTAGCCATTAATGTTTGCAAAATATTTTTGTACAACAAAGTTGAATATTTAATATAAATATTATAGATTAAGTGTGAGCGAGTAGGGAGATATCTTGTATTCGAAATAAAGTAAAGATGACATGTTTTAATAGGTGAGAGTGAGATAGTAATTTTTCGGGATATGTTTAATGAATATTTTGGTCCCTGTAAATAGGATATGATTTGATTTTAGTCCTTTTAAAATTTTTTCATAGGTCCCTGAATGTTTTAAAACTTTGAAATTCGTCCCTGCCGTTAGGGAACCTCCGTTAAGTGATGACGTGATAGACGGAGTGCCATGTCATCGATGTCATGTGCACAAAAATATTAATTTTTAATTCCACAAAAAAATTTAAATAACTTTTTGGTCCCGGAAAAGTTCACCAATTTTGATTTTAGTCCCTGTAAAAAAAATATTCTTAGGATTTCGTCCTTGTAATCTCAATTTTTCTGTAAATAGTCCTTACGTTATGGGATGCGTATCTTTTTCTATACTTATTCGAATTGAGTGAAATCATATTAGAATTAAAGCTAACATCCTCATCTAAGTCTGGTAAAATTATTAGAAATTTTGGATGCACGAATTGTTCCCAATAACAACTAGAACACCGCTGGATTTCTGCAGAATTTGGTTGCTAACAACCTGTAAATTGTATCGTATAACTTTCAGTGTATATATATATATATATATATATATATCCAAATTGAGTGAAACTGTTACAGCACCCAATTTTTGAACGTCGCACCGACGTGGCATGATTGACGTGGTGTTCCGTTTGTCATGTCAGCAATTAACAGAGAAAAGTGACGGTAGGGACTATATAGGGACAAAATTCTAAGAAAATTTTTTACAGGGACTAAAACTAAAATTGATGAACTTTGCAAGGACCAAAAGTTAGTTCAAAAAAATTTGTGTAATTAAAAATTAATATTTTTTACACGTGGCACTGATGACATGGCACTCTATCTGTCACGTCATCACTTAACGGAGGTACCGTATTGACAGGGACGAATTTCAAAGTTTTAAAACGTTTAGGGACCAAAACCTAAGAAAATTTTTTCGGGAGACTAAAATCAAATCTCACCCTATTTACAGGGACCAAAATATTCATTAAACCTTCGGGATATTATCAGGTGCTTAGGCGGAGATTTCACTCATAGGTGTTTTTTCCGGGCATCTTTTTTGTTTTTTTATGAACCACTGTAATTAAGGTTTTTGGCTCCTTAGTGACATCGCGGGGTATCCCATAAGTTTCGATCCTTTGGACCGGCTATGAGACTAATCATCGGTTGGTTGTTTAAAGCAGTGAATTAATCCTTATTTTTTGCAACCTCCTAACTAAAGTGTTTGTCGCCACCGGGATTCAAACTTGCATTATCCTTCTTATGAAGTCAAGATGTTTACCACTCGAACAACCGGTTCAATGCACCTTCCTTTGGAGCATAGGAGGGAGCATCCTAAAATAATTAAGATGTCGAATATAATCGAGTGGGAGCAAGAAAGAGGGTGTTTGGTTAAGATTAATTCTTACACAAACAATTATTTTTCATGATAAAAACTGTTTTTCAATAGAAGCTGATATGTTTGAATAAACTAATTAAATTTTAAAACATCTGTTTTTGTGGAAAAAAAACTATTTTTAGAGAAGCTAGGAATTTGAAGCTTATTTAAAAAAATTGTTGGATTATTTTGAAAATAATAATATTCTTCCTATTTCACCCATACAAAAATTAACTATCAAAAAAATATTATTAAATTATACAAATAACTTCATACCATTTTTTAGTAATTTATTACATATAAGTAATTTTTTTACATAATCCAAATAAAATAGATTATCTTATAATCGTTTTACAAACAAAAAACGGATTCTGATATAACCGATTCGTGATCCAAACACACATTAAATGGTTAAACGCCCCGTTTTATAGGCTTCGTGCGACTCGTTTAAACGCTTTATTTTGTGTTCTAAATTATCCAAAATTCCTTTTGGTGAAGATACATAAAAATTGAAAGTTGGGCAGAGAGAGAGTTGAAAGTTGAAAGATCATCAACATGTATCATCCAACAAGAGGTGGCGTCCGTGGCGGTCGAGATCGTAAGTTTCTCCCAATTTTCAATTTCCCTCATCTCGATTAATTTTTCCACTTTGTTGGGCACGCACTCTCTTTTTCCCACTTTGTTTTTGCAAATCTCTCAAATTCGAATTCGCAATTTCCTTTCTGTATTGCTAATTTTATCAATTCCTTCTTCAATTTGATGTTATGGACGGTTCCTGCGAATTCGAATTCGCAATTTTCTTTTTTAAATATTTAATTTTTCAGTTAACTTGTCTGTACCCTTTTTCTGAAACCCACTAATAGTGCATTTGAAAGATTTTTTTTTTTTTTTTTTGTTTGAAAAGTTGCAAAAATAGTGTGCGAACATGAGTTCTTGTCCTGATATCTAACCCATGTATATATGTATGACATTGCTGAACGTGGTTGTATTTATTCTGAAAAATCCAATTGTTTATGCTTTACTTTTGACGCACAGAATTCACTTGGGATGATGTAAAAGCTGATAAACATCGGGAGAACTATCTTGGTCATAGTGTCAAGGCACCTGTTGGAAGATGGCAGAAAGGTAAGGTTGATCTTTTATTTGAGCTCAGCTTACACTTCCTTCATTAAAAATGTCATATATTCTAGTCCTCTCTTAGTTACAATAGCTGAAGTTGGATACCAGAGTTAGAACTTATTGGTGATGCCTGGGGGATATGTTTTTTCTGGATGTGTTTTATTCTTCTGGCTATCGTTTTACTTCCTTTAATTGGTATAAAAAGTTAACTTATCTATCTGCTTCCTGTTTATAAGATGCTTGGAAACACTGGGGCTAGATACACTTACTAATAAACATTATATTTGTTTTGCACTTTGACTTTTTCCTATTTGCTTCTCAATTTATACTGCTTACTTGGAGGGAGCAAGTAGTAATTCATTTAGTGTTTGCTAAGATGCTGTTACTGTGTTATTTGTATAGGTTGCGTAATGTTTATGAAAGCTTGTTAGCATTCGATGCAATTTTGTTGTGCATGGTTGGTTGGGCTAATGATTGGTTTGTCTTTTCATGGTTTGTAATTGTAGCTTTAAGCTTTAATTCTTTGATAACTTCAGTTTCACACTTACACTTTAGCTTTGCTAGTTTGTGTGGAAATTCATATATTAGGATGTTTTGAGCCTACTTTGTACTTTTGTAGTGGAAATCTGCTTAGATTCGTCACCATGGGAGGGAGCAGGGGGTTTGGTTGATGGAATGATATGAACATATGATTGATGGTGTGCTTGAGACGGGGTCTGGATTAACATAAAAAAAAAAATCAAAATGATATTAGCTAGTCATTTAGTCCTTTTTCATAAGAAAGGCGGCAAGCAGAAAATAGGAAGAAGAAAAATTGACATGGAATGGAATTTAATGTGGTTCAACCTACAGTAAACTATAGCCCTATTAGGGAGCGACTCAAGTGAGAGGAGTGTGTTATTGTGAGAGATGAGAGGAGTAAATCTGAACCTTTGGATCACATATAAATGGTCAAGATTAGAACAAAAAGTTATGTGACTTTTTAAAGTGATCACATGACCACCAACTAACTTCTAATCCTGACCATCCATGTATGGTTTAAAGGCCCTAATTTGTTCCGCTCACTCTCATAATAACACACTCCTCACACTTGAGTCGCCCCCATATAGGTATATATATAATAGGTTTGTACTGAAGGAGCTTTGCCCATCTCCTGCTCCCCTGCCAAGATTAGTGGCGGGCTGTGGTCCCAGGTCTATCAGCCTGGGGAAGATTCTTATTGGGTTGCATTGGGGGATTTTTTGAGCCTGGTCACATGTTGGGCCAGGTCCAAAATTATGTAAAAGCTACTTTATAATGGAAGATTAGAAAACTTGCTTCATATTCAGAACTTATTTTCAATTATTAGTTGTCAAATATGAGATTGTAGTCGTTTGAATAAAAGAGTTTAAGCTAATCTATTACACCATTAGATTTTATTTGTTCTTTTCCTTCCATGACCAGGGATCCATCTCTCATTTTTTAACCTTTAAAGAGGACACTACCTATTCTCATTTTATTCTTTTTGGGTAGCTTTCTATTCCACTAGTATAATTCATTGATCTAGTTTTCTAGTTATGTTAAGAAGTTATCATGTCATTTTGTGATTTAACCAACTAAGCATATTCTATATTCTCTCTTTGGTTAGGTAGCTGCTTATATATATATATATATATATATATATATATATATATATATATATATATATTGTTGCTGGTATTTAGGGATGCTATTACCTTAGTAACAGAGCATCTTTAAATCTTCTCCTTTTAATTCAACAGGGAAAGATCTTTTCTGGTATACCAGGGATAAAAAATCCTTGGGTGCTGAAATGGAAGCTGCAAAAGAAGAGATAAAGAGAATTAAGGAAGAGGAAGAGCTGGCAATGAGGGAAGCTCTTGGCTTAGCTCCTAAGCGTGCTAACCGTCCTCAAGGTAACCGTCTTGATAAACATGAGTTTTCAGAACTGGTAAAGAGAGGTTCTACAGCAGAAGACTTAGGTGGAGGTCATGCTGAAGCAGCAAGTGTTCAAGGTCTTGGTTTTTCAAGGTAAATAGATTTAGGAAAGTTATTCTTTTTTTAAAAGCAATAAACTGGATTTCTTTTCTTCATATTTCTGTTAATTTTTGCTATTTCCGGTTTCAGTTGTTTTAAATGATTGGATTAGAATTACTCGGTGGGTGTGCTTGTGGTCATGCATTTTCAAGAAGATTATTATACTTGTATTACCATGTAGGGCCTAATCTATAAAGTTTAGGTTTTTCACCCAAGTATCATGCAATTTGCTAAGTTCTGAACCAATATTTTTCGTGGTGACTGTCCAATATTTTAGAAGATATATATTATATATCATCAGATCATAAACAACTAAATATTCATGAAACTTAATAATCAGTCCAGTTTGAGTTTGATGTGTCAGGTGGTTCAGGTTTGTTGAAGCCTTAGATGGTCCAAAAATTAGTCTAGGGGTTTCATCAGAAAATGTCCAACCCCCTTGTTTATGATGTGCTAGAACAGGATGTGGTCTTGCTGGCTTTATTTAGCATATGGCCAAATAGTCCTGACCACATAGCTATTTGGAAGAATTGGTGCGGAACACTGAGGGTCACTTTTCTGAAATCACCTTAGGACTTCAGGCAGAGGGAAGTTCTCTGCTATAAATGTTTTGTCTTTGCCGGTCTAACACTTGATGTGAAATTTAACTCAACCTGGATTGATGTGATTGTGATGTATCAAGTATCAATATATATATTGTCAAAAAAAAGGTTCAATATATACAATGACCAATAGTCAAATGTGGAAATACCAATCCAATTTCCAAGTTTGTCAGAAATTGCAATTTGCAATAAGGTTAGATGGGGAGGGGGGGTATTTCTAGAATACCTTGTCAAACACAGTCTTAAAAATTTCTCATTTAAATGTGGGCTGATTGTTATTTAAAATTTGTAATAGATTTTCTTGAAGATGAGTTTGCTTGCTTACTAAATGAACCTATTATGCCATTAATCATGTTTATCGTTATTGAATTTCCTGCCAATATTCTGTTACTTATTTCCTACTGTCTGCAGAGCACCCCGCCCTTGCGAAGAACCCAGTTTTTCAAAGCTCTCACTTTCTGGCACACCAGCTGAGGTGGAAAATGTACCTATGCCAAGTCCATCAATAAGAAAGACTGAAGATGATTCAGAAGATGAAAGTACAAGAAAGAGAAGACGTGAGGAGAGGAAGGAAGAGAAACGTGAAAAGCGTGAGAAACAACATTCACGTGAGGACAGGAAGCAAGAGAAACGCGAAAGGCGTGAGAAGCGGCATTCTCGTGATTTAGATGACAGGAAGAGACACAAGAAAGATAAGGAGAGGAGGAGACATGATTCGGAGTGAATATACTTTTCTGTTGGGTTTTTATCATTAACATCTATTGTGAAATAACATGTTTGCTCTAGTTTGATAGCTGAATATTGATGATGTATCTTGACTTGGTTGTTGACACTCCAAAAGCCTGCATTCACCGTTTTCAGGACAATGGCACTTGCAATCAGGCATTCTTATAATTTATGGTGTTCAAAATTGGGAATTCCTATATTCATGTTGAAGGGAAATGAAGCCAAGCACATTGATTCGAGGCTTTGGAATTTGAGTATCTTGCTTCAGTAGGTGTAAAAGAAGAAATTGAAGTGTGTTGGTTACTTTACAACCAAACCATAATCTACCGAAATGGGGATTACTAAATGCTTGTTAATTTTAGATTTTGCACCATAGAATCACGTTTTAAAATCACGTTGGTCAAAAGCTCTTTTTGCATAACTTTTAAAAAAAGTGCCTTGTGGAAATATTTTTCTCACTTTTGCGATCAGAATAATCTTAACCAATCAATCTTTAAGAATAGCATTCAGGGCATGTGTGGATGAAATTATAGTAAAGTGGACAAGGAAATAAATAAAAGTAATAAAGAAGTTACAGCACAATTATTTCTCTATCTCCTGTGTTAAAGCAAATTTTGTTTTATTTTCAGCTTGCCAACTTATCTCGTGTACATTATGCTTCTTTCATACTGTTTCATATCCAAATCAATGTCTATTGTTCATTTAAATTCTATCTTCCGCAATGTTGCACTGAAGTAGGATCACACTAAACATCCTTGTCATTTCTCTCATTGCCCTCATGGTAACTGAAAGGATGAGAGACTGACTTGAAGGCACGGTAGCTGCCAACATTGTTCAGGTACTCGTTCTCCACCCTGTGTGATTAGAATGTGTCATGTAAGCTCTGCCATCCATTATAATGTACTACTTATAATACAAATACAAAAATGTTCAAGTTTCTATACATACATAGAAAAGTTTAATGCAAAGTTACCTAAAGAAGTTCCAAATGCCACGACGAATAATTTCAAGGCAGGAAATTGTTGTAACCATTGCCACTTTATGAAGGGAGCGCCAGTTCAGTTGGAGCACTAACTGCATCCAGGAAAGTCTAAGCAATATGTCCAAGACCTGTGAATTTGCAAGGAGGCTGGCTTAATTGAATATCCAAGAACAATATATAAAGACCACACTACTTTACCTTTGGTCAACTCATTGTTACCATGGCTAAGAAGTAGACACTTTTATGTGGAACTACAAGTTTATCCCCCAAATAGGGGTTCTTTGAATGCCTTCTTAGAAGCCCCCAGTCCATGAAAATGTCCCAATATGTGTTCTGCAGTACTGCAACAGCTGAACTTATAAGGGCCAACACCTTCCAAATCTTTCCCTTCTAAAACTCAAAGCCAGTCCTAATGACAATGGCAACAATTGTTGAGAGATAATTTAAACCATTGAATGCACAGTGGATATCTTTTTCTTCACAGAATTGACGCTTGCACTACATGAATATGTTACTCAGTTAGCGGAGGCGGAGCCAGAAATTTAATACGAGGGGTGTCAAGATCAAATATATATAACATGAAATAACAATATAAAAAGTAACCAACATATAAAAGCAAACTATATAAAACAAATTTGATATATGATTAAAAACTTAATATAAAGAGTAAATTACACTCAACAACCTTCAAGTTTATCAAAATGATAGCAAATCCCAAATTTGACTATAAATTATACTCCATCTTATTTTTTAGTGTTTACTAACTATTGACTTAATATGTTACTCAGTTAGTGTATATTCCAAACTGCAGTAAACTTTTAGATACCTATAGCTCCTATATGGAATCAATACTACGTATAGCTCCTATAATGGAATCAATACTTAGTCCCGTAATGGAGATAAAGTTATGAACAGGTGGTAGTAGGATGTTAAGTTGCATTTGTATGTGAATGATAACACACTTCAGAACGAGTTATCCACCTTGCTTATGATAAGACAACATAAAACAAGAGAAATGTAAAACATAATATGCTTTCACTAGTATAGCTTTTCATACTTTTGCTTTGGACTTGAGATACAGAAATGGATATGGTTGAGTTGGGCTTTCTATACAAATTCAACCAGTTTTACAAACTTTTCATCTAGGACTAGACAAGCATGGACAACTTGGTCCACATCAAACATAGGCTATCAGCGTATCACAGTTGTTTACATTGTTCAATCAGAAATACTCTTTTGGCTCTTCTTCTCATGTGTTATTTAGGATCCTGCAGACTTCCTTTCAACCAAACTTTATCTTTTCAACCAATCATATGACATAATAAACCATCTAAAGGCATAACACTTCACCTTATAAGGCAGGACATATTTCACTTATTAACTATATCAATACAAAGAAATTAGAAGGCATAAGAAAAGATTGAATGAACCTGTGCTAGCCGAAACCAATAAGGAATGATGCCAACAATGAAATACAGTACATTATAGACACCAGGACTTTGACATTTGTTTTGCCTTCTTGAGTGTTCTCCCATACCATAATAACATATGTAAAGCTCAAAACACTTGAAAGCTTGGGCCTAAAGTCAAAAGTACAAAATGGAGTAATATGTTACTATATGAAATATATTAATGTTTATGGCCAATGAAATCCATGGGAGCATAAGACCTGGCTTGCAAGCTGATCAGCCAAGAAGAAATCAGGAAGCCTAACCTGCAAAGAAAAGTCAAATTTGAGCTGCATCTAGTTAATTTAATTATGTCATTCAAATTAAGCCTCTTCCTATTACCCGGAAAAAAGGAGCACATATGCAGCGAAATAGGCACCGGATAAAAAAGAATCGACTTGAACGGTATATGACATTGAAAGGGAGAAAGGTAATCAAAAGAACAAGCTGCACATGAAACAAAGAGTTATATAAACTGAAGTATAGCCCTAGACAAATTGTGGTGAGGACTAATGGACGAGGCAAGTGTATTTTTTATCAACTGAGAGGTATTACAGTCCAAAATAAGCATCTTACGATAACTAAGCTCAGAGGAACAAGTTCATTGGCTGTCTTATAGTGTGGAGTCCTTTGGTTCATCTCCAGCTGCAAATTTATCAGGAGACGTAGTAGTACAAGGACTGCAAGACCAGTGCTCAGAAGGAAAACTTCTCTATAATCTAACACAGTTCCAGGCCTGAAGCCAAATAAGAACGGATAATTGATCCGATAACGCTTCCAAAAGTATGTGTCTGCAGCATACGTAAGCATATGTAGAGTGATGTATCCAAATAGACTGCAACAAATTACTCCTATCTTAAACATAGCACAGATGGATTTGCAAAATGGAAAAACAAATAAATCATAAGACAGAGACTATGTCATAATGAATAATATAAAGGAAGTACAATAAAAGCAAAACTGGAATTTCTGATTGGCATAGAAATAAATTATGGAAACAAGGTTGTCAAAAATACTGTCACCTGTACAATGGGAAAATGTTTTCCATGTAAAATGTCCCCTCCTGCTTCTTCATTAAGTTTTGAGATATTATTCTTAATATAGTAGCAACCAGAAGAGCAACTAAGCAACCACAAAAGAAACCTATAAAATAACAAGACAAGGTAAAGATTAGTCAACCGAGTGCTCAGAGCTTTACTTAAACTTATCTTAATCATTTACATACTATTATTTAACCAGCATCATGTTATTTACCTGTAAAAAATGTTATGCTGTGTCTTTCTCTTTTTGATTTTTGCCATAATAATTTCCTCCCCTTTTTGTGATTTGAGTGTGTAAAGTTTCTGATGAAGGTAGACTCCACCCTCTCCAAAAGACAATTAACCTAAAATCAGATGATGAGGATAGCATAACTAAGATGTTTGGGGATGGTAAAGGAAGGATAGCACTTCATTATTATCACTAAGATACTGATAAAGATTTGACGCCTTTCAAGTCAAAAGAATCTCTTATAAATGCATTGCAACAAAACACTATTTTTCCGTGTACAGTTGCATAAGAGTTCCGTTCATAATTTATCAGCTTTCTTCAACCGTTCAAGGAAATAATCATAATTAATGCCATGAATATAACACACATATGGTTCTAACAAACCTCATCAGAACTGCCCAGATAGGAGTTATCCACTACTCTCATGTATGCTCTAGATGCCCCTTGATGTATTCTTTCCAAGCAAACAAATAAAAAATAAAATTAAGTTAAACAAAACTCCTTGTCAGAATTCTTTTTCTGAATAGAACAATCATCTTTCAAATGTCTTCAGTCCAATGTTGAGTTCTTGAATTTGTGAAGAACATGCATATAAGAGAACAGAAGTTTCACTAGTACTAAGCCTGCATCTAACCTGTTCATACTTCTTCATGATCTTGGAAAATGCTGAGAGGTTCATAAAACTGTTTCATCCATTTGTATAAAGACATAAGCACATGACAGCACTAATTTCAGAAATTGAAGACTTTTTTACTCTATCAGAAAGTACAAAAACCCATGAAATGTTTATAACCTGTAAGCTTTGAGATGGAGGAGTTTCTGATACAACTCAATAAACACCAGTCTCAATTGCTCTTCAATTTTTCTTAGCTTTTCTTTGTCGAAGCTTAATTCATCTTCATTGGAATCTGTAAAAACACTTTTAATTGTTGAAATTGGAGATTGAAGAGCATTATCAATCTTTACATGCTCAAGGATTTCCATGGGATCTCTTCTGTTGTAATTATTGTGTTCTTCCTCATGATGAGTATTTCTATTTTTGTGTTGAATAGGATCATCAACTTCAAGACCACCCATTGAATCTTTCTGCTGATGATTTTGATCCATGGTCTCTTCAAATGATGAACCAATATGCTGCAACCCTGCAAATTCAGCTCAAACTCAGACTTCTATTAGACTATGCATCTTATTCTGTAAAATTAATTGTACTCACTGATGAACAGGCAATAAATTGCCACTCTTAGTGCCAGTGGCAGTGGTTTCTTCTGAATGAAAGACACTATATTCACATGTGCTTGGCAAAATTGATGGAATATAGAAAAGACTGCAATGTGGTCTCTCTATATGACCTTGCTTTAGTCTACACTATTGTTTTACAAAAGCAACTAAAAACTCATTCATTGACAAATTCAACTAAACTTTAGAATAAATCAAATTCTCAAATTCCTTTGTGATCCTATAATCTTTACTTCTGACTTCATTTCAATACTCCAAAAAAGAAAAATATCCACTCGATGTATATTTCTCAAATTTTACCCCCAAAAGCTTGCATTGCAAGTCAACCAAATAGCACTATTCACCAAACAAACTATATGAAAATAACAATTGTTGTTACCTGAATCAGGGTTTTTCACCTTCATCCTCAGTGGAACTAAAGCCTCCATTTGTTTACTCAAAAGAGTTGCTTCATGCTTCGCTGCCTCCGCCTGGTCCTTGTAAAAGGCATTAACCTTGTTGAGTTCTTCATCAAGCTTCTGAAAGAACCTTGCCTCAGCCTCTCCTCCTTCTTCATGGTACTTTTGAAAGTTGGTCTTATATAACTGTTTAGAACCATCTCGCTGATCTAATGTCTTAACATCTATCTATAACCTGGTCTTCAATATCCTCCTCTCTACTATGACTGCTACCATGCAAGTGTAGTCCACTGATCAATTCTCTTTCAAGGCTGAGTTTGTGCTGCAAGGACCTATTGTGTGTTTCTTGCTTGCTGCTTTTGACATCTTTCAATATTCTTTTCAGGCCTTCATAGTCCATGTACTCTTTCTCCCACTCGGGCACCATTTGTTGTTTAAAGTCTTTCTTAAATGTCATCTTCTCTTTTGGAGATGTAAAAGACTGAACTTATGTCTTTTCTAAAGAAGATTGAAAAACGTTACATGACATAAAAATAAACGGGAAAAATTGTTTAAAATGATTAAACCAGAAGAAGGAAAGCATATGAAAACTTTTGAATTAACACATCTTGCAGCATAGGATTAATTAATATTGAGTAGACAAAAATCCCATCAATATCTCATATTGATTCTACCAATAGCCATTCCTATCTATGAAAGTTCTAAGACAAAATTCGTCTAAAGTAGATTTGTCTATAAAGCGAGCTATGTATTCACCCTTAGATTATTTAAGGGATTGAGATCTTAATGTATTTTATCAAATCAAGGGTGAATTTTAAAGACAAACTCGACTTTTACCAAGTTCTACTACTGTTGATGAAAACCAAATGCAACCTAATGATAATAATTTAGATGGTTAGCTTGGAGGTTGATATGCGTCTAGACTCCTGAAGGCTCAATATTGTTATCCCATGATATCCCTAAGGCTTCATACATGAACTTAGGGATAAGAATAGCATAAAGTATAAACTCTAGTACATATGATTTGTGGCTTCAGAAATCTAGAGAAATATAATGATTTTGGAGAAACTATTCGATTGAAATAATATATCTCTGTTGGCGGCTTGTTGATGTGTTGGCAAAGAGAAAGGTCCTAGGTAGTGCTGCGTGTCCTGTTGCCTCCAGAATCAGGTGTGTTAGAGCACTTGAGCTCAGGCACGTGGACTCAAACTGATGACCATCATCACTTCTTTCTTCAAAGCTAAAAACACCACACGCATTATGCAAATAGTTCAATTATCCAATAAATAAATTATTTTAAAACAAAATAAGTTATTCTCATTTGCATTTGCATAAACTATTTTCATGAAGCATCATAGGCATTTGCATAAAACTATTTTTATACAATTTTTATTATAAGTTATTTTCATAAGTTTAAATAAAGTTTTGAGTAAATCATCATTTTGGTCCCTGAAAGTATGAGACGATGTCAGCTCAATACCCGAAAGCAGTTAAATTATGAAAAAATCTCTCAACGTTAATTCTGTTAGTTAAGTTAATCCTTGCATCACCCCAGTCAGAGACCAACTTGACTAACGAAATTAACATTGAAAGACTAACATGACTAACAAAATTAACATTGAGGGATTTTTTGCATAATTTAATTGTTTTCAGGGACTGAAACGTGACAGACTTTTTTATGTATGTAATGCAATTTGCATCTAAAATTACGAAAATAGTGTAGTTTGAAAAAGCATTACGCATTTAGTGTAACTTGTACACTTGTATACGAGAACCATATGTAAGTCATGGATGAGATCCACAACTCATTATTATATTCATTCATAAGAAGAAGAAAAATCAACGTACATGGAAGTCGTGCATCTTAAACATGATTCCCCTTTTTTTTTCCATTTTTTTATGAAAAGATGTAGGAGTCGTGCATCATAGCTACGACTTGTCTTAAATATTTTTTAAAAAGTGCAGGCCATGATTGTTAAATATGACTTTGCATTTGTTATTTTTTTTTTATAGGGTATTGTTATGATACCTTGAAGAATAAAGAGTTTGGGTACCCATACTACTTGGACCGATGGTTAAGTGACACAAACTCAAAATTTTCAGTCCCATTGTACACTCATAAACAGTCGTGCACCACCTTGCAGAGCCTCCAAAATAGAACCTATCCCAACAACCACCATCCTCTCCGTTCCACGAACCGTATCGTTGTCGCGAACTCATAGCAGCCATGCCACAGTTCTCACGCATCGGTCCTGAGAATCTAACAACCATGTGTTGTTGAAATTGTCTCATCACTTCAATCACCCTCCACCTCTTTTCACTTCTAAAGTTTGGAGGTTTTATTACTGTAATGGTGTTTGGATCTGTAATGTTTGAATCACAAATCTCTATAATAGCCATGGAAGTGATGGCAGGGTCGACCCAACATCTAGTTAGGCCTAAAGCGAACTCTGATGTGAGGCCTTTTGAAACGATTTTTTAATGAAAAGAGGGTAGCGTAGGTCGGTCGACACTAATGCCCCATGCTAGCATATTAGTTGGCCTGTTTTTTGGAGTGTTAATAAAAAAATTTAGGCCTAAAGCAAAGGATTTAGTCGCTTGGTCCTTGGGCCGGTCTTGAGTGATGAGAAAAATGAATGAAAAAGAAAAAAATGAAGAAACAAAAAAGGAGTGATAGTGATGAAACTGAGTTTGTGTCACTTAATCATTGGTCCAAGTAGTATGGGTATCCAAACCATCTATTTTTCAAGAATACCATAGCGGTGTCCTTTTTTATACAAGTAATCGGATATGGTTCAAAGCCTGCGTCCAAACTGTGCAGACCAATCTCGCAGACGACCCTTGTGATGGTGATGTCTCCAATCTTTTGATAACCATGAAAAAGTAGTCCTTGTATGCATGCAGAGAGTAAAGAAAAGACGAATAACATATAGAAAGAATCGGTGCATGGAGTGTAATGAAACATGAAGAAGAATCGACTTCCTTACACCAATTTTGTTTCTTTACTTCCTTGCCATTAAATTGGCAGCCCACATGCACCAACTTTTTTGCTTCTCTGCTTATACAGCCTAATTCATATTGTCCTTATAAATATAGAGTTAAGTTGTTGTTGCATAATAAGCACATTACTTGTAGCTTGTTAGATGGAGTCATCTTGGAGGCAACGAAAATATCCTCCTTATACTGGCTTCTTGAAACTTGAATCTCCTAACTACACAAAAGGTAAGATACTTGAATCTCATACCCACATTATCCTATCTTCATTCCCATTCCCTTCAACGACTTTCATTTTCACCCTTTACCCACACCACCGCCCCCTTCAAGCGACGTTCCAGAAGCCTTGAGCATGCTGTCTAGGTTCTGAGAGTGTGTATGTTAGACGACACCTAATGTATGTGTTTGTTTTCCATTCTAAATTTCATTTTTTGAGCACACCTTGATTGCAAATACAAACAAATGCCTTCTAAAACCCGGTCAACCAGTTTCAAGTTACCACTTTAATTAGATTAAGACAAATCAACGGTTGAGATGAAAGGTGCATCGATACACCCCTTTCAGAGAGTGCATGCTAGGTGCCACCTTGTTTGTTTGGTAAATCTTTCCACTTTTAGCTTTATGCTTAGTCCAATCACAACAAGCACGGATTCCATTTTTGCAATTTGCTATTGTTGATTTTGTGTGTGTCTTGAATGGCTCTATATGCACTAAGCAATATGATGCTTGTGATGCCATGTCTCATGCACCTAATATTTAATTTTAACATTTATTTAAGCATAGTGTTCAATATTTTCATGGCTTCCACAATATCAAGTCTAGTTGTTGTTAAGTATGTCAGACTTCCAACCAAATTTCTAAAATTACCTGAATTAACCAATTCACCGCCATTTTCTTTTTCAAGCTTCAATCTTTCTTCAATTGGCGTCGGTATTGGTTTGCATACTTCCATCTTGAATTTCTTCCAAACATCAGTTACATTTTTTTTTAAATAAAATTTCCTGTATTTGCTTGTTTAACTTTGATGCCTATAAAATAAGACATCAGGCCCATATCTGTCATTTCAAATTGTGTGGTCATAGTCTCTCTAAATTCTGCCAACAACTTGGAGTTATTAACGTTGAAGATTAAATCATTCACGTACAACCAAACGATATCTCCATCCATGTTGGTTTTGTCATATAAAACATGCTCGTATGGACTACTATGAAAGCCATTGTTAATGAAGTGTGTATCAATATGTGTATACCACGCTTCAGGCACTTGTGTCAATCCCAAAAGTGCTTTCTTCAACCAATAGACCTTATTTTCCTCTTCTACATAGAAAAAATAAATTTTCCATCAAATTTGACAATTACTGATTGTGCTTCTGCGCTTGAACTTGCTGCCATCTTGGTATGACCAGCTTTAATACGAGATGTAGGCAATTAAAGAGGAAATTGTCTGGCTGTTAAAACTGAACACATTAATTATTATTAAATACAAACTCGAAATTGAGCCTTTTGTTAATGGCTATTCTGAATAATAAACACAGGAAATTCGTTGGAGCCCTCCGTTATTTCTTTTCTATTCAAGACACACACATATATATCAAATGAAAGACTCAACCTTTGATGACTAGGTCGATTAGTAATACCTAAACCGACATAACACCTAGCAACAACTAATGGATTGACCGTTGTCAGCTAAACGCGAGAATTGTCCCTTATAAATCAGAGGGGAAGCGAGGGGGAGGCCTTTGGTTGCGATGGCCTCCCCAAGTTTTCAATTTTTTATATAGAAGTTTTGTTGTCTATTTAACTTCAATGGTTATCATTATTAAAATAGAATAATTATTGAATGAATTTAATTATAATGCCGTATGATTATTTTTTATACTCGATTAATGATATATTGCTACATCATTAAAATATTTGACTTTTACATAAAAAAGTTAAAGTTTATTTTTGATACATTATTAGTGTAAAATTTTTTACACTGTCAAATAATCAATCAATCACACATAGGATGATTTATGATTGGTTGTCATTGTAAAAATTCTTTACACTTACCATACATATCACTTAAACTCTTTACATTAATTACATTAAAAGTCACATACGTGGTGATATTAATTGGTTAACAGAATAAAAAACTGTACATTGACAGTGTATCAATGTTAAACTCTAATTTTATATTCACCTACTAATTCTCCTATTTATTAAACAAAGAAAATATTGAATTCTTTTTATATTTTCAAAATAATAAATACATTACTTTTTCATTTAATTAATAATTTATTTATTTAGTAGTAGGAGGATTGGTATAAGCATTTTGTTGAAAAATATAGTAAAAATTATCGAAATGTGAAGATGCATTAATGAATTTGTGGCTTTTAATTTTGAAACCAACTTAATATTTTATTCTATTTCATATAGTTTACTTTTATAAGCTAGTTAATTTTTTTATTATTATTTATGTTATATATATTTAGTCTTGGCCTCCTTCATAAGAAATTACTGGTTCTGCCCTGGAGTCAAGTGTAACTTCTAACAAGATAGTTTTTTTCAATTTCAGGCTATACCCATATAGGTTTGTTGACAATTAGTATCCTTCGTATGACATTAAGTAGGGACACCTAATCTTAGTATCCTTAACGACAATAGTTGTGTTATTTGAATATCAAGTTTTGGATATCATATGTGACATCATATATGTCTATCTCTATCAACTACTTGTAACATCCTAAAATTTCAATATAATTAATTTAATAAAAAGATTAAGCGGTTATGAGATGTAGTGTAAAAAAATTGTTAACATTAGAATTATTTAGTAATTATAAAAGAAAACAATATTTGAGAGAATTAACTCCGGGTATGGTTCTCATTCAATGTGAATATAAGCCCATGTAATTAACTTGCAATTGGATGTAGCTTGTGTATAAAAGGTGGACACGGGTTTTGGTTTCCAAAACTTGGAAGGACACCACTTTCAAGGGCACCATCAACGAATGCAAGAGACGCAATGCAGTGTAGTGAAGAGTGCACATTGTCGCACGGAGCCAACAATATCAGCGGAGAGGAGAAGAATTATTGCTAAAACGCTAGGATTTGTATTAGATAATATTTGAAGTTTTTGGAGATCTTTAAAAGGTGAATAAAAATAATTTTTTTTTCTCACCCTTTCGTGGTATAAAGATTTGGAGTTTTGGATCTTAAAACCATTAATGTATTTTGGGAGATTGATTTGGGAAAAATTGGGTTTTTCTATGTTAGGATTCAAGAACGCTAAATTGATTTGGGAGTTTTCGATTAAAACGAAAGTTTATTAAATTGAGTATTTATCCTTGTGATTGATGATATGATTGGTATGTGTATTGAGTGATTGACATTCTTTACTTGAGTTATGTGATGATATTTATTTGATTTGACATGTTTAATTGATCATTATGCAAGTGGCATGACGAAAGGGATAAAAATTTGTTCTCCAAAAAAATTGTCTCGGTGTCCCCCACTAATCAAAGTTGGGAATGAGTATAAATATTAATGAGTTGTGATTTTGTTTTCTTAAGTGTCAAATTGTTATTGGTGATGGGCGGGGAAGGTGACAGGAAATTGAGACAGAAGATCTCCATCCAACGAAAGTAACATTGCTATTAAATTGGGATGTCGAAATTATGTAATACCACCAGTTGATGAGGTATCGAGAGCAACATCATCATAAATTGGGATGTCAAAATTATGTAATACCACCAGTTAATGGGATATCGAAAGCAACATCGCCATATAATGGGATGTCGAAAAATGAGCAATACCGCCAGTGCATATAGTTGGTATCGAAAAATGAGTGATGTCACCGATGAGAATGTGATATCGAAATACCTCTCTTGAGTAGAGATAGACAATGCGACTCCATTCTTGAGTGATGTTTGACAGTCATATGACATATGTGGTTTATTAGAATTATTTGATATGAGATTTTTGACATACTTGATTTATGATATGCTAACGATGACTGATTATTGTCAATAATAATTTATATTATTATTTTCATAATACTATGATTTTGGAAATTAGCGGGTACCATGAATTGTTTTTCCGGTTGTCGCACCGGCTGAGAACAATGCTTTTGTGAAATCTTTATAAATGTATTGTTATTCACTAGAATTATAAATCTCATTAGTAGTATTGTTTTCAGAGTTTAAGTACGTCATAGTTGAGCATACGGAGACTTAAAGATTATCTTCTAGTTTTAGTGTTTGGTTAGTATGTTACGGTTTGTGTCAGAAGGACTTATCGCTAAGTTTTATTTTACTTATGAGAGTTGTATTAGACTTCCGATTTTGATGCTTTTGAACTAAATATGTTATTTCAGCATTTTATGGGTTTATTGATATAAACATCATTTTGATATTACTATTTATCTTATTACACTAAGTATTTATTGAGTAAAATTTTAAGAAAATTTTTTATTTCTCCATATTTTATTTAAATATTAATTGAGTTACTAATATAAGGAAGGATGTTGTATCACTTACTTTTTATTTTCTTTGTATATATGTAATTCAAAAATACATCAAAAAACAAAGAAACACCATATTATTGTCCTATTTTGATATCCCAAATGTATTTCTCTAACGATAATTAGCCACACACAAAAATTGATGTCTAATATGTGGGTGTGAAAAGAAAGCTTACAAGAATATCTCCTATATGTGAGCTCTGCTTAAGTATTAAGTCAGGAAAACAACAGAAGGGAATGAATGATGATCCAAACTAAAGATTGGTTCGTGTTCCATATAGCTTTCCTTGAGGGACAGGAATATCATTTCTTTATCTTCTTTCAAGTAGTGTTGTTTATGCTGTTAAAAAGAACTACTATATTAGGTAAAGATTATAAAAGAACTATTATATTATGAAAAAGATTATTCTTCAGTGGACACTTTCACTGTCTTAGTTTAGAAAAGGTTTTGACTTCAGGAAAATCAAATGAAAAGAAGCTCATAAAAATTAGTGGATTATCCTTTTATTCCCCCCTATAAATGTGTCAGTTTCTTTCTCCAAACCTATTATCAATCGTGATTTATACAATTTTTATATTGACAATTGATGTTATCTTGTTTTATACACATTTATATGTTGATTCTCTCAGACGTGCCAAATGTGAAACAATGTGTGTTTCTAATATTACTTTCACTTCTATAATATTATATGGGTATCAAAAGTACACCACACAAATTGGCATCCTAAAATCTAAAGGGCCTAGTTCCAAAAGAGGAAAAGCAAGGCACCACGTCATTCAGTCACCCATGCTTTGAATTTGTGCACAAGGGTGTTTATCCCTCAGCTTGGGACTACTTTCCCTAATCCCTTGACTGGAACCTAATTCAATAATTTGATAGGTAGTTGGATTTGAACATGAGCTAATCATAATAATCTTATAATGTTTAGCTCATTATCTGATAATGTCTGATGCAACCTGATCAATCCGATATATCATACATAACTAAAACATAAAATTAAAGAAGCATGAAATTAAAACTAAAGTATATCTAACAATATATTTCAAGACAAACAATATGGATATAAATATATTATAATGTTATGTAAAAAGTTATTGATTTAAGTCAAGAAATCATATTAGTTATAGGTAATTATAAAATAATATAAATTTTGAAAGAATGTATAACATTTTTTTATGCAAAAAGAATGAATAACATTGAAATAAATTGAAACGACCTCATGTATAACTCAAACTCATTCTAAAAATATTGAATCAAATTTCCATAATTCTATTCTAATCTATCACAATTGACATCGGATCTAGATAGGTTAGTGGAATGTGACCCTTTGAACAGATGTACAAAAATGGATCATATTTGAGACAAAGACATTTTCCTTGTAAGTTAGTTAATCTCTTGCGTGGAATGTGGAAGGAAATCTATTTGATCCAATCCAACATTAAAAAGAAATTCTTGCTTTGTTGGGGCTAAACTAAATACGCAAACCACCATTATTTATTTATAGTGACAATTCACAACAGCACAAAACTTGACATATTGCAAACTGCAAATTAACCAACACTCTTCTCTCATTTCTCTTCCACCTTATTGGTTAAACTTGCACCACACACGTACTAACTTCAACTTGCTTGTCTCATTCAAATCCCCACTTAATTCAAGTTCATATTGTTTTTCTTCTATTCATTCCACAACCATGGACGCAGCGTCATCATCAATGGCAGCACTTCCTTCATTGAAACCCCGCAATATCCTTTCGAAAGTTTCCAACTTCCAACGTTTCACCAATCCAACAACCTTAATTCCATCATGGGTATCTTCATCTTCCAACAAACCCAACACCCTCACCCTTGTGTCCTCAAACACTTCCCTCACCAAAAAGTTCCCACCTTTCGTACGTTGTTGCTCCACAAAACCAGACACCAGCGCCAACAGTGACACACACAGCACCCCAAATGATGAACCAAGTTCAGTTTCCAAGTGCCACCACAAGGCATCAGAAGCAGAATCAGATGCAGCAAGGGAAGGAGTATTTTCTTCTTCATTATCATATTCAGTGACATCATCACCTTCTTCTTTGTCAAGAGGGTTGGTGTTTGATTTGGGTCCTTCAAACTCATGGGACAGTGCAGAAATTGGATCACCAGTGGTTAAGAGGTTTCTCAGTGATGAAGAAGAGAGGTGGTACATGTGGTACCATGGAAGGCCTAATGGGCACCCATCTTGTGATTTGATAGGGTTAGCAATTTCAAGCAATGGGGTTCATTGGGAGCGTGGGGGAGGGCCTGCTACATCAAGTTCTGATGTTGGTTTTGTGATGAATTGTGGTAAGGATTGGTGGGCTTTTGACACTCATGGAATCAGGCCTTCTGAGATTGTGATAATGTCTAGTAATAGGGTTAGAGCTTCCAGTGCTGTTTACTGGCTTTTCTACACTGGTTATAGTTCTGAAAGGTCAGAGGTTTTTTATGATCATTCTTTGGAGTTCAATTTGGAAAACCCAGATAGGTGTTTCATTAATGATGTGAATTGTGAGAATTGTGGAAATGTTAATGGGAAAGTTTTCAAGTCCTTTCCGGGTTTGGCAATTAGTCAAGATGGGAGGCATTGGGCTAGGATTGAGGGAGAGCATCACAGTGGAGCATTGATTGATGTAGGGTCTGAGAAAGAGTGGGATTCTTTGTTTATTTCTTCCCCACACGTTGTTTACCATGGGAATGGTGACCTAAGGATGTATTACCATTCATTTGATGTGGAAAAAGGGCACTTTGCGGTTGGAATTGCTAGGTCAAGGGATGGGATCAGGTGGTTGAAGTTGGGGAAAATAATGGGAGGAGGAAAAGCTGGTTCTTTTGATGAGTTTGGAGCGATGAACGCGTGCGTGTTGAGGAACCGGAGAGATGGGAACTATGTGATGGCTTATGAAGGTGTTGCTGCTAATGGGAGGAGGAGCATTGGTATGGCTATTTCTCCTGATGGACTAAAGGAATGGGTGAGGCTTCAAGACGTGGCGATTTTAAAGCCATCAGATAAAGGTTGCTGGGATGATAAGGATGTAGGATCACCATGTCTGGTTCACATGGATACAGAACCAAATGAGTGGAGGTTGTATTATAGAGGTGTTGGAAATGAAGGAAGAGTTGGAATAGGGATGGCCGTTTCTGATGGGAGGGATATTAGAAGTTTTAGAAGATGGACAGGTTTTCATGTATAAGCTGGCTAGGTGTATGCCATGTACTGTTGCCAATTATTTAATTTTTTTAAACAAAGCCTAATACAGTGTCTACATTCTTTATGGATTGTTTAGTTTGCTAAGTTTGGATTAAGTAGTTTTGTATTTAGCTTTATTGCTGATGAATAAACTTTCTTGTAAGAGCTTTGGACTTGTCCTGGTTGACAGACACATTCTTGTTGTCCCTTCTCTTATCATCGATTGTCAAAGCTACATAATACATAGTACACGAGGAACTGGTAATCTTTCTCTGTTTTCAGCTTCTGGGCCTTCTTACTTTCTACTCATCATAGAAAAAAATGGTCACATAGTGTTCCAATATATCCGTCCAGCTATGTTAACCGTTCACCTTTGGATTTTGAGTGAGAGCAACTGCCATATTGTGAAAAAAAAATTATACTTTGGGAGTTTCTGAATCTGTGTTTTTCAATTCACTGCTTGTCAACATATATTTCAACAGTTTGTACAAGTTTTTTCTTGTTTTTTGTTCCCCTCTTTTGGGCAACAATTGTGTGTCTGTGCAGCATTGTATGTGTCTTCAATTCTTTGCTTAGTAGTTTAATATTAGGAAAGTGACCCTAGGATGTAGTTTAATTTATAATCAAATTGTCTCATGAACAGTTAAACACCGACTTAGTTATTTATTTCCAAAATTTGCTTCATTTTTATTGATCTTATTGTGTTTTGTGCACATGATGAGCTCAAACTTGAAAAGAATTGATTTTATTTTTCCACTGCTTATGTTTCTTGGAGTAGCTAAGTCATAAATTTTCTGGGTTCCTGAGAGATTTCTTTGGAAAAGCATGATTGTGTCTGCTCTTCTGACATCTGTTGGGATCAACACTGCTCTGTGTGTGTTGTTCTTCACACTGTATTCTATATTGAGGAAACAACCCACCAACTATGAAGTTTATGTATCTCCCCTTCTGGCAGAAGGGACTTCTAAGAGGAGAAATCATTTCAACTTAGAAAGACTAATACCTTCTCCAGGTTGGGTTGCACAAGCCTGGAGGCTTTCGGAAGAGGAACTGTTAACGTTATCAGGATTAGATGGTGTGGTGTTTATGCGCATTATAAGCTTCAGGTTTTTCTTTCCCTTCATTTGGCGATAGTAGTAACATGACTTTCATGGTTTTTGAGTTTGTGCATGACCCCTTTCCATATCCTCCACTCGTCCCAAAACAAAAGAGGAAGCAGCAAATTAAATATCTTGGCTAAGTTCTTATATTTCTTGGATGCAGTTTGAAAATATTTACTTTTGCTGCGATTACTGAGATTATTGGGATCCTAGTGGTTCTTCCAGTAAACTGCTGGGGAAATCAGCTACAGAATTTTGATGTTGCTGACTTCACCAATAACTCCTTGGATGTGTTCACCATATGAAATGTAAACAGTGGCTCTAACTGGTGAATACTACCTGAAGATTTTATTGTTTTAATTGAGCCGTGAATGGTTTTAAATTGTGGTTGCAGTCGCAGTTGCATTCATCGCTATTGCGGGAAAATGCAGCCAACGCGGCCGCAATTTTGGCCGCGGTACAGTTGTGGAAACTATCAAAATTGTAATATTGTGGTCACCATTGCAGTTGTGGACCGCAATTTAAAACCTTGGAGTTGTGCTTAGAGAACTTACTTCGGCTGTGGGAGAAGCATTTATGTTCATCACTGCCTCATTATGGAATTAGAATCTGTATGTGATTGTTAATTTGTTATCCTTTATGATTTTTATTTTAGGTTGTGAATCCTCTTCTGTGCTGTATATATGGTCACTGGATTCATATGCTTACTACTTTTTCGTGTATGTACATGCACTCATAGCTTATGGAAATATTTTGTCTAACTACCTCAGGAATCATTGTAGTTTTATGCCTTTTACATCAGACTTAACTTTGGTGTTTATGTAATATATAAGTATGTGCCATATCTTTTGCTGGTATACGAGACTACTTAACAGGATAAGAATTACCTCATAATTCTACGAGCTTGATAAGGGTTTTCCTTTCTTTTTAATCTTCTCCATTAACTGAAGTACTTATAGCTTATGCAAGAGCCAATAATTGAACTACTTGCTCATTTCTCAATATTATTTAACTCTTCAGGAATATAAACACATATCTTCCAGAAAAATTTCTTATTTTTATTCATTCAAGCCTCAGTCTCATCAGTTCACAATTTTAGTTTACAGCATTCTCAGATCCTCTGGTAGAAGCATCAGTGACAGTGTTGAAGTTTAGTGTTGAAGCTTCTTTAAAGAGCTCTATCATTCTACATATCTGTCGCATGGGGTTGTTCATCGTACAAGCAAAATCTGAAGTCTCCTAATAAGGATTATGTTAAATTTAATTTCTTTTCTTGTTAATTGATTATTTTTCTTCTGTATTTTACACTTTCTTGGAAACTATATTTTTAGTCTTCTAAAGGGCTGCAGACTTTTGTGGTTGTGTATTGCTCCTTTTCATCTCAACCGTAGGATTTTCATCTCTTTAAAATGGTGCTGCATCTTCCAAGAGTCTGCATCAAGTTCAAAGAGTAAATTTACAAATGTTAGTTGTGAACAGTTGCCTAGACTATTAAGATATGGTAGTTGTACTATAGGTTATAAGTAGCTGTACTCACATTACTGTATAAATTAGACATAATGACAGATACACTAGTCCATTTCACTTACATACATTCCAAGAGATTGTACTATGAATTTGGAAGAGTTCCTCCATGTATTAGTCGGTACTAATTGATGTGAGATATTTATTGCTTGCAAAAGAGGGGAAGTAAATTTCTAGTTGCTTACATTGTGTCATGAGAACTGCTAAATAAGGCATAGCCATGTCTACTTGTTAATGAAAATAAAAAATGAAACATCAAATTCCTTAGTCACTGATATGATTTATTTTTCAATAGGATTTGTGTTCTTGATTCCCCTCCATCTAGTATGTTTGGTTTGAGGTTTCTTGGGTTGAAAGACTAGGCGTTAGTGAGGAATAAGCAATAGTTGTAAGTTGTAACCAGTGTATGTAACCTGAACTGGATCCTGAATATGTTCTTTCTAGAATTTCTTTTTCTCTTTTGTACACTAATAATCACTTGGATTTTTTGCGCCCTGGAACATTTTGCAGAAAAGAAGGCATAGAAGAAATCACTTGCCTGTTAGAAGCAAATTGTACGTCCTCAAGAAAAGAAACCTCTTGCCAACTCATATCCTAAGTCATATCAAGGAGATACTGAGGAGACGACATGTGTTTGTGATTGTTTCTTCAATCATAAGATCCTTGAAATTGTGAAGCTAAAGAAGGCTGAGGCAATGGAGAGATTCATAGTGGGTGGTTGATGACTTATTAGGGGCGAAGTATATATTGAAGCTTTTGCTCTTGAGCAAATGAACTTTGAGAATAATAGCAGCCTGTTAGCCACTGAAAAGTGCATAATCTGCTATGATATTAGGTGAAGTATTAATTTGTTGCTATACATCATGCAAGCAAGCATCCTTTCTTCCAGGCTACCCATCTAGTAAGATTGAAGTTTTCAGTGTAAACAACTAGATTTATTGATAGAAATGTAGTAGATTAGTTACTCCAGGCCATATAAGTGAGGATAGCTTAGTTGGTCTTCCCCTAAAAAAATTACTTTAGTCGAGTAAGCATGGTTTCTTCATATTGAGGAAAGTAGCAATGGTGCTTGTGAATAGATAGGTTATTTATTTTTTCAGTTAGGGCACAAATGGTATGCTCAGGATTCTTATGGTGGCTTTCTAACATGTATTTGGCATTTGCCAATCTCATAACATTTATGTTTGGCACTCAGGCATAAGGATCAGTAAAGGGAGGCCTTTCATGCAGCAAGCATAACTTCAGGAGTTCACCTCTTACTTGGTGGCAGGCAGGGGATCTCCTCTGTTGTAGATTTTATTCAATCAATTTGAGGTAGTTGAGTTTATTTGTTTTTTGTTATGAAATATTTCTCTTTAATTTTTTTTCTATATTTTAGATTAGAGGTAGAGGAAGACTACGAAAATTCCAAGTGAAACCATTGGAAAAGATTTAAATCCAAATGTCCTCTCAGAAGATTTGGTTTTTTAGAGTACATGGTGGTGTAATTTGATCTGTGTAGTCAACTTTACCTAGTAAGAAAAGACTCTGATTAGTCTTGTTGTCTAGATTTGCTATGGAAGTTTGGAGAAATAATTATATTTGTGCAACTATAAAATGTTATTTTCAAAGCGAATTGTTACATATAATCAATCCATTAAAAGCAAGAAAAATGATTTCTAATGCATGGTTTTCTTATTAGAATGTCTTCATACAGTAATATAATTTTAGAAAAATATCTTTAATCATTGTGAAGTTATTTTTATATTAAAAATATTCTTTATCATCAAGAAATTTTTCATGATAGTAAATATATTCTCAATTTAATCCAATAAATTATAGCCATATAAACAAGCAAATTAATCTGTCTATTTTTAGAATAAAAGGATATAACTAGATTAAAAAATGAATCACTTTGATTATTTTGTAAAATTTTGGAATCAATTGAACATGAAACTTTTTGGCCCACTGCAGCAGTTGTGTTAGAAGAAAAGAAAGAAAAGCAGCAAAGGCAAAACAAATTCATCTAGTTTTTAAAAGGAAGGAATATTGTGTGGGCGTTGAAAGCAGCCCGTAAGTGGGAATGAATGAAATTGAAGATTGGTTCATGTTCCATATTAACCTTTCCTTGAAGGACAAGAATTCCATTTCTTTATCTTCTTTCGGATCGGTGCTATTATGCAGTTAAAAAGAACTATAATATTATGTAAAGATTTTCCTTAGTACTGAGCACATTGACTGCCCTGGTTTCGAAAACGTTTAGCAAAAGAAAAGCAGCAGCATAGTAAATTGTATATAATGCGATTATATATACAGCATTTTTGTACAAAATTTCATTTTCAAAAATGTAATAAATGGACTACATAAAAAATTAAAGATGAATATGTTTCAGTTTCCTCAGACTATTTATCGGTTTAATTGTTGGTTTAGGACTAAGATCCTCTCATGTCACTAACTACGAGACAAAGATACATTAGCTAAATTAATGAACCCTGCATAAATAATGTTAACATGATAACACTACCCTACATTAAGATACATAAGCTAAATTAATGAACCCAGGCATATTTATGCCTTGCTCTCTCATAACTACCCTCTCACGTTATCATGACATGATCCTTATCCATTAGTTGTACCATAAATTACATGGTCAACTGTAAAGTATTTATTTAGAAAATGTAAGGATGAATCTCCTGGGCTAATTATTTTGGTTTTTCAGATATCCTCCGCGCGAACTGTGAAGATTAATCCATCGAGGTACTGAACGACATTTAACGGCAGGCCTCTCCCAACCAGGTTTTCTCCGTACGCAAGAGCCAGAGATCGAACCTCTGACCACTTGCTTAAGGGATCCGAACTCGTTACCACTCGGACCAACCACATGTTGGTGGCTAATTGAGTGCCAACAAGTAGCTTGTTTAGGAATAAATGTTGGCAAAGTTGATGGTCCTCCAAAATTTTGTGGAGGATCAAATCTCTGCATGTTTTCAGCCATTGATTTATCATTTTTTAATCTTTCAATTTTTTAATCAATTAATCAATAGTCTAGATTGATGAAAGACCAATCTTCAACCTATTGGTTGGAGGACCTTAACCTTACCGGTGAATGTCAACTCTTGGATTGTGAACCGGGCATAGTTCTCTTGTGACGCTTGTTTTCACCCTCCTTGTAGTGCTTTGGTCTCTTGTTTTGGATCCTCTGCATGGCCAGTGTATGTAGTAACCTCTACCGCATGCGATACGTGTTAACAAAATTTCACTGCATCGCTGCACCGTCTCCTATCATGTTTATGCCTTCGGTTGCTTTCAATGTGAAACAAGTATCAGGTGAAAACTTTGATTAAATCTAAATATCAATGCTTCTCGCAGCCAAAGTAACATCTCAAGCTGGTTTTTGAGTTCTAGGAAAAGCCCCATTAGGATTTTGCTCATTCATTTTCTCATTTCATAGAAGCGGTGTTGTGACTTCCTACCACAGACTCATGTCAATGCAGGAGTTTATCCGCCTCAGCGGCGACAGAGTAGCATGTTCCGACAGCTCATTGTCGTTGGGGTTCCGTCATCGCTGGAGCAAGAACTATAGCTGAAGAAACCTGATAATCGGTTATTAATTGTTTACATTTTAATTGAAAAAAGTAACCTAATAACCGGTGGTAACTGGTGATATTGACTGGTACACAAGTTGAAGGAAGGAGAATTAAAGATTTGCTCGATTCTAGGTTGTTAATATTACAACTGTACTACTCAGCTACCCTTGATAAAATAGATCCCCCGCCGCTCAAGAAGTTTCTCGATTATGTTCATACTTCATCCCTCCCTAGTACCTCATCTTAATTATGAGGGCCACCACTCTTTTAAAGTTGTCGTTGAGGAAAGCATGCGAAATAAACACGGATAGAGACGAGAAATTGCAACACATAAAATATTACAAAAGATAGCCGAAAGAAGAATTTAGACGAGAAATTTTCTAATGACAATACAGGATTAATTATGAGTGTAAAAAATTTTCACATTGTTAGTCCCAGTAAAAGGGGTCGAATCCCTTAAAAATGCAATGCTAGGTTCAATCACGGCATTATTATACCAAGAGAAAAAACGGTTAGGACGTAAACCTTACGAAAAAACCTGATTGGGAGTAATTCCTGCTTAATTGTGAGGACCACCGTTCTTTTCATGTGGACAGAGATTCACCATATCGAGTGGGAGAATACAGAAAAAATAAAAATAACACTGCCAGTGTACTACAATATATCATTACCTTTACAAAATAAAAATTTGAGTAGTCATAATTAATTAAAAGATTTCCAAGTAATCTAGGAGCAACAGATTTTCAACTCCATTAATTTTTTTAGAACAGATTTTCAACTCAATTATTAATCATATTGTAGTTTAAACAATAAAGAGAATTCCGTTCATTTTCACTCCAATCCATGACAAGCCACTGAATTATTAACCATCTTAAAACTACGAAATATAGCATAAGGAATATTTGAGAGCCGAGTGGACAAATGCAAAGTTACTTGAATGCACAATCTAAATTACCAAAAGAACACCTGTCCTTTCACTCAATAAAACACAAGCCTGACTCTAAATTTGAAAAAAAAAAAAAAAAAACAAATGTTCATCCCAACACATGCAATTTTATTGTCTCGGAGACAACATGATTAGAGACTAGGAGGCATCAACTTAAATATCATTCATCCGCACCAGTTTATTATAAAGGATTCGGTCATCCCTCCCAGTATTGCTCTCCAACAATGCACTTTGTACAAGTTCCTGCATTTATATAGAACATTAGAATGCAGTTCTTAAGAAAAACCAAGAGGCGGATGATTAATATGTTAAATGAACGAAATAATTATGTGCAAGCAAATACGTAAACAAATTTTCTCACCTTGACATCCCTGTGAGAAAGGAACATCCCCAGATTGTGGATAATTAACCTCATATCTTCAACCTGAAAAGAAACAAATATTTCTAAGACCATTCTTGAGCATGATATGAACATGTTAAATAAAGACCACAGTGCTTACCCTAATGTACCCAGCACGATTACGATCAAAGAATCGAAAAGCCTGTCATTGATAAGAAAACAAAGTATTTTTGATCAATAACCAAATGTACACAGATGATGTACAAGGTCAAATAGAAGTAATATAACCTGGTGGCACATAGTACACAAGAAACTACCTGCAATAATTCTCTGTCCACAGCAATCTCTTTAACAACAGTGGTTTCTTTCTTACTTTTATCAACCTTCCCTTCCTTTTCTTCATTAACATGTGCATCGGAGTTGGATTCTTTCACCTCTTCTTTAACCTTAGTTTCCCCTTCAGTAGTCCCATCAGCTGCTTTTTCATTGCTAATAACATTTTCAGACTCAACATTCGCATTGGCCTCTTGCTCAACATTTTTATCAGTGGATAAGTCATGTTGGGCACCATCATTCTCTATTTCCTCATATTCTTCAGGATCCTCCTCTGGATCTTCCTCCTCGTCTGTTCCATCTTCCATCTTCACATCATCCTCCTTATCACCAGAGTTATCATTCTCAGCAACAGTTTTCTCATCATCTGCTGTTGTTGGATTTGATGTGTCCACATTGGTGGTCTCACTCTTCACTGGAGGATCATCTCCCTTTGGCCGCTTTACAGGCGACTTGTTTGCACTATCCTTCTCGTCACCATCTTCCCGCTGCCTCTTTCGCTGAGTTCTTTTAATAACAAATTTTGTGCGTAGTTTCTGGATAAACAATGGCAGTCCAAAAGGTCGTTAGTCAGACTCTATGGAATCAAATCAGACACAGTAACAAACATGGCCTCAACCAACCTGAAGAAATGTCAAAATTCTACAACCCATTTGAAACTGAAGCATTTCATTAAATGATTCAGCAAACAAGGAAAGCTGCAAAACCAACGAACCAGAAACAATGAACATCAATTTGGAAACAGAAACAGTCCCATGTGTGACAGACAACTGTAGCAAAGTAAATTAAACCATATAAATGAACCTCAAGTGTAGAATCTTCAACATCTTTATCGGTATAATCTAGCAATGAATCCAATGATAGTGACAATGAACGTAGCTGTAGCAGAAAAGACAAATTAGACTGATAATGCACATAAGATAGAAAAAGTACCAATTCTATAGTCAAGCTAAAGTTACCATACTTTAGAATCTTTAGTCCATTTCGTTTGAAGAATAAATCCAGGGTGTCGAGGAGGTTCATCAGACCTTCTCTTCTCTTTCCCTTCTTTACTGGATTTACTTTTAGTTTTAGGCTCATCTTTTCCACCTCTCTCTTTTGTTCCTTTCTCATCTTTTGACTTATCCCCATCTTTCAGTTTCCCCTTGACATTGTGAATATCTTTCTCAGAGGCTTTCAGCTTGTCTGTCCTGGCAACATTTTTTTCAACAATTCCTTTTTCATCCTTTTTGTCTTCCTTGTCAGACTTAGTTTCTGTTTTATTGGAATTAACCACACCGCCATCTTGCTTCTGAGAGGTAGGTGCCTTTGACTTTTTTTTAGGAATTACTTTCCCAGTTTTCTTCACCTCTGTCGCTGTGGTATCTGCATCAGCAGTCAACTTGCCAGAGCTGTGCATGTCATTATGTTCTTCAACTGCCACAACATTCTGTTCATCCTTTTTGTCAGACTTTGATTCCGTTTTATTGGAATCAGGTCTATCGTTTTGCTTCCCAGCAGGTGTTTTTATCTTCTTCTTCACAGCTACTTTCACCGGTTTCTTCACCTCATTCACTATGGTATCTGCATCAGAAGTCTGCTTGCTAGTGCTCTGGGAGCCATCTTGTGGTTGAACTGCCACTACATTCCCTTCATTGGTTTTTGAGTCAGAAACTACAGATTTAGATGCTTCACCAACCACCTTTCTCTTAGGTACCCGCTTGATGACTTTCTTCTTTATTGTTGTTTTCACAGTGGAATCACCTACAACCGGAATAACTGTTGTTTCTGGCTTGTCTTGAGGTTTAATGTCACAACTATTAATTTCCTTAACTTTCTCCTCTTCCCCTTCAGTTTTCCCCATAGAAACAGCCTCTGCAATTAAGCTTTTTTCGGAAGTTTGAACCTCACAAGGATCCACAGAAGATTTGTGCTCTTGAACAGGAATATTTGACGTTGCCATTTTCTCTGAACCATCCTTCTCATCCAATTTGTCCATTTGTTTGCTGGTAGTATCATTTGCCTTATTGGCAACTTTCTGTTTAACAACCTTCTTTATAACCTTCTTTTTCACAGACTTCACATTGCCAGAGGTTTGACCAGTAGCAGTTTCCCCCTGCTTTTTCTCAGCATTCTTGCCTTCTTCACCAATGTCAGAGCCTTCAATTTTAGCAATTTTATTGTTAATCACTCCAGCCTTTTCTTCAGGTTCTTGCTTAACATTATTGCTATCTTTCTCCTTTTTCTTAACATCTGCTGACTGTCCAGATGCAACAGAATCCTTCTTGTCTGTTTTGTCTATATTATTATAATAGAAAAAAATCACAAAATGTAGATATAATACGGGGGGAAAAAAGATATGATGCAATGCACAGGATTGTGAATGGCGTAGTCCACACACCTTTGGATGCTTCCTTGTTATCTCTTGACTTCTGAAATATAACCAAAAAAATATATTAGAAATATTCTGGCGATTATATGCCTTTAACAATCCATTCCAAATAAAAATCGTGAACATTGCAACAACCAATAGAACTAGACCTCTTTTTTCAAAGAATACTGACGCTCTCTCTCAGCCACAGCTTTCTTGTGGGCAAGCCACTGGTTACACCATTCTTCCAACGACGGGAGGCAGTCAGACAAATTGGGAACATATAGCACAGTAACCTCCTTGTGGCTAAAGAAACCATCTTTACCAATTCTATCATAATGAATCTGGAAAATAAACAGCTATAAGTGACTAGAATATTCAAGTGAAGAATAAGATATTTTAAACAAAACCAAAGATGCAACCAAAATTTCTTAGATAAAGGAAATACTATTAAAAGAAATAAAGAGGTGCAACAGCTGAGGATTACAAAGCATATTAAACCAAAAGAATGTAACAAAAGCTTGTTAAGACAGATATGGAAAACACAAACTAAAACAGGAAATGTGACCCATTGTGATGCTTTTAAAAACATGCATATGAAATACTAACCCTTCAGATGTCAATTCTAAACAGGCCCCGTGTGAGGGATTTAAACAAAGGAAAAGAAAAGGAAAAAAAAAAGATAGCTGAAATACCAATACAATAGTCAGAGAAAGTAAACCGGTACCTCGAGAAAACGGTTCCAGTGTTGACAATTCTGCAAATCAAGTCGAATATCATCCTTTGCATATCTGCAAATTCAGAAAAAACGTCCATTAGTCCAATAGCAGAAACATAATTTTTCATACCAATAACCATATCATAAGCATAAACCTGAGGGCTGTTCTAATCAAAGACTTATCATCAACAGATGGATCGCCCCCATCAGCAGGTTCCCATGGGCCACCAACTGCCGCGAAGGAATGATCCTTCTTAAGGACTGCAAATCTAAGGAAATTGCAAATATGAGGAACGCGATCATCAATAATTTTATCAGATGATAGATCCTCCAATGCAGTCCTGCTAAGTCCACTCATTAAAATTATCTGAAACAAGGGGGAAAACTATTTATCAAACAATAGAAACCTCAAATCTTTCTCTATAATAAACATTTCTAATATAAAGATTACACACCAAAAAGGAAACCACATACAACGGCATTATAATCATAAAATTCGATCCACACAAGCACAACCTTCAGTAAACCTATTGCTATCAAGATCGAAAAGACAAACTTTGTATTTCGAAAATATCACACCCAATTGGTTTTTTATGGAAGGAGGAAGGAAGGAACTTCTTAATTCAGATTTATGGTTGTGTAAGAACTCTGGTTAAATTTGAAAAAAAACGCATAGGTTCAAGTCTGACTTTTACTTAGTTTCTGAAGAAATTAGTTGCACTTAGTAAATAATATGGCGTAGAACACTTTTATTAGTGAATTGGTCTTTTCTTTAGCAAGAATTAAGCTTCTTAATAAGTAGGCGTTACAGTTTTACACAGAAAATTTAAGTAGGAATCAATCCTATATTAGTGATGACACTTTATTGAAGTTCCTAGACCTCAAAGGCATTTGTAAGGGCTCCAAGACTTCCCAATTTAATGATCATGCTACCTTATGAGCACTTTCTCTACCTTTCGTCAGTTTATTACTAATTTTCTCCCACAATGTAAATTTAAACTCAAAAGTTACAAAATATTGAACCTAAATTTACACCTATTTCTACATATTTAGACCCAGAATCAGCCATAGAAAATCCACATGATCATGCTTTAAGCACTTCCATAGTGTTTTGATATTTAAAGATACCTTTGGATGCACGTTAAGTTATAGCATCCAAAGTTGCCACATTCATGGATGTTTCAAAACCAATATTCAACAGTGTGTTAATTAATGGGGAGCAATTAAAAAACAAGGGACTAAGTTAATATTTATCCAATCATTCCACATTTCTTCATGAGTCAAAGTAAGCAATAACTGAGTCTAAAAAAATTTCTTAGCAATGCATTATTGACTTCAATTTTGAAGTTCAAAAAGACTTTCGGGTAACGAAAATATACAGCCTATGTGGCACAAATACTTTGAAATAGTCACAAGGAGAGTCTTACATGTATTTTACAACTTTTTACATTTACTTTTGAATTTTTATACCATTATAGATGGAAATACCACAATAATTAGATAGATGTTGGTACTTTATTATGTTAAAAATCACTCGTGCTTACTTTTACAACATTATTCCTCTCTTTAAATTTAAAACTTGCTTTTATGTCAATATTAATTTTATATCCTGTATCATAACCTTATCGTGACCTATAATTTCTAAAATTTGTTATATCGTCATTCTCGTGTCATATCCGTGTTGTGTGCCGTGACCGAGCCTCCGAGTATATACCACCTTATACATCATTTTTAAATCAACAAAAAATGCCTGGAATTTCTGGCAGGCAGCAGCACAGCTCATTGGGGCAAGGTCATCAAATCCCAGTAAGTGCAATTAGAACATAATTATGTTTAAACAAAATATCCCATGGATTTAATCTGATTATGCCCAAAGTTTTCACCAAAAGATTAAATGCCCAACTAAAATTGAACTAAAGGTCAGGACTCAAGAATGTTATTGACCCCAAACACTGCATGAAGGAAACCTCAATTAATAAGCCAAAATCTTTACAGAATTTTCGCAGAGTTGAAATTGATGACCTTTCTCAACATCAATTCTTTGTATAACTTCATAATCTTCTAAGTAGGCAACTAACAACAAAATTAAGGATGCCAAACCTATTATTGACATTAAAGAACTACTCTAAAATGGAGTACACAAATAAGGGGAAGCAATTACATTGCCCCAGAAAACATAAGAGACACAAAATATATGCTTTAGTTCAATTAAATGCATTGCATCATATAAAATCAAGAAAAGACAGATTTGAAAGTAAAATATTTGAACCTACTTTAGCATTCCAAACTGTATTTCCTTGTGCTGAACTTGGAGGTTGTCCCATCAAAAGCTTGTTGGATGAGTCTCTAGGCTCAGTAGCACTTTCTTCAGCAAAATCATGCTCAAAACTGCTCAAAGTATTTTAGTTTTCATTTTCCACAAGTATTAAATAACATGACAACCATGTCAGCAAAAGAAGAAACAATTAAGGGCAAACTTTAAAGAAAGGGAGGGGAAACATATACAGCATTTGTTAACTGTGTCAAAAAAAAAAATCTTTGTCTAGAACCAAATATCAAGCAAATGTAAACGTGTATTCAAATCACTTAGCTAGTAGTACCAAGAAAAGGTCAGACTACATAAAAAAACAAAATAACAGTACAAAACAATTCATTCACAAAGTTTTGAGTAAGGTAAAAAAATAAAGAAAATAAAAAAATATCAAGACAAAATACTTATACAATTCGAGAAGCATCACATAGTATTTTTGAACCATGTAATTGATATGGCACACATAAAGACAGATGTACCTGACAGAAGTATGGATAGACAGTTTCAGGTTATCCTTTGGCCAGTTTACAACAGCCTAAAGCATTAATAGAAAATCATGTCAAATCGGTATCCAGCCCCCACTATCAAAGAAGCAAAATAGATAGTATCAAAATACCTTGGAGAATTCAGGAGAGACGAAGAGTCGGGGGTAACGCTTATCTAATGAGAGGTAATCCCTCTCAATATCCACCAAACAGGATGGGTAAACCTGTTCATTCAGTTTAAGCAATGTAAAAATCAATCAATCTGATTTGGAAAACATGCAGCAATATATAACACACACAGAGCATGAAACCACTAATCAAGAAACAATTTTGAACAAACAGTTCACATTCACTCCTGAAGTTGTAGACTTCCAAAGTAGCACCAATAAGAATCGGAACATTCTTGTAAGCCTATGTTTTTATCTAGATTTGACTCATCTCCTAATCCACTACTAGAAAGATATCCCAGAATCAAAGGCAAGGCCGACAATAAAAAGAAAAAAACAGATGTTCATAAAATAAAATAAAAAAGGGAAGTACAGAACTAACAAAAGAAAGGGCTGCAAGGAGACCAAAAGGATGTGGAGACGAGGAACGGGAAAGAAAAATCATAGCCCAAAAGAAAACAAGTACTTTGAGGATGCACACTCAACAAGGACTATAAAGACGAAGGAAACAAAGACAACTGAAATGGCCCAACATCATTGAATCAAATCATGTGACGTAGTCAGAGTGGATTACGCGTGAAATACGCAATAAACTAAAAGTATAAAACAAACAAAAGGCTAAGTGCAAAAACAGTTAGCTATTAAAGAAAAAGAATAAGACTATCCAGCCATCAGCCACAGGTCACCAGAGGGAAAACAGCAGCATAATTGGCTCCTTGATGAGGAATATTCTCATAATGATGAAGCAACAAGAATCTTATTTCATTTTACCTTGCAGACATATTCTCTCCGTTTTTCTTTAACAGGTGAATGGTGCCTTCAGCATAACAGAACACTAAGTCAGTTACAAAAGGCTGCAAGATATACAAGCAGCTAGATATTCAGAACCAGAGCAGGACCCAAAAATACAAAAATCATTAAGATCCACCTATGCAAAGCGCCATGATGTGGGGAGTCGCGTCGTGAAGATCTACCATCCTTTGTCAAAGAAGACCCACGGGGATCCTTTGAAGTACCACGGGGATCCTTTGATGATTTGACTGGAGTTCGTTCATGCTTTGTTTCAAGTGCACGTTTGCGCTCTCGGTCCCTCTCCTTCTCCCGCCGCTCCAAAATGCGCTCCCTTTCGCGGTCCCTTTCTCGTTCCCGTTCGCGCAGTCGTTCTCGTTCTTTCTCCCTTTCTCTGTCCTTCTCTCTCTCGCGCTGGCGCTCTCGGCGACGCTCTTCTTCCCTTAGCTCAAATTCTCGTAAGTAGCTAGCGCGGTCATCCTTGTGATCATTATGCCCACCACGTGACAGCACATTTCCTGGGTAATCCAACTCCATGGCATTTCCATGAAGCCCTTTTCCACTAGCATAGTCCCTTCCGGGTGGCAGGCTCACTCCATAACCAGGATTTGAAGCATTCTGGGAATACAAGAGATCGTCCACATTTCTCCCTGGAGCTGCTCCTAGTATTGATGGCGCATGTCGTCCACTATATGAAGTAGCAGTTAGCATGGACGAAGCACGGGGATCAGAATCAATCCTTCCTCCATAAGACATAAGGTCTTGGGTAGGGTGACGACCAGCAGCAGCCCTTGCTGCAAGATAATCAGCTTGTCTGCCAGAAACGTGTTGCTACTCAGTGTGGAGAGAAATATAATTATCATTTAACATAGATAGGCACTGTTGATCAGCTTCAACCCAGTTTCATCAGAAATTCAAAAGACAGCCAAAACACTTTACTTATAACCCCAAGCATGGACAGATTACAATATTAATTAACAGCAAAATAATATTATTTTTAAGTCACCAAATTTTGGTTTGGGGTGATATTAAGCTGCATTACACAAAAATATGATGCACGTTCTTCTAAAAAAATATCATACCTAGCACCTCCATCAAGTGAGGCAGCTTGCAGGGACTGAGCTTTCAGCAATTGCTCTTGTCGAAGCAAAGCTGCCTGATCAATGCGATCATATATTTCTGCTTGCTGAACAAAAAACAAATGTAATAGGATTACGATCAAGAAAAAAAACATCAAAAGCGAGCAGAGGTGGCAATTTGCATTATTTTGTTTGGCAAATTGTTAATCAAGAGAAACAAAGAAAGTTATTACAATATTTTCTATGGCGTAAGCACACACCTGATGTTGATGACTAAATCCAACAGGATCAGCAGCATATCGTCCAGTTGGATCACTTGGTAAGTCCCTACCAATGTAAGCACTCTGTCGTTCACCATACTGCCGCCTATCTATTCCAGAATAATCCAAACCCTTGTCAGCATACAATTGATCAGATTTGTGGCCATATCCATGACTTGAGGATGATACATAGTCTCCAGAAGCAAACTTAGGTGAATCTGAAACACCCAAAGAATAACCTCCACGACCATCTAAAGCTGATGATGCAGCTCCCTTAGCACTCAATGAAGGAACCTATATAAAGAAAAAATTAAAACGATTTGCCACGTAAAGCACAATAAAGAGATAATAAAATATACAAAATAAGATCATATGGGGCATCAAGGTCAAGAAGACAGGTTAAAAGAAAAGGTTGAAAAATCAGTTAGAGCAGAAGCAGAAGTAATGTTAAATGAGGCAGTGGTTACACTTTTCTGTTTACCAGGAATACCGAAAACACTGACCTGTTGTGCACTGCTCAGAGAAGCAGAGCCATAAACAGAACTATATTGTCCCCCATACTGCGCACCGGTGGAAGTGTGAGCCCTATATCCAGCAACATCAACTTCCTGAGAACCACCTAATATTGCTGAATGCCTAGAAGCCACATCATGTCCTCCAACAGAACCCCCAGCATAATTGGCACCCAACTGCAACAAATAAATAAATAAAAATAAAAATTTGACATCAATCCCATAATCTATCAAGTGCTTAAATCTCATGCTTAAAAATCAATGTTTATATATGTGAAACAAACAAGAATAATGAACACACACATAATATTAATACATACATACATAATATGCATATAAACATATACATACATATACAAACATATATATATATATATATATATATATACACACACACACACACACACACACACACACACACACACACAAACATTCATAAATAATAAATAAATATATACATATTCTGCAAAATAGTCAATTTTTGAAAGGGGAATTACAAATCTTGAACTATGAGAAATTGCAATACAATCAGAAAAGTCGGAAAAGCTTACGTTTTGGCCATAAGCGGATTGGCCCGCGTATGATTGGCCGTAAGCGCCGTTCCCTCTGGAAGAATACATGCTGCTCACATGGAAAGAGATCGACCAACCCTGAAAAAAACGAAGAACAATTTAACAATTCATTCATCAGAAGAAGAAAAAGAAGAGCAAGAAAGTAATTTCAATTTCCACGCACCGATTGAAAAGAAGGGTATCGAAACCCTAACAATCGAGGAGATAAAGGCAAAAACTTAGAATCGGAGAAGAGAGTGATGGAAAACCCTAGAACGAGTAGTGAAGAAAGTTGCTGCGCTATGTGTCGTTTTATGTTATCCTAATTCTCAAGTTACGTATCAACGGCGTATGCGAATGTGGATGGAGTAGGGTTTTTTGTTTTGCGTTTCGATGGGTTACTAGGGGCCCTATTAGGGATGCGGTTTGGCCCAAATATCATCAGGGTTTGACATGTGAACCAGCCCAAATAATATTATTTTTCTTTTGTTTTCTTTGCTTTTTTTAATATAAATAAATAAAAAAAAATTTATTCTTCTATATCTAATTTGACTATCTATCTATTCATTTATTTATTTTTTATTTTTTCTTATATGTGTTAATCTACATTGAAACACTTATTACTTATATTTTTATATATATATCGGAATCATATCACGTAAAATCAATTTGTATTTCAAGAATGCGAGAAAAATAAATTTTGACAATTGAAACTTATTTGAATTGTCAAAATTAAAAGATGAATGTATATGTTTTTTTAAGTGATTATATGATTACGAAGCAACTTTTAATCTTAATCATTCATATATTGTAAAATCAAAATATTATTTTCTCAATTACGGGATCTAGATGTTGGTTAATTAAGTTAATGCTATCACAAATATTTAACCCCAATTTTTTTTTTTTAAATTTCAACTCCTTGAATAATTGAATATAACTCTTCGATAATTGAACAAAAGTTCAATAGCAAAGTACTACGATCAATGTGTTCTTCTAAGAGGCTAAAAAACAGTGAATTGGTAATGAATGCCAATATATCACTCTATGCTTATATTATTATAAAAGAAATTCCCCTCTGATGTCCACTTTTTATTTTTGAAATTAAACTTTTAATTATTCAACTAAAGATTTTAAAAATACAAAAAAAAATATAAATAAATCTCATTAAATCACATAAATATTCAAATATAAGCATATGATAAAAATTTTAAATAATTCTTTTTTTATGACCAATCATTATCAGGGTTGTTGGCTCCCCAGTTGCATCCCGAGATATCCCACAAGTTCGGTCATTTGGAATGGCTATGAGACCAATCCTCGATTTGCTGCTTAGAGTAAGGAATTAACCATTGTTTTTCGCAATCTTTCAACTAGAATGTTTGCTATCAGGATTCAAACTTTTGTTCTCCTTCTTATGCGATTGAGATATTTACTGCTCGATCAACCCTTTGTTGATAATAATTAAATAATTCTTACTTTTGAATTTTAATTATTTTGATACTTTTCGACTTTTTACGTTAGGCAATTAAAGTAAATTATAACTACATAGTGAGAACTGAGAAGTATTTAAAAAAAACAAGATAATGATAGGGTTTAATTAAAGACAACTTTAAATTATTAATATCATAATTTGTAATTTTATTTGTTTTTATTTTAAGTGAGTGATTGATAATGGTAATTTTTTAAAAAGACAAAAATAGGACAACAATATGGAAAATATTCCTCACAACAATATTTATTTCTTATATTCACAATCAGAATAAATTAAAATTTCCTTATACATTATAAATTATAAAAACACATATAATATATGTGTTAGTTTGAGAGCTAAGATAGGATAAACAAGCTAAAAGTATGATAGGATATGAGCTTGATCAGTTCTTATCATATTCAATATTTGATGCGCATTAGATATCCTATATGGTAGTATTATGTTATCCTAACTTGTATTTGAGTCAAACTAGATAATAGAACAATATGATATAAATTATATGCAAATAGCAAAATTATCCATTAAGTTGGAATTACATATATTTTTGTTAAAATTAAATATTAATTTACATTATATACAAAATAAAAATAATTACATATGTCAAATTATTCTAGAATTGAGAATAATAGAGAAAAGAGAAAGAGAGAAGTGGAGCAGGCTACGACATTTCAGGTGACATGACAATGACCTCAGGTTACGACCTGTGACGGATCCACAACCCTGAGCCAGTGGGGGCAACGTATTTCCAAAATAATTAATAATAATTATCATTTCCCAAGACAGAATTTCATAAAATTTTGATAATTTTGAACATATTAAAATCTTATCTTAATCTAACAATATTTGCAATTAATCATCATCAAGAAAAAATTTCATAAAATTGACTTCACAAACATGTTACTCATCATTCTAATTGCATAATCAATCAAACAATTTTATAGAAATAAACTTATATACAAAAATCTCAAATTTCAAGCTTTTACAAACTTAACAATGACAGTCCCTAAAAAGTAACAATAGAATGAGAAAGACTAAAAGAGGGGGGCTGTACTGAGACTTGTGCGGTTGGTTTAAACTCATTATGTAATGATTTTATTTGTAAATCAAATTAAATGAAAAGTAGAGAAATGGAGCAATTGAGAAATTGAAGAAGAGGAGGCTTACATTTTATTTCAATTGGTATTGGTCAATTGATGAGCAAAAAAAGCACGCGGGGTCCATCAGTGAGTGAATGAGAATTGTAATATCATTTGTAAGTGGATTTGCACTTCAGGAGAAAATGTAAATTGCCTTGGGCAATTAGAAAAGGTTACAAGCCCACAAGCAAGAAAAGGCGGGAAGGCTTTTGCAATTAGAAAACTGAAGAAATAAATAAAATATAATAAAGAGAGGAGTGCCACACAGATACAAAAGGAAACTTGTGAGTGTGCGCAACAGGAGCCACAATGTTGCACAGCTCCAGTTACATAAATGGAAGAAAGGAAGGGGAATATGGGAGTGACATGGCTGCAAATATCTCATCTATAGGGGGCAAAATAGTAGAACATAAGGTATTAATAAAAAAAACTTTAAACTTCACTGGGTGCAGCTGCCCATTCTCATCATAACGTGGGTTCGTCCCTAATTGCGATGATTGGCGATTCGCGGTGGTGGAGGGCGGCACAACAACGATGGTGGCTTGTGGCAGTGTATTCTTGTATGGTGGCTGATGACGCGACTTGAGCTTGAGGGTGTGCAGTTATGGTACGTGGATGCTAAAATAGACAGATGCAAACACTAGAAGGGGGTTGAATGGTGTTTGACAAATTTATGCGGAATATAGAAACTTTTTCGCAAGCACAGACGGGTTGAAATAGACGAGTAAACACAGACAGGTCAATCAGACTGATAACTCGTTTGAAGGTTTTCACAGAAAACACACAATCATGCAAGATAAGAAAAGTTTTGATAAACACAATTATAAACCCCTTTAGTTAGATAATAGTTAAGACACAAAGTCAAATTAAAGAGTTAAGGGAAAGAGAGATCACTCAGCAGGTTTTATCTTGGTTCACCCCTTAACAATGAGGCTACGTCCAGTCCTTGGCAGCACCAAGTTTTCTCCCTATAACTGATTTAGGTTATAGGACAGACAAGTATTGTTTTCACACCTAGCCTCTTCAGGCTCCAGACGAGTATTGTTTTCACACCTAGCCTCTCGAGGCTCTAGACAAGTATTATTTTCACACTTAGCCTCTTCAGGCTCAGACGGGCTTGTTTGAGAGAAGTTGTAAAAAGATTACACTTTGCAAGTCTTTCACAAGCACTCAGACGAGTGTATTAAATGTGAAGTTCTAAAAGACTGCGTATTAACTTCAAATGATTGAAGAATAAATAATGAAAGAATGAAGATATAAATGTACAGAGTAATTGCTCTTGATTGCTTTTATCGTTCTCTTGTCTATGTACTTGAATCTTCGAAGTCTTCTTCATTAAATAGGCTTCAAAAATTTAAAGCCGTTGGACACAAAGCCTGAAGTCTTTGGCTTCTTGTAGATCTTCAATAAATGCAATAGAGTCGTTCTGATCAGCCATTAAAGCATAGGGAACTTCGCTTGTTCTCTTTCATCAGAGTGATGCAGACTTATGATATACCTTTGTTCTCAGCAGGTCTGTATACGTGCTTTTTGTTTGCAGAGGGAAGACTTTCTCTTTTGGTGTAAGATGCAGTTGTGTTCAGGCAAAGCACTTTGTTGAAGTTATTTATCAGGGTCGAGACAGCTTTCATCCAATGTATTCTTTAGCGTTAGTCTTTAGACGGATGAGTAGCTTCATTAGACGGGTTAACTCTTTAACAAGGAGATGACGTCAGTTGCAAAGTCTTTTAGACGGGTGAGTCTTCCTTTGATCAGACGGTTGAAAACTTCATTAGACGAGTGAACTTCTCTTGGTTCAGACGAGTGAACCTTAGTTAGTTCAGACGAGTGAACTTATCTCTGTTCAGACGAGTGAACTTTAGTTAGTTCAGACGAGTGAACTTATCTTAGTTTAGACGAGTGAGCTTTAGTTAGTTCAGACGTGTGAACTTAAGCTAGTTCAGACGTGTGAACAGTTCATATAGACGCTTAATGTTATAATCTGCACACTAAGTAGACGAGTTAAATATCACAGACGGGTTCAATTAAATCATTGAATAACTGTTTTAATCTCATCAAAACTAAGGTAAATGCACATCAGACATTTGGAGACTCAACAATCTCCCCCTTTTGATGATGACAACACATGATAAATGATTTAATGAACTTAAGAAAATTCACATAAATCAGTCATGTATATGATTAGTCAGATTAAAACATTGTTCCATAATTATAACATACTCAGACAGATAAGCTTTTAACTTTTTATCTTAGTCTTATCTTAGTATTTTCTCCCCCTTTTGACATTATCAAAAGCAATAGAATATAGAGAGAAAAGAAAAGATACATCATATTAAAAGTAAACATTTGTTCATATCAGACAGTTGTAATATAAAGACATTTTTCATTTAACTTTCTCCCCCTTTTGTCATAATCAAAAAAGAGAAAAGGAGGTATTTGACCATCATTGGCTGTGTACAAGGTTCTTTAAAAAGAAGAAAATTACAAATAAGTGTTGAAAATATCAAAAAGAGCTTCTACTCTAGCTTCTAAAACAGTTCTAGCTCTTCTTTCTGCAGCAAGATCTTGGTGAGCAGCTTCTACCAAGGTCCTGAGAGATGCTACTTCAAAAAACAAAGCTTGAAGATCTCGTCTGGGCACAGGAATGTGATCAGCAGAGTCATCAGAATGCCAGAGAAGAGCATAGACAGGTGGTGCAGAAGGGACAGAGAAGGCTTCCGAAATCCGGGGAAAGAAGCATAAGTGAAGATTGCGATAGAAGATAAAGGGTAGAAAGGTGATCTTATGGAAAGAATCATCAGAGGAGTTATCTGCTGGAGGTGAGTGAAAAGGGAAGAAGACGAAACGAGTGAGAAATAAAGAGAGTGATTTTGAAAAATGTACGGATGGAGATTTTAAAAGAGAACAAAAAAAGAAAAAAAGGACGATTCAGATTTAAAGTAAGACAAAAACATCCACGTACACATTTTGCCTCAGATAATGAAACGACACTTAAAAGAAAATGAAATACCCATTTAAAAAAGAATTTTTAAAAGAAGAGCGAATGACTCATAAGGTCAGACGATTAAACATAGACGGGTATCATAAAAACTCATCAGACAGGTTATTCAGCAAAGCAATGTATATTCAAGTTGTCTCTTATAAACTTAAACCTATCCTCAGCTAATGGTTTTGTAAAGATATCAGCCCATTGATTTTCAGTTTTAACAAACTCAACATCAAATACACCTTTTTGAACATAATCTCTTATGAAGTGATATTTGATTTCTATGTGCTTAGCCTTAGAATGTTGTATGAGATTCTTGGTTAAGCAAATAGCACTAGAATTATCACACCAGACAGGTATATTATGCTCAAATATAGAGTAATCTTCTAGTTGATGTTTTACCCATAATAGCTGTGAGCAGCAACTTGCAGCAGAGACATATTCTGCTTCTGCAGTTGAGAGGGCGATAGTCGTCTGTCTTTTGCTTGACCAGGAGACTAAGTTTGCTCCAATGAAGTGACATCCTCCACTGGTGCTTTTCCTCTCAAGTCTATCTCCAACAAAGTCAGCATCACAAAAACCAACTAATCTGTAATCTTGTGTTCTCAAATACATTAAACCAAGATTAGTGGTTCCAAGCAAATATCTAAATATTCTTTTAACAGCCTTAAGATGAGATTCTTTGGGATCAGATTGGAATCTAGCACACATACAGACACTAAATTGAATATCAGGTCTGCTAGATGTTAAGTAAAGAAGAGATCCAATCATACCTCTGTAGACAGTTTGGTCTACCTTTTTACCTTCATCATCTTTGCTTAGATTAGCATTAGTTTGCATTGGAGTTTTCATGATCTTTGAGCTATCCATTTTATACTTCTTTAGAATCTCCTTGATGTACTTTTGTTGATGGATGTAGATTCCATCACACATCTGCTTGATTTGCAGTCCAAGGAAGAACTTCAATTCTCCCATCATGCTCATTTCAAATTCTGCTTGCATCAACTTAGAGAATTCTTTGCACAATTTTTCATTAGTAGCTCCAAAAATAATATCATCAACATATATTTGAACTACTATGAAGTTATCTTTTGAGCATTTCTTAAACAAAGTTGTATCAACTTTTCCTCTTATAAAACCATTATTCATAAGAAAAGAACTAAGTCTATCATACCATACTCTAGGCGCTTGTTTTAAACCATATAAAGCCTTTTTAAGTTTGAAAACATAATCTGGTTTTTGATTATCTTCAAAACCAGGAGGTTGTTTAACATAAACTTCTTCTTCAATTATTCCATTTAAAAAAGCACTTTTTACATCCATTTGAAATAGAGTAATTTGATGTTGTGCAGCATAGGACATGAGTATGCGAATAGCTTCTATTCTTGCTACAGGTGCAAAAGTCTCAATATAGTCAATACCTTCTTGTTGGTTGTAGCCTTGAGCTACTAACCTTGCTTTGTTTCTGACAACTTTGCCATCTTCATCTAGCTTGTTTCTGAAAACCCATCTTGTTCCAATAACAGACTTGTCTGTTGGTTTGGAGACAAGTTTCCAGACATCATTCCTTTTGAACTGATTAAGTTCTTCTTGCATGGCAAGAATCCAGCTTTCATCTTCAAGAGCTTCCTCAATATGCCTTGGTTCAATTTCAGATAAAAATGCCATATCGCTTGGCTCTCTTAAGACAGATCTGGTTCTAACACCTTCAGAGGGACTTCCAATGATAAGATCTTCAGGATGATGAGCTTTGAACTTCCAGTCTCTTCTGAGATCATCATTTTGATGTTGATCTGACTGATAACTTGTCTGCTCCACTTGTCTGATAGATTCCTCAGCAGACTCAGTTTTTGATACGTCTGGATGTTGACTCGTCTGCTGGGTAAGATCAAGTCCTGCAAGATCATCTCCTAGATCTGATAGTTCCTTATCAGTCTTTAGATTATCATTGAATTTTACATGAATAGATTCCTCAACAACAGAGGTCCTAGAGTTAAAAACTCTATATGTTTTAGATACTTCAGAATATCCAATGAAGATACCTTTGTCTACCTTGGAATCAAACTTTCCAAGTTGATCCTTGGTGTTTAAGATGAAGCATTCACATCCAAATGCATGGAAATAAGATATGTTGGGTTTTCTACCTTTCCACAATTCATAAGGAGTCTTCTTTAGGATAGACCTTATAAGTATTCTATTTTGCACATAACATGCAGTGTTTACTGCTTCAGCCCAGAAGTACTTAGGGAGATTATTTTCATTGAGCATTGATCTAGACATCTCTTGCAGAGATCTGTTATTTCTCTCAACCACTCCATTTTGCTGTGGAGTTCTTGGTGCAGAGAAGTTGTGAAAGATTCCATTCTCTTCACAGAACAGTTTGAATTGCTCATTTTCAAATTCTCCCCCATGATCACTTCTAAGGGTAGAAATACAGAAACCTTACTCATTTTGTACTTTCTTACAGAATACAGAGAAGGCCTTAAAAAACTCATCCTTGTGGGTTAAGAAAAGTACCCAAGTAAATCTAGAATAGTCATCAACAATGACAAATCCATATTTCCTTCCAGCTAAACTGGCAACACTAACTGGTCCAAACAGATCCATATGTAACAACTGAAGAGGTCTAGAGGTTGATATAATGTTTTTTGATTTGAAACTTGATTTTACTTGTTTACCTCTCTGACATGCATCACATAAGACATCTTTCTTGAAACTGATATCAGGCAATCCTCTCACAAGGTTATCCCTTTTTAATTTCGAAATAAGTTTCATACTAGCATGTCCTAGTTTCTTATGTCATAACCATCTTTCATCCTCTCTAGACATCAGACAGGTTACACTTTGATCTGAGAGTTCAGTTAGCTCAATCTTATAAAGATTTTGCTGTCTATTAGCTGAGAAGAGAGTCTCGCCACTCTTGTCTTTGACTATGCATTCATTCTTAGTGAAGGAGACATCAAATCCACTATCACATAATTGACTTATGCTAAGTAAATTGTGTCTTGGTCCTTCAACGATAAGCACATTTGAGATAGAGGGAAGAGGGGGTTTACCACCAATTGTACCAACACCAATTACTCTTCCTTTTTTATTGCCTCCAAAGGCAACAAATCCATCATTCTTAGACTGGAGGTCTTGGAACATAGACCTTTCTCCTGTCATATGTCGCGAGCAGCCACTGTCCAGGTACCAGCAGAGGCGTCTGCTTTGTCCTATTAAGGATGTCTGCAACAGAAATTACTTTATCTTTAGGTACCCATAGTTTTCTGGGTCCTTTTCTGTTAGTTCTAGGAGTCTGTGAAGACTTCCTCTTTTTCTTGTGAAAACACTTAGACATAACATGTCCAACTTTTCCACAGAAGTTATAGACGGGTCTAAGTCTAACTGGAATGGGTTTATCATAGACAGTTGAAGATTTTGTTGATACTTTATGATCAGCTTGATGATCATATCCAATGCCTTCTTTGTTACGAGAGTGTCTCTGACATCCTAGCAGTTTTGTCAGATTATCTCTGTCATTAACAAATCTAGCAAGATCAGAAGTGAGCTCCTTCACTTTCTGTTGAAGTGTGACCACTTCTTCAGAATGTGATGTTTCACTTGAGATCGAAGCTTCATGAGACTTTTCAGTCCTCAGCTGGCTATTCTCTTTGGCCAGCATCTCACACTCTTGAGATTTTTGTTTATGCTCACGGAGGAGTTTAACATAATCTCTCTTGAGGGATTTGAAGGCCTTAGATAAGCCTTTGGATTCCTCTACCAGCTCATCATAAGCATCATGCAATTCCTCAAGTTCAGAATGTACCTCAGTTTCAGGTTCTGAATCTGTATTGGCCATCAGACAGAGATTGGCTTCCTCTTTTGTCTCTTCTCCTTCAAAAGATGAGCATTCAAAATCTTCCCATGTGGCCATCATTCCTTTCTTCTTCTTTTTGAAGAACTTCTTTTTGGAAGCTTTCTTCAAAAGAGGGCATTCAGGTTTGATGTGACCAGGCTTCTTGCACTCATAGCAGACAAGTGGACTCTTGTCCGTTGATGTGGATTCTTTGTGAGATTTTCTGAAAGGCTTCTCCTTTCTGAACTTCTTCTTTCTCCAGAGCTTTTTCATCTTTCTGGTCATGAGAGAAGTCTCTTCATCATCATCAGAATCCTCATCCTCAGACTCGTCTATGTCACAGTCAGACTCGTCTGCCTTTGAAGCTTTTAAGGCTTTAGCTGCCTTTAGATCAACTTTTAGAGCAATGGCTTTGCTCTTTTTGATTGACACATCTTCATTGAGCTCTTGCTCATGAACAATGAGTATGCCAAGAAGTTCATCCATAGTAAAGGAGGTGAGATCCTTAGCTTGAGAAATAGCAGTGACAAGAGGTCTCCACTGCCTTGGAAGACTTCTGAGAATCTTAGCAACTTTCTCAGCATTTGTATATGTTTTACCAAGAGATTTCAAACCATTAGTAATAGTTTGGAATCTACCAATCATTTGAGCAACAGATTCACCTTCATACATGGTGAACAATTCATATTTTCTTTTCAAACTCTTCTGGACTAAGAGCACAGATTATAGCATATCTGGTTTTATGGTTTAGATCACATCTTGTCTTTTCTGCATGTGTCCACTGAGCCTTAGGCTTGTCTGAACCATCATCATTGCGAGGAGTGTAAGGACCATCGGTGATGACATCCCATACATCAGAGTTTGTTGACAAGATGAACCAGTGAAACCTTTCTTTCCAGTAGTTATAGTTTACACCATTGAAGAAAGGGGGTCTGGTCATAGAGCCTCCTTCAGGTTGGGGGTTCCCACTTGAGCTTGCTCCAGAATACATTGTCTATACTTCATAATCTTTTCTCTACACTGTTAGGTGCTCAACCCAGAGGCTGAGCTCTGATACCAACTGAAATAGACAGATGCAAACACTAGAAGGGGGGTTGAATGGTGTTTGACAAATTTATGCGGAATATAGAAACTTTTTCGCAAGCACAGACGGGTTGAAATAGACGAGTAAACACAGACAGGTCAATCAGACTGATAACTCGTCTGAAGGTTTTCACAGAAAACACACAATCATGCAAGATAAGAAAAGTTTTGATAAACACAATTATAAACCCCTTTAGTTAGATGATAGTTAAGACACAAAGTCAAATTAAAGAGTTAAGGGAAAAAGAGATCACTCAGCAGGTTTTATCTTGGTTCACCCCTTAACAATGAGGCTACGTCCAGTCCTTGGCAGCACCAAGTTTTCTCCCTATAACTGATTTAGGTTACAGGACATACAAGTATTGTTTTCACACCTAGCCTCTTCAGGCTCCAGACGAGTATTGTTTTCACACCTAGCCTCTCGAGGCTCCAGACAAGTATTATTTTCACACTTAGCCTCTTCAGGCTCAGACGGGTTTGTTTGAGAGAAGTTGTAAAAAGATTACACTTTGCAAGTCTTTCACAAGCACTCAGACGAGTGTATTAAATGTGAAGTTCTAAAAGACTGCGTATTAACTTCAAATGATTGAAGAATAAATAATGAAAGAATGAAGATATAAATGTACAGAGTAATTGCTCTTGATTGCTTTTATCGTTCTCTTGTCTATGCACTTGAATCTTCGAAGTCTTCTTCATTAAATAGGCTTCAAAAATTTAAAGCCGTTGGACACAAAGCCTGAAGTCTTTGGCTTCTTGCAGATCTTCAATAAATGCAATAGAGTCGTTCTGATCAGCCATTAAAGCATAGGGAACTTCGCTTGTTCTCTTTCATCAGAGTGATGCAGACTTCTGATATACCTTTGTTCTCAGCAGGTCTGTATACGTGCTTTTTGTTTGCAGAGGGAAGACTTTCTCTTTTGGTGTAAGATGCAGTCGTGTTCAGGCAAAGCACTTTGTTGAAGTTCTTTATCAGGGTCGAGACAGCTTTCATCCAATGTATTCTTTAACGTTAGTCTTTAGACGGATGAGTAGCTTCATTAGACGGGTTGACTCTTTAACAAGGAGATGACGTCAGTTGCAAAGTCTTTTAGACGGGTGAGTCTTCCTTTGATCAGACGGTTGAAGACTTCATTAGACGAGTGAACTTCTCTTGATTCAGACGAGTGAACCTTAGCTAGTTCAGACGAGTGAACTTTTCTCAGTTCAGACGAGTGAACTTTAGTTAGTTCAGACGAGTGCGCTTATCTTAGTTCAGACGAGTGAGCTTTAGTTAGTTCAGACGTGTGAACTTAAGCTAGTAACAGTTCATATAGACGCTTAATGTTATAATCTGCACACTAAGTAGACGAGTTAAATACCACAGACGGGTTCAATTAAATCATTGAATAACTGTTTTAATCTCATCAAAACTAAGGTAAATGCACATCAGACATTTGGAGACTCAACAGATGCTGGCTTAGAGGAGACAACGTAAGACTGGGTTCATAAGAGAAGGGGAGAAACTGTCACTAGGTGTGGTGGCCGAAGAGATGGGCGGTTTGGGTTTTTAGGTTTTGTGTTGGTGGTTTGGTTATAGATGGAGGCTAGAGGAATGGTGATATGTTATCCTTTTTTAGGGGAAAAGCTGTATATATTTTCTTGGTTTTTGGAAACTAAATCTCTTTTTGAGATAGCTTGTGTTAGATGGTGGAGGATTGATTTGATAATTTTTTGTGGGTTTCTCCAGTGGTGGTGGTGCAATTTGGTTTGGGATGTTAGTTGGGGATGGTTTTCTAAAATTTTGTTTAACTTTCTGGTTTTACAGCAATGGCAGCGAGAACTCTGGTTTTCTGGTTTCGTTAGGCTGAGTGTGGGTTAGACAGAAAACAAATTTTCTATCCTATCATACTTGTTTCTAACTCAGCCCCCCACCATAGGATAAAATTTTAATTAATGGGCAAGATTGAATAAGTCAACAGGATAAGCTTATTGTTTCCTATTATCTCACCAAACCATAGATTAAAATATAATATGATATGAGAATTTATCCTATCCTATTTTCTTTATTCTGACCACCAAACAGACCTTATGAATACAAAACAAGTTACGAGAGTGAAAAGATACTCCGACAAAGACAAAAAAAAAAGGTTGGGAGGTTGTATGTACAAGCCACTTGTATGCAAAGGGGATATTCTGTCAAAGGAGATGTTATACTGTTCCGGTCACTTTTCCGGTCTGCTTTTGCAGGAGAAGGGTGACAATCCTATGAGGTCTTCTAGTGGTAGGGTGGCAACCCTATGAGGCCTACAATCCTAGTTGGTATTGGGCCATCGCCCGATCCGTTGGTATGGAGCACCGTCCATCCCATTGCGCAATCGACTGATTGGAGTGTTGATATACAATCACAACCCACGACATTGGGAAAGAAGGAAATAACATTAAAAGGTTAAGATAAAGTCTGGGAAACCCATATATATGCTAGGTAAGACCCACTGAAACTTGAAAGGTCCAATCAACAATGGAGACACATATGATATTCTTTTAGGACGAATGTCATTGGCAAATTGGTGATTGGTATAACTTAGAGCCTGTTTGGTAAAATTAGCTGTTAACGGATAAGCTAGCTGATAGCGGATAACGGATAAACTAGCATATTTTCTGTGGAAGTGTTTTGTAAAACTAGCGATTGAACTAGCTGAAAAATATAAAATGACATAAAAGGACATCTTCATTAATGATTTTACATAAAAGAGATAGAAGAGAATAAAGGTAGAATTAAATGAAGATAATAAGAATAAAAGTGGAAAGAAAAATGAAACGCTATAAGCTATAAGCTCAAACGCTACTTCAAGTAGCGTCTGGAAAAAACGCTATAGGCTCGTGAAAAAACGCTATAAGCTCGTGACAGAGGCGCTTACCAAACGGGACTATTTTCTCATCCGCTATAAGCTCGTAGGAGTGCCTTGCCAAACGGGCTCTTAGTGTGTGTTTGGTTGTCCATTTGCATAGCCTAAACCTGTGTTGAGAAATTCAAAATTACTTTTGTCATCTTTTTATGATGTTTGGTTTACATTTGAACCGAGTTAGAAGAAGTAATTTTTGGGCCAAAACTGGTGTTTGGGTAGAAGCAAAAGGTTGTTGCTTCTACGTTTGCCAAAACTCAGTTTGAGTTTTTCAATTACTACTCTTATCATATTGTCCTTAGAAATTAATCACTTCTCATACCCGTCTAAAAGTTGAAAAACAACTTGGTAACTACACATTTAAAGTCAATTTGAATGACACAATCCAAACAACATTCGTTCTATCAAATCTACTTTTAACAATAAAGTATTTAAACATCATCAAAACTCAATATATATTTTCACACAAAATCAGACCAACACATGGATTAGTTACTATAAACTCATTTTTAATCATAACCTGATTTGTAAAGTTCAGTCTATCAAAACTCAGTTTTGCAAACAGGTTTCCAAAAACACCCTTGGAAAAAATATATTTTCTACTTAAGTATCCATTGTTTGATCGAAGTGAAAATAATCGAAGTACTTCTTTCACATATTCAAGTAAAATAGATTTATCATTACATTCGGAGATAGAGAAATGCTTATTAGCTTTACCACTTGTTAGGCTTCCTCAATTCATTCCACAAACACGATACTCCATGATTAGGGGTGTAAGCGAATTCGATCCGATCCGCGAATCCGGTGAATCCGAACTGAATCAAACCGATTTGGTGTTTTGCATCGGTTCATCGGATCGAATTTTAAATGATGAATCCGAAGATAATCGATTCAGATATCAAATTAAAAAAAATCAACTCGTCCAATCTGAACCGAACTGACCACTTAAAAAAAAGGTAATATGTTATTATTACTTTTTTTATAAGATTATTATTTTTATTAACAAAATTAATATATTATTCTTAAAGAGAAACCTTTCCCATAATTAATATTTGAAATTTATTTTACTAACAAAAATATATCAACTTTCTTGTTTACGTGGGTACGAGGGGGAACTCAGAGTGGAGGGCATGCTTATTGTAATTGAAGAAAGGTTTTGGAGGGGGCAGAGGCACAAAATTTTGCTGGGATTTCTACTTGTTTATTGTTTTTTTTTTGTTCTGTTTCTGGGTGTATTTTATCTTCATTCTGCGCTGATATCCATCAAATATTGTTCGTAGATAAGGTGTCAATGTAAATGTAAATTACATGGTTATATTCACATTCACTAATCCACTCCCTTAGCAGCAAACAATTCTTATCATCATCATCGGTTATATTTTGTGGTGTAAATCACATGATCATGGTTTTGTTTTTATTAAATCCTATTTTACAAAGGAAATGTACTCATGTTTCATTATGTGGTTTTAATAAGTATTTGTTTCCATTTAATCACATTTAATGTATTATGATTTTGCTAGTGTATCGGGAATTTGCTACATGTGTTAATTCTTCTACAAATGTATTAATTTTTCTATATTTTTTTAATTTTATAAATTTTTTTACTTTTTTTTCAAAAATTAAAATTAAGTTAAATTAAAAAATACGATAATTCAATCCGATCGGAACCAACTTGACTCTAATCAAATTGCTTCCATTCGAATCATACAAATTTTTTTCAAAATTCAATCTGATTAATTTTAATTAGATCGGATGCTAAATTATTTGAAATTGGATCCAAACTAGTGTGATTACACCCCTATTCATGATGAATATATTTTATGTGATAATTAAAATAGAGATTGTATGATATTAAATAAGAAGTAAAATATAAACAATATTTTATTACCAAAAAAAATATAAACAAATTTAATATTCAAATAATGAGAGTCTTTTATGATACACGAGTGGAAGTATATTAGAAAAAGAGAGATAATATATGTGTTGCGAATCCCACATCCGATGGTTAATGAGCCTGGTCATTGGTTATATAGCTGGGTAGACCACCCCCTCATAAGCCGATTTTTGAGGGGACCATTCGGATGCCTGAATTCTTAACATGTTATCAGAGCCACGTTCTGCTTGGTGGTGTGGATAGTGCCGCTAGCCCTCGCTTGTGGTGATGAGCTCAGGCTCGAGGGGGCGTGTTGCGAGTCCCACATCGGGTGATTAATGAGTCTGGCCATTGCTTATATAGCTGGGTAGAACACCCCCTCATAAGCCGATTTTTGATGGATCATTCGGATGCCTGAATTATTAATAATATGAGTTTAATTTTTATGCACTGTTTACACCGATAACCAATCAAAAATCATGATCTGTGTGACTTTTACGATAATTAGGATAATAGCCAATCATTTTAGCTTATGTGATAATTTCTAATTAATTATCTATATAAAAAATCTTTACATTAACAATATATATCAATTAAATTCATAATATATATACTATATTTTAATATTAACCTCTTTAAAAAAGTGGTGATACTAGGATATGCTTTCAAATTAGGTGTAGGTAATGACTTGTCCAGGTTACAACCACAACTCAAGGACCATTTTTAAGTTTTTGGTTATTTTTTATTCTATCTAATTTTTTTTTTTTTTATAAAGTTAGTGCTTATCCTTTTGGTTCCAAAAGTCCTACCTATCAGTCTCAACTACCCGTTCTGGAAAGGACACGCGTCACTTTGTTAACAGGCACCGATAACTATCCTTGCTGACTGCTTCATGAGGAATATTGGAGAATTTCTGGTTCCACCAAGGTTTATTGTTACCTTCTGCCGCCATGTTAGTGGTATAACGGTTGATTAGATATGTAAATTTTATACGTAGCGGCGGATAATATAACGAAAAAACAAATGAATACCTTAATCAATATTTATAAGTAAATTAAACTAATATTTTTTCAATCCATTTATTAATGTGTAGAGGTTGGGTAAGTATAATATCCAACCCGTGGATACCCGCTAATGGGGTTAGATTATTTAAAAGTATTAGACTAATCGATTGAAATGATTCTTATATGTGAATGGATTAATTTAAACATGCTTATGAATTAATTTTATTATTAAATATTTTAAATTTTAATTTAATGATATATATGATTATACTGTTTACATATCATATTGTTTAATATATTTACTATAATATTTTTCAAACATAAGAACTTCGCGTACCATTAAAGAACTCAAATGCAGAACTAGTTTGAATTTTATGTGTGAATAAAAAAATTTGTGAGTCATTGAATATCCATGAATACCCACAAATATTAATAAATTCATTTAAAACCTTCAAGATAAATGCCCACATGAATATGAGATAGGGATCGATACAAAATTCATCTAACACGATGGATAGTGGGATAGTGTCCATACCCAACCCGCCCCATTTAGATCCCGACTTTTGATAGAATCCATGCCACATCAATAATATTACTGTGTATGAAATTTTTTGTTACTTATTTTTAAATGAGTTAATTTTGATACATTATGGATGTGAAATTTTTTATATTATCAATCAATCATAAAATTATTTTATGTGTATCTTTTAAGATAATTATGAGATTTAAATATTTTTAATGATATGATAATTTATGATTTATTGATCGTGTAATAAATTTTACACTTATAATATATATATAAATTAAATATTTTAAATATAAATAGAAAATTATTCTTACAACCTTTCCGTACATCATGGAAGCAATTTTGTTTCATTCAGCCTACTATTATAATTTTAAAGTGCAAAATTTTGACTCTTCTCTTCGATGATTATTATCACATTCAAAGATAGTGCGGTGAGAGAGGAAGGAGAAATGAGGGAAAAAAAAAGAGAGAAAAAGACCATAGGTGTTCTGTATGCTGTAGATTTTGGTTGTGCAAAAATCATGATTTTGGTTGTACAAAAATCATCATGGTCTAACCCCTAAAAGCAAACTCTGAAAAATAAAGGTGACAATTAATAAAATTAATGAAACAAGTTGCATAAGTTTTAATAAAGGGTTTAATTGCTATATATTATTAATATAAAATTTTTTATATTGTCAACCAAATAAAAATTATGATATGAATAATTTTGAAGATAGTTAAAATAAGAGTCAAAATTTTAGCTTATGTGATAAATTTTGATTGAATGATAATATAAAAAATATTTATACTGATAATGTATAGTAATTAAATCCTTTAATAAAACTGAAAACAAGATTAAGAAACGTTGCATTTTTTTTTTTTCTGAATATTGTAGATATTTTCATTCATATTATGATTTTAAAGTAACTCAAAAGTAGAAGACTTGTTTCTTTCTCCACCTTCTTTACTGCCAAACGTTGAACCTAAAGAACTCACGATGTTGAGTGATCAAAATTACTGTTGTTTCTCTTTAGATGTAGGGTGGTGAACACGGATAAGGCACACGTCCCAACTCCCAAGCATCTTTTGCAAAGGAATTGTGTCATTGCTGAATTCATTGCAGATAGAAATGGCCATCATTTGCTTTGACATAAGAATCTTGTTATACACTAACCAATTCTTAATACAAAATGAAAATCCCTTGTTTTTTTGTGATCGGAAAAAGAATATTCATTCATTCACATTGATAAAATATATCGAAAATAACACAAATTCAACATCGCTAAAAATCGAAAGGATGAATCTGCGAACAAACTCACAACATCCAGATTAATAGCATAAAACGACAAAAAGTCTATAAATGTGACAAAATCAAAGTGACCGGAATATTCATGCCTCCGGATTTATATCATTGACGTCCAAGTCATGATTGAATCTATAATGAATCGAAGTTGATCTATCAATCTGAACAAAACGAACACCGCAACAAGACGGAAAACCAAATAACGCCACATCAAGACGACAAACAAAACAACGTCGCATTCAGACGACGAAATCACGGGAAAAAAACGAAAAAAAAACCAGAATTACGTGGAAAAACCACTTATATGTAGATAAAAAGAAAGAAAAACGATAGAGAGGTGTGATTCCAGGTCAAAAAATGACCCAAAACCACCCACTCAGGTAGAAAAAGAAGAAGGAAGAGAGAAATAAAAAAAAGGCTGAGAGAGAGAGAGGTGGTCAGGGTATATTGTGTGTAAGTTAAATGAAAAACATGAAGAAAAAAAAATGAAAATCCTTTAAATAAACATTAAAAAAATTTCTAACACGCTTCGAAGTTTGATCCAAAAACAAACAAGCAAAAGGAATAATATATTGTTTCTTATAAAAGGTAAGGTTCATGATGTTTCTACTCATCTTTGCTTCTTTGAAGAATATTCCATATGGGCCATTAAAGGATCCAATAATTCATGAAAATGGCTGCTGACTTCACAATTGTGAAACTGTGTGTACATGCAATATGCTAATAATATTCCCATGGAGAGTTGAATGCAGCCCAAAGTGGATAAAGATGTGTTAGTGTTAGTTAAAGGAATGTTTTGTTATTTGAACAGTCAGATATGATATTTAGGTAACATCTCACTCATATTTATATATGATAAATTCATTTTAACTTTGCATACAACAATATTCCGACTGTGTGTTTAGATTAGTTACAAAAAATTGATTATTTCAACAATCAATATTGTTATAATTAATAATCAATTATAATAGAATAAGTTTTTTGTTTATATGTGTTTGTTGAAAAGTAATTTTAAGATAATCTATTTCATTTGGATTGTGTAAAAAAAATTACTTTTACATAGTAAATTATAAAAAATGGTATGAAATTATTTATATAGTTTAAAAATAATTGTTTGATAGTTAGTTTTACAAGGGTGAAATGAGAAGAATGTTATTGGTCTTAAAATAATTTAACAACTTTTCAAATAAGTTTCAAATTTTAATTTCTCTAAATACAACTTTTTTCTAATAAAAATATTTTTTTATAATTTTATTAGTTTACCCAAACATACTTGCTTCTATTGAAAAATAGTTTTTACCATAAAAAACATTACCCTCTTACATTGAACATGATACCTCACAAGAGTCTTATATTTTTTTGGGTCTTTGATCCAATATATAAAAGAAGATAACATTAATTTTCCTTCTAAGAATCATAAGAAAAAATCAAAAAAGTCAGTTAAGATAGGAGAAGAAGTTCTGAGCCCTCATTGGAGCATAGCAGGCTAAGGTGACGCATACACTATGGTATAGAAAAGTCATCCCAGGAACCAATCAAAGCCATGCAACTCCACACAAACGACAAGAAACCTCAAAGATAAAAGGGGCATCCATCTCATTGCAAACATTTCAAACACCTTGATTTCTCTTGAAGCCTCTCTTAATTCCACTTTCTTCAAAACCCTTTTCCTTCTCTTGTCTCCATTACCAAAAGAAGCCAATAGAAAACTATTCTATAGTTCCCATTCAAACCATTCTTTCCTTTTCCTCAATATGGAGTCCATCACATGTTCTGAACTCCCACCTGGTTTCAGGTTCCACCCTACTGATGAGGAACTAATCGTGCACTACCTTTGCAACCAAGCCACATCAAAGCCATGCCCTGCATCTATCATCCCAGAAGTGGATATCTATAAATTTGATCCATGGGAATTGCCTGGTATATATTTAGTAATATCAATTGCTAAACTTTTCTTGTTCTTTAAATCAATTTTCATTCTTCACCACATTTTTGTACCTAATTGACTATGTACATATATTTCTTTGTTAACAGTGTGTATTATGTGATTAATGAGGCTAGTAATAACATACTAATACGCACTATTCAAAACACTCTCATAAATGATATGCAAGCATCATTTTTGTTCTTAAATATATGAACTTCTCATGAAATGCAGATAAAACAGACTTTGGAGAAAATGAATGGTATTTCTTTAGCCCAAGAGAAAGGAAGTATCCAAATGGGGTGAGGCCTAATAGAGCAACCGTGTCAGGGTATTGGAAGGCAACTGGCACAGACAAGGCAATCTATAGTGGGTCTAAGCATATCGGGGTGAAGAAAGCTTTGGTTTTTTACACGGGTAGGCCACCAAAGGGTGTGAAGACAGATTGGATTATGCATGAGTATAGATTGGTTGGATCAAGAAGACAAGCCATTAGGCAAATTGGGTCCATGAGAGTAAGCCTTTTTAAGCCTTAGCCTCACTGTTATATATACTTAAAGGATTTTAACAATTTAGTACTTTACTTTGGTATTTAATGTTTTGCTTTAAATGACCTTTGCCCTTGTGCTTGGATGTGTCATCAGCTGGATGACTGGGTCCTTTGCAGGATCTATAAGAAGAAGAACATGGGAAAATCATTGGAGCAAAAAGAGGAATACCCAACAGTCCAACTCAGTCTAACAGCAGAAAATGATGACAATGAACAGGAAATGATGAAATTCCCAAGGACTAGTTCCCTTACTCATCTTTTTGATATGGATTACTTGGGTCCAATGTCACAGATATTATATGATGGCTCATACAATTCAACCTTTGATTTTCAAATAAACACTGCTAATGTTGGGACAGACCCTTTTGTAAAACCTCAGCTGGTTGAAATGCCTAATCCTTATGCAGCAGATTCAGGGAAGTACCAAGTGAAACAGAATAGCACCATCAACCAGACCTTATTTGTGAACCAATTGTATGATCAGACGAAATAATACCAACAAAAATGAAATTGGATTATTTAGGCATGATGATAAGCGTCATCAATAAAAATAATCCTGAAGATTCTTTGTAGAAATATATTTTACATCACATAATAGATTTTCAGTCATATCCAATTTGATAGCTCCCGTAGACATTGTTTATATTTTTTGTACAATAAGACAAATTTATTGGCTCTTAATTTAAGGGACAAAGTTTTTTTCTCGCCTCAACTTTTATGTGAGTTGAGTTAAATTACTATCATATATCATATATTATATGTAAAGCTGGAACGGATGTGGATGAAGCGTGCTCTCATTGTCAAATGCGGTGATATGATTGTTGAAGCCAAATATGATCAAGCCACCCATATAATATGTGTACATATTACAATCATTATTTATTATGACCAAGGACACAATTGCAAGTTCTTTGCCATGCACAAGTCAATAATTGAAGCAAGAAAGTGATTTTCAAATCAGTTGTTAATTTAATTGGTACTTGGTTTGTATCTTGTGGTGCCTTATCCAAAATGATGACGGCAGTATTGTTAAAAATGGTCACTAAACCGTGTGAATTTTGAAAAGCAAGCAAATGACGTGTTGAGGAGGTTGGCATGCGCATGGGCTAAATAAATGGTAGATTTGGCTGAGGACCACACAATTTTCAGACTATAATAATATAATTAAGTACGAATCCTTGTATGTGCTTCGTCATGAAAGTGCTAGTTAATATAAAAAAAGTATAAGTTAAACAAATTAATCAATTGAACGAGTCGTTTATATTCACATTAATATGTTACTATTATTTAATTTGATTGAATGCTAGCTTTCAAGGAATGTTTGGTCTAGGACACGAAACAGATGAGATGAAGCATTTCTTTTGACTACAAATTCATAGGCACCTAAAGATTGGGAGAGATTATTGCTAATGTATAAATAAAATATCAACTATACCAGCTATTGACTTTTTTTTTTTGCCTTTGACTTGGGTACTCTCATGCATTATTATGAGACAAATCTCCAAATAATTGTCTTCTTCAAAGTTTGAAGTTTGATCTTTTTTAAGAGTGTGACTTGCTTATCACCACACACACCTAACCTTTGTTAGTTTGGATTATTAAAAATTTAACAGCCTCGTCTTCCATGTCTAACACGAGAAACTGATTACTCAAGCATTACTTATCTGAGAATGGATCTCTTATTCTGCTTTTCATGTCTATACAAAATGTTACAGCAGAATAACCTCTCAAGTTCTTTCATCATCTGATAAACAAAGGAAAAGAAAGGGTACAAACCTAGGCCTTTTTCAAGAACAGCAATGAACAATTGATGAAACATGACAGGATTTATATTGGCATGTCTAATTCTTGTCTGAGTCAAGAACTGTTGTGATTTTAGTGCCACTAACAACCTATGAATTTATTATATTGCTCATTCTTGCTAATGGGAACATGTACTTACAGACAAATATTATCAATTATCTTAAGGTAGCCCCTATTATTTTGAAAGCTAAACTAGAAAACGGAGTTACAGGATTTTTCTAAGAATATGTGTCTTCATAATAAGATCAAACACTATAGCATGCATTCAGCTGATCCTATGTGTTGGGTTCAACAAGAACAATTAGAAATAAAGAACTCTCCTATGCACACAAACCAAAACAAGCAAGCATGAAAGCAACCAATGCACATAAATCAGCAACAATAAAACTGAAAAACAAGATAAAAGGGAAAAGGAAATTGCACACGAGATTTACGTGGTTCGGTCAATGTGACCTACATCCACGGAAGAGGGCATCTTCCACTATGATCAACAAAAGAGAGTACATCATTGCTTTCCAATAGAAACCTTCCCTAACCTTATTCTTGATCCTCCATGCGCTTCCCACATGCCTCCAAGAACCTTAGATTGTAGTTTCTATTCATAAGCTCTTCCTACCCTCAATGTTCAAGAAAACAATAGAGAACCCTTAGTCATTGCCTACACCATGTCCAAGATGAATATACAACAATTCCCCAAGTATATCTTTCACACTCTATTTTCTCTCAAACCCTTGATCCCAAATCGAAGATCACTATCTCTATCTCTAATCTCAGATTTCTCTCCAACACTATTTCTTTCTATGACTCATTGCTCATTCCTCTTTTTTCCACCTATTATAAGAGATGTATATGTAGACCTATACAACAATTACTAATAGGTTTCGATAAGTCCTTGATCCTTATGAAGTTCCAATCCATGTGAATCTTGGAGTTCTCTAACTTCCACAACTGATTTCTAACAGTCTTTGTCGACTCTGTTACTGACAATTTTGCTTAGCTAAATTCCATTCGCTTAACGAAATTGTGACAGAAATGAATACCTGAAGAAACTCCTGTTTTCGCTTAGCTAGCTCAAATTCACTTAGCTAAAATGACATTTTCGCTTAGCTATCTCAAATTCGCTTAGCGAATTACTCTGATAGAAACTTGTGATTTTGAGTCATTTTCAACATTATGAATCTACAGGCACACGCCTATTTTTTTACTTCATCCTATAGCCATCACTGAAGACGACTTTAAACTCATCCTTTGGCGATGCAAACATTATCAACCTATGCTTCATTGATCCGCTAAGTTCCAAATTTTTGCTGAAAAACACTAAACATCAGTATCAAAATCCTTCATGATAATCCTTACTCGGGTGTTGTCTTCAAGTTTGTGATAGCTGGTTGGGACATAAACAACAACTCTCTCATGGACCACACGTTAATGATAATGGAAAGGAACTGAACTATTTGCTCGTAGTTATAACAGACTTCTTACTGTCACATCCAACAGTTCAATTCCTCAGGTATACCTTTTCCTAATTAGTGCTGGATGGAGTATAATTGGGACTCTTGAGGTGGATTCATTTTACACCTGAGCTATGGTTCAGTGATAGCATCCTCCAAATGAATTACTATCCAAATTCACTGCATTTCAAATGATTCAGCAGTTTCTAATATTTTCTTTACTTATTTTCAGGTTAAGCTTTTTGGATGCTTCACAAGATTGAATCTACATAGCTCAGAAGATTTAATCGAAGGCATCAGCATGCTTACTGATCAAATGACAATTTTATAGCAGTGTGTAGTAGAAGTGATCTCAAAACGTTTGTATTCCTATGGATTTGCCCTGCTTATCCGCAGATGAGGATGGCACCAGCTCATTTTGTGTGGACTATAAAAATTTCATATAGACAGTCATGAGATCAACTTCAAGATGTTGTCAGGTTAATCCTGTCAGAAAGCTATTGATTTAACATGATCTATGTTTTATGATTAAATATTCTTGTTCAGAGAACTCTCCATGAATAGAAACTTTCTTGCTTTCTGATTGTGTAAGAAATGAAGAATGAGATTACAAAGTGCGCTATTGTTTCATCAGTGCATATATACTTCTGCACTCTGATGAATCTGGACCTTTCTTCAGGAACTTACATGCATGTCACAAGAATATCCTTCACGTGCACATGACTTCCTAACACTGACTATGCGACGTGGCATATTATTCTAACTATCACTAGGCTGGAGTAACTAATTACATTTACCTAATTACACTTCTACACCAGCTAATAAACCAAGCTAATTAACGGTTGAGTTATGGTTCATGGTAGGAGATGAGACATATACCATTCGTTTCCCATCTTTTTTGAAGTGGTGGAACAAAGATAATTTTAAGATTTTCGTACTGTTAAACTAATTTGCCAACTGAAGATAGTAAGTCCTGGCGATATATGCTTCTATGCCTCATGGTCATAAGTGAAAAGTCATGGAAACCAAAATAGGAAAATTAATTAAAAAGAATTCATGGATCAAAGCACATCCAAACAATATCAACAAAGAGCAAGCAACATTCAAGGTTGATGCTTCTATAAGAAAACATGAATTTGCATAACCATGGTATGGCTGCCTTGACTTCTTTATAAAATGTAAGGTTATTACAAAGACAATTGTATGAAAACAAATTAAAAATTACCCTAAAATGCATATATACCTATACAATACACATATAAGATCATTTATAGCTTTTTATTCTTCATCCGTTCACAAGATATCAATCAACATCTATTTAGTAAAGATACACAAACCCAAGCAGAAGCTAAGAAATTAGTTTCTGCTTACTTTCTTGTTGGTTGATGTCAGCTTCTATCTTTGCTTGCACAATTGAATGAAATCCTGGATATGGCTCATAACCAAATAAAGTCTGGAGAGCCTACAGCAAACAAAGAGCCAGGCGTAATGAATAAATTCAAGTAATAAACTAATATTAAGGAAGCAGAAAACCACGCAAGAGAACAAACAATATTCGGGAAAATTATGAAATTTATAAGTACACTACCTCCAGCAATACAAAGAAAGGAGCCATTACAAAGGCCTGAATAAGGTCATCCAAAAGAGCAGGTGCTCGTTTCTGTGAACAAAAATTAATCTCACAAGCATATAACAAACCGAAAGTTAGGGATTGAGTTATTATCACAACTTGCCTCAAATACTCCATGACCAATGAACTGCCCTGTCCAACATACTAGCTGAACCACCAGAACAACCTACATATGAGATTGTTTGAGAATTGAGATCGAAGAGTGAAAAGTGACAAATGTATCGTTGATGTTTATGTATGCACAAAGCAAACTATTTTTCCTATCTACATTTGACAACATGCCTCTTTAGTCTTTAGCATTATTATATCTAACTAACAAAAATAGCTGCATAGCTACTGAGTGTTGGAGGAAGCTGTCACCAAGCCATGATTCCATGATATTAGCCCAGGAAGATTAGAATTATTTGGGGCAGGGTTGGGGGAGGTGGAGGGGCGGGGTTAGAATTGCAATAATAGCAAAAGGAGGTAAAAGTACAAGCCAGACAATGGGAGAATGAATAAGATATTATCCAATAATTACATGAAAAAGTAATAATAGCAAAAGGAGGTAAAAGTACAAGCCAGACAATGGGAGAATGAATAAGATATTATCCAATAATTACATGAAAAAGTAATACTAAGCTAAAATAACCCAGTTTCAGTAATCATCATTTGCAATGCATTTGTAAGAGCTGCTTTCACTAGCAATGCCAACCACCATTCTCAAACTTAACATGTTAGACTCTTGGAAAACCTCTATTGAAGTATAAGACACAAGGGCTCCCAGCCTTTGTAGGATAAGTAAGTTTATTATGTATAGGACATCTGTTATTCGAACTCTCTCTCTCCCTTTATCAAATTTTCTCTCTAAGCTTTTCTCTTGTTTTCTAGTTTTGCTAGCTATTAGTCTACCTATACAAGAAACAAATGATGATTTCTTCTATACACAAGAAGTGAAGAAAATATTTAGGAAGTCACATAACTTCCAGATAAAATTGTAATATTGAGGCAGTCTATAAAAAAAGGCTAAATTCTTAAAGAAGCAAATAATGCAATAGGCAGGAAAAGTTTCTATCATGATCTCTGAGTACATGTACATAGACATCATGCATGATATGGTTAAATACAAAAAGGAATTTAAGCATACAACAACCCATGGCAGCATATGAATCTTATCATTAATAACTAAAATATCTAGAACTCTTTTATCTGCTCTTTTGCCTAAACAGAAAAAGGATTGAACAATACAAATGCCAAATGCAACCAGAATTTATAGATTGAGGAACTGGAATTTATCCTGGAATATACTTGTTGATAAAATGAAAATCCAAAGAACTGAATGTCCCTCAGGTGCATAGCAAATGAAGAATCCATAGGTAAACAGATTAAAGTATTTTCTTGTGGTGCATCTTGAAGTATTTTCTTTTGACGAGGTCAAAAGAATGAGTAAATTCTAAACATAAGTTGTGGAGAGAGGCTTTAGAATCAAATGGTTTTTGGTTGAGTGGGATTGCAGGAGTATATGGAATACAAGTTCAGTAAGATGAATCAGAGATCACTCATACTAAAGTTGCGAGGATTAACTATCTTGGATCCATCTTATAAAGTGATGAGGAAGTCATCATATTATTCAAGCTAAGTGGATTAAATGGAGAAATGCTTCAAGTATATTTTCTGATCTTAAAGTGTCTATCCAACTCAAAGGAAGATTCTAAAGGAAATCTATAAGACCAATGGAGCTTTATGGTACTGGAGATAAGAATGTTGAGGTGAATGAGTGAACATACCAACGTACAAGAAAAGATAAGATTAGGAACTAATGTATTCAAGAAAAAGTTCAAGTAGTACTTAATGAGTAGGTCGTTTCACTGGTTTGGTCATGGGAATAGAAGACCAATAAAGGCTCTAGTGAAAAAAGTTAATGAAATGGAGGATAGCCCGACAAAAGGAAACATGAAACATCAGGAGAAACTATTAAAAAATGCTTCACTCAAAATAATTTTATTGGAAATTTTGGTTTTTAATAGAACACAGTGGCATCGCCTAATCCACGAAGCTGACTCCGACTCTACCTAATGGAATAAGGCTTGTTTGTTGTTGTAGTTGTTATTACATCTTAATTAGGCTTTTTGCATACTCTTTCATTAAGTTCCCGTTTCTCAACATGGCATGTAGTTTTTGGTTCAAAAAAGGTTGAACAAAACATTGGACTTATTCATTTCTACCCTATCTCAAACACTGGGCTACTGCAGTTTCCATTTCTAAAAGTTACTTGCTATGTGGTAATTAGATAGATCCAAAAAGAGACAAAAACAGGAAAACAGGTGTCCTCCAATATGTGCAGTCATAGACGACAAACAAATGTGGCTGTCACTGGCAGCTAAAATGAAACGACAAGAAATTCACAAAAATAAAACAACTTAACAACATTTACATTTAGATATTAATAAAATATTAAAAAAATGCAAGCAACACGATCTTTTCAGCATTCTCTCCAACACCATCTTTATTTTTGGATACACTAATAACTTTCTATTTAGTGAGCCCCACGTAAACTCGTAAGTAAAAAAGAATATGTTACTAACGTTACTAAAACATTAAAAATTTAAAACCCAACAACCTGGTTTACCTTCCAAGCTAGAGGAAACCCAAGTTGTGTTGCAACAAAGCTGCTACCCAGCCAACAAAGAGCACAAAGCAAAGCAGCCAAGGAACCAACTTTGAGATCCAAAGTAGCATAGAAAACTGAGTAGGTCAAAGCAACCAAGAACCCAACATTCCAAACCAACACCACATGGTTCCCCCATAGGGAAAACTCACAATTTGGGATGTTGAAGAAGGGAGGGATGAAGTAGAGAATCATAAGGGCTGTGAAAAAGATTGGCCAAACGAACAACACGTGGATTGCTATGTTAACTGGGTTCCTGTGGGAAGCACCATAGAAAGCAAAATGCTTTTCAAGATCAAACAATCCAATCCGTCCCATCTACAAGAAAAAAAGAAGAATTGGAGTTGTATACATTGAAATGAATACGAGGAGGTAAGCGTTGAAATGAATGAGTGGATTAGCTATTCTATAAAAGAAGTATCATTAACACCAAAAAAAAAAAAAAAAAAAAAAGAAGTATCAAGGTCTGGGAAAGTGATTGAGAATTTGAGATACGGAAACTTAATCATTCATCAGTGGATGTTGTTGGATGGTGGTTTAGAACAGAGGAACAAGTAAGGAATCTATAAACGACTATAATCAGAAAAAAAAAAAAAAAAAGGTGACCAACCGTAAACAGTGATGTGCAAAATTGTAGGTTAATGTGATTTCTATTTTCACTTGAGCAATGTTGTCCGGGAACCCCGAAGTCATCACTCTAATATCTTGGTAAATTTCATTTAGATTTTGATTGAATTAATTTTAAAATAATTGATTCTAAAAGAATTGATTTGTATTTAATAATGATATTTTAAAAGTGGATTTAGAAGAATTGATTTTATTTGAATGATAAAGTAAAATCATTTTTGAGGTATAAATATAAAGAATTTTATAGGTCCTATACCTAGAATCAATTCATTTCAACGAAAAATCTAGAAATTCTTGATTCTTCAAAAATCAATTCTACCTAATCTAGAATCGATTTTTTTCAACCCAATTTGTAGTACGTTTGGTTCGGTGTTTGTATCTCCAAAAGTACGTTAGTGGTGTTAATTTGGTAATTTTTTTTACCTACAACGTGGAAGCTAGCACAGAACTGCTTCTCCAAAATCACGTCCACGTCCAACCTAACCTGTCACCAAACACATGCTTGATAAACAAACACCCTCTAATTCCCAAGATCACTTTTACTTCCACTAGAATCAAGTTTGGGATGCCCGCAATCTTAAACAACCAAGCACTTAGTGGGAAGAATACCCAACCACAGACCAAAAATATGAATCCACAATATTATGAATCTAATTTTAATGCAATATCATCCAATTATATAATATTATCGTCACTAAAAATATTTACTATCATATTAATTATTTCAAAAGTCAAAATAGAGTTTAATTGGTATATATTATGAGTATAAAATTTTTTACACTATTAATTAATCATAAATCATGGTATAAGTGTCTTTTAAGATTGTTAGGATAAGAATTAAAATTTTTAATGATGTGATAATTTATGATTAGTTGATAATGTAAAATATCTTTATCCTGATAGTAATCAAATTTTTTATACTGTCAACTAATCACAAATCATGATATAAGTGTCTTTTAAGATAATTATGATAAGAGTCAAAGTTTTTAATGATGTGATAATTTATGATTAGTTGATAGTGTAAAATATTTTTACACTGACAGTACATATCAATTATATTCATAGATGATGTTTGCTTCCAAACATGTTTTATTCCCAAGTAAATTACATTTCCAAGAATCTAATTTTCAGGAATATTTCTTTCCCACCATCACACATTGGAATAGAATATTAAGGTTTCATTCACAAAATTTATTCATGGGCATCTTTATGTCTATGAATGATTTTGTATCTCTTGTACCAAACATGAGAAATTTTATTCTCATCCCATTTTTCTGGTAATGTCAAAATATACCTAATACCAAATGTTACCATAATAATATATGATTGACTAACGGTATAAAAAGTTTAATATTAACATTACATCAAAATTAAGCTTTAATACTATTTTTGTTATGATGGTAGAGACCATTTTCACGTAGCCATCTCTGATTTGTTAATAATGTAAAAACTTTTATCGATCCAATCATTGAATTATAAATTATATATCATTTAAGTTATTTGTTTTTTTTTTTTGGCAAAAAAAATCATTTGTCTTAAAATTTGAAAAATTTGAATATCAATAAAAAAATGTAATTAAATATCACTTATTTTTGTATGATTTAAATAATCTTAAGAGTGAAGGCCCAAATTAGTCCTTAAAAATTTTTGGGAACCCACTTTTAGTCCTTGAAAAAAATAAACTAATCATTTAGTCCCTCAAATTTACAAATGCGAGACATATTAGTCCCTAGGTTTTGTTTTGATGTCCATTTATTTGTCTGCATGTCCCATTAACCATCCTACTTGCCCCATTAGCGGTCCTGCATGACCTATGGTAAATTTCTACATTGAAAAAAATGAATGAAAAGTGAAAAAAGTATATAGTTTTCATGTATTTTAGGTTTTAAAATTGTCCATGCTTTTTTCACTTTTTATTCGTTTTTCACAGAGGAAATTCGTCGTAGACCACACAACACCGCTAGCGCGTCAGATAGGATGGTTAATGGGACACATTAGCAAGTAATTGAACGTCGGAACTAAACCCATGGACTAATATGTCATGCGTCTGTAAATTTAAGAAACTAAATGATTAGTTTATTTTTTTCAGGCACCAGAAATGGCTCCCCCAAAATTTTTCAAGAATCAATTTGGGCGTTCACTCTAATCTTAATTTGTATTAATGAAGCACTCAATAATTTTTGATTGATTTTGTAAAAAAACTTAACCATAAAAAATTAGACTCACACCATAAACACCAACTTAGATTGGTCCAAGTGGTAAGGGCTTGGGCCCTTTAAGCAAGTGAAAAAAAATCTGGTAGGAAAGGGACTACCTACCTTATGTGCCTTCAGGTTTCTCGGTGGAGATTGATCACTGTTAACGACAATGGATACTTCACACCTATCATATAGGTATCCCAAAAAAAAACTTATTATTAAATTTTAAATCTAACTTAACCCCAAAAATTAATTTAACAAATAAGCATTATCCAAAATTTTCAAGCTCATACGAGACTCTATACCTCTAGTGATTTCAATTTTTCCCAATACACATAAAGGTATCTCCCACACACTTGTGTGTATTCCCCCAATGAGAAGATAACGGTTCCACATGGCATAACGCTAAGGTCCAAGTGTGTATACCGGGTAACACGGTCAGCCAAAATGGACCTGCCCGAAAATCCACAAATCAAACTCCCTCCCCACCACTAAACACTCACCACCTATAGTTTCTATACCAATTATCCAAAACCATGTCCAGCTTCACTCACGCCACCACACTACTCCATGCTCACATCAAAACCAAGCACAAAAGCACCTCCAAGAACAACTCCTTGCCTCTCAATCAAGCACCCTTTTCTGCTGAACAAAATGTGACAAACAGAAGGAAGTTGATTTCAACATTTCTAGCCACCTCAGTGGCAGTGTTGGGAGTGCATGGAACCACAACCCCACTAGCACTAGGCCAGAACTGGGGCACCCGTTCCTTCCTCAGGGAGCATTTCTTTGAGCCAGGGTTGTCTCCTGAAGATGCAGTGGCAAGGATAAAGCAAACTGCTGAGGGACTACATAGTATTAGGGACATGTTGGAGACCATGTCTTGGAGGTATGTCATGTTTTACATACGTCTAAAGCAAGCTTATCTTGACCAGGATTTGAAAAATGCTCTCAGTACATTGCCTGAAAATCGACGCAAGGATTATGTCAAAACGGCTAATGAATTGGTGGACAACATGGCTGAGGTATGCTTTATCGTTAATGAACCAATCTGCAATGCTTTGAATCATTAATTATTTTGTTTGTTACCACCACTTTCATGATTGATTGTTATTATTTAAGATTTTACTAACAAATGTCAGTTAGTGTGTGTTTGGATGGAGTATTATTAGAGGGTAAAGTAATTTATAAGGTAATTAAATTACTTTACTTCAAAATATGTTGTTTGGATATTTTTTTAAAAAGTATTTGAAATTCTTGTAATTTTAATAGGGTATTTGTTGTAGTGTAATTGAGGGAATTTGAAATCCCCTCCTAAATAGATGGAATTTGTAAATTCCTCTCACTCCCACCAACTCCGGCCACCGCTACCGCTAGACCTCCGATCACCGCCAACCACTACCACTTGCCACCATTTTTTTATGAATAATAACATAATTAATAATTTAATTATTTCTAAAATTATGTAATTATTAAAATATTTTAAATTTTAATTATTTTTGTCCAAAAGCTTCAAATAAGAATTGAACCCTGGACCTCTAAGGAGAAAGAGTGGAGATCAACCACTAGACCAATGATGTCTGTTTGTAATAATTTATTATTTAAAATTGATAATATTTATTTTTTTATCACATTTTATAGTAAAATTCAAAATTTAAAAATAAATATTGTGAAATGAAATTTTAAAATTAAACAAAATTAAATTGCTTTATCCAAACAAAGAATTTTAAATACAAGGAATTCGAATTACTCTATCCAAACAAAGTATTTTTAAAATGAAGGTAATTCAAATGAAATAATTCAATTGCCTTATATTTTATATACCTTGAAATTTTGAAATATCCCATCCAAACACAACCTTAGAGAATTATCATATTATTTGTATCGTTACAAGTTGTAATTAAATTGAACTGAATTTGTGGCGTGTCCTTACACCTTATGATCGATTACATAAATAATATTAGCGTAGGTTCTAATTACGTAATATTTGAGTAGAACCAGGCTAGTAGCCAACACCGCGTCTAAACCAAAAACCTTTATTAAGTTATGGATCCTTTCATTGTATATGGTCCATATTCAATGTTTACTCACACCCAGATTGTATAAGGCCCCGTTGGATGGACTTTAAAAAAAAAATGATTTTATGATGTAGAAGCAAAAACAGAAACTATTATTAGAAATGTGAATTATTTTGCATTTGGATGAATTTTTAAAAAGGTTTTTTTATGAAATTTGTTACAGAAATATTATTGTCCAATAAAATATGGTTGTTCCTCGTTCTCTCTCTTTTATTACTTCTCCTTTTTAGAAGCTAAAAATTCTAGCTTCTTAAAAAAGCATCAAAATGTGTTTTTCCACTACTTTTACTTTTTTAAAGCTAATCTAAACACTCAATTTTTTTTTAAAAAAAACACTTTTATATAATTTTTCTCAAAAAGGAAAAAGTCCATCCAAAGGGACTCTTATTTCCAGCATAAACACCTGAAATAGATGTTAGTTAGTAGTACTCACAACTTTTTCCCTTGATAATTATGTCTTACAAATTGATGTTGTGTTTTGTTATTTTTTTCAGTTTGATCGGTATGTCCGGTCGCCAAAGGTATATGAATCGTACCTATACTACGAGAAGACATTGAAATCAATAGATGAACTTGTTGCTATGTTAGCATAGCACTAGAAGGAAGCTGCAGGGTATCGGTATTTTCAATTCTAAAATTTGTGGTATAAAACATCTTGAAATGTTCTGTTTTTTTAATTTTAAATATCAAATTGAACATAGAACGTTTTAAGGTGTGGAACTTCAAGTATATTATATGTACATTTGTATAATTAGAATGTGAAAACTTCAAGTATTTCAAACTGAACATAGAAGGTATTAGAGTGAGAATATTCAATGTGAATCACGCTTGTCATAAACTCATAATGCCATTAGAAGTTTGGAGTTGTTGTAAGATATTGTTACACTCAGAAATTACAAGTATAACATTTCAATTTGCATATATTGAATCCTCCGACACAAACATATAGATCAAGAGACTATAGAGAAACACACATTGATTTTATAAAAAAAAAAAAAAAAAGAGAAACACACTTTGATAACAACATAACAAATGCATTTGCTAGGAAATTTTCATGAAACAACCTTTTTCAAACCCACTATCATGAGGAAAGGCATGCATAAACACTTGAAACCACACATCAGTTTCGAGAGATTGCTACTGCTGATAGTAGGATTAGTATTGTGAACAGAAAACCAGCAACAAAAGAGCCAATCAGCGAACCCGAAATACGCTCACAGAAATTGTTGTATTGTTGGCAGATAGCAAACCAATTGGTACTGGGGTTTCCATAGTGTGCTATGTACACAATGGCTGCTGCTGCTGAGGCTGCAGCTGTGAGGAGACCCGCCATTACCTTGACAAGGTTAACTCAAACTTAAGTAAGCTTCAGCAGTGTCACAATGAGGAGTATGTTTGTTTATGAGCATGTTTGTTTTCATTTTCATCAATTGTGTAGTACTTTCTTCACAAACTTTAGAAAATAAGAAAAAGAATGAAAACCAGCATTTTTTTTTTTTATAATTATAATGAAAATGTATTAGTTGAAAATGAAACTGTGAAAACAAACTAAACTCAATTATTTTTTATAGAGCAAAAAAGAAATTCCATTCTTAATAAAATTTGGCCCTACATTCAAAAAATTGCCCTGGTGATAAGGAGAATCAGTATGTTTACCGTGTCGAGAACAATAAGGAGAATTCTACTTTTTACTGCAGTGCTCCTGACTATGTGGAAGATAGATAGGACAAGTGACAAAACAAGATAGCCACAAACAACAGAGTTGGCCATCACAAAAAACCTGTATTAATTTGCATGATCAATAATACATCAAATATGTTAACCATGCACTGATATTTACACAAAGAACATGCATTTTAAAAGAAATTAACACCACTTACACAAATGTAGGAAGGTCATCAAATTCGGCCCTGAATCTTACAAACTGTGTGACAAATGGAAGGGTCTCATTAGTTGTTCCCATGGCCACTGCGCTAGCTAGAGTTGCAACAGCTGCAATGATTCTCAAAATAAAGTCCATTATAGACAACCCTCTTGTCATCCCTTTTCTTGGGGATGCACCCTTAGAGGCTTCACCAGCTTCAACTGCACCTGCCTTCATTTTGTTCCAGCTTAATTTTCTCTCTCTCACGCACACACTATGGCTTAAAAGTTCTAGTATATATTATAGTGATGCTTCTTAACTATAGGTGGCTATAACATGCATTTATATAGTTGAAGAATACCAAGCCACATTTAGATTTTCCGAGAAGAGTGTAAGAGAGAGAAACAAGCCAATTTGAATTAGGTTTGACAAGCAAGTGGCTTTGTTCCTGTCATCTAATGCAGGCCACGAGTAAGTTTGTGACGATTTTGCTTTCGATCGAGCTGTGGAATGAAACAATATACTATACTTACCCATCCACCTACTCGTACTTGTTCAATTATGTGCATATTTAATTAGAACTATAAAGTGACCTTATTCCTACTCCAATAGAATTATTCCTAATTAACAGCATTTGATTGGTTATTATTTGCTCAATATGCAAAAACACTTTATAACATTTTTCAGTAGCATGGTTTTTTTATGACTAGTAGCATGGTTGAAACTTGAAAACACGTTATTAATTTTCAGATAAGATTCTTAAAAAAACGATTTAATTCTACAAAATTAATAAAATTAGAATTCGGGCATATATACGTATTTCTAGCCTCATCTATAGAATTGTTCTTGGAGTGGGGTCATAATAAGTAGCATATGAATTTTTCATAGTTAATAAGGAAAATAGTTTTTAGGATTAACCACAAACTTAATACCTACATACCCATCATATTGTCAAAGAAGGTGTGGCACCATATATTACATGGAAAGCGAAACTTTAGTGGTTTAAGTACAGGCTTCATTTATATTAATCTTTTAGTCTTATCCTAGGATGATTTTGTAGGCAACCTCATCGTACGTATGCTCGTGCATTATCAAGACACAATATTTCGCTTGCTATTAATATTTTAGGATATAAACAACTTAAGTTTATATCTTTTGAGATCACAAGAAAGCACTGAAGAAGCTTTTTCCCTGTAAAAGATGCAGATGATATTAAATAGGGAAGTTTTCAGCTGAAGCCACCAGTGTGGTGGTTGGTTGCTTGCACTTGTTATTATTATATAAAAAAACTATTCATGGCTCAATTTCTATATATCTAATTACAATAACCTCTTTTAAATAATTAAATGAGCAAATATGTGTTCTTTTCGAGTTTCTTTTGTGCGGTTGGATCTCCTCCTGTCTGAATTCCTAAGTGGTTGGATCTCCTCTAGTTCACCTTGGCCTTAGACTAGACCTTGGTTGTTGGCATGGTGTAGATTAGGGTACTTGCAAAGATATTTTGATGCTTAAGTTAACAAATGAATGTGGAGAGTATATACAAGTATAATAAATTAATGGAAAGTTGAAGGATAGATCACAGGATACTCCCTAGTGCATTGGATTTTATAGGCAAATGTGAGGAGGATTACCCCATATTGGAGGGGTGATGATGACACATCAATCAATTGTCTAATCACTTGTATGCAAGGGGATGGACTGCTGTATATATTAGTCATTTCTCCAAGCAGCTTTTGGGAGTAGAGTGGTGATCCTACCAGGCCTATGTTTCTAGTAATCACGAATTGGCTATTGCCCTGCTCGATGTGTGTGGTCGATGTCCATTGGGTTGTGGGTTCAATAACACGACCCAAAACATTTGCCACTAGGTCGGTGCTTGTTAGTGACGAGTTCCGGCTTTTGAAGATTGGGCCGACTAGCATGAGCCCTCAAAGTTTCTGTCGGATTGGTGCATTTATTGGTTTTGCCCCTAAGTTTGGGGTCGTCCTTTGTTGTACGATTCCATGTATTTTCACCGCTCTGCGCTTTTTCGCTTATCGCCTGTTCTGTTTTTATTTGCCACGTGTCATCCGTTGAGGCTTTTTATTTGCAGTGTGTCTTTTCACTCGCCATATGTGTCACACGTCTAAAAGAACAGTTACCTCATTTCTCGCGTTTAAAATTATGAATTAATTTGAAAGGGCGCCATTATGCCACCTATTGGTCTGCCTGTAATTATTTCTTTTATAAAAGGGGAAAGGGAAGTTGCTGAAGCACTTTTGCTTCGTCTTCCCTTTCTTTCAGAGCTTTCCAAAGTGAATCAACTTTCCAGAAAAGCCCCAACCTTTCATTCTCCAAGGCTTTTGCAAGTTTTTTTCCTGTTGAACTCCTCCCAGGTACCCCATCCCTCGAGACAGTGCCAATGTTTTGTCGTTCTCTGTGCGGTTGGATCTCCTCCTGTCTGAGTTCTTGAGCGGTTGGATCTTCTCCGGTTCACCTCGACCTTAGACTAGAGCCCAGCTGCTAGCGGGTGTGCATGAGGGGGGGGGGGGGGCACCTGCAAAGACACTATGTGGTGCTTAAGTTAGCAAATGAGAATATAGAGAGTGTATGTAAGTATAATAAGTGAATGGAAAAATTGGATATATCATGGAGTACACCTTGGTGCCTTGATATTCATAGGCAAATGGTGAGGAGGATTTTCCCCCAATGGGAGGGGTTATGATGACACATCAATGAGCTGCTCAACCACTTGCATTAGTCACTTCTCCCGCCCACTTTTGTAGGAGTAGGATGATAATCCTACTAGGCCTACGTTTTCGGGTAATCACAGATTAGGCTATTGCCTAGCCCAGTATGCACGGTTAGCCCATTGGGTCGTGGGTCCAAAAATACGTCCCAAAACAATATTAGTATATAATTAGTGTATAATCCAGATGTTTTGTTATTGCTTGATTATACCTAAGGTGCTTGAATCCAGTGATAAAACAGCTTATGGTCATTAAAGGTGCTGGAAGACGAACAAATATCTTCAAAAAAAAAAATCTTTTAAGTATGACCCAAGAAATTATGCTTCTCTATCTTACCTTAAGAAGGAAAAAAAATCAAAGATAATGCCATTATTTACCTATAACTTATTAATTGGATTAGTGGTCCTATCCTATGTTTAATGGATATGGTTCGTACAGATAGTGGTCCCCTTGGTAGTAATTAATAGGGTCCCTGAATTCCACTGATTGGCATCTCCTCCCTTGTTCCTGGAAACAGAGAAACTATGTGACATAGCCACCTTTATCAATTAGCCTAGTACAGTCTTAACATGACTGATATGATGGATTTTCAAGTAATATCACATAATCCCCTTAGTCCCTTACCCTTATGAATTCTCAAACATAAAAAACATTTAGCGTTTTCGCTGCATAGGATTACCTGAAAGACCTTAAATGCTGTATAGAATGAGGAGAAGTTACCATTTATAATCAGATTTGCATACAACATTCATACATGCTTCCTACATGGCCCATGTTTGAAGTGACCTCCATGGTTATCGAAGCCATTATCATACTGAATCTGACATGTGAATGGGAGATAGACATGTAGCCTAAGACGACTTGCTGAGTAACTTATCCCTAAACACCTCACATCGCGTTCACATGCAAGACTCAGATGAAGAAGATCATCCAGAATCCATCCAAATCAGTGCCAGATCATGTTTCCCTGTAATGGAAAAGGTAAAGTTGGCATAGTAAGCAGTGTCTATGTAAGGAAAAAAATGTTTTCATGACTATGACATTGTTGACTCCTGCACGGTGCATGCAAAAGCCAATGTACAAGAAGCATTTTGATAAAGATATAAATTCCCAGAGATATCGGAGAAATGTATGATTTAGCATAGAATTCTTTATCTGATGTTAAAATCATAGAACATTTCAGAAGATATTGCCTTTTAGGAAATGATGCAGAAAGTAATGCAAATCTAATAATTTTTGTTACAAAATTACATACTTCTTGGTCCATTTGGAGAATTACATTGTTACTCATGGTTATAATCCTTTCAATTTCGTTCTCCAGTCTCCACAGTATACCACGTTGGGTAAAATGTAATGTTTTGCTACATGGAAGGCAAGCTGTAGTGGGAAATATGCTAAAGATGGAGACTGATTGCTCTGCTTTTAAACAGTAATGATTCCATATTATGGTAGAAAACAAGAGCATACAATGATTAGCGTTGTTAATTATCCATGCTTTTGTTGCTAACTTTTGCTAATTGCATACTTTTTCCAAGATAATAAGAGAAAGAAATTAAATCAAGAGCCATTGTTCTTTCTTGTTCAAACTTTTTGGGCACTTGGAAAAAGAACAATTGTCAAGTATTGCTTCACTATTTGTTTTCATGTCCACAGGTTTACAACACCCATATGATATAATTTAATTTATTTGAAAGTAATCATGGTCTTTTAGGACCCTACATCTTAAATGGCTCTTTCTCTTTGTCTCATGATTAGTTTTTCCTCCTAATCATTCATTCTATGATCACATTAACCATATTAAATAAGCTAATTATATAGTAGGGAACTAAAAAGACCAAAAAAAAAACATTGTTGAAAAAAAACAATAATCTAAGGATCTGAAAATTGTTACAGAAGTACTCAATGTTCTAACATTGTTCATTGAGCATTTCTAGTACCTTGGCCTGTCTAATGTCACAAAAGAAAAAAGGGACAACTTGCCGTTCATCTCTAAGAAGTAGAATAATAAATATTTATTACTAATTTATGGAAGTAACAGCTAAATGTGGAGCCCCCAAACACCGATCCAAAAGAGTGAGAGAAGTTGATCATGTTAAGTGGGCTTACTTGCTAGTAAAAGAACCTTATATATATTCACGAGCAGGGCCTTGAAGATTAGAAAAGTATGGTCATTTTGAAAGCATAGCTCTTCTCTACATATATGTATTTAAGAAGTTATAAGCAAAAGGTTTGGAGAAGGAGGAAGAAGAGAAAAAGAAGCACATTGGCCTGAGAACCTTAGTTTGCAGCATTTGAAGGCTGCACTTGCTTGTGACTTGTGAAGGTGTTTTTTTGTGTATTCCACTAGTAGCGCGTAAAAGAGAGAATTGGGTATTAGATGATAGGAAAGTCTCATTTACACTGGCTTTGCATTGTACATGTTGTTGGATGACAAGGATATGAAGGACAATCCAAATTGGGTTGCCTCTGCTGCCTATAATGTGTAAAAAATGCATGATTCAAATTAGCAACTAATTCATATTCTCGGAAAAATGACATTCTTGTGTGATTCTCTTCACTGCCTCTTTTTGCGCCTTAGGTTCACTTTGGTAACAAAATCTTATCACTTTCAGAGAAAAGCGATTGAGGTGAGATCAGCACCTGTCAGTTAGAAAGCAACTCACTTCACATGCACAACATGCAAGTTGGGTAGGGAATTTTTCATGGATCAGTTTTTAGGAAAACATCCAAATTGTAAAGGAATGGAAGGTGATAGTGAGTTTTGGAGATGCATATATGTTATCAAGAACTTGTTTATGAACATATTAAAAGAAAAAAATAGATAAAAAAATCAGAGGAGTTTTCCACAGATATCAATTTGTACCATTAAACAAAAAAATAACATAGAGACAAACCTGATAAGGACCACGACAAGTATATCAGATCATTGTAAGCAATAAAATTGTGAAAATTTGAGTATTGTTCATTGAGATTGGTTGTCAAGTACCAATTCAAAAGTTAACTGACTATGTAAACTTAAATTCGATATGAAGGGAGCTCAAAAACATAAAACAAACAATTAAAACAATTAAATCTTTTTCGATTTTTCTTTGAGACAATTTTACGAACATAAGGTGGCAAAGGATAAAAATGCAATGGATTAAAGTGTTGGGGGTTAAACTTCACAATCCTTCATCCAAAAGCAAAGAAATGTGATTAACACAAGCCTAATTACCTATTATGACAATCAAACCCAATTAATTATCTAATCCTCAGTTTCTTGGATGATTGACCCAAATTAAAACATAATCCCTCTGGTGAATAAATAAAAGAACATGTATTAAGAATAAGGATTCCAAAGTTACAAGCAATTTAAAATATATTTCCGATCAAAGAATCATAAGGCAATCTATCTTAATGAACACAATAACTTATCAAATTCTCAAGTGCATGTATAATTAACAAATTAATCCTAGGTTCATCAAGTCTAAAAAAGCTTTAAGAACGGAGATGGCCAGTCTTTTATTTCATTAAAGTGTTTAAATTTTCTTTTGATCGAGTGGGAGACTCATAAGAGACTTTGTATAAGGGGAGGAAAAAGGAGAAGGAAATGAGAAAAGGCGGAACACATTTCTTGCCTCCCCTTGAACCAAAATTCGGGTTCCGCCCCCGCAAATAACTTATGCGTGAGTGAATTTTAAGATGATTATTATAAAAGGTCAAAAAATTGTAATGATGTGATAATTTATGATTTATTGACATTGTAAAATATCATTACACAGATAGTATATACTATATACCAATTAAGTTCTATTATTAATAACGTGGCACCAGATAATAAGACGTTAATGTAGAAAATTTTCACAACAGGGTATTAAAACTGTATTACATAAATTTTAATTAATAATTTCGAAATAAAATTATTCATCAAAAAAAAAAATTTATTCGAAATAAAATTACTGGGTATCGCTGGGTACAAATCTAGTGTGTGTGTATATATATAGAAGGCTGTGGCAACGCAATTGGAGATGCTTCAGCTATCGTTTTTGTTTCAGAGTTGCAGTTTGGGCTCATTTCCTCACAGACAGACACACGCTCCAAATTTAACGCGTTCTCTGCACCCAACGATACAGCACAAACAAGATCGCGAAATCCAACGTATCTTGCGCTACGGTACGATATCTTCTTCCTTTGTTGCCGCTTACCAATAAATCTCATCCTTTAATTTCATGCTGATTTGGGATTGGATTGATCCATGTTAACTTTATTAGGATTTCAACAATATTCTTAGTGATTATGTTATGACAATTATTATTATCCATGGAATCTTGATGATGAAATTATTAGTGATTGCCATGCAACCATTTCTTCACTGTTGCTATTGGTTGGTGTGTAGAGCAGGGAAAGGGAGCAAGCAATGTCAGACACTAATGTTGAAGAGGTGAAGAAACAGGAGTTTCTTGATGATTCTCCTAAACATGATGATGTTGCCACTGACAACAATTCTGTTAATGATATGAAAGATTCAGATAAAGATCAAAATGATGAAAACCCCATGCCCTCATCCCAACAGGAGGTTATCTTTTGTTCATTTATGTTTATTGTTGTCATAGTTATCATTATCATCATCATCATTATGATTATTGTTGTTGTTGTTGTTATTATTATTATTTTCTCCTCTTCTGGGTTAAGTAGAATGTATTTTATAAGAATTAACTTTGAAAAAGTTACATTTGGAAGAATGAGTTTTTAGTTTGGGAATGCTCACCCAAAGATAATTTTGGGTCATTGGTGTGAAGATACTAAAATAGTAAAGTTACTTTTGGAAAGAAGTAACAAAATGGTAATTCTGAAACCAAAATTAGTTTTAGGTTTGGCAGCCAAACATGACAACTTGCCTAAAGAATTACTTTTTGAGTGGTATCCGAACAAGCAATTTATCTTCTTGGATTCAAGTAATATGAACTTAGTTTTTAAACTTACCAATAGTTGATACTAAAATAGTCATGTTAGAGTTTATGTCTATTGCTGTGTGATCTGATGCACACAATGGCTCATTCATCTATAAATTATAATGTTGTATTTTTTAATTTTATCCACCCTCATCTCTTCTTATGTTACTTCTACAGGAAACAATCAGATTGTAAGTTTCTACAGTTCTACTTTCTAAACTTTAGTTTCAGATATGACTATTTCATTCGAATGTGAAAAGTGTAGTTTTTAAGTGAGCTAAGATGTTATTAAAATAACTTCTTAGGCATTTTGAAGACATTATGCCTTCAGGATAGAAGGTTTCTTAAAATTTCTTACAAACTTTGTGGTTATTCCTTGCATTGAATCTCATAATATGGGTTTATGTTATTATGTTGTGGTATCATTTGCTGTAAATCCGATTGTGCAGGAAGAATCGATCAAGAAAAGGTATGGGGGGCTGTTACCAAGGAAGCCTCCACTCATATCCAAGGTTACTTTCTTCTCTTATCTGATCTTGCTTCTCCTGTGATCCTCTTCCTCCATCCTCTGATCATCTCTGTCTTTGTGTGAAATGTTCTTTCAAACCTAATTTTCTTCATGAATAATTTTAATTTTTTGGCAGGATCACGAACGTGCTTATTTTGATTCTGCCGATTGGGCTTTGGGGAAGGTATTTTCTAGCCTCAGAAGCAAGCATCTGTTTATCCTTATACTATGAAAACATTCAATTTGACCTTTATTACATTTTATTTGGATGCCTGATATCTTTGGCTTTTCTCTATGATTTTTTGAATAGCAAGGAGCACAAAAGCCTAAAGGACCACTTGAAGCCCTCCGCCCGAAGTTGCAGGTAAAATTATGCATTCAGGATGCATTATTTTCCTATGTATATATGAACGTTCATCTAGTGACTCTTTATTGATGCATTGGTATGGTTTACAGGTAATTTCCCCTTAAATCTGTCCCTCGTTGCATCTTTCAAGTATGTTTGCATTGGTTTCAAACCCCAAAATAGACCCATATTAAATTGCAGATCCATTGTGAAGACTACATTTTGTTGTTTGGATACTTGCACTTCAATGCTGCAGTTGTGCCATGCACTTGATGCATTTAACTTTGATGGAAGTTAGTGCAACCATTTTCTGGAGTCCCTGTCCTTGTATTTGCAGTGAAGGTTTTTATCAAAAATTTTGGGGCTAACATGGAACGGGATTGATACATGTTTCTAAAAGTAACCATTGGTCCATCACTTACTTATAAATTGCAATAAATGTGTCCCTGTGCATATAATTGAAATTTGAATAAATTTTGTTGACACCGTTTTTTGTTTTCTGTTCCTCTTCTTGGGGTCCTATCGACACTGGTAATCAGCCAACACATCAGCAGGCCCGTTCAAGGCGCTCAGCTTATGCTCCAGCAGATGATTCTGAAGGTATGTGCAAGAGACGCCATTTCTTGTATTTCTAAAATTTCAGGTCCGTTAAAACTCAACACTGTGTTGAAGTACCTTTCTTTTTTTACAGTTGATGGCTGCAATAGTAATGCCTCATCGGAGGATCAGAGTGCCACTGAAGATGTTGGCAATGATAACAGTAGTACTGCTCAGGACCAAAGCTGCAGTCAGTAGCTATGGTTTTGAGATATAAATTGCATTTTGACTCGTGTGCTTTCTTCTCTGAATTTAGTAGCAAATGATCATGCACATTTAGAGTTGCTTGTTTTAATAACTAAAAGTGGGAGTTTTGAAGCACTTGTAACCACAAATTAGATACATATAATCTTTGTTAGTATGAGGTTTCAGGTCGTGCAATGATTGCACTGAGAGATCTTGAATTCTACATTCATTTGTGAAGGCAGGATTGTGTCAGTTGTAACATTTGACATCTTACAAAATATAATCATCTATAATAAGATTGGATATGAAGCTTATCAGTAATCTGTTTGTAATCTACCAGTATATATTATTATAGTCAAGGCACTTTGTGGGTGTGAGTAGCGGGTAAACAGGCTAGTGAAGTCACATTAAAAAGATGGTTAAATTAAAAATTATTTCCCTGTGCTTGGTGTCACATGGAATTAGAAAGTCTCATTTTGTATACCCCCCTTGTTCTGTCCTGGGCGTGAGTGTGAGCTCATCTGAGAAAGAATGGAGCTGCAATCTTGCTGCTTGTCCTACCTACCTCCGAATAAGGTTTTAGGCTCTTACCCTGCCGCTCATTGTTTCTCATCAACCATCTTCTGGAAGTAGTCATTGGACATGTGATTAAGCAAAAGTCTGTATTCGATCAAGCCAAATATCATATTGATCATGACTGATAAGGATCGAAGGGTCTTCTGCCATTCATGGTATACTTTCCGGCATATACTTCGTCACTTTAATTTATCAAGCACATGCTTTAATTTAATATATGTGAGGTTCTTTTGTCTTATAAATCAAAGGGTTAATTTACAAATAAAAGCACACACATACTAAGTGATGTTTTAGGATAAAAGAAAAACTTAAATAGATATTTCATTCAAGGAAGAATGTAATTAGTTTTATAGATTAAGAGACAGAAGAAAGAGTAGATGTGCAATGCACCAAGGAACACGGTAAAATGGCTGAATATGCTTGTGAGTTTTCCGGTTTCGGCGATATTTTTAAACGCACACCTTCCTTCCTCTCCCTTTATTGGTTTTTATTTTCGCACGTTTATACTTTTTGTTGTCTGCCATTGTTTTGAGCCACTGTGAACATTTCAGTATAGGAATGGGTTGTATATTGATGAAAAAACATGTTGCTAAACTATTGGTTTCCGCATTCTCAAAGAATGGCTTAAGTGATAAAAAAGCTTGAGCTCGAAGTTTAAGCCGTTAAGGGGTCATGTCAACATTCAAACACTAATAATAATATCATAAATGGATGTACCAAAAAAATAATAATATCATAAATGGTTAGTTGATATTACACTCGATCATACATCACAAGATAATCACCATATACCTTTATATTTAAGAATCTCTCTTACTACAAACGATAGATCAAAATAAAAATCTACTAAAACAATAAGAAACTTGTGATTTAGTTGGCACAAAACTAGGGATGACAAATAGACAGATCGGATGGATTTTGATTCGGATTATAATGGATGGATAAAAAACAATCCACCAATCCATTTCGATCCATTAAAAATGTATTAAAAAATTCAATCCATCCGTGATCCATTTAATAAAAAACCATCCAAACCATCCATTAATCAATTTTATATGGATGGATATCCGACCCATCCATTTTTATTTTAATATTTTTCACATACAGCCTACAGACTGGATCGCCGGTCAGCTGGCGGACCGATAGGCGGTCGGTGGTCGGTCGTGCCGGTCCTAATTTATGAGAAAAAATTTGTTAGAAAGACTTTTGAAACATCAGAGGTTAAATTCAATGCCTGAGCAAGTGAGGTATATGCAGGAGTGCAAGCTAATGCCAATTTTCTATGTCATTGCACATTGAGAATCTGAGGTGTAACATGGAGAAGAGCATGTAATCAAGAATCACTGGCAACAGACACTATAACTTCTCTTATATGTCCCCTAATAATTAATCATCATCACGAAAGTTTGTTTTGATATTTAACTCTACCTTTTATAATATTCCATGAAGTTTGGCTACCACTTCCAAAAGTCCAAATGTTTGGAATATAAGGTCAAAGGGGGTCCCTATCTTCTTACTTGCTTTTTTTGGTTTGTGAAAAATATTTTGGAATGGATAAAAAAAATCCATTATATTTTTTTTTCTGATCCAACGGATTTACAAAGAGCAATGGATGGGTCATGAACCATCCATTAAAAAAAAGAATCCAACCCAATCCAATCCACTTATTTTTTTTTTATTTTATAAATGAATGGATTGGATGGATTTTTTCATGGATAGACTGGATGGATAATGGGTCCACGGATTATTTTGCCAGCCCTACACAAAACTAATAAGAACATTGCTACTCAAGTACACACTTAAACATATTATTTTATAGGCAACGAGATTTGCCACATTAGGTCAAGTCTTTCAGTTCGATTCTTAGATTTTCTCTGATGATGGGTGATATATAAATTCATTATAAATCCTCGCAGAGGTTGATGATATTTTCTGACCTTGCAATGAGGCGTGCCTTCCCCTAATCTAAACTTTCATCTACCAAAAGACATTATTTTATATTTATACAAGGGACCGGATCATCTGCAGTTCAAAAAGGAATTGCATGTGGTGCAGTTTTAAATCTAATGGTTGAAATTTTTTGTGTTGTATTTATAACTTTTCATTTGTTACAAAATAAAATATTTTTAAAGGTGTAGATTGCATACAGTTTTGTGATAACCATAAAGGATCTCAATCCTTTATACAATTTTAACATCCTCTTATAGTTTGTCTTATATTGTAATTTGATATTTATATTATGATTCTATTAATTACATCACTTAGATATAGGATGATGTGCTTGGAATTAATGTGTATCAAGTATTATATTCAAGTAATAATGCTGGATGCTCAAATTTTAAAAAATGCTAATTGCACCTTCTTATGCTTGATGTCTCTCTCATGTTAGAAACACTAAGCTTATTTGTACATCGGGAATCCGACATCTAGGCGATACCTGATTAATGACGTATAAAATCTTAGTTAATGCAGCTCAGTGAATAATTAACGACAATTGTGAATCCTTGTACCCATTAACAAAATCCAACACATTATTAATCACAATTGTGAACGTTGTTAACTAAGTTTGAAGGTGCGCAAAAAAATAACATGCACCAATATAGCAGATGCATGAGTGGTTACAACGTTTATAATCGTGGTTAATGGTGTGTTGGACTTTATTAATGAGTACAAGGGTTCACAATTCATCATTAACTATTTACTAAAGTGCATTAACTAAGCTTTTATATGCCATTAACCAGATATCCCCCATGTATCGAATTTTAAGTATACAAATAACATTACTGGATTTGAAATGCAAAAAGCAATGTGAAATCAATAATAATCAGATAATGAAAATTGTGTGTTGGATTATTCTTCAATTTTGGTGTGAAAAGTGTCAAATCTTACTAAAATATTAAGGGTTTGACTTCTCTAAAGTGAGTGGAACTCTAAAGTGAGAAAATAAGAAATTATTCACGGAAATGGATCTCCTACAGTCCCTTTTTTGACTATAGGAAGATTTGAACCATTGATTAAATTTTGTGTAAGATAATTATATTAATGTAAAAATGATGTATGAGATCCTGATCGTAGATTAAAGTGAATGAGTAAATGCGTGAAATTTGTGAATGCAGGGGATCCGGTCCGTCATCCAATTCACGCATTTGTTGTAGTTGTGCAATCTATGACCAATAGTTTTACTTGTTTTACATTCTCAATTTTTGATTTGTTTTAACCAAAAAAATGCAAAAAATACAAATGGAGAAAGTTAAAGATAGATTAGTGTAGTGAAAGCGTAATCCAATATTAACATGTTGCCATGTTGGGTCAAACTACCTCCAAAGTCCAAAAATGAATCTTCCTTGCCTTCCAACATTATCTTTGGTCTCATTCACTCCCAAAACTTCGCATTGCTTCATCAATGAAGCCACCCACAACAAGTCCTGTCCGCTCCCGAAACGGGTCAACTCGAACACGCCAAACGAACTCAGCACCGAGTTTCTCTCCCCTGACTCGCTTGGACCTACCAAACCATGCTTCTGTGGAAGAAGGCACTTCATTGAAGCTGCAACACTGGGAACCGCACTGTTCCCAATTCAACCCTCTAACGCCACCAATTCACACTCTGATTACACGGTAATGCCTCCATTGCCATTGACCCAGATAACAGAAAATGGAAAAGCTTGCACTGAGTTCAAATTCTGCCCAAAAATGAAGTTTTTTATGACATAACATGATAATGTTTACTTTTTTGTAGGCTTTGCTTAACAAGTTTCACCCACCTAGGCCTGATTGGTACGAGGAGTTCTATGCTTCGGTTTTGAATTCAGCTACTAAGCCTTATGAAGCTGAGGTTTTTTGTCCATTGATCCAATTCTTCATTTATCTATTTTGGGGTTTGTTTTTTTTCCCTTTTGAGTGAATTGAAAAATAAGTTGTCCCAAACATACTCGTCTATGAAATTATTCTTCACGTGAAGTTTAGTCCTGAATTTAATTATGTGTAAGAGTTATTGTGTGTTTGGATTAGCCCCAAAAAATTGAAATAAAAATTGACAATAATCGATTATATGCATGATCGATTATTGTTATAATCGATTATAAGAGAATCAGTTTTATGTTTGGATGTGTTTATTGAAAAACGATTTTCTGATAATTTATTTCGTTTGGGTTGTGTAAAAAAATCACATTTATATAGTAAATTACAAAAAGAGTAAGAAGTTATTTTTATAATTTAATAATATTTGTTTGGTAGTTAGCTTTACAAGGGTGAAATGGGAAGAATGTTATTGGTTTCAAAATAATCTAACAGTTTTTTAAATAAGCTTCTCTAAAAAAAAGCTTCCTACTTCTAGCTTCTCTTTTTTTTTTTTTTTGATGAATTTCTAGCTTCTCTAAAACCAACATTTTTCTTATAAAAACAGTTGTTTTTCAATTTAATTTGTGTATCCAAACATATTGGCTTCTACGGAAAAATAACATTTATCATGAAAAAACATCTGTTTGGATAAAAATTAATCTTGCCCAAACTTGTATCAACTTAATCATTTTTGTTTCTGACTTTAGTCCTTACGAGAAGGACTAACTTGATATGAATTTTGCAAATTCAGAGACTAACTCGTACAAATAGTTAAATTCATAAATGAAGAATAGTTTCAAGGACTGAGTTGCTTATTTTTACTCCTTTTTATTTTTTACTTTGTGGTGTTATGTTTTTATTGTTATTGCATTTTAATTCATGTTTGGTATGTTTCCATTTGTCTGATAAGGTTGCAAGGTACAAGTCACAAATCTTCAGTGAGTTGAAGGGGAAGGCTCTCAAGATCTTGGAGGTTGGGATTGGAACAGGTCCTAACCTCAGTTATTATGCCATGGATTCTGATTTACAGGTTGTTGGCATTGATCCAAACCCGAAGATGGAAAAGTATGCTCGGTCCTCAGCTGCATCAGCTGGCCTACCACTCTCAAATTTTGAGTTTATACAAGCTGTATGTATGACACTCTCACCAGTTTATTTATAAGCCCTGCTTTAGAATGGGGAGAGGAATCATGCCTCAAAGAAGTTAGTAGTTACTCAAAACAAAATCTTTAGTTAGTAGCAGATGCTTTCAATGCTTGTGGAGATTGGGGCCTATATAGTCACAAAGCTGAATGTGGATGATATATTGTCATCATTTGGTGTCAGAATAATGAAATCCATAGCCTATAATGAAAATCAGTAAAATAGGTACTTTACCAATTGATCTTGAAATTATTCATATTTTCTGAAGCAAGCGTTTTGTCATGGAGAATCATCTTCCCCTATATTATTGTTTTATTCTATTTAATGATGTTGGTTTGTGATTGTGATTGTGCTTGTGTTAATTGATCTTTAAATTTTAAAGTTGCCTCTATTTAGGTCGGGGAGGCTATACCATTAAGTGATGCTTCTGTTGATGCAGTTGTTGGAACACTTGTATTGTGTTCTGTTAAAGATGTTGATATGACACTAAAAGGTAATGAAACTTGTAGAGCCTGCTATTTTTCTATTTTTTCTTCTCTTATGATTTGGTGCAGATAGTACCTTACGACCAAAGAGGAGAATTTACTGAATCCATTATTGTGTGTACTAGTTTACGATCTTGTACTTGTGCCTATGGTTCTTGTTAGGAACTTAGGAATCAACAAACACTAAGAACAGAAATTCTGAAATACCTCAATTTGTATTAAAACTTCACAAACAAGCAACCAAACAGTACATTCAACAGCCAAAGGAAGCACTAACAGAAATGGAAATACTGGAAGGAAGTGTAGAAAAAAATAACAAGGACCCCAAGGCCTGCAGCTAGCAGTCCTTTCCCAAGGCAGAAGCCTTTTAAACCTCATCCAAAATCTTCTCCCCCTCCTCTCCTATATGTCGTTCCCTCTCTCCAATCATGTGGGAATCCTCCTCTCCTCTCCCAGATTGCCACCTGTCCCTCTTGTTATGCCAATCATGCTCCTTCATAACCGGATTTTCACTTGTCCCGTCAGTTGTGATTCCTTCATTGCCCTTTCCATTTTCCAGCTCACCCTCTTGCTGTCCCCACTTCCTTTTTCTCATTTTCCTTGTATAGACTTGTGTCACTCGTGGTCTATCAGTTCTCAACTAGGTTATGTAATTATTGTACTTTTTTAGCTGTAGTTTGGTTTGCTCCCATACTAAAACAGTTGATTGTTTGAAAGTTTGGTTAGAATTTGGACAGAGCAGTTCTTTTGCAGAAGTACATGATATTCCTGTAGTTGAACTTTGTAAAGAGACAGAAAAGAAAGTGAGAAAAAAGTCTTAGCGGGTTATGAATCTAAGAGGTGATTGACATAATAATCTCTGCACCCTTCACCTATGAAGACACGTTGTCATCATCCTGTAGACTCTAGACCATAGTCAATCCTAGAAAAGGCCAATTATGCTGACTGATAATAGATATTAAGCGACATTGGCCACTATGACCTTACTAAGTGCTTTTAATGCTATGCAAATAACTATAATTTGATTTTTGTTTCTTTCTATTTAAAAAGATACAAATATAAACACTAATGAAATAAATATCACAATAGATTGACAACAACTGTAAAGTATGAATATCATGCTCATTTTCTAATAAATAATGTAATAATAATTCCAAATATTATAGAAACTTTAATTACAAAATATAACAATCATAAAATATTATTTCCGCAGAAAATACAAATAGAACAATTACACTTCATGATGAACAACCAACCATGGGATTGGAAAATCGCTCTCATTAATACGAAAAGCTGAAAGCTTGAAGAGAGGAAAACTAACAAGAGTGTAAAGATAAACTTGATTGAATGAACCTTTTTATTCAATTGAAATGTACAAGAGGAACCGATTACTCTATATATAGTAAGAGTAATCGTCTTGTGATTCAACTAACTACCCTAACAGCTCAGTAACAGAATAAGCTGACTAGGCATCAACTAGCTAACTAACTAACAGTCATAACAACCGAAACTGAGTAGCCTGTAGCTTTAACACCCCCCCCTCAAGGTGGAGGTTGAAAGATATCGATCAGCCGCAGCTTGGAAAGTAGTGTCTGAAAAGGAGCCGGGAACAAAGCTTTGGTGAAGATATCGGCAAGTTGATCGGAGCTAGAGACAGGAATGAGTTTCATGAGACCGGCATGACATTTCTCACGAACAACATGGCAGTCAATTTCCAAATGTTTGGTTCGTTCGTGAAACACCGGATTGGCGGCAATGTGTAGAGCGCTGAGGTTGTCACAATATAACACAGCCTGTTTGCTCACTACCTATAAATCACGGAGAATGAAGTGCAGCCATTGGAGCTCGCAGGTGGTAGCAGATAAAGCTCGGTATTCGGCTTCAGAAGAGGAGCGGGCAACGGTGGGCTGCTTCTTCGCCTTCCAACTAACCAAGGATGCACCGAGGAAGAAACAAAACCCACTAACAGAGCGGCGTGTATCAGGGCACCCTCCCCAATCAGCATCCGAGAAGCCAAGGAGTTGCAAGGAGGATGTGCGAGAAAAGAAGAGTCCTTTACCTGGACTATTCTTTAAATAGCGAAGGACCCGTTGAGCAGACTTGTGATGAAGTTCAGTGGGGTTGTCAAGAAATTGACTAAGTTGTTGGACAGCAAAAGAGATGTCGGGCCTTGTAGTAGTCAGGTAGAGCAACTTACCCACGAGTCGTCGGTAGGCAGAAGGATCAGAAAACAGTGGACTGTCAGCAGTGTGCATCCTGACATTAGGCTCTAAGGGAGTACTAACAGGCTTGCTGCCTAGGAGGCTAGCTTCATGTAAGAGATTGAGACAGTATTGACGTTGACACAAAGAGATCCCTTTCTTGGAGTGAGCTGCCTCAAGGCCAAGGAAATACTTCATGGTGCCTATGTCTTTAATGCCAAAGGCTTGATGCAGTGCGGACTTGATGTGGGTAAACTCAGGCAGGGAGTCACCAACAAGGAGCACATCATCCACATAGACCAAAAGGGCGGTGAAAGAAGTGCTGGCTGACTTGGTGAAGAGAGTATGGGCTGAGGATGATTGAGTGTAGCCATGTAGCAACAGGAAGGAAGACAATCGTTCGTACCACCTACGACTTGCTTGCTTAAGACCATAAAGGGATTTAACAAGCTTACAGACTTTAGAAGGATGAGAAACAGAAAGGCCTTGAGGAACAGTCATGAATACATCTTCAGTGAGTTCCCCATGAAGAAAAGCATTGTCTACATCAAGTTGGTGCACATGCCAACCTTTAACAGCGGCTACTGCTAAGAGCATTCGGACTGTGGTGAGCTTGGCAACAGGGGAGAAAGTCTCAAAGAAATCAACCCCCTCAATTTGATTGAAGCCCTTCGCCACCAAATGTGCTTTATATCTATCAACTGATCCATCGTGTTTCCTTTTCAGTTTGAAAACCCATTTACTGCCGATAGGTTTCACCCCGGGTGGGTGGTCAACTATCAACCAAGTGTTGTTGCGTTCAAGAGCGTTTAATTTAGATTGCATGGCTTGCAACCAGCATGGATGCTGACATGCTTCCTGGTAAGAAGAGGGTTCAATATCCGAAGCCAAGGTGATAGAAAAAGCTTTGTGTGCAGCTAAGAGCTTGGCATAGCTAACATAGCGGTGAATCGGGTAAGAAGTAGTGGTGGCAATAGCGGAGTTGCATTGATAGTCCACCAAATGAGATGGGACCCGTTTAGCCCTGTTAGATCTGCGAGGCACTTGATCAGTAGCAGCAACAGGGGAAAGGACAGGACTCGGGGAGGAGCCAGAAATCAATGGAGAAATTGTATCACACTGAGCAGGGATTGCCATAGCCGGGGCCTCCTCCTGAGAAGGGCTTGCAAAGGCAGGAGTGTCAAGAGAGTTGAAAAGAGGCAAGTCGTGGATGGGGGCAACAGGACTGGTGGCAGGTGAGGACAGTGGAGAGTCTAGATACTGCCAAGTGTGCTTGGTGGTCCCCTTGTCAAAGTAAGGGAAAACCAAATCATGAAAGACCACATTGCGGGAAGTGACAACTTCATGAGTATGGAGATCATAAGCCATAAAGCCCTTAGTACCAGCCTTGTATCCCAAGAAGATGCACTTTCTAGCTCGGGGATCAAGCTTGGTCCTGTGTGTTGTGAGTGTAGAAACAAAGCACAAAGATCCGAAGACCTTTAGCTCTGTAAAATCAGGTAGCTTCCCATATAACAACTCATAAGGGAGCTTATTATCAACAGGCTTGGAGGGCACCCGATTCATGAGGTGTGCAGCATGCCGCACCCCATAACCCCAGAAACGAGATGGTAGCCCGGACTGCAGCAATAAAGCCCGAGCAATATTTAAGATTTGTTGATGCTTCCTTTCAGCTCTTGCATTTTGCTGAGGTGTCTTAACACAAGAGGTTTGATGGCGGATTCCCTTAGAGTCATAGAAGGCAGGAAAGGAAAACTCTGGCCCATTGTCACTTCGGATTATTTGTACTTGGGCTTGAAATTGATTTTCCACCATATGTATGAAGTTTTGTATTTGTGGCCTAGCTTCATGCTTCCCCTTAAGGAGAACAACCCATGTATATCTACTATGGTCATCTACCACAGTCATAAAATACTTTGTGCCTGTGGAGTATGGAAACTGAAAAGGGGCCCCATAAATCCATGTGTAACAATGAAAAACATTGGGGTGCTCTAGAATGATTAGTCCGAGCCTCCTTTGTTTAGACAAGTGACAAACATCACAGATAGAATCTTTATTGATATGAATGGGGGAATACAGCTTATTTAAAAGTTCAAGCTTAGCTAAAGAAACATGACCAAACCCGAAGTGCCATATTGCTGATTGAGGAATGGAAACAACATTACAACTATTACTGCTTACTGTATGAGGACTGGGCTGCTGCTTGCCCGAGTCCAATGGTTCAAAGCAGTAGAGTCCATTCTGCCTTTTACTCAAACCAATCATCTGACTCCTCATGTCCTGTATCAAGCAACCCTCCTTAGTGAACAATAGGGTACAAGAAACTGAGTCCACAAGTTTTGTAACAGAGATCAGATTGAAGTTAAAAAGTGGAAGATACAGCACATCTACTAGTGTAATGGAGGGTGTGATTCGAATGGTCCCTGAAAACTCTGCAACTGCTATGTTCCCATTGGGCATTCTAACATGTATGGGTCAATTTTAGCATACGATTCAAACCACATTAGGGAGCAACATATGTGGTCTGTGGCTCCACTATCTAGAATCCACATCCCTGACTTTCCATTAAGAGAAAAGCAGGAAGCAAAATTGTTACCTTCACCAGTGTAGTTCATGTCTTTGGATGGCCGAGCCAAGGTACATGTATGGTTGACAGTGTGTCCACTATTCTGATCTGCACTGCCTTTAAGTCCACTGGTTTGCAGCAGGGTCATCAGGGCCTTGTAATCTTCAGGAGTAAGGGCAGGAACAGGTGCCATTTGTGCTTGCATCTGGTCTTTTTCAGAACATTGGCCCTCAAATCGTGACTCGGTCTCATCATGGCCAACACAATTTGCCATAGGTGCTCCTCCTTTATACTTAAAACCAGGTGACCATCCATGTAATCGGAAGCAAACATCTACTGTGTGCCCCATTTTATGGCAATGTGTGCAGTATTTACTGCTCTGTCCTCCTCTTACTTTACCATAGAACTTCTTCCCATCAGCCAAATTAACAAACACTTGGCCTTCATCCGAGTATTGCAAACCTTGTTGTCGTTCATGTTGTATAGCCATCGAGAAAACACGACTAAGCTGTGGGAGCGGATCTAATAATAGGATTTGTGACCTGATAACACTGAAATTCTCACTTAATCCCATAAGGGACTGAATCACATAGTCTTCATCTTTATAGTTTTTGACATTGCTCATGGCCTCCCATGTGCATCGCACGGCACAAGTGCATTCTGGAGTTGGCCTGTAGAACTCCAATTCTTCCCATAATACCTTGAGTTGAGTGTAGTAATCAGAGACAGATGTTGAATTTTGTTTACATGTGGAGAGCTCTTGCTTGAGCTCCGCAACTCTGACTCGACCGCCTTGTGAGAAGCGATCCTTCAAATCTTTCCAAACTTCATAGGCATATTTCATATACAAAATAGATTGAGCAATAGTAGGAGAAACAGAGTTTAATAACCAAGACAATACCAAATTGTTGCAACGATCCCATGCTTCATAGCTAGGGTTCCATCGATCCGGAACTAGAATGCTTCCATCAAGAAATCGGAATTTGTTCTTCATGCTAACTGCTCTCTCCATAGATCGAGCCCAAGCATGGTAGTTCACTCCTGTGAGAGTAAGATTAACGAGGATTGCAGCGGGATTTTCCCCTGGATAGATGTAGTAAGGACTTGCTTGATTTTGCGATGGATCCACCGGATTACCGCCATTGGAGGAAGAAGCTGTGTGCTTTGGTGGCATGATTCAACAGCGAAAGCTCAATGAATGAGCTTTGATACCATAATACGAAAAGCTGAAAGCTTGAAGAGAGGAAAACTAACAAGAGTGTAAAGATAAACTTGATTGAATGAACCTTTTTATTCAATTGAAATGTACAAGAGGAACCGATTACTCTATATATAGTAAGAGTAATCGTCTTGTGATTCAACTAACTATCCTAACAGCTCAGTAACAGAATAAGCTGACTAGGCATCAACTAGCTAACTAACTAACAGTCATAACAACCGAAACTGAGTAGCCTGTAGCTTTAACACTCATCAACTCTACAATTTTCTGATATATTAATTTGCACCTTTATCTTGTCTATCATGCTGCATTGAGTTTAAATTTTAAACAATCAGAAAAGTTGTAATCAATCTAAGAGGGTATACATATAAAGAGACAAAATATGTGCTTTTCTTTTGAGGATGGTGGTTTCTTATATTTTATTTCATTAGTTATGTAGCACTTTGAAATTTAAGTTTGTCATTTAAATCAATTTCATTTTGTATGCAGAAGTGAGGAGGGTGCTGCGACCTGGTGGACTGTATCTGTTCGTGGAACATGTGGCTGCGAAAGGTGCAAACAGAACTTTTCACTTCATTGTTGAAATGGAAACCTGTTATCTTCGTAACTAGCTTAATCTTGGTTTGTTTTTTGTGTTTTCATGGTGATACAGATGGAACATTTCTCAAATTTATCCAGGGAGTTCTTGATCCTCTGCAACAGACAATTGCAGATGGATGTCACCTTTCTAGGGAAACAGGAAACAATATATCCAGAGCTGGATTTTCAAGTGTTGAGCTGAACATGGCATTCTTGTCTAATGCTACATTTATAAACCCTCATGCATATGGAATAGCTTACAAGTAGCATCAAAAGCTTGTCTTTGATCCGCTTAGCCTGGCAGCTAGGTTGCTTGGAAGGGATTGTAACCATTTTCAGGTACTTAAACCAGAGTGCAGGTTTCAACACAAAAGACTGGTCACTCTAACTTTGAAGCTTTGCTGCGGACAAACATCTATTTAGATATGCATCTTTCTCACCAAAGCAGCATCAAGTTCAACATGCATTGATCACTTGTATTGTCAAATAGTTGAGTTGGACAGGCTATGCATGCTTTGAAGTTAGTTGATGATGGTTTGTCATCATATAAACCATGTATAGGGCCCTTATAAATACTTGTTTATACTAATACTATGACAGGTAACTCCTTATTGGGGGCATTTTTTAAATTATTAAACATATAATAATTGAAATTTAAAAACAAATATACAGAAGGTGAACTTTCTTGTATAATATGCTTGAACTTGATGTGACTAAACGATAGCTACTATTACACGTAAGATTTTGTTGTTTTCTTCTCTTTGCTTTTATGGATCTGAATTTTGTGCTGGAAGCTTGGTTTAGTTTAGTTTGAACCGCGGTTGAGAATCATGTTTTGAGACAATATCACATCCAAAATGAAATATTTGTAATTTTTTTTGTATCAAACATGAAAGCTTAAACTACCAAATTTCGCTTTCCCGTTGTTAAGATTCCTGTTCTTATGTCTTGTGCATTTGTGTGCATTTATACTAATGTTATAGATATTATCATTTTTAGATAATCACTAGCAGGAGATTCATGGTGTAACCAACAATTTTCTCTAGAAACAATTTGGCTTAATTGTACTTTTGGTCTTTCAGATATCACAATTGTGCAATTTTAGTTCCTCAGGTTCTAATTGTGCCAATTGAGTCCTCCAAATATCACGATTATGGAATTTTGGTCCCTCGGATTTCAATTGCGACAACTGGGTTCCCTAGGTATCAAGATGATTCAATTTTGGTCCCTCAAATACCACGATTGTGCAAATTTTAACGTCAATGGACTATGAACTATATGTGGGACTGATTTGGCACTTAATGATGTCAGCTTGACAACTTACATGTCATTCATTTGTGACATTTAGTGATGTGCATTTGAACATTAAAGTGTGTGAGATGTCAATGATGTCACATAAGAATATCCCGTAAGCTGCCAAGTTGACTTTACTAAGTGTCAAATCAGTCCCATGTGGATCATAGGCTACTGACGTTAAAAATTGCACTATCATAATATTTGGAGGACCAAAATTGTCTGGGGGACCCAATTGGCTTAATTGAAACTTGGGGACCAAAATTGAACAATCATGATACTTGAGGGACTCAATTGACTCAATTAAAATTCGGGGGACTAAATTTGCACAATCGTGATACATGAGGGATCATAGGTGCAATTAAGCCAAACAATTACCTATGAGTAAATACTCAATTTGGTCCCTAAAATGGTAGGGTCGTATCAACTTAGTTCCCCACATTATCAATATTCCAAATGATCTTTGGAATTATAAAATGTTAATCAGGTTCGTCCTTCCGTTGATATTTGCATGGACTATAATGACATTAAGTTGGTAATGTTTGGGATGCATTTGAAACTAAGTGAATAATATCAGGGTTGTATTTGCTACATTTTACAATTCCAATGATCATTTTGAAATATTGATAATGTGAAGGACTAGGTTGATACGATCCTATAATTTTCGATACCAAATTAAATATTTACTCGATTACATATCAATTTGATGTATGCAAGGGTTTGACCCACGCATTTTTAGATAATCAGTAGCCGGAGCTTCATGGTGTAACCAACAATTTTCGCAAGAAACAATTACATATCAATTTGATGTAATGCAAGGGTTTGACCCACGCATTGGGCCCTCTATGGTATGGTAGGTGAAGGTTTTATTTCATTTTGTGCTAATGATAAGAATAATTGTGCACTACTTATGACGAATCATAATAAAGAAATAAAAAGCAATTATTTGCTGGTTGGTGCTTCAATTGACAGGCATTGGATTACTTTTCTTAGTGTACCAAACATATGAAATGGTCATTTATGTTCTGCTTGGGGAACCTACACTTTATAGGAAATGGATTTTTTGTAGTCACTTTTTTGATTGTATGAGATTTTGATTATAGATTATTTTTTGTGTTTGTAAATATATTACTGTAAAAATAATTGTATGAGATCATGATTATAGATTAAGATGAATGCATGAATGTAGGAAATCCGAATCCCACTCTATACTAGGAGAAATGCGTTACCTTTAGACGTTAAGTGATTGAATCCTAAGGAGATGGATGTTGAACAAATAAAGTCAATTATAGTCCCTAGTGTCATTTGGGTGGTTCACACTTATAACCTTGCTTTGATACTATCTATATGATTAAGTGCCTCTATAACTAGTAACATGTTTGTTTTAAAATATTTTTCAACGCAAACGTGATTTTTTCACGTCCATGCACTTTTCTTCACAGCTGTTAAAACTTAATACTAATTAAGTTAAAGCTGTTAGGTATATAAGGTTTTATGTTAATCAATTATACTATCTTGTAATAAGAGAAAAATTAATAAATGTATGCCTTTGAAAGCGTTTGGGCATACTAGAAAAAATTTAAATCAAAATCACATTTTATGTAAAAATTTATTACATTATCAATAGATATAATTAGAAAGCACCACAGTATTATTATAATGATTAAATTTGACAATAGAAGCTCAAGTGGAAAGAAAAACATGACAAGAAAAAGCTTCGTTTTAAAGACAGTGGCAAAGAAGTAGAGCTGGAACTAGAGAAAGGATCGATTCTTTGCCTACATGCACTTAAAAATAAAGGGAGACCGATGGTGAAAGGCAGGGGGAAGATAGAGTTGGTGCGGGGGGTTGAAAACTGATTAGGGAAAGGGATTAAAAAATTATACAGGAAAGCATAAAACATTTATATATTTATGATAAGGACAATTGTTTTTATTAAAATAATTTTAAATTAACCTTTATTATGAAATATATATTTTTATTCACTTTCATTTTCTTTCTTCTTATTTTGTAAAGAAATGATATATGGACAACCAAATCTAAACACCTTATCATAAACACCATGTAAAAGCTTGATTTTTACTTGTTTTAAGTGGAAAAACATAAAATAGAAAAAAATAAAAAAAAATATATAAAGTAAGTTTATCCGGTGTTGGTGTTTACTTGAGATGTGCAAACAACAATGCTCTATTTTTTATTTAAAACAAGTAGAAGAAAAAGGAGTAAATACTCACTCTGATCCCTAAAATTATTGGGTCGTATCAATTTATAGTCATCCACATTATCAATATTTCAAAATGATCCTTGAAATTGTAAAATATTAATCAGGTTCGTCCCTCCATTTGGATCCGTTAGCAAATGCATCCCTAACATTATTCACTTAGTTTCAAATATATCCTTGACATTATCAATTTAATGTCATTATAATCCATGCAAATATCAATGAAGGGACGAAACTGATTAACATTTTACAATTTCAATGATCATTTTGAAATATTAATAATGTGAGAGATTAAGTTGATATGATTCTATAATTTAAAGGACCAAATTAAATATTTATTGGAATAAAAAAAATATACTTTTCTTGTTGTTCCTGTCTTATTTTCTTTTCTTATATTTTCTGTCAAGCATCCAAGCAAATACGTAATGATGGTCACTTTTATTTTCTTATTAAAGAAATTGAATGACGTAATGAAGAACATTATTGTACTTCCATAAAACTAGTGACATTATATGAAAACAACAAAATAAGTAAATCATCGGCATTGCCCTATTAAAAAAACATACATAAGTTCACAAATAAAGATAGATAAAAATATGACCGGATGACCAATATAGTTGGTACATGGCTAAGTTACTTATGTATGTGGTTTGAAGTTTGATTTGTGAGTGTGTACAAAAATTGTTTTATTGAGAGAGGTAAAATCTATTTTAATGATCTCAATTTCATATCTGAGAAGAAATTAATGTTAGCTATTAGTTGATGATATCCTTATACACAAAATGAGAATGAGAAATGATTGAAATGACTTTACCAATAAAATGATTGAAATGAAAAATAATTGACCGGTGCAAATGGCACATTTAAAATTTCGTAAATCATAAATGATCGAATTTAATTGATATGTATTGTCAATATATATCAATCAATCATAACTTTTTCATAACTTTTCACATCAATTAAAATATTTGATTTTTATTTTAACTATCTTAAAAATTATTTATATCATAATTTTTGATTAATAGATAGCATAAAAAATTTTATATTCATACATGTATAGCAATTAAAGTCAAAATGATTTTCACTGCTAATTATGCCCATTAAGTTACCCATATAAAAATTAGAAGAAAAACAATAGAGAAGATGCGGGTGCCAGCTGTGCAACCACTCTGCTATCATCGTCGTCTTCTTTTTCTTTCTTTTTCTTCTTATTGCATCAAAGTGTGTGCTGTTAGGGTTTTTCTTTCTTCCCTTTTCACTTCACACTTCACTCTCCGAAACTAATTAGAACTATACAACAGGGGAGCCAACATCTCAATTTCTCCTAAAACGCTTCGTTTCAGTCACTCGCCAAATCCAAACATGGCCACACTCTCCTCTCATCTCATGTATGCGCTTCTTTCTTCTTTCTGTTTTGCTTTATTCTACTTATTTCTTTAGTTTCTAAACCTTTTTTATTTTTTAATAAATAGATAAATGCGTTTTCTCTCCTTTGTTATGTTATGTCAGTATCTGAATTTTTCATTTACTGCATATTCGGCAAAATAATATTTGTTTTTTTTTATGTAGTTTCTGTGCTGTTTTAACTGTTGGTCTTGTTCTTGTCCTGTGTAGTGTTTATCACTATCTTTGGTTTTGGCTTTAGTGCTCATTTTAATATTGTTTAATTTATTAGTGATTTTTTTAAATATTGGTTGAAATAGGGATGTTAATGTGATTTAGATGTTACTTTAAAAAAAAAAAAATTGTTACATCTTGTGAACTAATTTGACTTTCTGGCTAATTTTTAGATATTGAAAAATGGCATTAATTTCTCTTCCTCTAATTGTAGGATTTTGATGGTGCAGGTGGAATTTATTGAATGTTGAATTATGAGATGTAAACATGATGAATTGTAACAAATGTTGGAAGTATTCATCTTGAGTGTGTAATTACTGACTTGTGTGATGAGTGATGAAGAATAGGTTCAATTGGAAGTGTTCGGAGTTGGGTTTATTGTGATATTCTGAAAAAATAGCGAAAACGGGGTCGCTTTGTTGTGTGGCTTCAAGGCCACATGGATCAAATGCAGGCAGTAGGGACTGGTCCATGGGTCCAAATGAGCCATTCTGGCGAACTAACACGAGTTTTTCGCCACCGCCATCAAGATGGGATTTCAGATTCCAGTCTGAAGGGCTTCCATATAGTTTAAATGATGGTATTCAGCTCTATGGGTCTTCTACATCATCAAATGGCAAAGACAGTACGGGTTGGGTCAGAGGCAACCACCTATATGATATTCACTATTCTGCTTCAGAGGGTACTGGGATTTTCCTTAGCAGTCCATCTGACCTTTCCCAGGGTCCTCAGTGGACGCCCCCTGCAATACAGGAGATAAATATTGATGATTATGAAAGTAGGACTAGGAAAGGTAAATTCTCACATCTAAACTTTTAAAGTAGCATTTTTTTTAGAGATTTATAGACCACTTTTAGGCTTTTATGCCTGAGATATGACTATATATTCTTTGAAAGCTGTAATAGTGGACTTGTTCTGTCTTTTTTTCTTTAAACTTTTTGTATGTGTTCATGTTTATTTTATTATATAGAAAAACTGGACTTTCAAATAGAGGGGAGGCAGCATTGTATTATTGAGGGTGATGCATGTATTTGTTCCTGCTTATGGATACCCACTCAACCAATAGTGTTTGAGTGATAAGATTGGCTTTTCATGATTTGGAGGGTAAACAATGCAAAACAATGATTTCAATAATGATGCAGGAAAGCAGCATAAATTCAAAAATAAATTTTAAGGAAAAGGGAAAAAGAACACTTGAGATTTGGATAATGATGCAGGAAAGCAGCATAAATTTTATTGCTTTTAATTGCTAAGGCATTGTAACTGGGGATTGATTGCTTCACATAATTAAAAATAAGAGGGACTTCGGAAACTAAGTACTAACTGCTGGTTAGGTAAAAGACGATTACATATAAGGTATTGAAGCCTTAATACCACTAGGACATTCAATCTCAATAGCTAAGGCTTTTTAATACTATAACGAATTCCCTGATAAAATAATAAAACCCAAAATAAGATCACAAGTTTCTATTGGAGTGCTCATTTATGTGTGACCTTATTCTGCATACAGTCTACCCAAAGGAAGTATCCATTGTTATTTCATTTTTTGTATGAGTGATAGCTATTTAATTGTATTGCATGAATAATTGCTTATCGCTATATTCTCATGTATCAATATCTTTGCTATATGTAAGTTTCTTCTAAGTTCTGTCCTATTGGAAAAGTTGTTCAGAAAAGAATACACACTCAACCCTCTTAGTGTGTGTTTGGATTAGCTTTATATTCAAAATAGCTCATAATCAAAAACTTTCTAAGAGAACTTTTGGAAATAAGCGATTGTGTTTCTAAAAATAAGCGTTACCAAACCTGCTTTTATTGTTTTTGATTAAAACAGTTTTGTTGTACTTATTGCGTTCTTGCTATAATTATGCTTTTAACATTTAGGTGTAAACAATGTAAGAATAAAGATGTTTTTGGTCATTTTGTTTGAAGAGTTAGGGCTTCCTTCAAACTGGTAGAGAGCTAAACTAGTATCTTAGTGAGCCTACAGGTTTTCTGTAGGAAGCCAACAAAAGGGAGCCCATACATTGATAAATCTGGCATCATAGTACAGAATTGAGTTATGATTACTTCCAATTCTGCCTCCAAATGTCGGAACATTAACATTTTCTTTTAATTTGTGAGATTCATTTAATAATTTTGACTTTCCTTTCCCCTAATATAATTTGATTCCTTGATTTTGGATCTTAATTTGTCTGTTAATGTGTCTGTGTATAGGTTGGGGGCTAGCGGGTGATGGTTACAGTTAAATTGTTGTATTAGTAACAATAAAGCTGTTGTGCTTAATTATGTTTTGTGATTTATTCTTTCATTATAAACTTGTTGATTGTTACTTTTGCTTGCTGAACTGTGTCCTCATTTGTGCTTGATAGATCCTCATCCTTCTATGGGCCGGATATCTTTTACACCTACCAAGGAGGTAATGTTTTTGGTCAAGGACTGTTAAAACTTTCTGTGTTTGCTTGGCAATTACTTTACATTTGTGTTTCTCTCAAGAAATTGGCTAATAGTTATGAAATATGTGCAGGGAACTTCAGAAAATCCAGATAGTGGGGGTTCAACTTCATCCCGATCAGAGAGTAGCGAGTCTGAGTCTACTACAAAATCGCGCTTATCCTCACAGAGGAATTTCTCTAATCGTCGTCCTTTCATCTCTAAACCCATTCATCCTTTGTCCTTTCCTGACCTTACTCCTACTAAGGAAGCCTTTGACCCTGTAGCTACAGCTTTTTCAGAGTTTGCTTCCACTCCACTCAGAGATGCCCAACGATGGAGTAGTGCCAGCAGTAGCCAGGATTTTGCGGATGTTACTGAGTCATTTGAATCAGAAATACCTGGTCACCCACATATTCCTTCAGATGGATTTAGATGCAGCTTGTGTGAAAGATTTCTGTCACAGAGATCGCCTTGGAGTTCCCGTCGTATTGTGAGAAGTGGAGACATGCCTACAGCTGGGGTTCTTCCTTGTTGTCATGTTTTTCATGCTGAATGTTTGGAGCAGACAACGCCAAAGACACAGAAAAATGATCCTCCTTGCCCTGTGTGTGTCAGATTAGAGGAGGAAAATTCCCCTGATCAACGAGGTCTTTTGAGATTGAGGAATAGTTTTCCTAGGCTTAAATCATTTACTGAGGATGGACCCTCAAGACCTTGGGGCTGTGCACAGGTGGGTGATTGTGTTGAAGGGGCTCTGCATGCACCACCACGCAATGCTATGCTCCTACTTAATCGAAATCGCATTAAAAAGAACCTTTCTTTGAAGGGTAATTTAAGCAAGGAATTTCCAGGTAAGGTGAGGAAAAGTGGACCATACTCTTCGCAGCTGTTTATTGGAAGCTCGGCTGATCAGGAAGCAGTTGGTTACTCAAAGGCAACTGCAGGCCCAAGTATGAAGAGGTGATGGGAAATGTCTACATATATGGAAGCGTGGAAAGTTGTAATTTACCAGACAACATTCTTTCCTTGAAGTTCCAGAGCTGACAGTCCCACTTGAGTCAAGAGAAATTTATAACATGGATTGGTAACCTGGTCATCGTTTTGTATAGATTGATTTGTTGTATGTGTAGTGAAATTCGCAGTGGAACTTGATCTTATGTTTCATTGTTTATGCATTTCGAATTCTTATCACTTAGTTAGGATTTTAAGCATATCTACTTTTGTTAATGGAATTCAGATTGAAAAAAATATTTGAGGGAAGAGATGAATTAATTTTAAAATATCTACCAAAATATTGCATGCAATGTAGCTACAACTTGTCTGTAGGGGTGATAATGAGCTCATTGAGCCTTCTTTAGGCTCGGCTCTATTATGCTATGCTCAAGGTGAGCCCCAATACAGAGTGGATTTATATTTTCTTATCAGGAGTTTAGTTCACTTTAACATGAGCTAATTTACGAGTTCATAAGTTGAATATTTAAATTTTTTATAATTAGGCCATTAAACAAATTACCCGTTAGCTCAAGTCCTATATAGTTGATAACTTTAGCTTATTGAGTTAACAAGAAAGAAGTTTAAATTATTTCAAATTTTGCCTTTCATGTATTTCAATTTTCAAACTGCATGACTGGTCGTTCAATTTTCAGAAGTGTGGAACGTGTTTCAAAAGGAAAGTGTCATCATGATTTTGTGCTATTTTGCGTACTTTTAGAGGTTTAAGGACCATGCATGTTACACTTTTAAAAGCTGAAGGACGAAAGTCTACGCGAGACAAAGTTTAATGGTGTAATATGAAGTTTTTCTTATTGAAAATAAACATTGCTAATCTAAAAATGAGTTTGTCATAATTTTGGATCACTTTGTATATTGTTTTTAGTTATTGGACCCTGTTGAATATTTTGAAAGTTGAAGGATCAAAATAGAGACAAAGTTGAAGGGTGTATTTTAGGCTTTTTCCTGACAAAAATTAAGGGTGAGTAGGCCGGGTCAGCTTATTGCAAGCCCTACTCATCTGTGCTTGCTCAACCCACCCTTGCAGTTGTTACCGTTAACCAATGCAGTGCCCTTGCTGGTTACATGATGAGATTTTGTGGACCGTAACATCGGTTTGAATCATCTCCCATTTCTTTTTTTATAAATGATCTCGTATCCTCTGTCTTAAACCGTCCTAAAATGGATGAGGTCCATCAGAATGGTAGCCCTAATTTCTTAGTGTATCTCTATTTGAAAGGGCTTATGGGCTATGCCACATACTCCACTCTGGCTACCCAAAATGATTTCTGTGATAAAAATGTTAACATGAAATGCACAAAGTCTACACGAGCTTAGCTTATTAGCTGGAAATTTGCATACAGAACATGGATTCGGATTCTAAGAATAATTTCTTTAAGTTTCTAGACAAAAAAAAAAATCTTTAGGTTCTTTAAAAAATTATAATGAAGAATAACACCACTTTATAGTTTTTGCATTTTTAACCATCCACGAGTTACGAGTACCTTTCCGAGTTTGTTACATCACTTTAAATTTCATTCGTTCAGTTAAACTTAGATTGAGCTACAGTATAATCGTGCATGATTCTACAGTGTAAAAAGTATTATTCATAAAACTACAAGGCGCAAATAAATTTTACTTCCACCAAGACAAAGTGAATCTCAAATGAATTAAAACTTACTATCCAAAAAACTTGAAATAGATTTTTTTAAATCGATATAACGCAATATTGTTTATTGAATTAACCCTTAAAATAATTGTGTGAATGACATTACCCTAGCATAAACGAAAAACAGGGGCAAAAGAGGGTTGGTTCAATATTTCAAATATAACTTGGAGATGAGGGGTATCCCCTTTATAAAAGGGGAGCTGGAACTTGAGCTTTGAAAAGTGTGGGGTTTGAGGACAGGGATGTTGATGATGTAACTGATACCAAGTTTTGGTTGTAATCTAATTTGGAGTACATGATTGTCTTTTAGCTTCCAAACCCTTTATAGAAGGTGAAAAGAGTTGACACTATGATGCTAAGGTTAGATCTTTATCAATAAAATTCCATAATTATCAAGTATATGTTAAAGTTTAAAGCATGCCTTGGAATGGAATAATCTTCTTTCCCTCTAAACTTTTTCAGACTGATTAAAATAGAAAACGAAAATACAAGGTTATGATTGCATTTCATCACGTAGAAAAGAAAACCACGAAAAATGTTTTTTTCCTAGACCATCGGTATTTGGAAGTCACATTGAACCTTGACTAATCCATCGAATCAAGTGAACCCATATAAGGGGGAAAAACTCTCTCAACGCTTATTTTTCTATTCACAAGACCCGAACTTGATACTTTCCTTAAGGGGAACCAAGGTCCAATCACTTGGATCAATAGGAGTTGGTTACGTGCTTGTTGAAATAACTCATCGCGCCTTAGCCAAAGTTGAAGATGGTACATCTTTGAAGGAATGATTTCATTCCACAAAGTGTACCGTCTAATAGTGTCTTTAGCAACCCGTTTGCAAAACTTAATTTTGATAAATTAAGTTTTGCGAACTTGATTTTGATTAAAAATATGTTTATAGTACTTATTTATATTTGTATACTTTATTGTTAAAAATAGTTTTGGTAGAATGAATGTTATTTGAATTGTATCATCCAAACTAACATTTAGGTTATACTTACCAAATTGTCATTCAATTTTATTTTATCATTTATCTTTCTGTTAATATTTTAAAAATAATATGATAAGAGTGATAGTTGATAATTCCAACTAAGTTTTGACCAAGGAAGAAGTAAAAAATAAAATCACTTCTTTTTCAACCAAGATTTGGAGCCCAAACCCGATTATTGCTAATGGACTTTTGAAGATAACAAATATGTTGAAAAAAATTCAAAATTAGGGTTGAAATCTCTAAACTCAATTTTGAAGTGCCCAAACAGGATGCCAAAATGCAATGAATAGTATGTTAAGTAGGAGTGGTATGTTTGGATTGATCTAATAAACCTGAAAAACCGAACCAAAACAATTAAATCAATTGAGACATTTTTTCTCCTCTAGTCCAACCTAAGTTGATTACACCCCTAACGTTAAGGTTAAATTTTGTTCGTAGCTCCAAAATGAGAGAGAAATCCAAACATAAAATTGGAGTAAGCAAGTCGCGGTTACTAATTCTCAGTTTTTGTAGAAGTGTGTCTTGTGCTCTAGGATACCTGTTATTGGCCACTCATAATATTACTATTTAAATTATATTTTATTTATATTTACATATGCTATTGTTTTTCAGCTTTATATACATGACAGTATTCAAACACACTTATATCAAATACAATGTCCTATACGAGTAATTTATTTAGAGTATATAAAAAAAATAATTCCATGGTAAAAAATGTTGCACCAAATGGGTTAACATCAACCGTCATGCTAACGAGTGTCCTAAAGACACTCTTTAAGAAAATCAAAAAACGTAATTTTATATTATAAAATTAAATATATCATTTTTTCAAATATTAAATATATCAAGTCAGGCGTAGCTATCAACCCCGTAGTACATATTTGGACCAACTATTGCACCTTCGTATTCATCACAAACTATTAGTAATCACTAATTAGTAATACTATATAATAGGACCCCGGGTTCTAATTTCTCAAGCCGTTCAAATTTTTACGGAGAGAAAGAAGAGATGGAACTTTAATTTTCAATGCCTACTTTGACGGGGCCATTCTTCAAGCCTTTTCATGTGCTCTGCTCACTTTGCTCCAGACAATTGCACATTGTATATAGACAAACGTGATGTACAAGTAGGGCTCTTTGAATTGGCTAGTGTTTGTGCTCTGTCCAATCAACACCACACATTGCTATTAATTACTGTTTGTGTGAAGGGTTCCTATACCTACTAGCCATGTTCTATAGCATCCAGTGTCATTTTCCATCAATTTGCCACAGCATGAAATTAAAACCTTACACAAAAGATATGATAAATTGATAACATTGACACAGAGGCACCTCTCTTTAAGTGCTTCACACTAAGGCATGAATTTCAACTCTTGTAGTGACTTCGAGTGTCTCTTTTGATGGCATTGAATCCTAAGAAAAAAACGTTTGATATATATGTGTATCTGAACGTGTGTGTGAAAAAACCAAATCGTTAAGACAAATATTAAGAAAAAGCCAAAAATTGAATATATGAGAATTAATGGAGGATTTGTGTGGGCCAGGGCTACTTGGAACGTCTTATCTACATCACATTACATCGTATTTCATATTTCATATTTGTTTAACCTTTTTCTTTAACTTAATCATCTGGCTACAAACGTGGGTGATTGAAATATCCAATTAATCAGTTCATGCTTCACTATGTTGCGTCACGACGTTTATTAAATTAGTTCAGAATTGGTAATTCCATTAATAACAGTGCCAGATTTAATTAGTTTTTTTTTTGTTTCTGAATTAGTTTTAATCCTGCACAAAATTGAATGGTGTTAAGAGTCCTTAATAAACAGCGCAAAAAACGGTGTGAGAGAAAGGGAGGGCAGCATTTATTTTTTGATGTGCACAAGCATATCCTTGATAGGGGTGACAAAGTGGGTTGGATCCGACGGACCCACCCGTTTAACCCGTCTATTTTGGTGGGTTGGATTGAGGTTATCAACCCACCAATCCGTTTTGACCTATCCCGCTTAAGCCACCAAGAAGGTGGGTCAAAACCAACTCGCCTATTTATATATATATTCATTATTTGTTTATTTTTTAACAGTTTGAGGCGGGGCGGGGTGGGTTGACCCGCCAATCCATTTTTGCTTTTCATGGCTAATTTTCTATCTTTTATAATTATTTTTAAATTTTTTATTATTTTTTGCGGGTCAACCCCCAACCCATTTTCCTAGTTTTTTACTTTTGGCGAACCTACCTGCCAACTCATCACTAAATGGGGTGGGTTAGGAGATCTAACCCATTTTATTAAAGCCGGTCAACTAGCCTTGCCCCGTTTTAGCTGGGCCAATGGCGGGTCGGGACAGGTTGGCCCGTTTTGTCACCCCTAATCCTTGAGGAATCAAAGCATAGAGATCATCGGAGTAAGTTTTGCTTCTCCAACAAAGTTTTTTTTTTCCATACATACGAGAAGAATCGAACGTCTGACAACATACTTAAGGAACTTAGTTATCTACCAACTGTATTAGGTCTTGTACTCTTGTTGGTGGGGGCAGCACGTCCAGGTTGAGTTATTATATATTTTGTCCATTTTTTTTGGTCTTGCTACGGTATTGATTAAGAAATCAAAAAAATAAAATCTTTTTTGAAAACTAGTGCATGTATTTAATATGTTGAAAACTCAAAAATATGATATTTTTATAGACTTTCTATTTTTCCATTCCATAACCATTACTCAAAGTTAGCATTTGCCTTTTTTTTATTTTGTTTTTTTATTATTACATAAGAATTAAGAAAGAAAGTGAATAGACATGATAATAAGTAAAGATAAGGTTTAATTACTTTACAAATCGCATGCAATGTACACTAATAATAATGCGTAAAAGTTGAAAACTCGCTTATGACTTACCCTCGGTTTACTGATATACATGTGATTGACAAAATTTAGGTACTGTTTCATAGATACTTATCGTATTGTTTTTCATTTAAAAAATATGTAATGATATATGAATGAAAATATAACATGCATGCATAACAGTGAAAAATAACACTATAAGTATCTAGGGAACAACATCTAAGTCTTATCCTTCTAAATGGTGAGCATGTGAACTCCATGTGATGGGGAGGGTCCTTGATCATTGGTTTGTTGTCTAGTTTAAAGAGGGTGTCTATATCAAAACCCACCAGCATCATGCCTTAAACATGTTTGCGTGTACTTGTGGTTCTTGTCCAAAGACAACTAATAGCTACTTGCTAGGCATGCTGAGATACCTCAATATCAACATATATGTTAGGTTGTGAAATTGAAGGAAGTGGGTTTACGCTTTTATTAGTGCTTAGCTTTAATACTCTCAACAAGTTTCTCATCTCGCCTCCTCTTTTCGGTCCTTATTATCATTATTGATACTGTGGTTCAAAGCTGTCTCCAATTAACCATGAACAGGGTGTTTTCTATCTCTGATTAATATACCTATAAAAAATGATAATTACACACTATTTTGTTTATACTAATTTTACATTAGTGTTCGTCGTGCAAAAAGTTAATAAACATGTCTTATATATTTTTATATCACTTAACACATACTAATTATTTATACGTCAATTATTACTGTAGAAATGATATGCCAAAATTGGTATGTGAATATCCTAACTACATATATGTGTGGGTCATGAAATGTTGTAGTGCTTTTACGGGTGGCAAAGGTGTAAAATAACTATATGTAGGTGACCCACTGCCTTTCTTTTTACTCATGTTAATTATCTGTTACTGTTTTGTATTTTTTTTTCTTTTGATGCTAGAATGTTTTGTATTTTTCATTCACTTGTTTCTGGTTGTGGAATATTTGCCAATACTCAATGACTTCAAATGTTGTCATATGCTTGCCTTTTAACGAATGCTTCATGACATTTAAAGTTGTATTTGTTGTATTATTGCCAGGTATTTAAAAAGTTTAAGTCTCATATTGTATGGTATTAGTATTGTTGGGCCATTGCAGAGCTAAGCCTCATATTTACACCTGACAAGATTGGGCCAAGGCAGTTGCTTTTCACGGAACCTGAAATTCTTTTGTTGCTCTAATTTGCAGTCGTTTATTCTGTTAGGTGTTTATTAGTGTCAATTGGAATTTTCTCATGACTAAATTTCCTCTCCATTAGCAATATCTACCTAAAAAATAAGATTCAAATTAAGTTACTGTCAAACCACGGTTTTTCAAAAAAAAAAAAAAACTGGTTGGTTTACGGGCCCGCTCCATATGGGCCGATAGCTTCACAAGTGATAGCAAGGAAGACAAGCACCTAGGTTTCAACATCACCATCACCCAATGACAGATACACGACGTTTGGATGAATGTTTGATAAACATGATTTTGGATAGAATTGATTTAGTATAATTGATTTTAATATAATTGAGTTTGAAGTGAAGTGATTTATTTTTGAATGTTTTTATTTTGAGAGCAAGTTTGATGCAAAACTTAGTGTATTTTTCAATCCATAAGCAAAAGCTACTCCAAGATTCTTCTGGTAAAATCGATTCGGAATACAAAATTGTTTTTCCAAATATGTAATCAAACACTTATTTTTCTAACAAAATCGTGTTTGACAGGTGCAGTTGCAATTCTGACGTTCCCCACCATGATATCAAACAAACGCTACAAATTTAGTGGAAACTAGACAAAAAAATAACGAATACATATATAGTAGAAAAATTGGGGAAATATTTGTGTCAAAGAGAAAGCCTAGTTAGTTGTGGTTAGTTTAATTTTGAAATGATGCATTATCAATGAAAACATTTTCATACTATTATTAGTTGAAAATCACATAATTATATTTTAGAAAAATGTTAACATATGTAATAAAATCTTTAACAAAATTTTAAACATATGGAAGTACATATATACTTCACTGCTGAGTGCAACATATGAGAATAAAAACCAAATATCTCTTGTACCCAAAAAAAACCAAATACTTTTTTCATCATATTTATATAAAATTTATTTATTGTGAACCTCTTGTGCATAATATATGTGTACCATGAGCAACATGTCTCGACAGTATTGTTATATATTTCTAACAAATCTCCAAGTCCAGTTTGGTGGACTGGAATAAGGAAGACATGATAGGATAATTTATCATATCTTGATTTAATATGTAGTTTGGTAAATCAACAGAATATGATAAGTTTATCCTATTAGCTTATCATATCCTGCTACTTAGTAATAATTCTATCTTGAGGGAGAGGCTGAGTTAGAACTAACAGTATCTGATAAAAAAAATGTTTTTTCTTTTATCCCTTATCGTTTATATTGTTATTTAATTATGTTTTCAAACTTAATTAGTCAACTTTATTACTAATTAAAATATGTGATTTAATTAACAATTTGTATAAAAAGCAAAAAAAAAATCAAAAGTTAATTTTTTATAATTTAAAAAATGGACTAATGTATAATTAAAAAACCAAAAATATATATTATAAAATATTTTTTCATATTTTTAATATAAATATATAAAAAAACCAAATAATATTAAAAAAAATTTGAAAAAATGTAATTTTAATATAGTTTTGTCATTTGTGGATATTTTATATCATATCCTATCATTATCTGATGCGCGTCAAACATCGGATAGGATAAGAGCTTATTATGCTCATATCCTATCCTATCCTTATACAACTCTCGCATCCTATCTATCCTTATCATATCTTGACCACCCAATGAGCCCTTAATTACTTAAAACATAGCATTTGATATTTTGGAAAACCAAAAATTAAAATTTTCTTGTGTAATAAAGAAATTAGGAGAAGAATTAGAAAGATAAGTTTTGTTAATGTATGCCTTGGAACGTCGATTGTAAAATTAAAATAAAGGGTAACTGGTTAAGGAATTAAAAAACAAATCTTTAATGAAAAACTAAGTATATCATTTATCAAAATATTAAATACACTGATTTCCATTAAAACTTTTCTTTTCTTGATTTCTTAATCAGTGTCCTAAGAACACTTGTTAGCATTCTCCATAAAAAAAATATGAAATGAAAAATAGAAGCATTAATATTTCAAAAACTCAAAAAGCATTTTTTTTTCCTAATTAGTGTCCTAAGAACACTTGTTGGCCGTTTGCAAATAGACACTTTCAACTATTTTTCTTCTCAATTAGTCCTTAAACTCATACTCTTAATAAAATCGATCTTTCAACTATTCTTTCGTCCCAATTTATCCTTAAAACACATCTACTATCGGTAAAATCAATTATTGTGTTAACTCTCAGTTAGATTACTAACGATGAATAAATCCAACTGTTCATTTCGCTTAAATCCCAATAGTACTTTTGTATTTTTTTATTTCTTATTTTTAAAAAAAGAAAATAAGAACAAAGTCTCGAGGGCAAAAGAAAACAACAGCTGCAAGTCCTAAGGCCGCCGCCGCACAGAATCGCAAGGTAAAGCCTTGAACGAAGGGAGGAAGGTGAGGAGAATAGAAACGGACAAGGCTGGAGACTTTGTTCTTATTTTATTTTTTAAAAGAATAAAAAAATGCAATCAAGCGTTTGGATTTAAGCGAAATAAATGGCTGAATTTATTCATCGTTAGTGATCTAATTGAGAGTTAACAGAATAACTGATTTCACTTATAATAGAAGTTTAAGAACGAATTGGGACAGAAAAATAGTTGAATGATTTGTTTTACTGATAGTGGGAGTTTATGGACTAATTTGGAAGAACAAATATTTGAAGTATCTATTAGCAAATGAGTTAAAGTTTAGGAGGGTTATATGCATTTTTTCGTATTTCAAAAAAAAAATTTAAAAAAACAAAAGCTTATTGGAGAAGAATGATTATAGAGTAAACCTTCATTTTGGTCTCTGAAAGTATGAGGCGATGTCAGTTCAGTTCCTAAAAGAAGTTAAATTATGAAAAAATTCTCCAATATTAATTTCGTTAGTCAAATTAGTCCCTGTCGGTACCCCAATCAGGAGTCAATTTGACTAACGAAATTAATATTAAGGGACTAACTTAACTAACAAAATTAATATTTAAAGATTTTTTTATTATTTAACTCATTTCAGGGAGTAAACTGACAACGTCTCATATTTATAAGAATCAAAATAATGATTTACGCGATCATTATAATACAACTTATCGAAACTATGGTTCGTTCTAGAAGGGCACGTGTATGCTAATAATCATGCTTTACAGCTTTGGAATAATCAAAAGTTTTTTTTGGCTTAAAACCAGCTAAGGGTTATAATAATAATTGGTTAATTATGGCAGACGCGAGATTTGTAAAAACTTTTTAACGTTGATATGCTTGTTGGCGGGAAAGTTAAATTGGCTATTTTATTTAGAGTAATTTCTTTTATAAAACAAGGTAAGAGATTTGTCCCAAATCTCTCTCACCTTAGTAAAAATTAATTATGTGATTATAAATCACTTGTGCCAAAATCTTTGCATTTGGACTCAATTTTTGTACCAACAAGATCAACACACTTGATAGATAGTGGGATTCCTTAAGCATATTATCAGGGGGTTTGATTTTTATCATATGTATGAAAAAGATTTTATTGGGAGAAACAAAACTCACTACGATAATCTCTGCACCTCGAAAAAGGTTAGTCAAGGGCTATTGGCTAGGGATACTCTTATGAACACAAAGAAAAAATTGCAGAATGTCAATAAGGAAACCCAAACTCCATCAATTTAATATAGACTAATGGTGTAATTCATTAGAGTTGCTTAACTTCTCTTTTTATGGATTTAATCATGTCACATCATAATTTTTTATTTTATACTACATTAAATAACTCTACCCTTCAATGTTGCAACTCTATAAAGTTTATCAATTGGGTCCCACAAATTATCTCACTTTATATCTAGCTTACTTTTCTATTTTTTCTACGATTTTTTATTTGGCTTTTATATTAGACCTAATTGCTAATGTCACGTCATCTTATTCCAATTATTATGTTAACCAACAAGAGCACATTCTTATTTTTAAGAATTAGTTAAGCAATTTCAAATGAAGTTCCTTTTTTTTTTTTTGTTACATTCAATTGAAGTTGCTTGTAGATATAGAAGTTATATGAGTTATATGAAACTTTATGAGAGAGTAATATAAATTATTTAAAGTTTCATTAGGTGAGTTGTCAAATACTATTTGTTAGCAGTTAGTTTTATAATTAATTAAAGTTTCATTAAATATGACAAATATTAAATAAATGTCTGTTAACTCCAGTATTTTGTACCCAAAAAAATAGGTCTGAAATAATATATAATAGTGCTTTTATTCGCATAAATAGTAACTTTATTATTGGTAAATTATTAGGATTTGAAACATTGCGTTTTATATGTAACAAAATTATCAAAACACATTTTTTATTACACTTTCGCTACAAGAAAAACATGAATTATTAACGATCAAAAGTCATTGATAAAGGCCGATTACCAAAGACCCATGGAATTCATCATATAATCACTCGTTAATAATATTTATAGACGGACATTTTGTTACCATCGATAATTTCAATGACCTTCTCGTCCAAAAATATTCCACAGGTAAGTGTTTAAATTATCGATGACCTATCATCGATAATGTGTTCTCTTCTCTAGTTAGAGATGGACTATCGGTTGGTAATGAATTTTCAAGTGATTGACGAAATGTCTGTTAGTAATGTATTTTGTTCATTACCAGCAAAAAGTCCTTTAAGTAATGTGAATACACATCACCGATGTATATGTGGTCAATAGCTTTTTTTATTTCAAATAAAAATATAAAATAGGTACTATCAGTTTTTTGTTTGTGGATAAAGGTACTATCAGTTTATCCGCTTATGTGCTCTTGACCTCTTGTTTGGCATATATTTTACTATTTGGTTGTTCACGCGCACTGTTCAACTGGCGCGTGAGGTTTTAAGCTAGGAATGTGTGTTTTGGCTGCGCATTCTACCATATACTTTTTGTTAATTGCGTGAAGGGGTAAGGCTTTTCCTTTATCATAAAGAAGTGTCCCGAGACTTTATCCCTCTCTGTGAAACTGAAAACTCAGTTTGTGGAGGGTGCAATATTTAAAAGTCCCACCCAATGTTCCATGATGGTTATTATTATTCTTTAATTTGGATGCTAAAAGCATAGGGTCAACTCGAGGGACTCCCATTGGAGGAATGCTGTTATCCTTTTGGTGCTTTAGAGTCATATATAAGAAGTAAGAAGATATGATTATGTGATTATCACTTTTAACAACATCCCACATGGGAGCTGGAAAGAGAGAAAAGGAAGTATTGTGATATTTTGCCCGTGACAACCCAGTGGTGTCAAATTTGTCTACGACATTTACAAAAGCTTCATTAGTGCTTCCCTGGAATATTACTAAATAAATGCTAATTTATTTTAAATTACATAATCTTAAACTATATATGAATAGATTAAATATAAAAATAAATGTAATCCAGCACACTTTTAATAATGATAGTACAAAAGTGGAAAAAATAGGTAATGTGTGTGGTGGAAATAGTGATAGAATTGAAGGAGAGAGAAACGTTTCAAACGAAAACATTTTTGTGACAATGATATTTTTTAATGAATGACAATGGGTTGTTTGGAATCTCACCTCTAATAAACAGAAGCATAAATTCACCATGAATTTGCATATTATCTTCAGTTTTTTTATGCTTGGCTAGTGTTAAATTTGTAGTGGATGAGAATCCAAAGAAGCAGGGAAGATTAGTCAAAAGAGGATGTGATTTATTTGGGCATTCGAATTTGACGTGTAGATGTAGAAATAAAAATGCAGGACTTGGACAGAACAACGAATATCTATTTATCTATCTATGAAAATGGATTCACTGATTTTAATATTTGATACCTTCGATGTCTTTAAATTTTTCTCTCTCATCTTTTTTTTCTTCAAAAAAAATCTAAAACACCAAAAATATCAAATGCTAAAGTCATGAAATTCAAATCCATACATCTATTATCGGCAAAAGTGAAAGGTATGTGTGGAAACATAAAAAGGTTGAAAAATCCACAAGGAAATCTGCACGTATCTCAGGACTCAGAACAGAGGGACAGATGGACGGTTCAGATTTGTTGTGCTTCTGAAAAATGGGGAGTTGGAGAAAGATAGAGAGAGAAAATCCAGATGAGACAAAGAAGAGAGGAGGGACTTAATGGCAGGTTGGACGTTTATAAAAGGCAAGTTGGTTAATGGCCGTTACCACTCAATTTTTGGTGCATTTCAGGATTTTTTTAAACGAGTTTATCTCAAAAATAAACAAGGTCTAATTATTTTTAGGAAATATTAATCCGTGGTTACACTTGTTTATAAATAAACGAATTTAATTTTGATACATTATCAATCAATTATAAATTATCTTATGTATGACTTTTAAAATAATTATAATAAGAGTCAAACATTTTTAGTGTTATAACGATTATGATTGGTTTCTGGTATAAAAAATATTTAAGCTGACAATACATACTAATCAAATCTATAAAAAAATAAATATTTAAGAAAGTGATATATTTAATATATTAAAAAAATGATATACTTAATTTCTCAATATAATTTTTTTTAGAGTTTAATTGTTATGTATTGTCAGTGTAAATTTTTTTACACTCTCAACCAATCAAAAATCATGATAATGAATGACTTTTAATATGGTTAGAATAAGAATCAAATATTTTAGTTGATATGATAAGTTATAATTGATTGACAGTGTAAAAAAATCTTTACACTATCGATATATAATAATTAAATCTTTATTTTAATTTCTTAATCAATGTTCAACACGTATTAGCGAGGCCTTTTATTCTTAGATATTTCGTGATGGAGACAAATTTAAGAATAAAGATCTCAGTAACCAAAGGATCTAAAAATTTACTCCATTTGGAGACAAATTTTACTTTAAAGACAACTTTATCCGAAATTCTGAAGGGCAATGCCAATGGCAAAAGTTATTTGGGTCTTTGTTATGCTATTTTTTTAATAAAAATAATATATATATATATATATATATATATATATATATATATATATAAAACAAGAGTTTAATTGTTATGCATTGTCGGTATAAAGTTTTTTATACTGACAACCAATCGAAAATCATGATGTGTCTGATTTTTAAGATAGTTAGGATAAAAGTCAAACACTTTAGCTTATGTAATAATTTCTGATTGATTATCTATATGAAAAACCTTTACACAAACAGTATATACCAATTAAATCCATATATCAATTTGTTAGTAAAAACATAATAATAATATATATATATATCTTTTATTACGCATATAATGTTTTTATTAAAAACAACACCGCAAATACTAAAAAATTGTACATAACTTTTGTCATAACATTAATGGCATTTTAAATTTTAGACAATTGAAAGTACTAATAACGTCATACATACTAGGTATTTCTTTTGATTTTAATATATATATATATATATATATATATATATATATAGTGTAAGGCATTTCAGTTTATAAAAAAATATTTTCACGTTTGTACCAAAAAAAATATTTCTCACATTATTTTATGGATTTTTGCTTAGAAGTGTCTTATAATTTTTGAAAGAAAAAAAATTTGTTTCATTTTATTTGTCGTTTTTGAAAATCAAGAGGGTAATTTTTTTTTTTTTTTTTTTGCAGCTTTATTCTTATATAATGATATCTTCACTTAGTTAAATGAGATAGCATTAATGAAGTGATATGATAATTTAGTTAATATTTCCGAAGAGAAAATATTTAATAGCTTTCTTAATTATTATGTGTAAAAACTTTAAATAACAAATATTATAAAATAGAGGGAGTACTTTGCTTTTAATAGTTTATATTTTTTATTCTTTAATGAGTGAGGACACAAGTTTGACAAACTCTTATTTTATTTACATTATTCTTTATACATTACTAGTATTTTTTAGTAAAAAGAATATTTTGAGATGAATATTGTTGTATGAGTTTAATTTTGAAATATAGCCATTGTAAAAAAAAAATTCATTATCAACCAATTATGCATCACCTCATGTGTCACTTTTAGGGTTAATGAGTATAAAGTTTAATTTTGATACGTAAAGTTTTTTACACCGTCAATCAATTATAAATCATCATATGTTTGACTTTTAAGATAGTTGTGATGAGAGTTGGACATTTTTAAGAAGGATGTATTGGATTAGGATTTTAAAAGATTTTTTTATGATAAAAAAGTCTTGTGGTATTCAATCAAGACTTTTAAGTAATCTAAATAAGTCTTGTGGTATTCAATTAAGGGTGCGTTTGGAAGAGCTTATGGAGAGCTTATGAGAATAGCTTATGGAATTAAAATTATACAAATAGTTTATGAAAATAGTTTATGATCTTTCCATAAGCTGTTTTTGACTTATTTTCATAAGCTTGTCAGAGAAGCTTATAAAAATAAGCTGTTTTTAGCTTATTTAAAAAAGAGCTTATTGCATAAGCGCTTAAATAAGCTGTATTCCCAAACGCACCCTAAGACTATTAGGATTCTTTAAAGAGTGTGTCCAAATCCAGTGGTATTCAATCAAGACTTTTTATAAGTAACAAAAAGTCTTGTGGTATTCAAAAACTTTCAAATTTCGATGGATAATTTTCTAAGGTGGATTTAATGGGACTTTGTGTGAATTTTTAGTAATTTTTTAGTAACCAAAAGTCTCACTCCAACACATGAGATTTTTATGGATTTTCCAATCCTTATTTCTCTTCATTTCTCTTCAACTCTGTCTCCATCCTCCCTCCCTCCACCTCTCTCCTTTCTCCCCCCTCTCTCCATCCCTCCTCCCCCCTCTCTTCAACCCAACATAAATTACAAAACAAATTTAGTGTTGTTTTATTAATGCGTTTATTGTTTTAAGTTCATAATTTCCTTTTCCACTTCATAAATACAATAACATGTAAACAAAACACTTTTGAGCCTGTTTGGTATATCTCATCCGCTAGTTTATAACAGATAGCTTATAGCCCTGTTTGGTAAACGCATTAATTACTAGCTTATAGCGTTTTTTTACGAGTTTATAGTGTTTCTTCCAAACGTTGCTTCAATTAGCGTTTGAGCTTATAGCTTATAGCGATTTTTTTCTCTATTTTATCCTTATTATTTTCATTTATTTCCACCATTACCCTTTTCTATATATAATAATATAATAAAATGTTTAATCGTTATATTATTTTCACTCTTTTGAATTATTTTTTATTACCAATAATATTACAGATTTATTATTTCAACTCTTTATTATTATTATTTTATTAAGTTTGTTAATATATATAATAATATATTTTATTTATAAAGAGCTAGTTCAACATTTATATGATAATATAACGTTTATATATATATATATATATATATATATATATATATATATATATATATATATATATATAACCTTTTTTTGTAATAATTCTATGATAGTAATTTAACATTTATATGATAATATAACGAATAATAATATAATTTTTTATATGATAATATAACATATTATAGACGATGAATTCTCTAGTACCTCGAGTGAAACTTATCCTGTCTAGGTGGTCTAATTAAATGTTGATAATCATTTGACTTGACTCATTTAATTGAGGTGACACGTTTTGGTTTGGTAGGATAATTTTTACCCCAAAATTATTAGAGGTACCGGAGAAAACACCATTATAGACAGATAAGACTACCATTTATATACTTTTTTATATAAAAAACATTTATATAAAAAGGTATAAGCACATGTCATTTTATATTTATCATCTTGTTCAACTGCTAGTTTTACCAAACACTTCCACACCAATAAGTTAGCTTATTCGCTATCCTTTATCAGTTACCTCATCAGTTATCCGCTATAAGCTAGCTTATCCGCTATCTGCTAGTTTTACCAAACATACCCTTTGTGAATATCTTGTCTTCTCCACTATAAAATTGAATTTGCTCTATTATGTTGTAATTAGAGTTTATGTGTTTATTCTTCATAATGTAAATAGATTTTTTTATTCTCCACCACGTGTTTTTTTCAAATCTTATAAATCCATATAATCCTTCCAAGTCTTATAAATTCTCATAATATAAATCCATTAAAATCCAATCTATAAAATCTTGATTATAAAAGATTTTAAAAAAAATGTTATAAGTCATTACATTCTAACATAGTCTTTTAAAATCCACAAGACTTTTTTATACCAAAATTGTCTTTTAAAATCCCAATCCAATACACCCCACTAAAGATGTGACAATTTATAATTGATTTACAGTATACAAAATCTTTACATCAATAATGTATACTAATTAAATAAATTAATATAAGAGTCAAACATTTTAATGATGTCGTAATGCATGATTGATTGTCACTGTAAAAATTTTTTTATATTGACAGTATATTCTTATTAAATAATATATATATATATATATATATATATATATATATATATATATATATATAAACATTGTTAATATTATCGCTTTGTGTTACTTCTCCTACTATGGAATTTTGAGGAATGGGAAGAAACCTTTTTTTTCCTCCTACAATAGGTGAGGAGGGTACTCTTAACCGTGTGAGACACACTAATTCTAATTGTTGCAGTCCGCAAATAATGAAGGCTAAAAACCAGTTAAAGGGTGGTTATCACCTGAGATACGGGAAGGGAGATGTCTCTTTGTGGTATGCGAATTGGCTTGGCCTTGGTGTTCTTGTAGAGATTATGCCTTATGTGGATATTCAAGATTCAAATTTACTAGTTAAGGACATTTGGAATGACAAAGATTGAGATTTAAGTAGGTTGAGAACCCAAATTCTTGAGTCTATGCAAAGAGTGATTTGTTTTTCGAATGTAAGGCTGAATACTCAGGTTGAGGATGCTTGGACTTGGTCAGCTAACTTAGATGGTTTGTATTCTACAAGTGCAGGCTACTGCCGACTCTTATATGCTAATGATATCAGTTATAACCCTACAAGTTCGAACTAGGGAAGTTGGTCTTGGATTTCGAGACTAACTACTCAGGAGAAAATAAAAGTCCTAATATGGCTCATTGGCCACAGTGTTATTCCTACAACCGAGCTTAGAGCTTCTAAAGGATTGGCTTCCTTTGGTGTTTCCCAAAGGTGTAACTAAGCCAGTGAATATATACTCCATTGTTTAAGGGATTGTTACTAGGCTAAGAGATTATGGCACAATTTGGGGTTTAGGGATGATGAGTTCTATTAAAGTTCAGATAGAGTTACCAAGGTGAGATGTCAGGACGAAAAGAATGCAGCCATGTTTCTGGCTGCCTTGTAGTGTGTCTGGAGAGATCGTTGTAGCCATTGTATCGCTAGTCAAATTGGTGAAGTTTGTAAGTTATCCCTCTCTGTTTGTAAACTTGCTTCTCCGATTAATCTGCAACAAGAAATTTAGAATAAAATTAGGGCTCCAGTCAGAAAGGCTAAATGGAACCCTCCTCCGGGTTTTTATTTTATTGTTAATGTTGATAGGAGCGATCTTTCAAGGATCTAGGGAGGGCGGGGTTTGGATACTAGTTCTTGGAGAGTTTGATAGTACTTGGATTGATGGTGTGGTTGGACATGTTGGGGTTTATAATAACCTTCATGCAGAGCTTCTGGGTCTGTTTCATGGTCTCCGATTGGCTTAGGGTGATGGGGACTGAGGTTCGGAAAGTGTTCTGTTTCTCTGACTCGTTAGAGGTTTTGACCTTAATCCAACAGCCTCCATCGAAGTTCCACCTCTATGGAAGCGTCTTGTGGGATGTTCAGCTCCTGCTTCAAAGACGTTGGTATGTCAACTTCGAGCATGTCCTCTTGGAGGGTAACTTTTGTGCGGACTACTTGGCAACGCGTGGGTCGGTCGGTGACGAAGCTGTGGTGCATTTCCTCCACTCCACGTCGGAGTTGGATCTATTTCTGCGATCAGATGCTTCCAGAACCACGTTCTTGAGGCCTTGGGCTTTTGTTGGACCTCCTTTTTGTTTCTTTGATTGTTTTGAGTCTTTATTTTATTTTTTTGTCTTTGCTTTTTCCTGCTTTCCTCATGTATCAAAAACTTATTATTATTATTATTATTATTATTATTATTATTATTAATTGTTGTTGTTGTTATTAACTTTGTATTACTTTAATTATTAATGTTTCTTTAATTATATTTTTAATGTTATGACTAAATTGGTGTCAACCTAGTTGGGATACCTTTCTCTATTGTGATGCCTTTGCATGTCTCTTTTGTTGAAAAAAATGTTATGACTAAATTAATTCACATTTAATAATGTAGAATAAGAAAAATATATTATTGCTCCCGAGAGAAATGTCAAAATTTTTTAACACCTATTACAGGACACTTCATAAACCCCTTAATTAATGTAAGGATGGTTAAGTATTATATATATATATACTCTATGCTCATGTAAATAAAGTGTTGTCTAAATATCTCATTTTTGTACTATTTTACATGTTGAAATAACATAAATCCAATAATTTCTTCCATTTATTTGTTTTTTTTTTGGATTAAAAAAATATATTCGTTCATTCAAATTGATAAATACATCGAAAATAATACAAATTTAACATCGTTAAAAATTAAAAAGGATGAATCTGCGAACAAGCTTATAACACCCAGATTAATAATATAAAACGAAAAAATACCTACGGATGTGATAAAGTCAAAGTGATCGGAATACCCATGCCTCCGGATCTGTAACGTTGACGCCTAAGTCTTGATTGAATCTGTAATGGATCGAAACTGATCTGCCAATCTGAATCAAACAAACAGGGTAGCAAGACGGGAAACCAAAAAACATCGCACCAAGACGGAGAATAAAACGACGTCGCACTCAGACGCTAAAATCACAGAAAAGCAAGAAAGTAAAGCCATATCTATGTAAAAAAATCACTTATTTATATAAAAGGAAAAAAAAAATGATGTAGAGGTCCAGATCAAAAACTGACCCAAAAGAATCCCTTTCGATCGATGAGAAAGAAGAAAGAGAGGGATCCAGGGACGGTTGAGAGGGACACCGCAACGATGCCATTATACTCCCGAACCGATCTTTTCTTCCATTTATTTGTTGTCAATTGTCATGCCCTGACTTTTCGTTAAACCAATTTACCAAAACAGTTAAGTGAGAAAAATCAAAAATACCCTTCGCATATACTCAACTTACTCAACTTCAGGAGGGGACAAAAATACCCTTCGCATATACTCAACTTACACATCACTAAGATATATTAACTCTTTGTGTGACTTGGCTTTTGAATTCTCTTGTCTCTTTGCTGTATGTTTCTTTCCGCTGAGCAATTACTATAGCAGCTTTGGGGAGAATCTGTTCCAGAAAAAAATTTCAAAAGCAAAATCATGTTAGAATCCTAAGTTGATTTTTAACAAGCCAAGAAAAGGCCAAACATGCTGCATGTGCTGTTGCTAACTTGCCGCCTTTAAAGGATTCACAAATCGCTTTCAACAGGCAAATGGCACATACCTTGATTCACGTTATGAGTTGGTACAACTACACATGTGTCATCCACATATTTTACTAGGAAAAGACTAGCATGGCTTTGAATTCCTTTGTCTGAAACACTGATTTTTCTTTCTTTTTAACCTTCCATTCTCATTCATTTGTGGAACTCAGCGTATAACCCCTGAAAATTAAAATAGCCTATTGTTTTTTTTTCAATTTTCTTTCTTCTTTTTTGCTGCCTATTTAATGTTGCCTTTTGTAACGCTGTAATTGCAAGTTGCCAAGAGAGGGATGACATTAAATGGACCGGGTTGTCACAAGCCGAACTCCAATTTAGGTCACTCAAGCCCATGCCTATCCAGCACTTGTGTTTAGCTTAGCCATGGTGGCCTAATTTGTACCACAAAAAATGACATGGTAGCATAATTTGATGGACCAGATCCTCTCCAACTAAGATTTCTTTTCTTCATCTCTCTCTGGGGTCAAATGTCAGCTATTAGATTAATTTAAGGAACAAAGAAAAAGATTTTTCATCCGTTAAATTAATCAACGACTGACATTTGACTGAAGAAATAATGAAAAAAGATTTTATATGAAAAGAATCGATTTTATAATTTGACCTACCAATTCTAGACCAAATAAAAGAGCCTCTATTGGACTGCCTGATATAGACATTCAGTATCATTTAATTTAAAAACAAGAGCTATGTTTTATTTTCTTTTGAAGAAAAACAAGAGCTATGTTATATGTTACGAAATTGGATTTCGTAACTTTTGACCACTTCATAATGATGTATCTTTCCTTAATATTTAATATAATAAAATAAAATTAAAATATGAAAATACAATATCTTTTAAACACAATGTTCCGGTCTATAATTACAAATTCGTATGTCGTTTAATGTCGTGCTATTTAGAATTACTCTAAAAATAATGTTATACACACATTATTTGTAATACAAGTTTATTCTAATACTTTGTCCAAAATTTTTCACATTGTCAACCAATTGTACAAATTTTTCATGAATGATTTTTATAATAATTACTATAAAAGTCAAATATTTTGAACGATGTATGATTGATTGATAGTATACTTATAGTGACAAAATGACATAATTAAATCCTTTCAGTATTTATTATTTTATTAATATTGTTGATTTTTTTTTAAATTTTCTACTATATCTTCTAGTTCTATCACATATCTAAACGTGAGGTATACCAAGATGTGGCTATTTCAAGTGGTAAGAGACTCGTGCACCTCAAGAAAGTGGTCATGAGTTCGAATCCTGGCTTTTATATATGGAGAAAACCTGGTTGGAAGGGAAGAACCCATCTTGTGTGCCCAATAGGTTCCCCGATAGAGATTGGTTACTGCTAATGGTAGTTAATACTCCGTACCTATAATATGGTTACAACAACAAAAATGCGAGATATGTATTTCCAACGTAACGAATAGGAATCATTGTTCTTAGGCGTTATTTGACAAGTTCACCGACAAGTTCACAGACTAGCTTATAACTTATTTGACTAGCTGTTTGACAAAGTAGAGATGTTTGTAAACAAGCTTATGACATTAGTTTATAGCTTTTATTCATCGCTTGTTTTATCCTTATTTTTTTAACGAAGTTTCTACTTTACTCGATCCATATCTCATAAAATAAAATTTATATAAAATAAACATATAAACATGCTATTTCATTTATATTATTTAAAAAAAATATTTAAAAAATAAATAAATTTAAAAATTAGTAATCTAATTATAAAGCTTTAATTAGAACTTTAAAAAGAATTTATAGAAAAATCATATAAATATGTCTTTTTATAGTTATAAGCTAGTTCAACAACTAATTTTATCAAACGCTTTAAATTCAATCAATTACCTTTTCAGCTATCAGTTATAAACCTTCAGCTAAAAATTAACTTATCAGTTATAAATTAGCTTATCAGCTATAAGCTAACCTATCAGATATTTTTATCAATTAGAGCCTTAATTTGACATAGATGTGTGTTTATTTTTTTAATACACAGTTAATTTTGATACACAGATAGTATAAAATTTTTTATACTGTCAATAATCACAATTCCTCCTATGTGCAACTTTTTTTAAGACAATTAGAATAAAAGTCAAATATTTTTAATAATGTATCAATTTATGATTGATTGATAATGTAAAAAATCTTTAAATTATTTGTTTATATCAATTAAATTCATAAAGAAACAGGACAGTTAGCAAACTTTCCGAAAACATATTACTAGTATAAAATAAAAAATCAGAGAAGAAGATGGTTATGATGCTGGAAAACAAACGAACAGTGCCAGAAGATTTCCGTTCATTCATGGAAGATCTGTTTCACCTGTAGTTTGGTACACATAATTAATAATAAATAAGTCATAGTTATTAAAGTGATTAAAAACACTGATGGCGAGAATCGCGGTTTACGTATCATTTTCACGTAAAATCTCAAATCAATTTTTATCGTTTTCCATGCAGATCTTATCTACGAAGATTCATTATTTATGGACTCTATAATCACCATTAATGAGTTTCTTTACAGATAATCAAAATCCAGCTGGGTCGATAGAGAAAGTAAAAAAACTGAAAAATAATTATCAAGATTTTTATCCACACGGGGTTGGGGGGAGGCTTTTATAAGGGAGCTGCTAGGGTACCTTAAATAATGTAACTGTTTTAAAAAAGTTCTGATTTGAGCCAATAGATGAAAAATTATTATTTAATGATTTAATGATATGTTATTAATTATTAAGTATATCAAACTTCTTCTTTTACAATTTTGTCCTTGGGTAAAAAAAAAAATTATCCTGGTATTATACTTCTTAAACTAACTCACATAATATATTATACTACTTAATTAGAGTAATTTGCAAATTGTTGTTTTGGGGTTGAATCCTTTAATTGAAATTCCTTTATTCCTTCCACGACCTTCTCAAAGACAGCGGGATGTGTACAAAAGCAACCTTTGACTCAGGTACTCCATTGTCAAGCAAGACTTGAATATTATGTTCAGAGAACTTAAAATAAATAACGCAAGGACATAATTTTATAGAGAAGATAGCCAATTCATTAGAAAGTATGAATCTTTTGACCAAATCATAAAATGAGATCATTGTATTCTCCAAGCTTTGATACGACAATGCAGGATTCTTGGTGACGATTTGCACAAAATCGGAACTTAAAGCACCGGAAGGAAATTAAGCTTTGGGAAAATGACCTTATTGGGATTGTAAGCAAGCAGAATGACCTTATCGTGAGTGAGAGAGAGCACCACCCCCTTCCTAGCTTCTCCTCCAACGACCACCACCGCACTGCCTCCGCCACCTTCAACCCTGCTCCGCGCACACCACTTCAAACTCGGGGTAGTTGTTGATCTGAAAATTGTGAAGGAGAAAAAGGTTGGGGATGCATGGATCCATTCGAAGATGAAAACCAAATTTTCAATGACTGTAGTTAACGTTTATGTTAGGGGACCGTAGAATTCTCCTAAAAATAGTATCTTATCTTATCCTCTGAAAAACGCTTAACCCAGCAGAGGAATGAATTTTCAATGTTACTCTTTAAATTTTAATTAATCAGAATTAAAATTTTAATGGTATAAAACTTATTTAATTACTAGGGACAAATTTGTAAAAATAAAAGTTTACAGGCTAAAAATCAAAACCTTAACTTGGCTTCATTAAATACACTACTACTTATCTATTGGTTAATAAAAAAACTGTACCAAAACCTTTAAATTTTTGAAGGTACTAAAGAAATTCTCCTATAATAATATATATATGTTTTTAAATACATATATGTTCAACACATCAACCCAAGTAATTTATAATTATAAATGAGAACAATTAATTAATTATAAGAAAAAACTTATGTATAATTTAATAGGTATATTGGTGCTATTTTTCAATATAAATAAGACATGTGTAATAATTGTTATAAATGTTATATTTTTATTGATGAGCTGTTATACATATCATATTCTCATTGAAAAATAACACCTAATACATCTATGAAATTATATCTAAATCTTCTCCTCAAATATAACAATTAATATAAAATAAAATATAAAATATTTAAATTAAAGGAGTCTTCTTCAACTGACCATCAAATTGTCATCACCCATGTGCTGGGTTGCTTTTAACTTTCTCTGCTGTGTACTTTGGAATAGAGTCATCAACAGTAACAAGACATGTTCAGTTGCATAGAGACCGTCCATGGCTATAGAGGAGACCCACCACACAGAGGTAGGGGCTTGTAGGCTTGTAAGTTGTAGCCGTGAACCTATGATATTTATTGTGCCAGTGTGGTTAAATTTCAGTAATGCTGCTTCTTTTTAACATTGAAATGCCTCTTTATTTTAGATTTTCCACCGTAGAAATCGTTGATTATAAGCTTATTTCATATAAGTTTTGAAAAAAAAGTGTTTCCAGGTGTATTTTTTTCACTTTTATTATAAAAATAATCTTAATCAAACACGTTAAAAGACTTTTATCCAGGTTATTGAAACTCTTAATTAGTTGCCAATTTAATCTTAGCGCAGCTTAAGTTTTTCACGGTAATTTATTTGTTAGTGTTGTATTTATATGTCCCAAAATAACATCACTCCGAAACAACCGGTTATTTTTTTAATCATGATGTAGATATGAAATATCCATCATTGTTAGCAGTGATTAATCTTCATTGAAAAACTTATTGGACACACAAGGTGGGTTATCCCATTCCAACCAGGTTTTCTCCATGCATAAGAGTCAGAATTCGAACCCTTGACCACTTGCTTAAGATGTCTGAATCCCTTACCACTCAGATCAACCATATGTCGATACTTTTAAGATAGTTATGAAAAGAGTCAAACGTTTTTAATGATGTGAGAATTTATAATTTATTGATGATTTAAAGAATCATTATAGTGACAATAGATATAAGTAAATCATTTTAAGAAGGGTTTTTCTATCATATGCGCACATGTTAAAGAATCAATAATAATAATCTTCTTTTGAAAAATGTTGCATTCAATATATTAAAAAGTTAAAAATATGGTTTCCCATAAAAAATTTTTATATATGGATTCCTTAACATGTACAAACTTGCACATGATAGAAAAACCCTTTTAGGAATAATTGTTAATAATATTTTTCATTCACGAAAACCAAAGGTAACAATTAATGGGATTCCTCTGCATGCAAAAGCATTAAATTGAAGAGAATGTTGAAAAGGAGAAAAAAAGGGACAAAAGTGAGTTAAAAAAAGGCAGAAAGAAGCTTGTGCTATGGTGCAGAAGAGAACTATACGAAGGGGAAAAGGGTAGTTGCGGCAAAAAGAAAATGCTTGCATGTGCCATTGGCAGCTTGCTAAATGCTAACCATTGAACCCAAAACCGCTATGCCCCACATGGATTTTAAAGATTTAGGTTTACCCGCTCTGAAAGCTACAAAACCACACGCTTTCCTCCACAAAACAGCCTTTGCAACTTCAAAAGTGTCGATAAACCGTTTATACCCCTCGCGGTTTTTGGTCCCAACAGTTTAAAAGCGTTAGTTAAAGTTGTGACTGTGGTCCTATCTCCTCCATACGCCCTGTGCTTCCCTAGCCCTCCCACAAGGTCTATAAATTAAGTGGCACTCCCCCCCATTTTTCTTCATTCACATCACCTCTCACCAACATTGAAGCTTCAATATCAAAGTAATTATTATTGCCTTTTACATGTTGCTTCATCACTTCAAGTCCTAAGTGCACATTTTTCAGCCAAATGTTGTAACTTGCAAGAAGTTTTAGAAAGGAAAATGACTGATTATATTTTATTTTGGATGTTCAGGAAAAATTATGGCTCTCATTGGTGTGCTCTTGGTTAGTCTTCTCACAATGTTCTCATCTGCTTATGGCTATGGTGGAGGGTGGATTAATGCTCATGCAACCTTCTACGGAGGAAGTGATGCATCTGGGACAATGGGTATGCACCATTATGAAACATCACAAAAATTTTCCCACATTTTTTTGGTAAACTAAAATGTGGGTTTTGGAACATATTACACCTAGTAAAAAGTTATTTTAAAGTGAGGAAATAAAGATGTTTTCATCTATGATTTGATAAAGTGGATTAAGATTTATATACATTTTATTGAAACAAGAGTAAAAGCACTCTTACTTCTTCATTTTAAAGGCTTAGAACAAACCCATTTTACTAATTTGTTTGCTAATGAAATTTTGTGCAGGTGGTGCTTGTGGATATGGGAACCTCTACAGCCAAGGGTATGGAACAAACACTGCTGCTCTTAGCACGGCTTTGTTCAACAATGGCTTGAGCTGTGGCTCTTGCTATGAGATTAGGTGTGTGAGTGACCATAGATGGTGCTTGCCTGGCTCCATTATGGTCACTGCTACCAATTTCTGCCCACCAAACAATGCCTTGCCCAATAATGCAGGAGGATGGTGTAACCCTCCTCAGCACCACTTTGATCTTGCTCAGCCTGTCTTCCTTCGTATTGCCCAATACAAAGCTGGAGTTGTGCCTGTGGCTTACAGAAGGTAACTTTTCTCTTTACCTTTTGCTCTTTAGAATCTAGTAAATTATGCTTGGCCTCCTTGTCACTTCCAACTAATAAAAGGAATTTTCTTATCCTGTTTTTTATATCACATGTATTTGGAATTTTCACAACCTTCTTTGTTTGAGTGCTAAATGAGGCAAACTACTTACATGTTGGAGTAGGTAGCTTTCTTAGTCACTAAATAAAACGGTTTTTTCTTTAAAAAAAGTAAGTATTAAATGAAAGTAATGCATTTGCTGTACTCGGAAGGTTAGTTTTCAAGCTTTATTTTTTTTATGGAATATTTTTTACTGTTTCCGATTTATTTTAAATGTCATTTTTTAGGTTAAATTAATCCGGAGGTAGCTGAATTACTTGGAATTTTCAAATAGGTCTATACGTTAAAAGTTTGTAATTGGATCTCTTATATATTTTTCTGATAGAGCTATCAAAAAATACATAGATCTATTTGAATTTTTCTAAAAAACATAAGGATCTATTTGAATTTTTTCACGAACTCACAAATGACGAGTTCATGAATCACTTAATGGAATACTTATGTAAAAGTTTACTATAGTGCAAGGACCAATTACAAAATTTTTAATATGTTAAGGGGATTCCATTACAAAATTTAATATATAGGATCTGCTATTTGAAAATTCCAAATAGTTTAGGAAGCTATAGATTAATTTAACATTGTCTTAGTACTATGAAAGTATTAATTTTTGTTTTTCAGTTTTGTTTGTATATTTAAAAAAATATATAATTGGTCATGTTAAAATTTTGTAGTAAAATTGCTGTTTTTAGCCAAATGTTGGGTGAATAGTAACTAATCTAAAAGCCATATTTTGTGTGTGGATTTGTGTAGGATGCCCTGCAGGAGAAGGGGAGGCATAAGGTTCACCATCAATGGTCATTCTTACTTCAACCTAGTCCTCATCACAAATGTCGGTGGAGCTGGTGATGTACATGCCGCGGCCATCAAAGGGTCCAGAACTGGATGGATTTCAATGTCAAGGAACTGGGGTCAGAACTGGCAGAGCAACAACTATCTGAATGGCCAAAGCCTGTCCTTCAAGGTTACTACCAGTGATGGTCGTACTGTGGTCTCCTACAATGTTGCTCCACCTGCCTGGTCCTTTGGCCAAACCTACACTGGTGCTCAATTCCGCTAGATGCCATATCCAAATTTCAAGTCACATATTTGCATACACTATATTTTATATAGTATGTTATTATTTCCCAGTTTAAGTATTAGTATGACTCAATAGTATACTAGGGTATTAGATAGTATGCTACCTGCTCAGGGGGGTCTAGAAAGTGGGAAGGGCTTATTTTAAACTGGCTCTTCATATTAATTTGATTGTGTTAATGGGGAGAGGTTCCTAATTTTTAGGGTCTTTTTCCATTGTTGGGATCTATTGTTTTCATCTTTGAATGATTTTTGAAACTTCTGCTGCTAAATTGGAAGAGGTGGACAATTATACCACCCGCCACTAGTACTGGAATAGTGTTTTTCCTTTTTTTCCTCGCCTTCTGGGGAGTGTTAGAAGCATTGTTTGCTTACCAAAATGTTGTGAGCAGCCTTGGCTGAGTATGTGTCTTTGGTTGTATTACAGACTACAAGTGTAAATTTTCCTATTTCTGCAAGTAATGGAAAGGTTCAGTAATTTACTACTCTACTCTATGGTTATTTCATTTCCTATTGCCCAAGGTTGCATTTATTACTCCATCTACATTGTTTAGAAAATTTAAAAACGAAAGGGAAAAAATATATCTGTAAATAGGATGTGTAAGGAGAACGATTTCGTAGCCTAACTTGGGCCACATATTAGGTTGGAAGACAATTTTGGGCTGACATATTTGGACCAGATAAAGAACAGGTTGAAACTGCATCCTACTTTGCAAACAAGGCTCTTCCGACATTAGCTTCTCTTTAAAGTGAGTAACTGTAGAGTCATCTCTTAGGTGTATTTATTATTAAATTTATATGTATTAAAATTATGATATATTTTATATTAAATTAATACTGAATATCTCGCTCTTACTTTTTATTCTAGAGAAAAACTCATTTTGAACTAAATTTTCCACTGGAAAATACACTACCTTCCATATATTGGAAGACTTCAGAATGGCCCCATATTGTCCCCCAAATTCTGATGACCAAAACCAACACCTATTAAATTCAGTTATTCTACCATTTGTCTCACATTGATTTTCTTTTTCAATTGATGAGATAATTCGTCTCCCTTTATTTCTCATATTTTCAATAATAGATTTTTATTTAAGAATTAAGACTTCTGAGTTCAAGCTCTCATTATTTAACCTATAAAAGTTTAAAAGTATGACCCACTTAGCAACAAAGTTTAGCACAATAGGCGGATAGTTGAGTTTCTTAAGCATGTTGTTAGGGGGTTTGATTCCTGCTGTCTATAAAAAAGGCTTTTACCAATAAGATCAAATACAATTGATAGATAATTGAGTTCCTTAAACATGTTGTCAGGAATTCGGTTCCTATCATATGTTTGAAAACAGTTTTTTAGAAGAGCCAAAACTTACTTCGCTAATCTCTATGCCTCAAAAAGGGTTATTGCACATAAAAAAAGTATGATCCACAGAAATGTGAGTTTAACATCGTTTTCATTATACATTTGCAGTGAAACTTATTGTATTGAAGGTTAGAATCAACAAAAAACTTGAAAAAATTTAATGCTTCTGTTAAAATATAAAATAAAGTTAAGACATTTAAATATTACTGCACTTAAGGATGGTAGCAAGAATTCACTGATATCGAGTAAAATTAATTTATTTGTGATATAGAAATGGCTTGGTTATCATGAGCTCATCCGGCAAAGGTTGTTTTTGGTAGAATCTTTTAAAGAGATATTTTTATTGAAAAGGAAAATGGAATGGAAGCAGATCTAAATGTTCAGCGTTACAGGAATGGTCAGTGTATTGTCTTGTGTTGGTTTGGGCTAAGCCCATTTGTAGTTGAATTTTTTTAAAAAAAAAGTGTGGTGTGTGTGCATAGTGACAGAAGATGAGGGAGTGAAAGATTGTTTTAGAATTGCATCTTCCTTTCTCTTTTATTGTGATGGTGTGGTGCACATGAGAGAAAAAGAAGAGTCACGAGAGTGTTCTCATTTTCTATGTTGGAGTGTCCTGAGGTTTGAGGGGAAGGAGATTTTGATGTTGTGAGTGTATTATGTAAGATGGAGAAAATTAATGTGTTGAGCATGTTTGGTTTAACCTTTGGCCAAACAATCTTAAGTTTGGAGTGGCACAAATGTAATAAAAATCCTATCAAACGTGAGAGCAATATTTTTTCTTCGGTTGGTGAACGTTCAGTTTGCTGAGTACTTTGTTTGAGTAAAAATATGGCTTTGTAAGGATGGGTGCATTAGGATTTTGGGTTTGAGAGATATCTCCAAAATTGTTGTTTGAAACTAGTGGTGGCTTGATTTATGAAGTTGTGGATGTATGTAGTGAAGGTCAAACCATCTTAAATTTGTTGTGTTCTTGTGATTGCTTGTTTGCTTAATTTGTGTGAGTAGGGAATTTTTTCCAACCAATTGGTATCAAAACGGGTTTCAATCATGCTTCTAGTGTTTTGATGGAAAGATGCAAGTTTTATGAAGTAACAAATTTGAGGTTGAGTTATTTGATGACGAGTAATTTCAACTTGTGACAGAGTACTGTGAAGGATCTTTAGCAAGGATTGATTAATGCTCCGAATGAGAAGGAAAAGAAACTTGTCAAGATGATAGATGAAGAATAGAAAGAGCTAGATAAGAAAACAATTAGTATGATTCAATTGTATTTGGGAAACTGAGCAAAGTATAATGTTTTGAATGAAACTTATGTATTTGATGTATGAAAATGTTTACAGAATATGTATATGTATAAGTCTTCCAAATTGTTTCTTTTAAAAAGAAAGAATTGTATCAATTGAAGATGGATGATGGTGCAGACATTAAGATCACTTGAATTTATTTTACAAAGTTGCTAAACAATTATCCAGCATTGGTGTGAAAGTTGCAGGTGAGGATATAAAACTTTGTTGTTGTTGTCGTCATGTCTTCCAAACTATTATTAAGAGTTTAGTCACTACATTGCTAGTTGACAAAGAGACATTGAAGGCAGATGATGCAATTGTCGTATTATAGAAAATAAAAATTTAAAAATCGGGTGTTCGATATGAAGGAGGTCTTTTGGTTGCCAGATTTGATCATGGTAAGAGTGTCTCATGGCAATATTTTCTAGTAAGGATAATTCAAGATCAAGTTCTATGCCAAGGCCGGACTATAAAGAGAAGCATTGCTATTATTGTCATAAGATGGGTCACATTAAATTTTATTGCAGGAAGCTGAAAGCAGATATGGAAGAGTAAAGGAAAAGAAAAATAGAAGTTCGAAAAAATTCTAGTCATTGTACATGAACCTTTGAGTTATGAAAATTAGTTAATGATGGTTAAAGAAGACAAGTGTACCTATGGTGATTGTTGGCTTTTAGATTATGCTTGTTCTAACCATGTTTGTTCCAGGAATGAATGGTTTGACAGTTATGATGCAGGTGGTGATGAAGTAGTGAAATTGGTTAATAGTGATTGCTTGATTGTTGTTGGAAAGGGAACTGTGAAAATTAAGATGCATAATGGCTGTTTGAGGTCACTTGAGCCTTTTTTTGTAAGTCTCATCCGCTAGCTTATAGCGAATGAATTAGTATTTTTGTTTGGTAAGCGCATTTGTCATTAGCGATTAACGTTTTTTTATAAACTTATAGTGTTTTTTTCACGGTACTTGAAGTAATGTTTGAGTTTATATCTTATATCGTCTGATTTTTTTTCTTCTCTTTTTTACCCTTATTATTTTATTTTAATTCCACATTAACCCTCTTCAATTTAAAATAAAAAATTATGTGATAATATAATGTATTATAAATATTTTAATTCCACATTTATCCTTTTCAATTTATAAATATTTTAATATAACATATTATAATAAAATACAACGTATTATTTTAATACAACATTTTTTTGATAATATAACATATATATATATAAAATATAATTTTATATGATAATATAACGTATTATAAACAGGTAATATTACCATTTATATAATTTTATTATATATAATAATGTACCAACATTTTTTTATATAATAGTAACGTTTAACGTTTATAATACTAACGAATATATAATTTTTTTTATATATAAATAACATTTATATAAAAAGGTATAAACACATGTCCTTTTATGTCATTTTATATTTATCAGCTAGCTTAATCGCTAGTTTTACCAAACACTTCCACACCAATAAGCTAGCTTATCCACTATCCGCTATCAGGTACCTCGTCCACTATAAGTTTATCTGCTATCAACTAACTTATCCGTTATCCTCTAGTTTCACCAAACAGGCTGTTGGTGATGTGAGGTATGTGCCTCCACTTGGAAGGAATTTAATATCTTTGGATAGACTTGATGCATTATTGGGATAAAAGTCAAGAAAACTTATGATGATTTGTATAAGTTGATGGGGAAGACTGGTAACAAAAGATAATGGTGAAGCATGTAGTAACGTGAAGAAGGTGAAGCGTGTGAAGTTACAGTAGCATATACATTGATGAATACAGCTTGTTCCATTCACAAGGCAAGGTAGAAATTTGTTTGTTAGTCTTGTGTTGGTTTGGGCTAAGCCCATTTGTAGTTAAACATTTTTTTTAAAAAAAAATGAAGCAAGTGTGGTATGTGTGTGTGGGCACGTGACAGAACATGAGGGAGCGAGAGATTGTGTTTTAGAACTGCTTTTTCCATTCTTTTCAAGGTTGTCAAGATCAAGATCTTTATGGAGAACTTCTTTTGTAGTGTGGTGGTGCGCTGGACATGAGAGAAAAAGGAGAGTTATGAGATTGTGTCATTTTCTTAGCTGGAGTGTCGGCAGGCTTGAGAGGTGGAGAAAATTAATGAGCATTGGATCTTTAACTTAGTAAAAATATTGTTTTGTGAAAGATATTTCTAAAACTTGTTAATTGTAATTGTTGTTTGAAACTAGATGATTGATTTGTAAAGTTTAGTAGTCAAGGCCGAACTAAATTAATTTCTTTTGTTCTTGTAATTACTTGTTTGCTTAATTTGTACGGATGGGGGCTTTACTCCTAACAATTGTGGAGTGCTGTACTAGGCAAGGGAGGCCCAAATAGACAATATGGTAAAGCAAATTTCAAGGCCTATTTTAAAGTGCACTTTGCATTTCAATTGTAGCCCAACCGGTAAAATTGAGAATTATATTATGACTGAGGCTTCATCTATTTACTAAAATTAACTAAAATCAAGAGGCATAAGGCCATCACAAACGTCACAGCATAAAATGAAATATTAAAATAAACCCAAATGCAATATCTACATATTGGCTGCATGTGCTTGGCATATTTTGTTGAGTTCAGATTAAAATTGAAGTACCTGGGCTTCATGACTCAATCCACCAATTTTGTAAAAACATGAAAAAGTAAACTAAAAAGTTTGTGCTACCCGTAATTCCTAGGGCTGGTACCTTTCTTTCTTTTTGAAAAAACATTATGCAATTACTTGTAACAAAGCTTGACCGAGACTGCTTACTGTACTGAAAATTAGGGCTATGTAAGAAAACAGTGATCTGGCATTGCATTGATACCCACACTGTCCATAATGAAACATTTGATCCACCATAACTACTACTTTACCTGACTAAAACCTTCTGGTGATATTAATTTTTTTTTTGGCTTAATTGGACTTTTTGTCCTTTAACTTTTTCAAATGTTCAATTTTGGTCAATCGAAAATTTTAATTGCACATTTAGTCCTTTAACTTGTTAAATTGTGCAAAATCAGTATTAAATCAGCTTAAAAAGGATTGATTTTGCACAATTTAATAAATTAGATGGCTAAATGTGCAATTATAATTTTCGAGGGATCAAAATCACACATGTAAAAAAGTTAAGGAATAAAAAGTACAATTAAGCCTTTTTTTTTTTTTTTGTAGAGATTTAATTCCTTAATATGGGAAGTCAATGTCACAAGAAAATTGGATTGTTCTCAAGTTATCCTCTTCAGCCAGCCCAATGGAGTCGTGACAATCTTAGTGGATAAGCAAACAAACCTAACGCGCCTCGTTCAAAAGCAAATGAGAACAAGTTTTGGACAAAATTGCAATTTATGTGATTCGGAACTACTGTTCTGTTGTATATACAACTGTGATCCATGTGAGGAAAGAGAAAAGTGGCATGATGATAGGATACTGAGTTTTGGTCTTTAAAAGTGATAGGATGTTGGGTTTAGGCCCAAAACCCAGTATCCTATCAAAAACTACCATTTAATAGAAGTTGTTTATAAAGTTGAAGTATAAGAATAGGAAAGTTTTAAGTACCACAGGCATAGTTGACCTTCTAAGTTGGTATTATTGAGGGTATAAGTACAGCAGCTATTTGCTGTAGCCTGGGGTCTAGAAGAAAATTATCAAAGGGGTTCAACAAGCCACATGGAGAAAATACACTTTTAATATTATAGAACCTCAAGTTTTTTAGGCAAACGATTGGCTCTCCATACTTTATAGTCCAATGAGAACTCTTCCAATTCCATTGATCTTAAATGTACTGAGGTCATATTTTTGTCAGTATGTTAAGGTTCAAGACATATTTGTCATGAAGATGTATTTAACAAAATACAATAAGAAGTAGTTATGAATAAACCTATGATTTAGCACTAATAAAAGATAAGTATTAGCCATACAGAATTCAACCTAATTTATTTTTAAATTATAAGCAGCGAATAGATGTCATATCAGCTTGTATCAGCAGTGAGGACTGAGGATTGTCTAGAACAACTCTTGAGCTGTTTTAGTGACACAGAATACACACAACACAAAATAGCTCATTCATTTAAAAAATGTGGAGTTTGTGGGCTAAAAAATATACAAAAAAAAAACCTTTTCCCTGGTGGCCATTACAATTTATGTTTCTCTCTTGTAAGTTACTTACAACTCCACTAGGCTACCAAAAGGTGCAACAATTCAGAAGGAAGTAATGCAACATGAATGCCAAAAAAAAAAAAATCTCCAAAAAAAAAGGTGGTACTATGTGAAGCCAAAATGCACCTGAGGAAAACTTGCCTGGGCATACAAATGCTCATCAAACATAGTAACAGCACAAGGCCCTGAAGTGGAAGTCCATCCATGGTGGTTAGAGTCATAACCAGGCCTAGGTGCTTCAAAGCTTCCATTCACATGATAATCTACATGGTTTTCATGTGGATTCTCTGCTGCTGGTTGGAACTTCATATTATTCAGTAAATTAAAATTGTATGGCTGGTATGGAAACTGCCCACTTAATTGTAGTCTCACAGGAGCAGTGCTGCTCAAGTCACTAAGGACACCATTTTCTTGCCCGGAACCGGAATTAGAAATATCAGTTTTGTTACTGGAGCCAAGATAACTAGCATAACTCCCAAAAGAGGAGCTTGCAGAGCCCTCTACATCTCTAAGAAAGAACAAATCAATTTGACAAGTTGAGTTAGAAATATTTAAACCAAAAGATCTCTAATTTATAAAACATCATCTTCTACTTCGTGTGATTTATATGAAATATTATACAGAAGTTAACATGTTTATAAGTCATTTCCATTAAAATAGTGACTTTATAACAATTAAAAGATTTTTCACAACTAACTTATAATGTGATTAGGTTAAGCAAAGTCAAAGTAAAAAAATAAAATAAGGGCAATATGGTGCTATAAAGCTCCCCCTATGCACAGCACGGAAGGGTCGAATCCACTATGTAGGTCTATAGTATATTAGTTTTATTAAATAAAAAGTTTTGAAGCATTGAATATTCGTAAAAATTAAAAAACAACTCACTTGTGGAGAAGCAAGTTTGAGTCCTCAGGTAAAACCATATTTTGGCTGTCACCATTAGTAATCCATGATAGAGGTTGGAGATGCTGCTCAACACTCATTCTGATGGGAATATGCATTTCATTGAACTGAAAGATAAAGATATTTAAGTCATGCATCCTATTTCTACACCAATGGAACCATTTTTTTAAAAGAATAATTAAATACCACCTAAACATTTATTTACCTGGTTATTGCATTGCAGTGATGCAAGTTGTTGCTTTTGTATGTTTTCCTGCTTTTATACATGAAATAGAATCAAGAACTTAAATAATGCATTGTTGGGGATAATATAGCTTACTACCGTGCATTTTGTCCGATTATTGAATGCCAACACAGCATATCACAAGGTTAATAAGACTTTGGAGGGCTGTAAATAGAAATATAGATTTATGCTGCTTCTTTTTCTATTTCTACTCTTTTACTTGATTGGCTTGTGGCTTTTACTTTTACTTACTCTACTTAATAAAACTGCTATGGATGCTTCATTAGCACTATCAGGGTCAGCATCGTATTCTTTCCCTGACTCTTTTCATGATTTAGCCAGGATATCAAATCCTTTCATGTTTATTGAATTTATTCACTCAGAGAAGATAAAATCCAAATAAAAGGAGAAAATTGGATTACAGTTCATCAATTATAAAAAAAATTATATCGGAACCTTGATTCTCAGCTGAACCATGAAAAACTCACATTACAAAGAAGCTCAGGTACAGGACAATGAAATGCATACCTTACGAGTTTGAATTTGATTAAGTGACTCCTTGAGTGAATTTTCCATCTGTTCCAATTGTTCCACATTACTGATTTTACCAGGGTCAGTCCAATGGCTGCAGACTCCAACAACAGATAAAATTTGTAAGAAACTTGTAGTCATGGAACAAGTGTTCTAAAATATAGCTAGTGAAATTAACGGTTGGACCACTGAAAAATCAAATCCACCTCAATCTCTTGTTTATTTCAGAAATACAAGTTTGGAATAGCCTGGATTGATTACTTAGGTCCTGCAAAAAACCAATTAGTGAGAGATGTAACATTTAAAGAACAAATGAGAAAAACAATGGAGATGGTTTACCTCAATAGTTTGACTACTGCAACAACAAAAGGAATACTTCAGGTTCAGGGTCTCGACTTAGCAGAATAAATGGTTAAATTTACTTATGGTACAATTAACTGGTGCCAGAATGGCATACCTTGTACCAAAAAATTCTTGTATATTTACATCATGATCTAACTTCTTGAACGTTTTCCTCAGTACCTAAACTCTCAAAAAAAAAAAAAAAAAAACAATTCATTAATAGGAATGAAGATAAGGAAACAATCTCATCTCAGCTTTCAAAACAAGAAAAAGAAAGATGTATATTTTTGTATGGGAATGAGTTGTAAGAAATGACTTACTTCAAGACTCTCCCACTTCCTGTTGCAAGTCATTGGAAAATATTTTATCAAATTCTTATATTTTCAGGAAAAAAGGTGCATAAAAATTTGTTTTAAATGAAATAATTTTAAGAGCACCTTTTTGCCCTTTCCTGTGGAGTTAGTTGAGCAAACTTTGTGATAACCTCCTCAAAGTTACTACACCCACCAAAGAGTGAACAATTAGACAAGGAATGATAATCTTTTTGAAATAGTAATAGCTTGAAAAATTATGACAACAGATACGAAAATGTTTAAACAAACATGCATCGGTGTGTGGCTTTACTTAAAGACTTTTTGACTCAACAAAGACATAATTTTGTGTAACCTAGGAAAGTATGGAGCATTGCAGGCGTTTGGAAAAATATTAGAAAGAGTACCCTGTTTAATTGGGCTACATACATCTATTATCTATGTAGTGGAAAAAATATGGTGGTTTCAGGAATGGAAGAGGTAATAACTGAGGACCATCACATGTTTGATAAGGAACATCTACATATTGTTAAGATAACCTTTATAAATGCACATGAACTAATATAATATAAGATACGTACAATATATACTTAAATACAATATATTAAAGGAGAAATTAAATTAGCCTCCCATTAGGTTTAGCCTAGTTACACTTGGCACCCCTCCTGTTTCAAAAGCTACATTTACCTCCCCTTAGGGGAGGTCAGTGTAATTACAATCACCTTCCTTCCATGGGAGGTAAGTGTAATGATAATTGAATCTCAAGGAAAGAGAGTGTAGCTTTGAAAACAAAAGGGGTGCTGAATGTAATTAAGATAAATCTCAAAGAAGATTAATGTAGTTTCCCCTATATTAAATTTCTAGTTCAAAAAAGCATAACTTTTTGTTTCCAATTTTAGGTAAGAAAATTGAAGGCTAAAAGGCAAGTCCAAAATCAACTAAATTTAAAATGTTCTCCAAGTTTTCATCCATTGGATCTCAAATTTCCATTAAACCCAATCCCCATCTATGTTTTCAAATGTTCAAGGAAGCAATGATGTAATTAAATGCGTTTTTAGACTCTAGAGGAAGAATTCTTACAATGTCATGAAGGGAGAGAAGGTTCAAATTTCTAAAGGAAAGCTAAAGATAAAAAAAAAATGCTAGATAAACCTCTGAAAAAACACATATCTGACACTAGAAACAACCAACAAATAAAAATGGAATTACTATATATCAAGGTGATGCTGCCATTTTCCTTGGTGGTAGAGATGATTTCAATGCTTCCTTGATCTTGGAGTAGGGATTTTTCACGGGTTTTAGCCTTTTATGGTATGCCTAAATATCAATAATAAAGAAGTACCTATTGCAACTTCTCTTATGGCCCAAATTTCCTGCCACATGTTTCAAGAAAGCCAGATTCAGGGTTTTAGAAGTGCAGATGATTTTATCCATTTTCGCAATGTTTGTTGATTTATAATCAGCCAAACTAACATCAAGAATTCATGTCCTTGGATGCTCTAATAATAACTATTAAATCAGTTATGATGACCCAATTTGGTCAATTAAACCCATTTGGACACCTGGCCATGAGCTGATTCCAAAATGCATATTCATGGGGGAGTTTGGATCAAGAGTTGGTTTTTCATTTCTTGGAATAGTATTCTAAGGAATGATATTCCTGATAATCTGTCAAACCTATATATGTTTGGTTGATCTTGGGACACAAGAATAAAAATAAACAAATACCTGCGCCTCCCCCTGCATAATGAAGGCTTTCCAGCTGGTGAGAACATGAGAAGTATAATATCAATATCACACAATATAGATAACTCAGTAGCTTTCTTAATGATTCCATTCTTCCTTTTAGCATAGGTTGCCTGACGCCCATTGGTGTTCTCCAATCTCTTTATCTTTAGCTTTACTCTGCCCATCCTACAAATTGTAACAACAGTAATAGCCTAGCATTATCTCCCTGAGTGTTTCCAAAAAATAGAGGCTCATCAAAACATTAATATCCATATATATAACCTTTAGCAATTTAAATACAACCATTTCTCATATCGGTTTTGCTATCCATTGCTATCCTTTAACAATTTAAATACATACCGATGCATTCATTTTGACAAACACAACATGCATGTCAACGGAAAATATTGTAGCATGCTCCTGGACCAGTAAATCAATGCATGCTTCAGAAAGATCGATTTTCACCTTTAGTTTCGAGTTAGTGTGACTAAAATCAATGGTAGAGATCGACATACATCTATTGTTGCTTCAGGACCATGCAGTAATTTCTTGTCATACGAAATTGATAAAGAAATTGAAAAAACACATGCATGTAATGTAATTGATCAAGACGCCCACGTTAAAAGACCTAAAGAGGAACTTGAATTGTAACAATGAAAAAAAAGGGAAGTTCCCATATCCATACCCTTTTATCAACTTTTCAGTGTTGACAAGGAGACAGACAGAGGATTTGAACAATTCAGAAAACGCTTAGCAAAAAAATAAAACGAAGAGGAAAAATTAAGCTAGGATTTAGAAACATACCGTTACAATGAAGTTTGAATATGTAATGCAACTAGAAAGGTTTACAAACAATACAAACGTCTAAAACGTGTGAAAGACCAGATTGTTTGGCCAATGTCAGATTCAAAGAGAGAGAGAGAGAGAATGAGGTGTGAGCATGGTTGCATGCATGCATGATAATGATAAAACTTATTTGGTGAACACGACCGGGTGACCGGAAAAATAGATCATTCAGGTGTGCGGGAGAATCGGGAACTGAAGAGCATTTAGAGATTTTACCCTTACTAGTATGTAGATGTATATATGTATGCCCCCCTTCAATTTTACTAGAGCGTTTAGAAAACCACCCGTTTTACTAAGATAAATGGACATGATGTTGATGTATAAATATGACATATTATAAAATTTATGAAATATATCACAGCTAAGATACAACATATATATAAACTTAATATAATATTAACATAAAAACAAAATATCTTACATCAAAATGAAACCATGTAGACACAAAAAATGTTATCATCATATATCTAATCATCAAGGTATCCCATTTATATTTTAATAATAGTAACTCAAAAATATATTAAGATATATGAAAAGTATCAACACAATATACATGTTCGACATATATAAAACCATTTTAAAGTATCTCAAAACTCCTGACTCTTAGATTCTCTTAATAATATACAAGTCAACATTCAACATTAGAAAAATATATTAGCATTTACTAAAACTTCTCAAGCATTGTTAACCCAAAAAAAAAAAAAAAAAAACTTCAACCTTTTTAATATTGGGGTATGTCATAGGCGGGCCTGGATCCTATTGTGCACTGTCCAACAATTGCTTTTTAGCAATCTATCACGTGCGGTAAACAATCCTTTCACATCTCAGCTATTCAGAGTGATCTCTCACATCTCAAAGCCGATGGATTTGGCGGGAGAGAGATACAGAAAGAGATCTGCTGTAAAGGATCCAAATTCGTCATGGGCTGCCTGAGAAAGAAAGGCCGGCCCTAATTGGATCCATAGAATCAAGCCCACTAATCTGGAAACAAGAAGTGCGAAAGAGAGCAGAACAAGCATCATGGTCCGAGAGACAAAACGACATGCCGTATAGATTTCCGGATTATAGATAACAGCGCGCCAAGTCACCAACGTCATCGTCGTCTTCCTCAACCTCACAAATGTCCCCAACATGACGCTAATCGAACTCAATCCCCAATTCCTCTTATCTCAAACCCCAATCCCCAAAAAACCCTTCCAAAACCCTAATTTCAATCTCAGAAACAACAATGCCTCTTCTCATTCTCAACACTCAATCGCCCAATTTTCCCACCAACCAAACACCCCATCGTCCGACCGTGGCCTCATTTTCCGGGAAAAACTCCTCTACCTCAAGAACCTCGACGTCAACCCCAAAAAAGCCTTCGAAAAAAACCCTAACCTTCGTTCTTCCCCAATTGCAACCATCAAATCCGTTGAACAATGCCTCTCCTCCATGGGAATCTCTCGCTCCGCCATGGGCCGCATCCTCGACATGATTCCCGAGATCCTCACCTTCGATCCCCAAACCGATCTCTACCCCCTTCTCGATTTCCTCTTTAACGAGGTGAAAATCCCATACCCCGATATTCAAAAATCGATCTTGCGATGCCCCAGGCTCTTGGTTTGCAGCGTAGAACGCCAATTGAGACCTACCCTTTGTTTTCTGAGGGAATTAGGGTTTGTTGGTCATCATTCCCTCACGTGCCAGAACACATTGCTATTGGTTTCGAGCGTGGAGGATACCCTTTTGCCCAAGATTGAGTTTTTGAAGGGTTTGGGGTTCACCCAAATGGAAGTGAAAAACATGGTTGTGAGGTCACCTGGGTTGTTGACTTTTAGCATAGAGAAAAATTTGGTGCCTAAGGTGGAGTATTTTTTGAAGGAGATGAATGGGGATGTTGTTGAACTTAAAAGGTTTCCACAGTATTTTTCGTTTAGTTTGGAAGGGAGGATTAAGCCAAGGCATAAGATTTTGCTTGAGAATGGGTTGCACCTTCCTTTGAACCGAATGTTGAAGGTTAGTGATGGCGGGTTTAATGCTAGGTTGCTTGAAATGAGGTTAAGGAAACTTGAAGGAATGCAGTAGTAGTTGTTATTTTGGTTGTACATTGATTTTTTGTCCAAATTGTATGGTGACTGGTGAGGGAGTGTGAAAATGTCATTTTTTTTTATAAATTAGAAGGGTAACATAGTGCTATAAAGCTCCCACGGACTATAAAAAATGTCTGTACATATATGTGCATATATGATAAGTCAACCAAGTTTTTTACATGTTTAATTTGTGTTAGAGAAAGGGTTGCATGTAATTCAAAACAAGATTATTTTGAAAAATGAATAACCGTGATGATGGTATTTACTCATTGATGGATCCTTTCCAGTTCCCAGGGGGGAAAATTCGACTTAAGTAGTTTTGTGCATGATTGCTGGCATCATGTAATATGCTTGACTAATCCCATGCGTATATGCACTTTGATTGTCCTAGGATTTATCAAACCAATGATGTAATTGGTTGGTAAGCATGTCTACTCAATTTGGTTTAGTCTGGTGAAAGCTTTTAAAACCCCAGTCAAAATGATCAGTAATTTCAACTCCATCATCCACTGAGAATCTGTAAAGCTTTCATATTTGTCAAATTTCCTGCGGTTTTTGTGTGTTTGGATGATACTTCAAGATTTTCTGAATGTTACTTTGCTGCAGCTTTGAAATGATGTAGACTGACTCAACTCAACTGTTAGCGTTTTCTTTAGCTCATTATCACACTCTAAAAGGTGTCGTTGATGTAAATTTGGAAAAATATTTTGTGCCAAGAATTTTTGAATTTTATGGAATATAATCCTCTGATAGTACATAGTAGTCGGAAGTTGATATTGTACGATGATGGAAAATAACACCAACGAGTATATATGGTTGTCATGTTGAATGGTGTAATGAACTGATGTTGCTGAAATAAATGAAGTACCGCCAACAGGGGTGAAGGCTTAACTTTGATTCTTGCTGGTGCTGCCAGCAATGATAGGTTGTATGTATTACTGTAATCCCTTGATGCTGCTTGGCAGTGGTGGATCTTGAGAAATTTTTTTGGGGGAGCTACTTAGCAATAGCCAAAATAATTCACTTAAATTTACAATTAATTATACATAATTTTATCACTCAAATATGTAAAGTGAGTAAACATTCAATATATGAAATCTTATCTAGTGTTTACTCATCTTACACAGGAGAGATTAAGAGGTTTGAAGCAGATGAGCTGAGGAGGAAAAACTTATTTGTAGTGAGTTTGGATGATGTTGAGTTGAAAATAATATTCACTTTAATGGACTGGTTCAAGTATTTGAATATTTTTTTTTTATTGTCAAAAAAAAAAGTATTTGAATATTTTTTTAAATCAGTAGGGTCTAATAATAGTGTTTCAAAAAATCAAATCTATGATAGTTTGTGAACTTTACATATATAATATATGTTGCACAAATTATTTTGAGGGTGTCATATAAGTTTTTTTATATAAAAAAATTAGGAGAAAAAATTTGGGGGAGCCATGGCTCTCCCCCGCTCCTAAGAAGATCCGCAATTGCTGCTTGGGACAAGACTATAATAAAGTGAAATTATCTTTAAAATTAGTAAACAATGGTGCATTTATTATTGATTTGATAAAATGTAGAGATATTAATCACTAAATGATTTAAATGTAAATATATCCTTATGTCCTCACTTTAGAGACATTCACTTTAAAAGAGCCTTTTCAATATTGCTTGTAACATTATCGTGGTCTTGGGATTGAGGTATGTAATTTATTTGATTAGATACATTAAAATTTTATGTCTTTAATATTTATGTCTTTATCTTCATATGTATAATAGTAATTATTATTAAATTCTTTGGAAATAGTTTGCCCTCCACTGCCTGCCTTCGGCTCCTAGATCAGCCATCGACTAGGTAGTTCCTAGCGGTCTCTCTTTGATCTTTTATGTTGTTGTGTATGGGTTGGTCCATAAGTAAAACTAGTGATATGGGCCAACCGTGGAGAATTTAATTGGGCTCTCAGATGTCATACTTTTACCTCCATGGATCATCATTTCCCGATGAGGTTTTGCCTCTTGCTATATTATTTATTATTTATCATAATAAATTTGAGCCTTTCATACTTTATTAGTATGTTGTAGTGCATGGAAGCATCTTGGTCGCGAGTTGATGAGGATATTGACAGGTTGGTGCCAAGTTTCAACGTGTATTAATTAGGGCTGGACAGAATCATTTGACCCGACCTGCACCCGAGTTATCTTAGAGAAACATCAACTGGGTGGGCGGGTCAAGTCGGGCTTTCGGATCATCAATTCTCTAGTTCAGTTTCACACAGTTAAAATCGAGCGAGTTCGCGTGTGATAAAAAAAATTTCGTCGGTACCTGAACCCGATCGACCATTAATTCATTAATTTATTTCATTACCCGCACCACTCATTCATTACATTTCAATTTTTTAGATCATTCATTAATTCATTTCATTCCCAAAGTTTCCACTTCCCAGACTCATCATTCTCTCTCCAAAGACAAAGTTCCTAAAGACTAAAGACCAAAGGTCCCAGACTCATTCTCTTCCTTCATTCCCAAAGTTCCCAAACTCCTTCGTCTCCCTCTCTCCCTCCCTACTCGAAAGTTGCCGCTTTTCTCCCTCTCCCTCCCATTGCCGTCGTAGCTCCGCCTCCATCTTCGTCGCTGCGTCTTTCACTCTCCGTCACCTCAGCTCGCCTCGCCTCGTGTCTCCCTCTCCTCGCCGTCAAATCTCGGGCTCTTTCTCCTCGCCGTCGCAGCTCGTTCTCCTTCTCCTCGCCGCTGCATGCGTTTGAGCTATTGCAGATTCCGATCTATTACAAATCTGAGCAACGGTCATATATTGCATAAGGAAGTTTGCAAAATCAACAACAAAGAATAAGACACTTGTAGATCTGTTCAAGTTTCAACCTTTTTTTGTTTAAAGTTGATTTCTTTGGATTTTTGTTGAATGTTTTGTTTTTCTTCTTGTATTTTTCTCTGATCTGTATAAACAATGTTTTGTATGTTTTCTTTTGTAGCATCCAGATCTTCATGTACGTTTTGTGCTTCTGGTTTTTCTATTCAAATGATCTCTCATCTACTCTTCATATTCAATTTTTTTTTATCTAAACCGTGGAAACCCGACCGTGGACCCGCCAACCCGTAACCCGCCAAAACCGATGATACAAACGGTCGGGAATGGGTTAGATATTTAGAGGGTCGGTTTTCCTCGGGTTGGGTTTTTTCGACTCGAAACCGACCGAACCCCGCCCGTTATTAATGGGCTTACCCAGTCAGATGAGCATGCAGGGGGAGTACTGTCTCAAAGTATAGTACTGTGCACACTTGAAATGGTGTCTCATTTGACGACCAATATGATGGAAATTCTTACTGTTGGTGCCTTGTTTGAATGGGAACATGGGAAACATTGCAGTAGGGTCTACATTTGTTGATGATTGTCCTGATCTCTGACTCTGTTACTACTCACCAGGCATGTTATATGATGAAAACTAAGCATTAACAAGTGGGATGGGAGAACCCACCTTGCCCCTTCCCCTCACCAGTAAAAAACGACCTGTCATCACACGAGCATACTTATTTGTGCGAGCGAAGAGAGTAATAATAGTAACACATATTACCCTACGTCAATATTATCATTTAATTATAATTTATTTTATATTTATTTTTTGAATAATTACTCTTTGATTCTTGCACATATTCTTCCATATATGTCATCTAATTGTCTAATTTGATGCAGCTGAAAACACTAGCTTTTGACGTACTAGAATTTGTTTCTTTTCTGTTCCTACAAGTTTAGGTAGGATGTTTTTTGAAGTTGCATTAATAATGAGTACTAGGGATGGCAATGGATAACGGACTCATAGGGTATTCGCAAAAATTACCTATAATAAGTAGGGTAATTACCCACTTAATGGGTACGGATAATTATTCGTAAAATTTTATGGGTATGGGTGCGGCTACGGATACTAGAGTATCAGCCAACTAACTTTTCAACCATTAGCTATCAACTAAAAATTAGCTTATCAACTATAAACTAGCTTATCAGTTATAAGTTAGTTTATCAGCTTTTTTTTTCTTCAAATATGGCCTAAACTATGCTAGTGTTACAAGTATAGAGTTGGAGGGGGAAAAAGTGACCAATTGTTGATTCGAAGTACTCTGTTATAGGGCAAGGATACATTTTTAGGACTATGCGTGAGTAATCTGGCGTTATAACACTTTGAAAAAAAGTGACCAATTGTTGATTCGAAGTACTTTGATATCAAGTAAAATCTGGCGTTATCTATTACGATGCATGAGATCAGTGGGGACAATATGTGTAGAGATGATATGTAGTATGCGTTTTGTGGTTATAGCTCATAAGCTCTGCACAGAAGTTAGCGAAGAGGCCCAAGGTGAAGCCCACATCATCAATTTTTTTTTTTTGGGTTGATACATCATCCAAAATTTTGAGTAAGCACGAAACAGAGCAACTTTGGGCTTGAAAGAAATCCAGTCAGCTTGATCACGGATACCAACATTACACTTTTGAGCCTTAACAATGAAGTGATAGACAAACATCCAAAAAAGTGATTATCTAACCTCCAACAGGCAACAATGCTGTATACGTAGACTTTATATATCATTTCATATTCTTTAATTTTAACCCGTTTGTTTAGATTTTAAAAAAATATTCTCCAAAAACGTTTTTGACAAAAATGTTTTTATAAGGAGCTGAAAAAACTCAGATTTTTTTAGATAAACATTTTTAATAAAAGTCTAACCAAAATGTTAAAAGTGAATTTTTTATTTATTAAAATCAATTTCTTGTAAAACTAAACAAACGGGTTGTTAATCTTGGATGTGGATTCTCTACTTTCAGGACGAAAAAAGTAAAGTGACTTTTCACTCACATAAAATGTATTCCATCGGATGCATCAAAATAAGTTTGACGGAATTCAGTCAGTCACATCAAATTAAGCCGAGAGTAAAAAGTCACTCTATCTTTCTCGTTCTAAAGGTAGAGAATTCAAATCCATTAATCTTCTAATTATAATTAAATCTGTTTCGTCTTCTATACACTTAATATATATCACTGAGTATGTCACAGAATTAGCAAACGTGAAGGAGAACACCCAGAAAAGTGCTAATATAACCTACAACAATATTACTTAATACTTATACACACATCATTTTATATTTGTTGATTTTTTAACTTTATATATGCGATGGATGTGTGTGTAATAGCCTTTTCTCTATATCTTAAACGTGGAAAAAAATTGAAATGGAAATTACAGACTCGATTATGAAACTAGATTAATAATTAAAATAATATAAAGTCCATTAAACTATAATGTGAAGTAAATTACAAATTTAAGATAGCAAACTCAATAGCGGCATCAGAATCCGAGCCCAATAATACAAACCTTCACCCAAAACTCTGTTCCATAATCTTAACAAACTCATTGCGATTAATCAGTTGATCTCCATTTTGATCAAATACATTACTCATTTTCTGGCATTCCATCAAATCTTTCTCCAAACCCAAACAGATTAAGACCCTTTGCAACTCTTTTGCTTCTATGAACCCATCTTTATTTTGATCGAACACATTGAATGCTTCCTCCACCTCTCCCAAGCTGGCACCCTTTTCAAACAATTGCTCAATTTCTTGGACATCAAACTCCTCTATTCCATCCACATCGCATTCAACATTCATTCCTAGCTTTTCCATCACCATAATTACGTCTTCTTTGCACAGCCTTATACCACTCTGAATGCAGTCCAAACTTCGCTTCACTGGTTCAGGATTTGAACAAACTCTAGTTTTGGTCCAAGCCTTCCAATTTTGTGATACAAAACTAAACACAAACTGCGAGTAAGACATGAAAATGGACATGAAACCCTTTATTCTAATGTCCCAAATTAAAATTCTAATACACATAATGATGTAGAAGGGGTAGTCGGATATAGGAAGAGAAATAGGAATTCCAAAAGCACAGAATCTTTGGTATTCAAACTCAACAATTCTATTAATCAATTGAATTTTGAATAATATATACACTTAAAAGGTATTTGTGATCCAAATATAATCAAAATCCCAGTTAAATACAAATCTAGATAAAATAAAACTTCCTATCCCTAAAATTTAAAATCCCTAATAAAAAAAACAAATATCTCTAAGATATAAAATCCCTAAATTTATAATTATCTATAAAACTCCTAAATTATAGAAGTCTTAAACTATCCTAATCTATTATATATGGATCGGCCAAGGTATATATGTTTATGTATATTTAGGACAGAGACAGACTAAACACTGAACTGTTGTGGATGCAGTTGTTGTTGGATATTAATGTCCAATTTATAAACCCAGTAAAATGACGCATAAGAGCTTCAACTAGAAGCGTCAACTCTTAACGTGATACAAGGGGAAAAGTGACTAATTTGCTGCTAGATTTCCCAGAAACAGGTACATTCTATCAACTGCTTCCTTTGGGAGCATAAAAGATTCTTGTTTAGCAATAGCATACTGGGACATGATTTTTTTTTTCTTCAACATATTGAGAAATATTACGAATGTGGGATTTCTATGAAATTCACAAAGGAAAAAAAGGTCGACTTAAATTGCCCGAGAAAAAGATGGGAAAGGGTTCAGGAATGACAAAAAAAAAGGGAGATGTATATTAAGGTTGATTGTCACTATGAAATTTCTTAATGAATATGTGGAGCGTATAAGTATGTGGAAACATACAAGTCATGGTGACTCCTCTCTTGTATCAAAGAAATACGCTGATAAACGTTGGACAACAATAGGTGCTTGAGTCACACGATATGGACAACCACAAGGGAAGTTCTCCCAAAAGCTCCAACGAAATGGGAAGGAAGGAATGGCTTTTATAATGTTATTCATACATATTTACAAACATACCATTTCACATATGTTGGGAAATGTCATCATAATTTCCCTCCTCTGTGAATTCAAAATAGGCACTATGCGGAAGCGTAAAATAAGTGTAGCAACACCAGTAAATTTTTAGCGTGGAAAACCTCCTCAATGTGAGCAAGGAAAAACCACGGGACCCGTAGGCCACTTAAACTTCCACTATAAAATAATGGGAGTACAAAAAATACAATGATATTGTATCTCCTCAATTTGTGGATAAAACTCTCACAAATTGGTTTACTATTTTTCTCTCTTAGAAACTCTCACTAAGGCTTTCTATTTATCTCTCACTCTCTACCTCTTGATTGTGAGGAATTGATGCTTTGAACTTATGCTTGGTGCATCTATTTATACACCAAGTGTTGTAGGAACTTCTTCATCCACAAGATCTCCATGCAACCTTCAGTGATTACAATGAATTCAGCTTCTGTGGTGCTTAAAGCAATGCACTTTTGTAGTCTTGATAGTAATCAAATATCCAGACGTAGACTTTCTTGAATCTACATCTCCTGCCATATTTGAATCTACATATCCAAGAAGCTTTAGATTTCCAATGCCAAAGCACAAGCACCTTTTGGCAGTTCCTCTCAGATACCGTAGTATCCATTTCACAACGTTCCAATGCTCCTTTCCTGGATTTGATAGGAATCTGCTCACAACTCCTACCGCATAAGCAATGTCTGGTCTTGTACAGACCATTGCATACATAAGACTACCCACTGCAAAAGAGTAGGGCACCTTGCTCATTTCTTCTTTTTCTTTTTCATTCCCTGGACATTGCGTCTTACTCAATTTAAGATGACCAGGTAATGGAACATGCACAGGTTTGGCATTATGCATGTTGAATCTTTCAAGAACTTTCTTGATATAGCCTTCTTGTGACATCCACAACATTCTTCTAGAACGATCTCTAGTAATCTTCATTCCAAGAATCTTCTTCACTGCACCCAGATCTTTCATGGCAAAGGATTTGCTCAATGCCTTCTTGAGAGCAGCTATCTTCGTCTTATCTTTCTTAACAATCAACATACAATAGAAGTATGATGGATTCACCATTCTCATAATTCTTCACAAACACACAGTGGTCTGCGGACGTCTTTTTGAAGTTATGTTGGGCCATGAAGAGATCAAACTTCTTGCACCATTGTCTTGGAGCTTGCTTCAAACCATAGAGGCTTTTCTTCAGAAGACACACTAGGTGTTCTTTGCCTGGTTCAGCAAAACCTTCTGGTTGCTCCATATAGATTTCATCCTCTAGGTCTCCATGTAGGAATGTTGTTTTAACATCAAGTTGCTCTATCTCCAAGTCTAGTTTTGCAGCTAGACCAAGGATTGTTCTAATGGATGTCATCTTCACCACTGGTGAGAAGATTTCTTCAAAATCTATGCTTTTCTTCTGGTTGCACCCCTTCATAACAACTCTTGCTTTGCACCTGGGGTTTGGGTTGTTCTCTTCAGTCTTGAGCTTGAACACCCATTTGTTTTTCAGTGCCTTTCGGCCTTCTGGTAATCTCACCAGGTCATATGTCTTATTTTCTTTCAGGGACTGTAATTCTTCTTTCATGGCTTGCATCCATTTCTCCTTATCATTCGTCTCAATGGCCTCCATGAAGCTTTGAGATTCCCCTTCATCAGTGAGATTGACATACTCATCTAAATAATACCTTCTTGAAGGTTGTCTGACTCTCGTCGATCGTCTTACTTGAGATTCTTCTTCTGTTTGATCAATCTCCATTTGTTCTCCCTGTATTGTCTGACCTTGTTCTGTCTGGTCAGGTTGTTCCGTCTGATCGAGTTGCTCCGTCTGATTGGGTTGTATTGTCTGATCAGGTAGTTCATTTCTTTGAAGAATTTCTCCCCCTAAATTGTGTATCACAATGGTCTTTGGTTTCTTAAATTGCTGAATATCCTGTATCGTCTGGTCTTCAAAGAATACCACATCTCTACTTCGAACAATCTTTTTGTTTGCAGGATCCCATAATCTAAAGCCAAGTTCATCTCTTGGTGAACCAAGGTATATGCATTCCTTCGTCTTTGCATCAAGCTTTGCTCTTTCATCTTTAGGAATGTGGACAAATGCCCTGCACCCAAAGACTCTCAAGTGACCATAAGAGGCTTTCTTGCCAAACCATACTTCATCTGGAATCTCTCCATTTAAAGATCTTGAAGGAGACAGATTTATCAGATCCACTACACTTTTCACCGCTTCGCCCCAAAATGATTTGGGAAGTTTTGCTTGAGAAAGCATGCTTCTGACTTTCTCTGCAATCGTTCTGTTCATCCTTTCAGCTAGTCCATTCATCTGAGGTGTCTTGGGAGGTACCTTTTCATGTCTTATCCCATGAGTCTTACAATAATCCTCAAATGGACCTCTGTACTCTCCACCATTATCAGTTCTCAAGCATTTCAGTTTTTTTCCAGATGCTCGTTCTACAGAAGCATGGAATTCCTTGAAAGCTTGAAGAACCTGATCTTTCGTCTTCAATGGATACACCCACACTTTCCTGGAGTGATCATCAATGAGGGTAACAAAGTATTGGGCACCACCAAGGGACCTTTCAGATGTTGAGCAAACATCTGATGAACAAGATCCAGAATCTGCTTTCTTCTTCTTGCATCATTTGATCTTTTGAAAGATACTCTGTGTTGTTTGCCTGCTAGGCAGTCTTCACAAGATTCAAGTGGCTGCCCTTTTATGTTTGGGAGATGATCTTTTGCAAGAATCTCCAAACCCTTCTCGCTCATGTGGCACAATCGTCTATGCCACAGTTCTTAGGTTGCGTCTTGAGCAACATTCATCTCTCCCTTGCATATCTTTCCTTGCATAATGTACAAGGAGCCTTCCTTCTTTCCACGAGCAACAATCATGCTTCCTCGGGTGAGTTTCCATCTGCCGGCACCAAACTGGTTTATCATCTCAGCTTCGTCTAGCTTGCCTGCTGAGATAAGGTTTAGACGCATCTCGGGTACATGTCTTACATCCTTCAACACAAGCTTGTTTCCATTCTCCGTCATCAAAGTTACTTCACAAATACCGATGATTTTACTTGTGACATGGTTGCCCATTTTCACCGTACCGAAATCTCCTTTTTTGTATGATGAGAAAAATTCTTCATGAGGTGTGACATGGAAGGATGCTCCTGAGTCAATTATCCATATGCAATCATCAGATGCAATATTCAGATAATTTTCCTTTCCGATAAGAAATATATTCTCATCATTCGAGGCCACTGCAGTAGTTGTTCCATCTTCCTTCTTCTTTGGGTTAATCTGGTCAGGGTGGATCGTTCCAGCCTGTTGGTCTCTTTTCAAGAATCTGCACTCAGACTTTCTGTGGCCCGGTTTGCCATAATAATAACAGTTTAATGTAGTGCGAGATTTGGATCTACCTTTTGATTTTTCATGACCTCCTTTTTCGCGATTCTTACTTCTTCCTCTGTTTTCAACAACATTGGCTTCGAACTGGTTATTCAAGCCCCTTTTTCTCCGTCTTGACTCTTCATTTAGCAAACAATCTGTAACAGAATCCATGCTAAGCTTTCCGTCTGGAGCAGAATTGCTGAGAGTGACAACTAGAGTGTCCCAACTCTCAGGCAGAGAACTGAGGAGTAGAAGAGTTTGCAACTAATCTTCTATCTTCATTTCGGTCTTCTTCAATTGATTCACAATACCTTTGAAGGTATTCAAATGTTCGATCATGTTCTGACCGTCCGAGTACTCCAACTTCACGAGTCGTCTGACAAGGTGAGCTTTATTCCTAGGCGTCTTCTTTTGAATCAAGGATTCAAGTTTCGTCCACAACTTATATGCATTAGTATAAGTTGACACATGCTCGAACAAACTGCGATCAATGTATTTGCGGATCATAGCTACCGCCTTCCCATTCTGGAGCTCCCATTCTTTGTCGGTCTTCCCTTCCGGTTTGTCTGTCTGGGTGATTGGCTCATGCAAATCTTTGCAATATAAGTGATCTTCCATCATTGGCTTCCAATAAGAGTAGCTATCTGCAGTTAGCTTGAACATGTCTCCATCATGAGTGACAACTCCTTCCATCTTGAGTTACACAGGCAAATAGCTCCACCAACCAAGTGGGTTTTGATGAGGTGACCAGTATTGAATGCTGAAAATTACTGTAGTATGTGAACAATGTACCAAGGAAGTTCCCAGGAAAGAGAGGTGGGTCAATAGACACTCATAAATGCCAAGTCTCTCCTTAGCCAGAACTTACCTAAGCATGCACTTTCACACTACCACACTTTATTCCTAGCAATAAGGATAAATATTTTCTGATGTGGAAGATCAGGCAATGTTTCAACCACAAAGCTGTTGGAACCAAAGTGGTCACGGTCCAGATAATCCCTTGAGTTTTGATGTTAACAAAGAGCTAATTTAAGATGAACAAAGATTTGTTAAGGACTAACGTTTTACATTAAGTGTGCAGGACAAATTTAAATTGAGTCCAAAGACTATCCATAGTCCAAAGACTTTATCTCGTTCAACACCTATTCTTGGTTTACGACTGGACGATAACTTATAGAACCATTGAGTCCAAAGACTTTTCTGGTTACCTTCTGTAATAGCTAGTCCAATAAATGTCTTTTAAATTTCAAGCGCGAATATCTTTGTAAAAGCATTTGAAATTATTATTCCATGTAAAAGGCTTATACCAGTGGGACAAAACATTCTCTGTAAGATTCGTACAAAAGAAAAGCACAAGCCAGAATGTCTCTATCACCTAAAGAAGTTGACCTTCTTGTTTTGGATAAACAAAAGGCAACTTTCGTTCTACTCAGAGGATATGTCAGCACGACTTTTAGCTATCACCCTGATAGTCTATTCTGCTGATCAGAAACTTCAGAAGCTATCAGACTCAACGGATCAAATGCATTCAATGCTCATCAGAACGGATCCTTTTCCATCCGTTGAAGACTGAAGACTGCTCAAAGAAAAGAAGCTAAATATACCTTCATCTTTTGAAAGTGCATAATCAAGAAACATAGAACGAAATCGAACTTGAGCAAAAATACAAGTGAAGCTGCACATAACATTTCAAAATCCTTCAAGAGATAAAAGAGAAAATCTCAAAGCTTGCAAAGCTAGAAAAGCTACTCTGATTCTCACTTTCATATTACTCTCTGTGTAGAGTTGTTTTCAAGAGTCTAAGCTTTAGTTTCGAATTCTCACATTTAGTGAGTTAGTAGAACAATCTTTTTCAAAACCATAGTTTGGTTGAGCCTGAAGAGGCTTGTCTGTAAAAGAATACTTAGAGAACCTGAAGAGGTTGAGAATACTGCCTGAAGAGGTGTTGAATACTTTGTAACAAAAGGTTTTTGTTATAGTGGATAAAGCTCTCAAGTAGAGAGGACTGGACGTAGCTCTTTGGTGAAGAGTGAACCAGGATAACATCTTTGTGTTCTTTTCTCTCCCTTACTCTTATTTTAGATTATTATCTAATTAACTAACTGGGATTGAATTGCCTTTCTTTACGCTGTCAAACTAAGTTAGCGTCCAACGTGGTGTTTGGAAGAGCTCTCTTTGCTTTCAATCGTTTTAGCGTCCAATCTTGAGAAAAACATTATCTGCTTACGAAAAGAATTTAAAATTCTCTAAAACACAATTCAACCCCCCTTCTTGTGTTTCAAACAGGTTCCTTCAATTAGTATCAGAGCTCAGCCTCTGGGTTGAGCACTTTGCCGTGTAGAGGAAAAGATCCTACTGCAGATATGTCTGGACCAGGTATGCCAAGCGGGAGTCAACCAGTTATGGAAGGCACTTCCATGACCAGACCGCCGTTCTTCAACGGTACTCACTACCTGTACTGGAAGGAGAGATTCAAAGGTTTCATCCTCAGTACAAACTCAGTTCTCTGGGCTAGAATCATTAATGGTCTTAACGTTTGTCTCAACTCTGACGGGACAGACAAAGCAGAGGACGACTGGACAGATGCTGAACGGGCCAGAATGGAACAGAATCATAAAGCAAGATATGCTTTAATGTGTGCTCTCAGTCCTGACGAATTTCAAAAGATTCACGCATGTGAATCAGCTAAACAAATATGGGACACCTTGTCTAATCTCCATGAAGGGACAACCAAGGTGAAGGACTCTAAAATCATCATGCTGGTTGGCCAATATGAAATGTTCACCATGGCTGAAGGAGAGTCCATCCTTGACATGATGGGTCGTTTTCAGACGATCATCAACAATCTGAAATCCCTGGGAAAGGTCTACACTACCAAGGAAAACGTCACCAAGATTCTTAGGAGCCTCCCTAAGAAATGGAGACCTCTTGTCACCGCAATCACCCAGGCCAAAGATCTCTCCACTTTGACTCTGGATGATCTTGTCGGGACGCTTCAAGTTCATGAGCAGGAGCTTGATCTTGACAATCCCGGAAAGAAGAACAAGGGGATTGCCCTGAAAGCTCATAGGTCCAATAACTCAAAAGCCTTAAAAGCTGATGAGTCCAGTGATGAAGCTGATCAGTCTGATGATGATGTATCAAACGATGACGAGCTATCCTTTATCTCCAGAAAGATTCAGAATATGTGGAGAAAGAAAAATGGAATGAAGAGAAGGCCATTCCAAAAGAAAAGCTTCAAGGACCATGCTGAACCCAAGGATAAAAGTCAACTGGTCTGTTTTGAATGTAACAAACCAGGACACTTCAAAGCTGATTGTCCTACGCTAAAGGACAAGAAGAAGTTCTTCAAAAAGAAGAAAAAGAACTTCATGGCAACTTGGGAGGACTTGAACTCTTCTGAAGAAGAAGAAGAAGAAACAAATGAAGAGGCTAATCTATGCCTATGGTCCAACAAGCAAGATGAAGACTCTTCGGACGATGAACAATTTGTTGTTCCCGGAGAAAGAAGTCAGGAGTCTACCTCTGGAAGAGGAAGGAATGTGAATGTTCCACCCATCTTCAAGGGAACAGACTATACTTATTGGAAATCAATGTTCCAATTATACGTCCAAGCTCAAAATTATGAGCTGTGGGACATCTTCACAAACGGAGATTATCGTCCAACGATTACCCATGAGGACGGTTCAACATCGTCCAAACATGAAACAGACTGGACGAGTGATGATATCAGACGATGTTCTCAGAATGCCTATGCCAACTGGTGTCTTGTCAACGCCCTTGATCGTCCAAGATTGGACATGGTCTCGCAACTCCAAACAGCTAAGGAGAAGCTGGACGCTCTGGAACATCTGTTCAGACCAAGGAGCTCGTCTACCTCAAATCTCTGCCTAATGGCCAAAAGCTCTTCGGACGCTGAATCAGAAGATGGCGAGGTATCCGTTTCTGACTCTCTTCAAGAAGCATATGATGAACTGCTAAATGATTCTTCTATATTGCATCATCAATACATCGTGCTTAATAAAAAATTGTCAAAAGTAAATAAGGAATTGGAAGAGTCCAACAAACTAAATAGGCAGCTTGTTCAAGAAAATAATAAGCTTAAAGCTGAGAATGTCAGTCTAACTGACAAACTCACCTCTGAGTCCAGTGAACCTCATGAGGTAACTAGACTAAAACAAGAGGTATCTGATCTCACCAAAAGCGTAACTAAGCTTGTTGGAGGATCAGAGAAGCTAGACCTGATATTGAGGTACACTAGATCACCTCATGATAAGTCTGGCCTAGGCTATGACTCTGAGAAACAAACTGCGTCTCAGAAAATATCAGGGTCCAACAAAAATCACAAGGCTTTTCATTCCTATGGAAAGCAAAAAGAAAATAAATTGCATGCATCCAGAACTTACTGTAAGATTTATGGAAAGAGTGGTCACACTTCTTCAAAATGCATTTACAAAAATAAAAACAAAATGCATGGACGAAGACCACCAACTAACCCAAAAGGACCCAAGTCTATCTGGGTACCTAAGAATATGATAATACCTGTTGCAGATCTGCTTGGACAGTGGTTGCTCACGTCACATGACGGGAGAAAGGTGTATGTTCCAAGAAATCCGTGAGAAGTCTAGTGGATGGGTCACCTTTGGAGGCAACCAGAAGGGTAAGATAGTAGGAATAGGTAAGATTGGTAAGCATCCTCTTCCCTCTATTGATAATGTTCTTCTGGTTGAAGGATTAAAACACAACTTGCTTAGCATAAGTCAATTATGTGATAGTGGGTCTGTTGTTTCCTTCAATAAAGGTGAATGTATGGTCAAGAACCCTGATGGGTCCATCTTATTCACTGCCAAAAGGCAAAATAATCTGTACAAGATTAATTTGGGGGAACTCTCAACTCAAAGTGTATCATGCCTAGTGTCTGTCGAAGATGAGCGATGGATCTGGCACAAAAGACTTGGTCATGCTAGTATGAGATTAATCTCTAAACTAAACAAGCATAACCTTGTAAGAGGTTTACCAAAGATTGTGTTTAGATCAGACGCTCTCTGTGACGCTTGTCAAAAAGGAAAACAAGTTAAGAACTCGTTTGAGTCCAAAAACATTGTTAGTACTTCTAGACCACTGGAATTGTTGCATATTGATTTGTTTGGTCCAACAAGGACGGCCTCTGTCAGTGGTAAGAAATATGGACTTGTCATTGTAGATGACTATACTAGATGGACATGGGTTAAGTTCCTTGCTCACAAGGATGAGTCTATCAAGGTCTTTTCTATATTCTGTAAGCGAGTTCAGAATGAAAAAGGCGTATTCATCAGCTCGATCAGAAGTGATCATGGTGGCGAATTTGAAAATGAGCTCTTTCAAAGGTTCTGTGATGAAAGTGGTATTCATCACAATTTCTCTGCTCCTAGAACTCCACAACAAAACGGTGTTGTTGAGAGGAAGAACCGATCTCTTCAAGAGATGGCTAGGGCAATGCTCAGTGATAATTCTGTCCCTAAGCACTTCTGGGCTGAAGCTGTAAATACTGCCTGCTATATTCAAAACAGAATATACATAAGACCAATCTTGAATAAGACTCCTTATGAATTGTGGAAAGGACGCAAACCCAACATCTCTTATTTCCACCCCTTTGGATGTCAATGTTTTATTTTAAATACTAAGGATCAACTAGGAAAGTTTGATGCCAAAGTAGATAATGGAATATTGTTAGGATTCTCTGAAACGTCTAAAGCTTTTAGAGTCTATAACTCTAGAACGTTGATTGTTGAAGAATCCATTCATGTTAAATTTGATGACAAACAGCTTGATAAGAGATTATCAGAGCTAGATGATTCTTTTGCAGATATGAATCTGAATGATTCAGATGCTCGTCCAACAACCAACAAAGACGAGACATCAGACGCTACGATGGACGCATCATCGTCTCAGCAAGCTGTAAATACCCCTCGTTCATGGCAATTCAGAACTTATCATCCCGAGGATCAAATCATTGGCAAACCTAATGATAGCGTCCGGACAAGGTCAACTTTCAGAGAGCAAGCTGACTCAGCCTTCATCTCTGAGATGGAACCAAAGTCTGTGGACGAAGCCTTATTGGACGAGTGCTGGATCCTCGCTATGCAAGAAGAGCTCAACCAGTTTCAACGTAGTGACGTTTGGACGCTGGTCTCCCTGCCTAAGGATAAGTCTGTAATTGGAACCAAGTGGGTCTATCACAACAAGCTGGACGAGGATGGCAAGGTGGTAAGGAATAAAGCAAGGCTAGTTGCCCAAGGCTACTCACAAGAGGAAGGTATTGATTATACTGAAACCTTTGCTCCAGTAGCTAGATTAGAAGCTATACGCATCTTACTTTCATATGCTGCACATCATAACATCATGCTTTACCAAATGGATGTAAAAAGTGCATTTCTAAATGGTGTAATTAATGAAGAAGTATATGTTCTCCAACCACCCGGTTTTGAAGATCAGAACCGTCCTGAGCATGTATATAAGCTTAAGAAAGCTTTATATGGACTCAAGCAAGCTCCTAGAGCTTGGTATGAGAGACTCAGCTCTTTCCTAATGAAGAATGGCTTCTCGAGAGGAAAAGTGGACACAACTCTTTTTAGAAAAGTGAATAAAAAGGAATTTATTGTTGCTCAAATTTACGTTGATGATATAATATTTGGTGCAACTGATGAATCTCTTTGCCAAGAATTCTCTGAATTAATGCAAAGGGAGTTTGAAATGAGCATGATGGGAGAACTAAAATTCTTCCTCGGACTTCAAGTAAAGCAAACTTCAGACGGAGTGTACATTCATCAGACGAAGTACACAAAGGAGCTTCTAAAACGCTTCAAGTTGGACGATTGTAAACCTATGAATACACCAATGCATCCAACGTCCGTGCTAAACAAAGATGATAAAGATAAAAAGGTAGACCAAAAGGTATATAGAGGTATGATTGGTTCCCTCTTATATCTAACTGCGTCCAGACCTGATATCATGTTTAGTGTTTGCTTATGTGCTCGTTTTCAATCTGATCCAAGAGAGTCTCATCTCTCAGCAGTAAAAAGAATCTTTAGATACTTAAAAGGTTCTACTAATCTGGGTCTTTTGTATAAGAAAATTGATGAATACAGATTAGTTGGATTCTGTGATGCTGACTATGCTGGAGACAGAATAGAAAGGAAAAGCACAAGTGGAGGGTGTCACTTCATTGGTGCTAATCTCGTCTCATGGTCAAGCAAAAGGCAAAGCACAATTGCTCTATCAACTGCTGAAGCTGAGTACATTGCTGCAGCCAGCTGCTGCTCACAACTGCTATGGATCAAACATCAGTTGGAAGACTACAACGTGTTTGTAAGCAACATCCCTATCATGTGTGATAATACTGCTGCTATTAATTTGTCAAAGAACCCCATACTTCATTCTAGAGCAAAGCATATAGAAATAAAACATCATTTTATTAGGGACTATGTGCAAAAAGGAACAATAGATATTCAATTTGTTGATACTGACCATCAATGGGCAGATATCTTCACTAAACCTTTAGCCGTAGATAGGTTTATATTCATAAGAAAATATCTGAACATGCATTTCATTGATTAACTGAGAGTCCAATGCATGCGTCCAATATTTGCATTACGTCCAATATATGCTCGTCCAGTGTAATTTCTGAATGCTCGTCTAATGCATTAATGAAACTCAATCTTTGTCGAATGAAATATTATCCTTCATTCCCTTAACTGAGTCCGTTCTTTATCTTTTTTATTTGCCAAAAATGCTTTTTACGGTTTCAAAGTCTGAACGTGCGTCAGACATTTAATGCACGTCGTTTCGCTTTCTCTCTCTCTCTCTTTAAAAATTACGAAAGGTTTTCGCTCTCTCTTCTTCTTCCTTTTAAAACCTAAGTTTTGCTCTTTGATAAAAATCCAACCTTTACAAAAAGCTTTAACCTTTCTTCTTGCTTCTTCGAAAAGGAAAACCCTTTCTGAAAAACTCTTCTCTTTCAACATCCTCTCTGAAACTATGGCAACCTCTTCTGCTGCTGGCTCTAAAGGTAAAGGAAAAACCTTCAATGCTCAGACTGCTGATGTCATGGTCGAGTACAAGTTTAACCTACAATTCCTGGCTGATAATGGGATTGATATCTTCTCTAACATCCATGCCGCTGGATGGTCAAGCTACTTTGAAGGTTCTCCGGTAATCTACCCTGCTCTAGTTAGGGAGTTCTGGACAAACCCCATTGTCTCTGCAAGAGAGATTCGCAACAAGGTGCTTGATACTGAAGTAATAGTATCTGAAGCAACTATCTCTAATGCAACTGGGTGCGCTCAATCAGGCATAACTGTTGAAGATGACTGGGAAGAAGAGATTGGTGATGCTTCCACCATCAGAGATTGTTTGTTGAAGAACTCAGGTGACAAACTCATAGCCTCTAAAATGACTGACAAGGCTAGGGTTCTTCACCAAATCTTGAACAAGGCTATCCTTCATAAAGTTGGGTCAAAGGATAATGTTTCAAAGGCTCATCAATTTTGCCTAGTTCATCTGATTCTTGAAAGGCAAATAAACCTTCCCCACCTCCTCTTTTCCTTCTTCAAATATGCCATTGAAGGCTCTGGGAAGAAGAACACTGCACTCATCTATGGCGCTCTTCTTTCAAAAATATTTGAGAAGCATATGGTCTATGACGACCTAAAGAACTTGGCTCCAGAAAGAAAGTTCAAATACTACGGAGTTCATGGCATTGAACGTATGCATCAGCCTGAGTTTAGCAGGCAAAGTTTGGTAATGATGCAGTTGGACTGCTTTAAAAAGTCCAAACTTGAGGAAAAGCAAAAAGGAGCTCAGACGCAAGGCTCAGAAGAAGCGTCTGAACAATGTTTCTCTGCTGGACGCTCTGCTGAATGAGCTCGTCCAATAGCTAAGACTTCTTCGTCTCGTCCAAAGCTCATCGTCCAACCTTCAAGAAAAAGGAAGTTGGTTCTAGCTCCCATTGATGAGGATGAAGAGGACAATCTACCCATCTCAAGGGTAGTTAAAGGGCCAAGATTGGAAACCTCATCTGCTGCACCTCTGCCTAAACCTTCTTCAACAAGGGCAAGGTCATCTCGAGCAAAGACGAAAGGTAATACTGAACCTATCTCCAGTTCAGTTATTATTTCTCCTATCGTCCAATCGTCTGAGATAGAAGACTTAACCTTTGAACCTTCCCTACCACTCTCACCCACTAACCTACCACAAACCCAAACTCTAGCTTCCCCAAATGAACCCGAAGACTGGTTCACACCCTGGGGAGATCATCCCTTCCAACCATATGGTGCTCCCTACCCCAAACGGATCTTTCCCTTAAGCAAATATAGACGCCTCCCTGGAGTAGACTACAACAATAAATGCTCAATTTGGGCTGAAGTCAAACGCAAATTTCCTGTTCTATTCCATAAACACTCACCCCCCACTACTGAACCTCACCCCAAAAGCCCCTTTCCCTTACCCCGAGTATGATTTTGAACAACCCTCCACATCATCCACCTCACCCCCTAAACTTGCCTACCAACCCATCCCATACACTTCACCTAAACCTCTGCCCTCTGAAACATACAATGCCCATGGACCATTGGTTACCTACCTTGAGAAGAAGACGTTTCCTCTAAGGAAAATCTTTCCCAACCTCATCAAGGACAAGGCATTTCAATGGTGCCACTACAAAATAAAGAGGCATGTTGTTCTTCGTCATGAAGACAAGAGAGGTTACAAGACGGAGTATGAAAGAAGGGCAAGGACGTTTGGCTTAAGTAACTTCATCCTTGATCCCGACCTTTCTTTCATTCCAAGCTATCCTTCAACCTAGAAGGAGTATTCTGATGTCCGGGACTTTCTTCCTTACTATGCTGTGCGGAAGGAGTGTGACATGCCTCGAGAAGCTAAGATCCATCACAACCTTCCAAAGAGATTTTGGTCAAAGTCTTCTCGCACTAGCGTAGGAGTTGTTCCTCCTCGAGCTTGCCCAAGGCTCCCTATCCTAGATCCCAACAAGGATAAGGACCTTCGCAAAAAGCTTGAGTCATGGACGCTGCCTTACCAACATGCTTTTGATCCCCTGTTTTGGACAAAACATCGAGATGACTCTGGGGCTCTCGAAAGTATTTGGAAGAAAGATCCTCGCTTCAGATTTGACCCAGATGCTAGGATCTATTGGGAAAATCACATCTGGAGATGCTCCCAAGAAGCGTCATCATCTGGTTTATCAGTTGAGGAGAAAGCTGAGATTCGCGTCTACCCGAGACAATATCGAATCCGTGAAGCAACCTTCATGATCATAGACGATATCTTTGGGATACCTCTTTATCCTAGAGATGTTCTGCCTATGCCTCCTATCAGATGGCGGGAAAATAAGTATGATGATGCTGATATCATACTTGAAGTGCTGCGTCCACCCGAACCTATCGTTGTTCCTCTTGTTCCTCCTACTCTTCCTCCTAAGCCGGTCATTCCTGAAGAGACTGGGGACACCGAAATTATCTATGCGGAACCCTCCTCTGAAACTCATGATAACGAAGTGGAACAAGTTGCAGACTCAGCTCAGTCCAAGTCTCAACCGGTCCCTCTCTCAATGGTCCATCCTGATGCTCCATCTCCTTCTCAGGCTCTGAGTGTAGTTCCTGATCAAAGAGGTGTGGACGCAACCCGGGCCACTACTGAGAGCTCTGCCTCGGTTATTCCTCCTGAGTTTCAAGAGTTCGTTCAATGGACTATAGAAGCTAACAATGCGGTGCTCCTTCAGCAGATTGCGGCCATGTTCAAAGATTTCATTCCCAAACCTCCTCCCTCTTCTTAAATTTTTTTTTGTTTTCTTTGTTTTTCAAAACAACTGACTATGATGTGTTTCTCACTCTTTTGTCTGATGACAAAAAGGGGGAGAAGATGGATTTTGATTGATTATTGATTGATTAATTATTTAAAGTTAAATTTGTTGATTGAATCTTTAAATGATACATGTGCTCATATCTATGCTTTAAATGCTTTAAATGATTAGAATGTTTGTCTTAGGGGGAGCCCTTCAGCTCTCTAGGACTCTTTGTTCAAATCAAAATTAGCATGTTTTGTCATCATAAAAAAGGGGGAGATTGTTGGAACCAAAGTGGCCATGGTCCAGATAATCCCTTGAGTTTTGATGTTAACAAAGAGCTAATTTAAGATGAACAAAGATTTGTTAAGGACTAACGTTTTACATTAAGTGTGCAGGACAAATTTAAATTGAGTCCAAAGACTATCCATAGTCCAAAGACTTTATCTCGTCCAACACCTATTCTTGGTTTACGACTGGACGATAACTTATAGAACCATTGAGTCCAAAGACTCTTCTGGTTACCTTCTGTAATAGCTAGTCCAATAAATGTCTTTTAAATTTCAAGCGCGAATATCTTTGTAAAAGCATTTGAAATTATTATTCCATGTAAAAGGCTTATACCAGTGGGACAAAACATTCTCTGTAAGATTCGTACAAAAGAAAAGCACAAGCCAGAATGTCTCTATCACCTAAAGAAGTTGACCTTCTTGTTTTGGATAAACAAAAGGCAACTTTCGTTCTACTCAGAGGATATGTCAGCACGACTTTTAGCTATCACCCTGATAGTCTATTCTGCTGATCAGAAACTTCAGAAGCTATCAGACTCAACGGATCAAATGCATTCAATGCTCATCAGAACGGATCCTTTTCCATCCGTTGAAGACTGAAGACTGCTCAAAGAAAAGAAGCTATATATACCTTCATCTTTTGAAAGTGCATAATCAAGAAACATAGAACGAAATCGAACTTGAGCAAAAATACAAGTGAAGCTGCACATAGCATTTCAAAATCCTTCAAGAGATAAAAGAGAAAATCTCAAAGCTTGCAAAGCTAGAAAAGCTACTCTGATTCTCACTTTCATATTACTCTCTGTGTAGAGTTGTTTTCAAGAGTCTAAGCTTTAGTTTCGAATTCTCACATTTAGTGAGTTAGTAGAACAATCTTTTTCAAAACCATAGTTTGGTTGAGCCTGAAGAGGCTTGTCTGTAAAAGAATACTTAGAGAACCTGAAGAGGTTGAGAATACTGCCTGAAGAGGTGTTGAATACTTTGTAACAAAAGGTTTTTGTTATAGTGGATAAAGCTCTCAAGTAGAGAGGACTGGACGTAGCTCTTTGGTGAAGAGTGAACCAGGATAACATCTTTGTGTTCTTTTCTCTCCCTTACTTTTATTTTAGATTATTATCTAATTAACTAACTGGGATTGAATTGCCTTTCTTTACGCTGTCAAACTAAGTTAGCGTCCAACGTGGTGTTTGGAAGAGCTCTCTTTGCTTTCAATCGTTTTAGCGTCCAATCTTGAGAAAAACATTATCTGCTTACGAAAAGAATTTAAAATTCTCTAAAACACAATTCAACCCCCCTTCTTGTGTTTCAAACAGGTTCCTTCAAAAGCATACTAAGAAATTTCTTATAAATCCAGCACCTAGTATCCCAGAGCTCTGAGAGCTCTGATACCACTGTTGGGAAATGCCATCATAATTTCCTTCTTCTGTGAACTCAAAATAGGCACTATGCGGAAGCGTAAAATAAGTGTAGCAACACCAGGAAATTTTTAGCGTGGAAAACCTCCTCAATGTGAGCAAGGAAAAACCACGGGACCCGTAGGCCACTTAAACTTCCACTATAAAATAATGGGAATACAAAAAATACAATGATATTGTATCTCCTCAATTTGTGGATAAAACTCTCACAAATTGGTTTACTATTTTTCTCTCTTAAAAACTCTCACTGAGGCTTTCTATTTATCTCTCACTCTCTACCTCTTGATTGTGAGGAATTGATGCTTTGAACTTATGCTTGGTGCATCTATTTATACACCAAGTGTTGCACACAATTGTTGACAAAAGAGATGCACCGAAAATGAAGTAGTTGGAGGTTGAAATTCTTTCAACCATTGCATTTAATGAGTTCAGTCTTTGGCTGGACTCCAACAACATATACATGATTTTCATTTTTTTTACTATTTGATTATAATGTAATCCACTTTATTTTTATACATCAACACTCTAATCCTACCACTTTGCTGGACTGTGATGCCATGCATATCTTACAATTGTGCATAATCAATCATTATTCAGCCTATCTACCACAAGGACAATTGAGAAAAATAGAACCGCCGCCCAAGAGTAATTACCTGTTTGGTATCACGTTGTGATTACCAAATCCACGTCCATTTCTCCTGGACGTGGAAGCTGCTCCATAGCAGCTTTCACTTTTTATCAAATTTAATTACCATTGTGCCACTGCTGCCGTGATTTATTGCTCACCGTAATATACTATCGCAGTACCAAACACAGCATAAGGTAATTAAAGAAAAGAACAGTGAGAATTGACTTTTAAGAGGAGAATTCAGCCTCCAAAACCTTTCTTATTTATAGACTGGGTGATGTATTGTAATGAAATCAGAGAAGAATTTATATTCTTGAAGTGTTTAATTATATATATATATATACATCAATATCTCCTATCTATAAGAAAACATATTAGACGATAGTAGCCTATCATATCAGACGATAGGAGAGATAATTAGAATAATTGTCTAACTAACGACCTAACTACATTACCTATCTAAATAATTGAACTAACTAATAATTGGATTCCGGTTGCATGTATCTTGTCACCAAACCCTTCATGATCGATTTTCGCTCATTTATTTCTTTTAATTGTGCTTAATTACTTGATATTCCTATTTATATAAAATAGTCAATTGGAATTAATGAGCTGATTTTATTCTTTAATGCTTCTTTATTACTTGTTTTATTTCTCATTAATCTGATCACAAATTTAATGGAGAATAAATTAGTGATTTTAAGACGTAATACTGCTAAAAGTTAGCATGCATCGGCCTAAAATTTGCTAATTATTCTTGTTATCAATTTTAATTGCAATATCTCTAAAATCTCAAATTCAATCTTTCATTTTTATTAAGATTTGATTGTGATGTTTTATATTTCAACCATACTTTCTAATTTACTGTTACAAATTTAATTACATAAATTAATGATTATAAATTCATTATTATTATTATTATTATTATTACAATCTTAAACTAGTTCATCCCTACACCAAAAAAAAAAAAATCCAATTCATCCAAACGATAGTAGAAAGGATTTGGATCTTTCATTCTTTTTTCTACTTTTTTCTCTCATGTTATAAGAGAAAAAGAAACAAAATTAAGTTTTAATGTGCTTCAAACATAAAAACAAATTTACTTTTGTGTCTTTCTTTCTCTAACATGAAAGGAAAAAGAGAAAAAAAAAATTAGAGGATCTAGACTGTAATTCAATTCAATGACAAATGTAGTGTGGACATTGGACTGTATATAAAGAATGGTTGGTTAAATTCAGTTAGTCCTTTACCACAGAAGGTTGTGGTATAGCCCCCACCATTTTCGTGGGATACTCGGGTTGAATCCGAAGATCACCCGGACACGCTTGCTTGATTGTTGGTTTCCTTTGATACAGGGCAGCTTCAAGGGTGGACAACCAATTAGGTGGATCATGATTGGACCACCAATTTCAAGCGTAGGATATATTAATTAATTGATATAATATTGAATAATTGAGATGAATCAAGTTACAAAGCCACAGGTGTGAATTTTTGAAATTTACATTAAGGCCCATTGCTCCTGAAAAGCCCTAGTAAAGCACTCTGTCGTTAACCACCCTCTCCTCCGCTGTCTCCACCTTTCCCGCGCCGCTCGTATTGCATTTGTCTTCGAGGCAAGCCACTCTATGACCAGACGTTGCCGCCACAGCCCTTCGAAGCCTACCCATTCGCGAGTGCCTCTTTTTGTCGTCGTCCTCATCTTTGAAGCAAGAGCCTCGTTTTGCGAAGGTGATTGACTGATGATAGTTTTTTTCAAGATAAAGGGAAGGTTGAAAAGGGCGTGACACTCACTGAGCAGTTGAATTTTGAGGAAGCAATTTGAAGCCTAACTCTTTCATACCTTTTGGGTAATTGGGGTCATGCTCAATGAACTAAGTTATCACAGTGATGGTAAATGAAATCATCATGAGATATATCATAAGCTTGTGGTGTTTTAGCTTCCAATGCACTTAGAACTTTCATTTCATTGATTATAGAATTTGTTCATTGGTTGTCAAAGTGGATTTTTTGTATAATAATTAGGGCGAAGGCTAGGGTGGGTGACTTAACCACCGTGAGCAACACTATTTTTGCAAATTTTTTTATTATTTTAAAATCTTTGATTTTTTCAAATTTTTAAACTTAACCCCATCTTCTCCCTCACTCCTCTGACTCTCTCTTTCTCACCTCCCCCACTTTCTCCTTCCTCTTCTTCTTTCCAAGCCTTTTAGCAACAATCCATGATTTGATTTCAATACCCTAACGCAAGTGGAGGAAGCCAAATCCGACGGAGGTTGGAGGCTAGAGGGTAGCATACTAGCAGCTAGTGGTTCATGCGGCAGAGGACGACGCGGTGACGGGTGCGTCATGAGGGGAGGAGCAGTGTGGTGGAGATTTGTTTGTGCAGGGCTGTGGCCAAGGCAGGGCGAGGCGAGGCAACGACGGTGGTGATGTCTCGCAGTGGCGGCGACAGCGGCGATGACGACTCACAGTGGTGGTGGTGACGTGTGCGGCACTCCGGCTGTTTCGCTACTGGTACCGATCGCAGCTTTCGCATCAACAACTGCGACCCATTCCGCGCATCACGTTGAGGCCGAGCTTCGTGAGTGTCATCGTGTACCAGGAATTGGTCCTCGCCGACGATGTGGAGGCGGTGCCGGTTCCGCTGTTCTTTTTCCGACGTCAGCATTGTTTGGTGGTGGGGAGTTAAGGTTGGTGGTGGTTGTTATCCGGAGGAGAAATAAGGTGGTCATTTGTAAAATTTAAAAAAAATTAAAGGACTAAAATATAATAAAAAAGTTACAAAAACACCCCTTCTCATGGTGGGAGACATGTCTAGGTCTCCCACCCTAGCCAAAGCCTAATGATTAGTTGGCTGTTTGTTACCAACAGGGGATCACAAGAATGTTGAAGGGGGTATTCTTATGTTTATTTAGATACATAAATATTTGAAATTCACTGATTGTTTTAGTTATTGTGTGTTGGGAAATGACATTGTTACGAGGGAGAATCATGGTGAGGTCTTGTATCTTGTCCTTAATTGGTTCCTCTACAAGGATTGGCTGTGTAAAATTAGTAATTTGATGCAGGACATTCGATTGAGAGGTATTAAATTGAAGGTCACTACTAAGTGAAATTCATTTCCTTTAAACATATTTCATGGCTAAAAAACAATTAAAAGTAATAACATTTCATTTCTCAATTGGTTAGAAATGTTTCTGCGTAATGCTCGCCACCAGACTCACAAGATATCGTTGGAATGCCCATCAAACTTTTTTTTTGGTGTTAATGCCCATCAATTTTTATAAAGGACTAAAATGCATGCAAATATGTTTCATCGTGGCCCCCTGCTATAGCCGGTAAAATGGATGGTCCACCCATAATCCACTTAATCGCTTATCCCATGTACACTAGAAGTTAGAATGGAAATAGGTCAGACCGCTCGTCAGGGATTTATAGTCTAATCTATTTACTAAAAAGGTCACGTCCAAGCTTTTCAAAAAGCCTTTATAATTATATTTGCCGGACTCAAGCTTATAAAAAGACCTTTTAAACCTAATAAGTCGACCCATTTAAAAATAAATAAATATTATTATTAATAAAGAATAAGAAATAAGATATATATATATATATATATATATATATAATATTATAATATTATACTGTTATTTTCTAACAAATATAAAATTTATAATTTCTATTATTATTTTTTTAATAAAATAATAGACTTTTTAACCAAATCAGGATTATTTCAGAAAAGATATAATTTGGACTTTATTTATAGAATGTTGGCTTGTTTCATACTTGAAGAGATGTGAGACTAATTATCTCCCAATATTGCAGTATTGTTGTAGGATCATATGAATTCAAGTTTGTATGATGAAAGCATTGTTGTAATATGCACTGAAATTTAATAACCTTATTCAGAGAAGAAGAATAAAGCAGAAACATTTTAATAAGCAAAGACAAACTAATCTAATCTTACAAACTGGAAGCAATTACTTCACAGTGGGTCAACTCTTTAAAACAAGCGTGATATGGTTGCTTCAGTACTGACAAAGAAAACTTGAATAAACAAGGGGAAAAAAGGGACTAAAATGGATGAAAGAGAAATGTAACAATCAATAATTTTATAGCACTATATGCATAGCTTTGAAAGTAAAAAAAAAAAAAATGTTGAAGAGATTTAAGAAGGTAGAAGAGTTTAATAGGTTGCACCATATGGGAGTTAATCTCACATCACTCAAAGTATATATGTGAAGCAGTCTAGTACTCTATAAAAAAATAGCGAACAAGTGATCAACATACTTACTTGGATGAGTGATTAAGAAGGCTCATAGGGTGCTCCACAAAATGCATCCTTGTAAGAGGCCTTATCTATTATTTTATTAGTTTATATCTATTAGTTTATTAGTTTATTTTTATTTTATCTACTAATCCACTAATACTAATTATAATATTATTTTTAATTAGCCTATTTAAAGGCTTTTTATATTGCCTTGTTAGTCTATTATCTAGTTAGAGATAGGCCTATTAATTCAAAGGGCTTATTTTATAAATATAATTAATAGACGTAAAATAAGATGATTACCATACTTTTATAAATAAAATAATATTTTATATTTTAACATTTTTTATAATTAATATGTTATAATTATGAGGGATATTTTTGGTATTTTATATAAGTGCATGGTGAAAGTTATATTATGTCCAAGTGGTCAGAATATAACATTCCCAATCACTCTTTTGGAAATGAAAATGAACAACAAATATGCAAATTATACTTTCCTAAAATTCTTGTGGATATTTAAAAAAACTTGAATCAAATATGAGAATATTTGATTCCCATATTGAGAATAACTTAATATAACTTCGAAACAAACACACTCCAAGACAACCTATGTGACAAGTAGGTTGGAATTTGTCCGCGAGGTCCAATTTTTCATCCTATAATTTCATTTAACAATTTTGTATGATATGACTTTTTTATGTGTTTTTTTTTTGTAAACGGGAAAGCTAATCAAGTTGTTGACTCATTAACAAAGTATGGTTTATCTTTAGATATACCTTTGAAGGTTTTTGAATTTCCTCCTATTTTTATTTTCAATGCCTTGATGGCTTATGTATCCAGTACTTGATTCCTTAGAGAATTTTAATTTATTTTTTCTGGGGTTTTAACACCCCTTTCTATCATAAAAAAAAAAGCCCAACAAAGCACAGCTTTAATCCTTCTCTCAAGAGTTAGAATATGTGATTAATTATAACACCAGTGTGCACATTTTTGTCTAATGTGCTTTACACATATTATAGGATCGGAGTGCTGTTTTCTTTTATTATCGTCTCATCATCTACCCCATTGGGATCCACTGTGCATGTTGATGTTTAACTTTCATACCTCCCTATAAACTAAGAATACAATTATATTCTTGTTTTCATTCTTTGAAGGAATATTATTCTATTGCATCCCAAGTGTCAAACGCTGGTAATGGTATACCAGCGTAGCCTCCAACATAGCAAAATTGCATAGACTTTTCGCTTGACTTTTTCTCAATTAGGTCGAAAATAAAGGTGCACGTCCACCCTTTTGCCGAGAAATACTTCAGGCCTTTAGTAAGGAAGATGTAATTTGAAAACACACGTTGACAGACACAAGTTCGAATTTTGATGACAAACACTCTAGTTGAAAGCTTATGAAAATGAAGGGTTAATTCTCTGTTCTAAGCAACCGGTCGAGAATTAGTCTTATAGCCGGTTCAAAAGACCAAAGCTTGTGAAGATACTTCGGGATGTCACTGGGGAGCCAAAGATCCTAATTACGGTATTTTATAAGAAAAACTTATACAACAATATAAAAATAAATTTATAATTTATTAACTGATATTATTCATCTCTTTTTATCTTCTTAATTAGATATTAATATATTCATTTCTTTTTTATATTATTGAATAGCAAAACTGCAATTACCACGGACTCAAATTTACCAAGATACTAGATGGCGTGATGATGCTTCTTCACATTGAGTCAGAATCGTGTTTTAAACTGGAAAGCTACTCACGGTAATTTTGCCCAAGACTGACGTTTGTGGGAAATCAACTTGCTTATATTATCATATTGTCTTCAGATGGTGATATAACTTCAAAACTAACATCCAATATATTTTCTTTTGGAGTACACAATTTCTTTATTATTTTGTTGTACTATATCAGTATATCCATTATTAGATTTAGGCCTAATGCAACCCCAAAAGTTAATTCAAGAGGTGAGGATTGTCCAAATTTTATAAGCTCTTATGAAGCTCTATCTCTAATCAATGCGAGACTTGGATTTTTCCTAATCCTCACACGTCTAGGAATTTAGATTATTGGCAAATGTTTGACCAATTGTTTGTGAAACCATAAAGCCACTTTTGTGGCATGAAAAGTCAAAGAATGGTTGAGAAATTCACTATTGCAGCAGAATGATTTTCGGTGCATTTATGATGAAGCAGTTTTTCTTCACGTGTATTACGGTGGAGTTGAAATTGTCACAAACAATTGGAGTTTTTACTCCTATAAATAGCAGCTTCATTCATCAGTTTCAGTAACCCAGCCAAGAGTGAGTGTGAGAGAAAAACTTCAGAGAAAGAGATAGTTTCTCCTGTGAGATTTTTCCTTGTGTGTATTCTCCTATATTCAAGAGAGGGTGTTATTGTTCTCTCCTTGTATTTAGAGAGAGGTCTTGTAATCTCTTCCACATAGTGAAAATCTTCTACTATTGCCCCGTGGTTTTTCCCTTATCTGTTGAGGTTTTTCACGTAAATATTGTGTGTTCAGTTCCTATTTTCCCATCTTTTATTTTAGCTGCGTGATATTATTCTGTTACTCTAGTACCCAACAGTGGTATCAGAGCCATTGGTTCGTGGTCATTATTCCGCTGCAAGAAACCAATAAGGTGCCGGATTCATAAGAAAATTCTTAGTATGCTCTGTGGTTGCAGTATCCTCTAATCTTCCACATCAGAAAAGAATTATGTTTGTTGCTGGAAATAAAGTGTGGTAGTGTGAAAGTGCATGTCTAGGAAAGTTCTGGCTAGGAAAGACTTGGTATTTAAGTGTGTTTATTAGTGACCCACTTCTCTTTCCTGGGAACTTACTTGGTGTACTATTTATGGACTACGGTCACTATTCCACTATACAGTACTGTTCACGGGAATAATTTGGTGTAAAACCATGGCAGCAAAATTTGAGATAGAGAAGTTCAATGGGAGTAATTTCTCCCTGTGAAAATTGAAGATAAGGGCAGTTCTGAGGAAGGATAATTGCCTAGACGCAATTGATGGCATGCTCTCGGATATCACTGATCAAAAGTGGAAAAAGATGGATGACAATGCTGTTGCCAATTTGCACCTAGCGTTGGCAGACTTGGTATTGTTAAGTATTGCCGAAAATAAGACTGCAAAGGAGATCTGGGATGCTTTTATTAAATTGTACGAGGTCAAATCTCTTCACACCAGAATATTATTGAAGAGGAGGCTCTACACTCTTCGAATGAGTGAATCCACATCGGTGACGGATCATATCAACACTCTAAATACGCTATTTGCTCAACTCACCGCGTCATATTTTAAAATAGCAAAAAATGAACGTGCAGAACTTCTACTTCAGAGTTTACCAGATTCGTATGATCAACTTGTCATCAACTCACAAATAACAACGTTGCTGACTCTCTGCGCTTTGATGATGTTGCTGATGCTATTCTTGAAGAAGAATCTAGGCGCAAGAATAAGGAAGAAAGGTTAGAAAGTTCAAAGCAAGCAGAGGCTTTAACGATGACGAGAGGCAGATCAACGGAACGTGGCTCTAATGGGAGTCAAAATCATGGTAGATCAAAATCTCGAAGAAGGAAGAATCTCAAAATGCTACAATTGTGGCATAAGAGGGCACTTGAAAAAGGAGTGTTGGCATAACAAGAAGAATGGAGAGAAAACTTCTGAAGCATCAACATCTCAAGGATGTGTTGCAAGTACCTTAGATGATGGAGAAATCCTATATAACTAAGCAGCAACCAGTTCTAAAGGCTGAAGACAACTCAATGATGTCTGGATAATGGATTCAGGTGCGACATGGCACATGACTCCACACCGAGATTGGTTTTGCACTTATGAGCATGTCTCGGAAGGATCTGTGTTCATGGGAAATGATCACGCCTTATAAATTGCTGGAGTCGGGACTGTCAGATTAAAGATGCATGATGGTACTGTTCACAAAATACACAGGGTACAACATGTGAAGGGATTGAAGAAGAACTTATTGTCCGTTGGACAATTGGATGACCTAGGGTGTAAGATCCACACTGAAGGTGGAATCTTAAAAGTAGTGAAAGGCAATCTTGTTGTAATGAAAGAAAAGAAGATCACAAGCAATCTATACATGCTTTTGGGAGATACGTTGCAAGAGGCAGATGCATCAGTTGCAGCAGCGAGCCAAGAAGAAACAACGATGATGTGGAATCGCAAACTAGGCCATATGTCGAAACGTGGCTTGAAAGTCCTTGCGGAACGTAATCTCTTGCCTGGGCTCAAGACGGTAAATTTACCTCTCTGTGAGCACTGTGTGATAAGTAAGCAGCATAGATTGTAGTTTGCTAGAGTAAATACTAAAAGCAAACACATAATGGACTTGATCCATTCTGATGTGTGGGAGTCACCAGAAATATCTCTGGGTGGAGCAAAGTATTTTGTGACATTCATTGATGACTATTCCAGAAGATTATGGGTGTACCCAATCAAGAAGAAGTCGAATGTGTTTCCAATATTCAAGGAATTTAAAGCACAAGTGGAGCTTGAAACTGGCAAAAGAATCAAGTGCTTGAGGACAGATAATGGAGGAGAATATGTTGATGGCGATTTTCTAGCATTTTGCAAACAAGAGGGTATTGTAAGACAATTCAAAGTTGCACATACACCTCATCATATTGGTGTAGCAGAGCGGATGAATAGAACTCTCTTGGATAGAACAAGAGCTATGCTGAGAACAGCGGGGGTGGCCAAATCTTTCGGGGTAGAAGCAGTCAAAACCACCTGTTACGTGATAAATTGATCACCATCAACAGCGATTGGTTTAAAGACACCAATGGAGATGTGGAACGGAAAGCCAGCTGATTATTCTTCTCTGCATGTGTTTGGATGTCCTATGTACGTGATGTACAACTCCCAAGAAAGAACAAAGCTGGATCCAAAATCTAGGAAATATATACTCTTGGGCTATGCTGACAACATCAAGGGGTATCGCTCGTGGGACCCCACTGACCACAAGGTTGTTGTTAGCAGGGATGTAGTCTTTGCAGAAAATGAACTGCAAAGTGAGCAGAAAAATGACAGCACTACCAAAGAAACTACTATAGTACAGATAGAAAGAAAGTTTGGAGAAGATGATTCTTCTGAGGCAGAACCAGTGCACGAGGAACGAGTACTAGATGAGGCCGATAATATAGAAGTTCGACGATCATCACGTCAGATCAGAACACCATCATGGCACTCAGACTATGTAATGGCAAGCCACGATGCATATTGTCTTCTAACAGAAGAAGGGGAGCCATCAACCTTTCAGGAGGCTGTAAGCAGTTCAGATGCTTCTCTGTGGATGACAGCAATGTAAGAGGAAATGGAAGCCTTGCATAGAAACAAAACATGGGAACTTGTTGAACCTCCAAAGGGTCGGCAAGCCATCGGGAACAAATAGGTCTATAAGATCAAACGAGATGGCAATGATCAAGTGGAAAGGTATCGTGCAAGATTGGTGGTCAAAGGATATGCTCAGAAAGAAGGTATTGATTTCAATGAGATATTCTCTCCAGTTGTCAGACTTACTACTATCATAGTAGTGTTGGCCATGTGTGCTGCATTTGATTTACATCTTGAACAGTTAGATGTAAAGACTGCTTTTCTTCATGGAGAACTTGAAGAGAAAATATAAATGCTCCAACCAGAAGGCTTTAAAGAACAAGGAAAAGAAAACTTGGTTTGTAGGTTAACCAAATCTCTGTACGGTCTAAAATAGGCGCAAAGACATTGGAACAAGAGATTTGATTCCTTCATAATTAGCCTTAAATACAACAGACTGAGTTCAGACCATTGTACATACTACAAGAGGTTTGATGATAATGATTTCATCATTTTGTTGTTGTATGTGGATGACATGTTGGTGGTAGGCCCCAACAAAGATCGAGTCCAAGAATTGAAGGCACAGTTGGCTAGGGAGTTTGATTTGAAGGACTTGGGACCCGCAAACAAGATTTTAGGGATGCAAATTCACCGAGACAGAAAAGATAGGAAGGTTTGGCTTTCTTAAAAGAATTATCTAAGGAAGGTCTTGCGGCGCTTCAACATGCAAGACTGTAAGCCAACTTCTGCCCCACTTCTTGTCAGTTATAAATTATCCTTAGGTATGAGTCCTAGCAGCGAAGCGGAGAGGATGGAAATGTCTCGAGTACCGTATGCATCAGCGGTGGGAAGCTTTATGTATGCCATGATATGTACAAGACCAGACATTGCGCAAGCAGTGGGAGCGGTTAGTCGATTGATGGCAGATCCTGGTAGAGAGGATTGGAATACTTTTAAGAGGATCTTGAGATATATCAAAGGAACCTCAGGTGTTGCATTATGTTATGGAGGATCAGAATTTGTTGTCCGGGGTTAGGTCGACTTAGATTTTGTAGGTGATCTTGATAAGAGAAAATCTACTACTGGTTATGTGTTTACACTTGCAGGAAGAGCAGTAAGCTGGTTATCCAAATTACAGGTTATTGTAGCTCTATCTACTACAGAAGCTGAATACATGGCAGCTACCCAAGCTTGCAAGGAAGCTATATGGATTCAAAGGTTAATGGAAGAACTCGGGCACAAGCAGCAGTAAATTAATGTGTATTGTGACAGTCAGAGTGCCTTGCACATTGCAAGGAATCTAGCCTTTCATTCCAGGACAAAGCACATAGGTGTTCAATATCACTTTGTTCGAGAAGTAGTAGAGGAAGGGAATGTGGATATGCAAAAGATTCATACCAAAGACAACCTAGCAGATGTTATGACGACGCCAATCAATGCTAACAAGTTTATATGGTGTCGATCCTCCTATGACCTATCAGAAACATAAGCAACAAGGAATTGGCAAGGTAAAGAGATTTTGAAAAACTAACCAAAATTGACTTTAAGTGGGAGATTGTGAAACCGTAAAGCCACTTTTGTGGCATGAAAAGTCAAAGAATGGTTGAAAAATTCACTATTGCAGCAGAATGATTTTCGATGCATTTATGATGAAGCAATTTTTCTTCACGTGTATTACGACGTGTATTATGGTGGAGTTGAAATTGTCTTAAACAATTGGAGTTTTTACTCCAATAAATAGCAGCTCCATTCATCAGTTTCAGTATCCTAGCCAAGAGCGAGTGTGAGAGAAAAAATTTAGAGAGAGAGATAGTTTCTCTTGTGAGGTTTTTCCTTGTGTGTATTCTCCTCTATTCAAGAGAGGGTATTATTGTTCTCTCCTTATATTTAGAGAGAGGTCTTGTAATCTCTTTCACATAGTAAAAATCTTCTGCTATTGTCCCATGATTTTTCCCTTATCTGTTGAAGGTTTTCCATGTAAATATTATGTGTTCAATTCTGTTTTCACATCTGTTATTTTAGTTACATGATATTATTCTGTTATTGGTACCCAACATTGTTAGGTTTATGAACATTTAAATATTGGCTAGCTCTTGTCCCCCGTCAACTTCCCCTTGACGAAACCAAAAACAGGGTATGCTGGCCTGACAGAACTAGGGTGCAAACAGAAATACATACCCTCGCTTTATAAAGGAGAAGGAAGGAAGGATCAAACAAATAGAGAGGAAGAGCAAATTAAAGAAGGCCCGAAGGACCACCACTGAGTAAAGGCATCACATGAACCGGGTCCCTTAACAGCAATATGTCCATCAAAGTTGTGGCCACCTGCTCTAGACATCAACCATGACATATATGTTAGTTTCTTCCCTGACTCAGATTTCAATGACACGAAGAGTAGCTTTCATGTGCCTATCCTTATAAATAACAAGAGTTATTTATTTGTATAACTTTTTTAAATATTAACATTATATTTTAATTTTTTTTTGATATTTTTTCTATTTTATCCATCCCATTACAGAGAAGAAAAATGGGAACACCATGCAGTCTCCCTAGTAAATGTTCGAATAAACTTTTGAAATAACAATAATGATATGTTTTTTTTTTTTACAATAATAATGATATTTAAATAACAGTTTTTGGACACTATCCTCACTTTATGAGCTAACTTTTGAGGTTGAGTTGAGTCAAAACTCAAATTCTAAGATGGTATTAGAGCCTATCCGAGATCCGTTAGGTCACCCGCAGATGTCAAGTCCTGCAAACAGGGCCGGTGAAGCGGCTTTACAAGCTATGCAGTTGCACAGGGCCCCGTCCAAAGTGGTCCAATTTAGGGGCCCAATTTTATTATATATTTTAGGATTAAATATGATTTTAGTCCCTATAAAATTTTCAAGTTTAGTCCTTATAAAAGTTTAATACCTTTGTAAGAGTTGGGACTAAAAAATGTATTAAATTTTTATAGGGACTAAAATTGAATGTGGTGTATTTTATAGGGACTAAAAACATATTTAATCCTATATTTTATTATATATATTTTATTTTGCACTTTCTTTTTATTAGGGGCCTAATTTTTATGATTAGAACAGGGCTCCCAAAATGTTTAAGACGGCCCTGCCTGCAAACTTTATGCTTTAGATGTCGAGTCCTTAGCATGAGAGGGGTGTGTTGAGAGTCTCACATTAGATAGTGATGTAGTCTGAATAATGCTTATAAGTGGCAGGCAACCCTCATCCTATGAGCTAGTTTTTGAGGTTGAGTTAGGCTCAAACCCATATTCTAAGAGTGCTAACACTTATGGTGATTTCCTTTAAAAGTTTGAATTTTGAAGTTAAAATTATAAAAAACTGTAAAAAGTAGATGAGAATATATAATAACTGCATGAAATATTTAAGAAATTTCTAATGTTCAAATAAAGACATAGAGGTACATGTTGCTTTCTTAACAATTTTTAATTGTCCAGCGCTGGCTTACACGTAAAGGATGGAAAAAGTAGGGGGGGAAAAAGCAAAGAGGAACATATAAAGTGAGATAGCTTTATGTTGTTTTTCCAGTTTTTGGATGCCATGGATATGTTTGGTTTGGAATTTTGTGACATCCATTCGAGTTTATTCGCACAAGTGAAGACCTATAAGAAAGAACTAAATTCTTTTTTTTTTTTTGTGCTTAGAAAGAACTATATTCTTTTCTCTTTTAAAATTTGCTGTTATAATCTGTCCGGCCGGTTGTGTATATAGAAACGAAATTGCAGATAAATAATTAGAAATAATAAAATTAATTAGTTATATGAAATGTAAACTGCCATCGTCATGATTTATTATCTATTTTTAATTATATATAAAAATTTATATTCAAATCAAAATAGTATGTTGCTGAGCATTAATTTAAGTTTTGGGCTTCATGTTTTAGAGAATCTTCCTTGTGGTTGCGAGCAACTTTAACTTTTATGGCAGGATATATGCTTTAAGTGTTTTTTTGTCCTAGTGTTCGGTTGTAGTTGGGACATTTAGCCCTCATGTAAACGAAAAAAACATAAAATTGTATTGCTTTCATGCAAGTTTACCAAGATATGAGTTATAATAATTAATAATAATATTTTGGAGGTGATAGTTATGGACCACTTTATAGTGCAAGTTGTGAGGTTTAAGTATATTTAAATCTATCTTATAATTAAAGTGGTGTGGAGATTGAAAACAAAACACACGTCTGAATCAAGTTAAAGTTGATGAAATGGAAAATTGCTTAATTAAAGCACAAGTTTGGTAGGGTTTAATAAAACTATGCATGCTTGTCAGGTATGCTCTCAAATATTGTAAGAAAGAAAAATTATGTATTTCTATCATATACTACATAGCATGTATGTAATAAATAAATAAATCAAATCGATGTAAGGATTTACTTCTACATATAGTTTAAGATTTAATTATAATAGAAGATTTTTTACGTTATTAATCAATCATGTATTATCATACCGTGATAAATGTTTGACTTTTATAATAATCACCATAAAAATCACATATAAGCTAATATAAGATTGATTTATAGTTTTTTTTGTCTTTAACCGAGTATCACCACAGATAAGTTGTGAGACTAACCATCGGATCGTGATGGTGATTTGGTAAAGCCATGCTCAGATCAAGTGATGATTGACTCCAGGATTCGAACTTCTGACATTGTACGTGAAGATCACCTAAAGTTGCAATCCACTTTCACTGCAACCAACCACTGGTGGGTAGATTGATTGATAGTTTGAAAACTATCCAATGACCATATTAAAAATTAAATTCAATACTTTAAGTTTATTTATAGAGTATGAGTGTATGACAATATTTATATATTTATTTGTGAATGTTGAACTTGTAATCTTTTGCTAATAAATCACGACAAGATATATAACAATCATCTTCATTTATCATTAATGAAATTACTAAGATATATGTAAACTTATTCACCCCAAGTATTTTCACCATCCTGCCCCTGTGAGCAAAACATTTTATTAAAATGTCACCCTTTAAATTATCGACCAGAATGCCACTTCTTTATTCCTCTAGAAAAATAAGATTTAGAGATAATTGTTTTCCATCTCTAAACAAATTAGAAACAAAAATAGGTATGGACATAATCTCGTTGCTAAAACACACCTAACTAAATTATTAGAGATGGATGGATTATGTCATATCACTCTTTTCTAAAGTGAGTAGGTAAGAGTGTACCTTTATTTTTTATTAGCTAAAATGCATTGTGATTTTAATGTATTTTAACCAATCATGGTTGTAGACTTTATTACTTTCTGTCTTTCTCATTTTACATTTTTGCACACTTTAAAAGAGTTTTATCCAATTATGTTATTGCATCAGCAACAATGAATTGCGTGTGCAAGTTTTACCTTAACTACTAATAATTGCACGGGAAAATTTTCCTTTGAGGTAGCAATTTAGATAAAAAAAAACTATATAATAGTACATTAGTGGTTTATTATAGGTTAAAATAATTTTTTGGTCCCTATACGTGTCCCTGATTTTCAATTTGGTCCCTATACGTATAAAATTTTCAAATCAGTCCCCATACGTGCCTACCGTTTTCAATTTGGTCCCTACCGTAACCCACCGTCAGTAACGATCCGACGTGGACCGTTACCCTCCATCTTGGCCTCCACATAGCATACACGATTAACGCTTCATCCATTTAACCTCTCCTTCCCTCCATTTCCACTAGATGGTCTTCTCTTTCCGTCCATCTCCATTCTCGAGCAAGGGTTGAAGTAGGGAGGACAGGTCGATTTTTGTGGTTAGTTGAAGGTTACGCATCGAGTGAATCACAACTAGAGGGCTACCAATGGCGTCTTCTTCAATTGCTGGTAAGATTGCCTTAATTTCGTGTTGGTTAGCTTTGTGGGTTTGTTGCCATTTTTGCATAAATGGGTTTTTGGCCCTAATTTATTAGACGTGTAGGGTTTTTTTTTTGGGTTTAAGGTTGATTGAAGTTTATGCTCCATTGCTATTGGGTCGATTTTGTGTGTTCTGTTTGGGTTCAGTTTGTTGCCATTATGTGTGTGCTTGAAGTTGATGCTCATTTTGTGTGATATATTATTGGCCTCTGACTACTGGATTTGATATTAGGTAACACTTTCACAGTGTTTTTGCACCATGGTGGTCATCTTCTGAAGACCCCTACTAAAAGTCAAGGGATGTGGTTACAATATGTTGGAGGGTTGAAATATACTCTCCATGATTGTGATCCAGACTTGTGGTCCCTTCAAGAGATTACTGGCATCCTGAAGAGCATGGGCTACAAGGGGGTTGTTTAATTGTTCTATCGCAAGCCTGGTATTCGTCTAGAAGAGGGATTGGTCAAGATTTTCGATGATGCAGGTGCAATGAAGATAGTAGAGACTGCGATGAGTATATTTGCTTCAAAGAGGTGGAGCTATATGTCATACATGCTGGGGACAAGGAAGAAGGAATTCAACTTACATTGGAAGAAGCTGAAGAGTGTGTACAAGATGTCGAAGAGTGTGTGCAAGAATTCATTAGTGATGAAGAAGAAGAACCAGAAACTGACAAGGATAGTGTTGCTTCAATTCGGTTTGAAGATAGCGAAGATGAACAAGACGATGGATGCTGGATGAAGTACATTGATATACATGTTTCTGATGGGGTGACCCAAAATCCCATTGAAACAGCAGAGCTACCCAGTCAAATTCACCAAACAGCAATTGAAACTATGGATTAGGATGAAAATGACAAGATACAATCAGATTATGAATCATCTGAATTGGATAGTGATGGGCAACGTAGTGATGGAGAGCTTGATGGGAGAGGGACGAAGAGTAAGTCTATTACATATAAGCCAACAGAAATGTGTGCCAACTTCAAATTCCAACTTGGTATGGAGTTCACCTCCATCATGCAGTTCAAAGATGCTATAAGGGAGTGGTCATTGTTAAATGGTTGGGGGCTTAGGTTCAAGAAAAATGGTAAGGTTAGGTGCAAGGTGGAAGAAATTGAAATATAAGAATTTGAATTACTTCATCCAAACAAATTAATTTGAAAATGAAATTAATTCAATTGATGCAATTCAATTACCTTGTATTTTAAATACCTTGAAATTTTGAAATACCTCATCCAAACACACTCTTAGGGTATGATTGGATGAGAGAATTTAAAAGAGTAATGTATTTTTAGAGGGTAATTAAAATCTATTAATATAAATATCTTGTTTGGATATTAAATGTGAGAAATTTTAAAAATGAAAGGATTTTTATGGGGTATTTTATTTTAACTAAATTTAGGGAATTTGAAATACCACCCCCATCTCATGTACCACCGTCAGACCACCGCCCCTGGCTGCCGGTCATCAGACCACCGCCACCTGACAATGGACCATCGTCGTCGGACTGTCAGTCGTCGGACCACCACTACCGAACGTCGAATCACCGCCACCGATCGCCAGACCACCGTCGCCGCCACCACCAAATATTTAAATAGGATAAAAATAAGATCTTATATTTATGTTTATACATAACATTTATACTCTTTCCAAACAAAGAATTCTATCCAAACCAAAAAAATTCAAAATTAAGGTAATTTAATTGAAGCAATTGAATTGCCTAGAATTTGAAATACCCTATAATTTTCAATTCTCTCATCCAAACGCACTCTAAGGGTTTTCGAACTAATTATTTATGGTAAAAACAAAATTAAAGATATGTTCTTCAATAATTAAATTTATTTAAAGATGATTTTTTTAATACTTGAAAGACAAAAGGCTCAATTAAATCTTCTTTTATTTCACCGACAAGGTCCAGTACAGTTGGTAGATAACTGAGTTCCTTAAGCATGTTGTCAAATATTCGATTTTTGTCATGTGTATGGAAAAGACTTTGTTGGGAGAGTCAAAACCCACTTGGTTTCTCTACGCCTCGAAAGAGATTAGCCTTCAGACTAAGAATACATTGGTGCACACAAAAAAAGTGTATATACTCTCAAGATAATTTTAGTGTGTTTGGTTTCACTTCTGGAGACACCAGAAGTGTTTCTGTCCCTGTCAAACGTGATTTTGGTAAAAACATAGGTGTTTGGTTACTGTCTGACAAAATTGATTTTGCCTTCAAACGAGGTTCTAGTAGAAGCTACAAATAGTAGCTTATGCGTTGAATTGAAAAATTTATATTAAGTTTTACTTCAAACTTGCTTTCAAAATAAAAACATATAAACATAAATCACTTCATTTCAAACTCAATTATATTGAAATCAATTATATATAATCAATTCTATCCAAAATCACGTTTGTCAAACGCTCATCCAAATGCACACTTAATGGATTGAAATCTATATACGATTTATTAAATTAAGGATAAATATACATTTACTTATTTCAAGATTAAACTCACTTTAACTATCTTTATCCTTTTCAGAAAAAATATGGAAAGTTATTAACTCTATGTTTTTCCCAGCTGTCTAAGCCTTTGTTTGGTTGAGGAGAATAAAGGAGGAAAGAAAATGGAAAGAGAGAAACTAGTAATAGATTTCACTTTTCTCTGGTTGGTTGAGAATGTGATGAAATTCACATCCTCTCTTATTATGTGAAGAAAGTGGGAAAGAAGAAATGAGATCTTGTGAAATGTCAAATTTATCCCTCATTTAATAATGACATAATTATCTATTTAGGAAAAACTCATCTTATTTCTTTCCGCTTTCTTTCTTCTTTCTCTCGTATCAAACAACCCTTAAAGTCCATTCCTTTTCTCTACACTTTATTTCTAGCTGCATTCTTTCTTTCTATCTTTCTCTCTTTTCGTTTTCTTTCTCAAGCTAAGTAAGAGATAAAGCAAGTCCATCTATCAAATTACCTTTTTTACTTTTTAGTTTTCCCATAGTGGAGCCTGTTAATTTCCCTCACCTTTTCGGCCCATAAGCATGCGTTGGGGACGGACATAAGTAAAAAACTGAAATAAATATCATAATCCTAACATTACTATATTAATGTAGAGAATCTCGCCAGCAGCAGCAGCAGCAGCAGCAGGAGGTGAAGACTTGCAAGTTTATTATAAACCATTGGATTTTAGTCCAATAATATCCTTTCCTTTGTCTTTTCTCCTTGTTATTATTTTCCTTGTCTCACATATATATATGTATGTACATCAAAGATATTTACTCCACAGGTCATCTAAATCTGAATAAAACGCCTGTTCACTTTGACAGGCTCAACAAGAAGATGGCAGCTAAAGGAAGCTACAGTGCTAAACTACAATCCTTCTGTCCTAAAAACCCTGCATAGAATTTGGTCAATAGTACAACTTCTCATGGAGAAAGCGGACACTGGTATGATCCACTGCAAAAACAATAGAGAATCTGCAAGTGGCTAGTTAACTGTAATTCCCAACTAGGTCCTCTCATGGAAGGTAATAGACCTTGATAAAGCTGCAGGGTTGGCTTGCAACACTGGGGATGCTTCAACCACATGATTCTTGTCATCACCCTTGGATGGGAATGCCTTGAAAAGACCTCCTCCATCATTCTTGATCCCTAGTGTTGACCAAATAGAACTCTTAGCAGCTTCACCAGGATCATCAATTCTCAGTGTCTTGGGGATCAACACACTATTTTCTAAGTTGTTATTATTACTATTTTCTGTGCCAGGCTTTTCTTTCACTGAATTGGTTGGAGAGAGGATGTTCCCATCCCTTGAGTGTTTCCCCAAAGTAGGTGAATTTGGGCCAGAGCTAGGGGTAGAGTTGTTAACAGAAGATTGGGGAGAGATAGAGTGTACGCTCCAAGATGGTGGCATAACACCCCAATAAGTAGGTGTGGGATAGAATGATAAAGGATAAACTGATTGGCAAAATGCAGGAGGAGGCATTGCAGGGTTCCATGGATAAGGCCAAGGGGAAGAAGATCCTTGGAAGCATGGCAATTGAGGAGGGAAACTTTGATAACTCTTATCCACTGATTCATGTGAGCCAGCATGGCCTCTCTTCTCAGATGAATTTGAAGCCAAAACAGAAGCTCCAACTGAGTTATCATCCCCATTTTTATTATTATTATTATTTTCTTCTCCTCCATAGGAAACAAAAACATTCTGCTTTGGTGCATGAAACCCATTTAGGACTACACCATTTTGTGTTTTCTCTGCAAGGCTCAATACAGAAGCCATGGAATCACAAAGAGAAGAATCTGATCCAAAGGTCAAGACAGCTGCTCCATTTCCCAACACAGCATTGTGTAATCCATTGAGTTTAGGTGTTTGAAGGGCCTCAGGAACCATAATTTGACAATAATGTGAGGCCGAAGATGAAGAGTTTTTGTTCTTGCGGCGACCTGCGCCTACGGGAACATTTCTCATGGTTCCTCCAGCAGTCCAGTATCTCTGGCACTTCTTGCAGAAGTGACGGGGCTGGTTGACATTGTAATTGTTGTAGTAACAAAATTTGGTGTCAACGCTGTTGCATCGCGGGCATGGAAGTATCTTGTCTGGTTTCTTTGGAGTTTTGTCTTGTGACACACTTGTCTCACTTTGCTCTCCATTTTTAGAGGATTTCACTAAAGAACTCTCTCTTTCTGCTGAGGTAGTCTTGGGGTTCTCACAAATGCTTGAAGATGTGGGAGATTTTAAATCCTCTATTGTTTGAAGTGTGGCCTCATCATCTTGTACTGAGGTGAGTTCTTTCCTTGATGTTTCCTGAAAGTAATACACAATTGTTAGATAATAACTACTAATTCACTATAGCTACACATGTGAAATCACAAATCAGTTAATTTAATTCAAAGCTTCAATACATGGAGCAAAATATGAGCCACAAAATTATATTGGTATATGTCATTTAAGCACATTGCAGATTGCTGTTTTTATAAGTTGATAACATAGTGTAATTGGTTTGTTATGACTCATAAATAATCGATGGAAACATTCGACAATCATTTTTATTTTGATATTCTATTTGTAGTTTTGTTGTTCTAGAGGCAAGCATTTTGCTTTAATTTAGTGATCCGGATTCAACATATGCATTATCATGGAAATTTAAAGCCAAAAGTAAATTATTAGTGAAATCCCACCACGAAAACAGGGGAGGAAACAGAGTCCAGATATGTGATTTATCCTTCCTACTAGTTTATAAGGTTAAATATGACTGCTTAATTAATGAGGGTATTTGTGTAGAAGTGCATGATTGATTATGAATAGAACACTTTGTTAGATATAAAACTATTCATGAGCTAACAGATTAACCTTCAAAGCTTTTAGGAGATTTAATTCTGAATATGATATCAGAGCCTATGGCCAAGCTTAAGTTTGTAGAAAAGTTGACCCCTTTAACTTCTGAAGTGAATAGAGGTATTAAAAGGAAAAAACGTGTGAAGAAAGAAATTAAAAAGTATATAAATAAAACGAAAATATTCTATAAATAATTATTCTGTAGACAAGTCTTATTTGAAAACAGAATAAGTAATTTAATATGGACGAAGTGTCAAACCAAAATAAAGTTAGATCAAACTTAAGTCCGAAAAAGCAACTTAAGAAGAGTTTGGTAGAGCAAGAAATCCAATAAGAAATCTTCAAGCGATAAAAATGGCTACAGAATTTATGGGATGCTACAAGAGATCCAATGGGAAATGGACTCAAAAGGGGAAATTTTGTTTTGTGTTGTTGAAGTTGCAAGTCAACCACTTTTGGATCAAATTTCCAAATATGAATCAGCTGAACTTGAAAAATCACTTTGGAGTACCAAACAAAATCATTGATTTACAAATAGAATTGACAAACAAAACCAAAGCGAGGCCAAACACACAATATTTTTCTCTATTCCTTAAACTTATATTCTGGAATGAACTGGGTCCAACCGCTGACAGTGCCCCACAATAACCTGTGGCCACCACTTAACAAACGATTTAAATAAATTTAGAAATTAAAAAAAAAAACTAAATAAATTCATCAACCATCTCTGATCATGCAAAACACTTTTTATATTTTCAAACAAAAAAGTTCTTAAAACAGCCATAGGTAATTGCAGTCAGCCTCAATTGACACCTTTACTACAAGCAAAGATTTTGAGAAATATATGTATAAAAAAAAGATAGATTCGAATGAACCCATTAACAATTGTGAGTTTCCAAAAAAGGGTCGGTGTTAGATTTCCAAAACACACTAGTTAGCAACATGATTTTACCCAAAAAAAAAACTCAACCCTCTGATAGATACACACCATCATGGCACATACCTTATTCTCTCTTTCATGTTCTGTTGCAGGGTTCACTTCACGTGGAGAAGATGAAGATGAAGGAGGACTATGATCTTCAGGTTCAGAAGAAGAATCATTGGCTGAGACCTCTGTGTTGTTGCGTGGCAGAGAAATAGTTCTACCAAAAAGCCTTATGGCAGGGTCCTTATTAACCTCAGACATTCCTGTGTTATATGAATAATAACTCTCTTCCTTTCTCTCTCTTCTCTATTTTGGCTCCGGCTCTTTCTCCTCCTTGTTCTTGAAAACAAAATTGAGGAGAAATAGATACACACGTATATATAGAAATTTTTGCTGTTGCAGTGTTGGTTTTGTTTATTTTCTTCAATTGATCATCGTTTGGAACCAAAAGTGGATAATGAATAGTATGGAGAATAGAGAAAGAGAGGGGCTGTGCTGTGTTAACATTAAAAAGGTTGGAATTTGGAAAGTTGGAATGCCACTTCAGCAAAGTGGAAAAATTTTGAGCCACAAGTTCTTGTGGCCTATGAGATCTTCGTGTGCTGTTGGATTCCCCCACATTACTTCGAAAGATAGTGATGTTCTGTCCCACCCTTTTCATCCATGTCAGCTCTTTTTTTATCTTCAATTACTTACTCTTCTTCTTGTTTCTCCTCGTTATTGTCAAATAATCTTCCAAGCTTTCATTTTTGACCCTACCCTCTTGTTACTTTTGGCTTTTCAGTGGGTTTATTAGGATATCTTCACAGCTTCGATCATCTGCATTGGCTATGTCACTAATCCTCTGTTCTGCAGCAACAGACGTCCGATTTTTTATATACGGGATTGTACTGCCTTTCAACTGGACGACTCTAGTAATCAAACTTGAGTCTTTTTACTTGGAGGAGAATCACGTTATCAACTCTCCCAATATCAAGTTGATAAAAGATTTCTTTCTATTCATTAAAAATATGATGCTTTTTAGTCTAAGTTTTTATTAAATTTTTTGTTTGGCTTTATAGTCAGTTTCTTAAATATTTTAATTTTAGTTCATGTTACTGGTGAGCATTTGAAAAATGATTGAAAACAATACTATTTAGTATGAGTGCACACCCAATGCTAATGTCCTTCAACAATGGGGTGGAGAATGGTCCCTCCTAAAATCCAACCATTAATTAATTGATTAAAAAAAAATGAATAAATCATTAGTTGAAAAGAACTTAGAAGATTGGTCCTCCACAATAATTGAATAAATCAATTTTATTATTATTCTAATAACTAAAATATTAATTATTAATTAATTTTAAAAAAATTACTTTCATGAAATTAGATCCAGAAGCTCAAAGTATCTTCATCAATGGCAGCCGTTAGATCTCAAGTTGTTTCCCCCAAACCTCTTGTTGTCGCCATCATCCGCTTCTCATGGGATTCGATCCTCCTATTTGTAGTGAATGAAGGACTCCGTGAGATTGGGTGAAATGAAAGATGTTGATTCAGGTCGATAAAAATCCCACGCACACAAACGCAAAGGATGAACCATGAGAACCAGAAAAGAGGGGAAGACGAGACAGAGTTGCATTGAGGTAGGCACAAATGAGAGGAGAAGAGGTCCATTGAGAACTGCTACAGACACGAAGAACAAAGAAGTGAACGAAACTAGGAACAAACAGAATGAATAAAAAGGGGGAACATCGAAAAAAGAACGCACATCAGAAGAGGGAGATTGAAACGAAATACAGAGAGGGGTGAGACACACACTGAAATAGACGAGCATCGAGAAAGGATGAATAGAACCAGGGAGATACATTGGGAGAAGACTCACAAATGGAAACATAGAGAGAGAGTTTCAGAGAGGGAGACTTGTGGGGAAAAGGAATGCAGTAGCACAAAGGAGAAAAACGCAACGGAGGAGAAGAGGAGAATGCAACAGAAGGCAAACGACGTAGAGTCTTGCATGGAGCTATTCTGTTATATTATTTTGACGAGTAAATAGCCAATTTGGTCCCTGAAAGTGTAATGCAGTATCAACTTAGTCCCTGAATTTAACTAAATAGAAAAAACGTCCCTGAAGTTGTAAGACGTTAATCAACTTGGTCCCTCCGTCAACCCTAGTTAGCTGATGCTGTTAACAGGACTGATGTGACACGTTAAGTGCCCTGTTGACACCGTTGTCACTGGTTAGGTGGTGTCCATGTGGTCAGGGACCAATTTGAAACTCTGAACCATGGACTAAATTGATACTCGCAACTCTGAACTAGGGACTAAATTGATACTCGCAACGGTCTTCTTCTTCTTTATATTTCACCTTTCTTTATATAATAGACAGGTGGTTAGAGAGAGAGTGGGAGGCAGAGGAAGCAAAGAGAGAGAGAATTTTCGTTTTTCCCTTCTTGTCTAGTTTCAATTCGGCACTTTTATTTTAATTTGCTATTTTAGTTTAATTCTTGTCTTTAATTTGCCATATTTCTTCCATTTCTTGTTATTTTCATCATCATCATCTCAGATGACATCTCACCTTTCTGTTTCCCCCTTTCTTCTCATCCATTTATCATAAACTTCAAGTGAATAAGCTCAAGGAAAGATCCAAACAAACAATGATTCATATTTGGATCATATCACTCATCCTCCTCTATCATCTAATAGGTATAAACTTTACTCTTGAGTTCTCAATCTTCATTTTCCTCCATTGAAATTTCATGAGTTAAAGTTTGGGTTTCAAACTTCAAAAATCTCTAGAAAATTGTAGAAAAATCTTTTTAATGCCAAACCAATTTCTATAATCTAATTTCATCCTCTAATTTCACAATCCAAGAGCATGAAATCAAATAATCTTCCTAGCCTAATTAACCTAGAGGAACTGAACCTATGCTTATTTGGGGGAAATGGGTTTTGTTTCAATTTTTGTGAAATGATTTTTGATTTCACCTATTTCATTCCATGATCATGTAATCCAAGTGATTAGGAAACCAAATCAAACTCCAATCTATTTTTAATTGGGGTGGCCGAAACCCTATGTTTTTGGTTGAAGGGGTTTTGGTTTAATTCTTTGACAATTGATCATGGATTATGTCTTAGGTATGCTTAAGGATCATTGATCCAAGAGTTGGTAGAATTTCGACGTCCCTAACCTATTTAATTAAATAGGAGCAATACCCTAACCATATGGATATGGATTAGCAAAGTTTTTAATTAAACTGTATTGATTTCTGGTTATGTTTTGTTGTAAAGAATCGGGCAGTGTTCGAGCGTTCGACAGCGCACCAGATTGACAGTTGCCGAGCCACAGTTTGAGCTGCACCAGGAACATTACTAAGGTGGGGAGAAAGAATTGATAGCGTCGGGAAGGCAAGCTTAGTATAGAGTATATATGTGTGTAGAGGAACCCTAAAACCCTACTAGAGGTTGAGCCTGGATAAAGTGCTTGGACCCTAGGTGTAGGTACTTTTGGGCTATCACTACTAAGTTGATAATATGGATGATGTGATTGATTGAGGTTGATGTGTTGAACTGTTTACTTGATTATCTGTTGGTTTATTTTGTTGAACTGTCTGTGTGATGAACTGTTGTCTGCCATTGTGATGGTATCTGTACTGGAATAAATTCTGTTGCGATATTTTATTGTGATTTGGCTGGTTGAGTGTTGATGAGAGTATAGTGAGTGATGATGTTGTTCGAGTTGATACCGTCGTGGTCCCGACCATGGAGCTGTGGCTCGTAGACGCAAGGCGTCGTGATGTTGATGTTGATGATGACGTTGATGTGGATGTGGTGCATCGTGGTCGTGGTCGTGGTCGAGTGCGTAGGTGTGAGATCCCGGTATCAACCTGCGATGGATGTTTGTTGCATATCATAGCATTTCATACCACAGCATATTTATCCCAAAGGGAGATGTCCAATTGGGGACGTGATGTTTTTAATCCTGAGGCGGGATGTTCAATGGGGGACGTGATGTTATCCCGACGAGGATGTCCAACTGGGGACGTGATGTGTCGGCCGACATGCATATAGGGAAGTCAGCATATACATAAGGACTAGTATCCCTATTATAGGTTTATCTGAGAGAATGACTTTTGAGATGGTTGTGGTGTATGACTTAAGTGATGGGTGATGTTGTGTTATATAGTTTATATGTGTTGTGTGATGCATGTATATATATGTTGTACTGATGCCTCGCTCTCATATTGATGAAATATGTTTCTTATCTCCCGTATTTTCTATATGTGTTATTTTATTATGGGAAGACCCCATGGAGGAACCACTTGCTGAAGAATTGGATGGCATTCCGTATGAGCCAGATGTCGGTGGACGAGTCCAAGACCCTAACCTCGAGGGGTTGGGAAGTGATCGTGGTTAGCCAGAGAATTTTCTCTCGACCTATTTCCCTATTTATTTTGGTCTGTATTAATATAATCTGTATGTATTACGTTAATGTTGTAGCCCTACTGATGAGGCAAATGATGTATGTCATTATGTATTTATATTTTAAAAGCTATGTACTCTGAGACGTTGTGTGCCTTAAATTCGTTTTGCTTCCGCGTTTAATTTTCCACATCGCTTCGTATAAACAAGGCGCTCTAACGATTATAATACAATTAAGGTTAGTTAATATCTTAGGTTCTTTAATGGGACGACGGGTCGTCTCATCGCTCCTCTGCCTCGAACAGCGGCGAAGCCATTCCAGATCTCACCCTTCCAAATACGACGTCAAAGCCACAGTTCCAATGAGGTTTGGGTTGGTGCTTACATTTTTAGGAAGCCATCTGTGGTATTCAAGGTTGACGCCCATGAAGATGAGGCCGGAGGGGCCAAGGTCAATGGCGATGCATCCGAGAGAGGGAGAAGGAAATGGAGTTGGTTCATGAATCCATTGATTTATGATGCTGAGATTACAAATTGATTTATGTTCACATCACGAGGGTGTGCGACGTCGCCGGCGGCGGACCTGCTGTTGTCACTGCTTAGGAGGGGTAACTTCCAGCTTGGGGTGTCGGTGGTGCTATTGGCTTGCCACGTGGACGGAAATTCAAAGGCAAATTCAAACAACCAAAAAAATATACATGCAAATACCACAAAATATAAAGGACCAAAAGTGAAAATACAACAAAAAGGAGTACATTTGACCAATAAAATGCACTTTGACTGAGTCAACCACTACAGGACACATGGATGTCTAGGATTGGTTGTCAAGGCTGGTGCATGGTTGCACCACTTTTTTGCTGGTGCAACTTAGACAACACCCTAATTTGACACAAAAGATAGGTTAAGAGTCTTTGGCCCATCAAAGCATACATACCACAATTTTTCTTGTATCTCTCCAATGTACTCTACGCACAATGTGTTATTCTAATAGGACTAAATATAGTGTGATAATAACCCGAGTCGGCCCAAGGGGAAAGCTACTAAAGCCCAAGCTTTAGGCCCACCGATAAAAAAATTATTTACATTTAGTTTTTATAAAGCAAAAATATCACACATGTTGTCAAAAAGTCCCAACCTAAAGCATAACTTGATCCAGGTACACTCTCCCACTTAAAATAAAAAAGCCTCCCTCCAAGTTTGTTGTAGGTCTCACTCACTTTTGGGTCGACCCTAATAATAACTCATTTATATGTATAAAAATGTGAAGCTCGGATACTTTAAAATAGTCACTGTGTTTGTATTGGATAGGTATCCATATCAAACACTTCACGGACATTTTGAGACACTCTATTCCACAACTTTTTACTTTTACAATTTGAATTTTTATAATGTTATAGACCGAAATACCTTAATAGTCAGATAAATGTTAATATTTTGTTATGTTTATAATGAGTCATGCTAACTCTTAAAACATTATTTCTTTATCTTAATTTAAGATTGTACTTTTATACTAACCTTATATTAATTTTATAAATTGTATTATAATCATGTTATGTCCTATAAATTTTTAAGATTTTTTGTATCCTCATATCTCGGTCGTATCGTATCCCTGTCATATGTCTTATTAATGCTTCCGTAGTTTCAACCTATTTGAGACAATTTGGTGGGATATATTTAACAAATGATCCATTCCAATCAGATAGATGATCAGTTATTTCTACCGTTGGTTTCCCATGTCAAGACTAATAGTGAGAGAAGATTGTGGACGGTTAAAGTTGTGAACTACAAGGAATTAATTTATATTCAAACAGCTAACTACTGTTTTGAATGTAATAATGGAGTATAGTTTGAACTTTGAAGTATAATGAGAGTATGCGCTTTGAGTATATATGTTTGCTACAAGAGGAGGAAACAATTGCTTCTGCTGATGGAGATCGCAGCTTAGTCATCATAAGAAAGAAAGGAAAGAAATTATTAGGACATGAATTCCAATACACATTGTGACGTCTAAAGATTATTCAACTAAGAGCACCGCAACTTTGTCTTTTTGGCCGACCAGAGAGGATTGGGAAAATGGTGTAGTGGTGGGGCTTCAGGATTTTAAGGATTTGGGAGCAAAATAACTGATTTATTTAACTTGGAAGAGTTTATAAGTCATAACTCACAAGCCCTCATATTCTTTTCTGAGTGTGAAGTTCTGTACGTGTTTGCCATTATACCCCAGCATGAAGAGCTAGGAATTAGCAATTGGCAACAGATACTTAAGAGTCTTCTTAGATAGTCTTCTGATAGGGGTATAGAGTAATGCTACCTGCATAACTCACACATATTCACAATTGCTCTGTGCAAGTAGCTCCATCTGATTTAAAAGAAAAAAAAAAATCAGAAGGTGCTTAGCTATCTGGAGATTTTATAGAAATTTGTGAACATTAATTAAAGTTGTGCAATTAACATTGCTAGGGAGTTCCATTAAACGAAAAGCATAGAGAATGAGGGTAAACATGATATATAACTACCCAAAAGGTGCTTCAGACCAACTAGAGAGTTGAATCTTTAAAGTGATATAGGACAAGAGGCAAGGAAGGAAGAAGAAGGAATAAAGGAGAATTTAATCATTATACCTTCAAAGTCTCTTGAACCATGTATATTTCATCGTATTGAATCATTACAAAAATACAAAATGTTACTTCTTACTTTTTACTTTTCAATTCAATTCTTTTTACTTTTCTGAACTGTTTTTTTTTTTTTTTTTTTTTGTTAGATTTAAACTCAATAATCATCTACAAAGCATGCTATCACAAACTTTATTGCGGAAACATAATAATCATATATAACATGTATCTTTATTATCAAGAACAACTTAAAACTTGATACCTTTAGGATCTACAACATGTTGATTTATCAAAGATATAGGAATACCTGAATCCATTATATGTTCCTAACCTCAAGCGTTTTTCAGAGGATGAACTTGATCACCAACCTTCACGAACGGAGGGTAGTAATCCTGAAACACAGAGAGGGGGAAGAGAAAAGAGAGACGGGTAATGAACACCCATTGGCTTCTGGTTCTTCCTCAACCGGGACTCCTTATGCCTTAGTCTCTCTTCAGATGGGGAGAAGAGGCGGTATGCGATATTGTTCGGTGTATTGGGGACCATAGCCTATATATAGGGTGATGGCCAATTAGGGTTCCCATTATTCCGAAATGGGCCATCAATGACATCCACTCATATTTAGTCCATATCAATTAACTAATTTATTATCAAATCAGAAATTTAATTAGCCTTATCACTTAATTTGATCACATATCAATTAAGGCTCCTAATTGATAAATAGCTAATATAATTAATAAACGATATCTGCCCACATTATGACATTGGAATATAATTAAATACAAAATATTCCAACAATCTCCCACTTGGGCAATATATCGTAATAATTATATCAGAATTCTTTAGGCGCGCATCCGAATGCTATTTATCTTTAAATTTCTCCTTTACAATCTGGTCCACCTCATACATCAACAATGGGAGCACCGCGGCTGTCGTCACTAACGTCTATTGTGACTAAATACCGACGACCACCACATCAATGCACTAGATGACATAGATCGATATGGATGAGTGGCATGGAAATTTCATGCAATGTGATCTCTGAATCATGCCGATTTCCAACTGGTCCAACTTAAGTCTTTAGTGAGATAAATTTTGCAAACCAAAGTCCTTAATGTGTAAATAAATTTTACACACAACAAGATACAAACAAGTTCATAATGAACTCATAAACATAACTTTATTTCTGCAGAAAATCCGAAATAACAAAAGGTTTGTATCTCAAATATAAAACACAAATAGAGACTCCCACTAAACTAAGGCATCCTCAGTGACAACACCCATATGAGCAACATGCTCGTGAAAAAAACCTTAGGTGTTAAGCCTTTAGTTAGTGGATCTGCTAGCATAGAATTTGTCTCTATGTGCTCCATATAAAACTGTTTTTCCTGAACTCTTTCTTAACTACAAGATACTTGATGTCGATGAACTTCGACTTTGTAGAACTTATGTTGTTGTTGAAGTACAATATGACTGACTTATTTGTCACAACATGACTTGAGTGGTATTTCAATATCTTTTACTAAATGCAACCAAGTGACAAAAAATTACTCCAGTCATATCCCATAGTCGGATGCCTACTATCTTGGCATCCTGTAAAATCGGAGTCATAATTTCTCATGATCTCTAAACTGTCAGATCTCCGATATATGAGTATATGCCCTTTTGTTCTCTTTAAGTATCTCACATTCCTTATGGTTGCTTTTCCAATAATCCTTGAATTGCTCAAGTATCTGCCTAATAATCCTACTATTTACGCTATTTCCAGATGCACACAAAACTGAGCATACATTAGACTTCCCACAGCCGAAGCATAAGGAATCTTCTGCATTTCCTGAATTTTCAGATTTTCATAGGGGCATTTAATTGAGACTAAAATGTCTCCCTCAGTGACCGAGGTATCTCTTGGTTTACTATCTTTCATGTCGAACCTATCCAAAACTATATCGATATAGCTCTTTTGTGATAACCCAAAAATACCTCGAGAATGATCTCTACGTATCGAATTCCTAAGACAAAAGAAGCGTCCCCAAGATCTTTCACCACAAAATTCTTTGTCAGAAATTTCTTGGTTTCGCGCTATAAGCCTATATCGTTCTTGGCTAGCATAATATCAACATATAATACCAGAAAAATGAACTTACTCCCACTGAACTTGTAATACCCACAGTTGTCCTCGATATTCATCTCGAAACCAAATGAGACAATCTCTTGATGGGACTTGTGGTATCACTAACGAGACGTCTTCTTTAGCTCATAGATAGATTCCATCAATTTTCAAACCATCTTCTCTGTGTCTTTCGACACAAAGTTTCCCAGTTTGCATTATATACATTTGTTTCATCAATGTTGCCATTGAGAAACACCGTTTTGACATCCATCTCGTGAAGCTCCAAATTATAATAAGCAACGTGAGCCATAATTCTCCTTAAAAGAGTCATACTGAAGAGAATGTCTCTTTACAAGCAATCCTTTCTTTTGAGTATAGCCTTTTGCCACTAGGCAAAACTTTATAACTCTCCATATTACCCTTTGACACTTTTAAGTAACAGGATAAGTTTCAAACCTTATTGTCTAACTTGAGCTTGTACTCATACCTTCAATCCACTTTTCCGAATAGAAACGTCATATGGTTTGATGGGAGTTGATAGAATCTTCTTCCATTATACCATTTACCTTATGTTCCTAGATAAATACTATATAATTATCCAAAGTAGTATTCACTATTTCTTTAGTGGATCATGGCAAAAGGCATCGGCTCTTGATGCTCTACTTCTTGAGGGTGTTGAGTTTGACCTTCAGGAATAATTTTCTTATCTTGAATGGGAAGATTAACAACAATATCCTCACAAGGATCCAAATTTGCTACACCAATAGCAACTGTATGAATTGGTTCAGGGATTAGAACCAATTCTTCCTCAAAGATATTGTCTCTAATCTTATCTCCCCCCAAACTCAATATTCGCAAAGAACTAAACAGTTCGTGTCTCAAGGTTTCTTTAATTTGGGATTATCAAATTCATTTACCCCTTTGACCTTTCAGAGTATCAAGAAGGTTGCCGCTCACTATTTGGGGAGGCTCCAATCTCCTTCGCAAGACTCATAAGGTCTTGCCTTAGTTGGATGTTCCCATACTTAAAAGTGATTGATCGGTCACTTTAATTGGTACTCTGTCAAGCATTTAAGCTGCAATCTTTAGTGTTACTCCCATAGTGACTATGGTAAGGTAGAATGACTAATCATACTCCTCACCATACCTTTAAGAATCATTACTGGGACTTAACTATATTCTTGATAGTCATGTTTTGATCTATTTAACTTTAATGCATACAAACAATAAAATGTATGAGGCCGATGGAATCTAGGATTCCCTCATACAAGTTACTCAACTCTATTTATAGAGATTTGCCCTGAATGTTTGTATCATAACACTCCTTGATTTCACTATCAACTTTACACTTAGTGTCATATGATTCCTCGCTCAATGTTTTACAACAAGAGGCTTCAATACCAAGCGATTATAGTATTTCCAGCCCATAGCTTGATTGGTTCCTACAATATTTGAATTTCAAAGACAAATTGAATCCATTGTTTCTAAATGAACAAAATTATCCTGATTTGTTCAATAAGAAACCAAAACAAAATTTCATGTAAATGATGACTAAACTAAAATGTCTTTTAATTTCAAATATTAGCCAGTAACAACAATCTGAAATGTCAATAGCCTTTTCCTTTACTGACTTGGTCAACTCTAGTATAAATGCATCTTTCAGCATCACTTGGCCAATTCATCAGTTCAGACAATCCTTTATAGGCATGCCAAACAAGATATTTGGGACATTTCTTCTTTAAATACCCGATGTCCTTATAAAAGAAATAATTGTGACCCTAAATATTTCTTTTGAGTCGGGCCTTTAGGAGCTTTATCCTTAGTTTTCTTTTGTTAGCCCTTATCCTTAGAGGTATTTGTCAAATGAGCATTATTCGTCGTCTCTTGCTTCATTGTTTCCTTTCTTGCACACCTTATGAAATGAATCCATTCAGATATCATTTCTCTTTATAACAGCTATAAGCTGACTTAAACTGACCGAATTGTGCATGAAGGAATACCAAATGCTAAATGCATGGGCAAGTCGTTAAACAACCCACATTTTAGCGCCTTAAGTTTATGAGCAAGATTGGACATTCCCATAATGTGCTCCTTACATTTCCTTTGTCTTTATACTTAATGAAATTCTAGCTCTCCAATGAGTGCTTGTTTTCATCTTTATTGCTTTCAGAAAGCACTTTTAATTTCAGCAAAGAAATCTCTGGCATTAATTATGCTATCCAAAATAATACCCCTAAATATCTCTAGATTATCGTCCTTTATGATAATAAGACCCATGCAACTGGAGTGATCTCACTTCCTATACTTGATCCTCTTTTCAGAGAAACTAGATTGTGTGAGAGAATGTGGTTTTCTCCATCCTTATGCAAAATCAAGATCCAAAAAATAATTTTAATGTTCTCCTTTCAATCCCAAAAATAGTCAAAACTTTTGAGAATCGAAATTGAATTAAATCAGCAGATACATAAGCAATATTAACTTAAAGAGAACATAAGTACCGTAAAGATACTTACCAAAATACCCTGTACACCATTAATATTAAGTCTTTGGACAATAACATTAATTGTGAGTGGTATTTTATTGTAATGATCAAACACTGGTGATATTTTCTGTCAAACAACAACTATCTTTGGATACTTTGTTATTCACATGAAAAGGATCTTTATAATCACTATGTGTTTACCATCACAGGTGTGAAAGCAACCCTGCCAAATATTAACCTTCCTTTGGGCCGATTAATATCCGCATGGATGTACACTCACATAATTTTTAATATTTCTTTTGAGTGATTTCCACTAGAGAGGTCACCTTGGCGACTTCATGCTTTAATTGACTCACTCAAAATCCAAATTGGCAAATTGAAGACCCAAACAAGATACCAAGCGCACCATCAATTCCCAATCTTCGGATTGTAAGAATTAACTGCTAGGGGTACTCTCAACGTAATGATCAAATATTGGTGATAAATCCTGTCAAATAATGGTCACCTTCGGGCATCCCATTATCCACATGGAAAATACTTTATAATCACCACACATTTACCATCACAAGTATGTAATTATCCGGCCAAGTTGTGCCTTTCTTCGAGCCGATAACAACTCGCATGAATAATTTCATACTACATCTTTTGTAAATCCAATTGAATCAAATTTACGCAACAGAGGTTACTTTGGCAACGTGTTGTTTCAACTAACTCAACCAAAATTACCAGACAATTTTATTAAAATGGGGGGTCCCGAATTTGTCATATTCACACTAAAAACATGGAAACTTTAATGTTTAGTGTGAAAAGAACCTTTAAAAAAAAAAAAGATTTTTCTAATACATGAATTTTCCGAATAGATGGTTCTATAGTTCTAACTTTGGTCCTTAGAGTCTGGACTTATTTCGAAATATTACACACAACCATAGGTAAACTATTAGAAGTGGCAATACCCTCGAAATGAATCACTCTAAGTTAGGCCTTCGTGATAACCAAACAGGATGTACATCCAGAAGGCTACCACTACTCAACCTCTTCCCTATCTCAAGTTGCACTCAGGCCCGGGTTTAGGGTCTCGCTCATAAGTATGTGAGAAAAGTACAACAAATACATTGCTCAACACAGTGAGACTATAAAACAATATGGAAAAGCAAGTCTTTTCCCATTCATCTTTATATAATATATATACAAAATTGACATCTAATCCCAGATGATTATGATTACGTGAAACAAAAAAAAAATTTCAATTAAGAAACTTTAATCACGTAAAAAAAAATATCATCACCAATTCATATATTCAAAGATTGAAAAACCAAGATAGATATATTATTTTTAACCAAAAAACCATGAATGAAAGAAACCTTATGAATCAAACTTTCCAGATTCACTTTCCAAACTTTCACCAAAGATCGAAAATTGATTATAATTTATTAATACAGAATCCTGGATTCCGATTTCGAAAGAAGAAGAAAATTTGGATCACGTATTAGAGGTATATATATTTAATACCACGTGCCAATAAAAAAAAAATATTTCCTTTCAAAATTCCTAATTTTCAAAATTAGGATTCAAATCAAATAATCCCAATAAATCAAATATGAAGACCCGCTCTGATACCACTTGTTAGATTTAAACTCAATAATCATCTCCAAGGCATGTTATCACAAACTTTATTGCGGAAACATAATAACCATATATAGCATGCATCTTTATTATCAAGAACAACTTAAAACTTGATACCTTTAGGATCTACAACATGTTGATTTATCAAAGATATAGGAATACCTGAATCCATTATATGTTCCTAACCTCAAGCGTTTTTCAGAGGATGAACTTGATCACCAACCTTCACGAACGGAGGGTAGTAATCCTGAAACGCAGAGAGGGGGAAGAGAAAAGAGAGACGGGTAATGAACACGCATTGGCTTCTGGTTCTTCCTCAACCGGGACTCCTTATGCCTTAGTCGCTCTTCAGATGGGGAGAAGAGGCGGTATGCGATATTGTCCGGTATATTGGGGACCATAGCCTATATATAGGGTGATGGCCAATTAGGGTTCCCATTATTCCGAAATGGACCATCAATGACATCCACTCATATTTAGTCCATATCAATTAACTAATTTATTATCAAATCAGAAATTTAATTAGCCTTATTACTTAATTTAATCACATATCAATTAAGGCTCCTAATTGATAAATAGCTAATATAATTAATAAACGATATCTGCCCACATTATGATATTAAAATATAATTAAATACAAAAATATTCCAACAATTTTTATTTGAAATTTGGAAATGTGACTAACGCTTCACAATGTTCACCACTAAATTGAATTGTGAAGGGCTGAAGGCCATCATCACATACTGACAATTGGTGAATTGAGACAATATCAGGATGTTACATATAAGTCAAATCCTGCTTAGTTTATAGCACTACTGTCAAACTTTGATTGGCCAATTTAAAAAAATCCCACATACGCACATTTAGTGAAGCAGAAAGGTGCTTTTTTGAGATAACATGGCAAGTTTGGTAATCTCGCGTAGAAAGTTTGCCCTTCAAGTACTACTCTTTTGCCTTTTTTGACTTTAGTTAAGAACTTAAGATGATAAAGTGTGTGCCACACCTTATCATGTTCATGACAATAAACTGTTAATGTGTGTTTATAATTACGAATGGAAAGCTTGTGAAGAAATAATAATAACTTCCACCATAACTTCAGTTTACTTCTATTTTACTTACAAATTGTGATTAAAAATTTGACATGACAAGATTAAAGAAAATCCTTCCTTCTTCAACTTGTCATTTATAATGATACTGTCACCTTATCTCTTCATAATGCCTACCCATTATGAAGTAAACTTCAGTAGTGAACTTGATTATTTATTTCACCCTTTGATTCTTGTTCTTGCATTATTTTTTCTCTGTGAATATAGGAACTAAAAATCAATGGAAGTTCATGATATTTTAACTTTGGCATTAACTTAGTAACCACCAGGTATATTATATGTTACTCTAACCAATCTAGCTATCAAATTCAATTTTGACAGTTGGTCAAGGAACAAAGGATATACATCTGATGACATTCTTTGGGCTGGGGACCATAACTTTAAAATTAAACGCCTTTGTTTTCTGGAGCTTGAATAGTTGCCGTCTTGATTATGGAGTATTAATACTTAATTGCCTGAACGATATGGAACTAATTATTATTGCTGTGGGAAATAATTAATCCAGAGACAAGAGAGGACAGATAAGTTTATGAGTTTCTTTAGTTGGTGGTAATAGCAATAATGGCTTATTCTTCTTTTTCAATAATTAAATCAACACAAGGAGTAGGAAACATAGGGTAAATTGATTTATAAGATGACTAGTCCATGTAAATAAATATGCTGATTATAGATACATTCATGTGAATATGCTAACACATTTTGGTTGGAAAGAAAGGGTGGAATGGAAACAAGGAACACCTGCAGTGTATGTACCTCATCAGCAGAGTACAAGAAAAAGAGAAAGAAACCAAGAAATTAAGAGCCATCACTTCCTGTTAGTTTCCCATCATAAAAAATGTTTCAAAAAGTTACCATGTAGCATGCTTTTATATTAGTTGCCTAGGTATTTTGCTCAAGATTCTCACGTGCACGAATCAACTCAAGACTTTTCTTTGAAGCCTTGGACATATTCTCTTTTTTTAAAGCTTGATATGATTGTTAGGAACTATGGTTAAACTAGTGGATGTCTGTGAAAGGAATTAAAAGCATTATATATATATATATATATATATATATATACCATTTGGTTGAGAAAGTGGGTGTGAGGTGTTGATCACTGCTTTGCCATCCCATCACTTCATATTCCCTTTCTTATTAGTGCAAATGGGAATATTTCTTTCAGCGTAAGAAAACTTTTATCTTCATGGACGGTGACTCAAAAATTGGGTACAATATTTGTTTGGGTGACTCAAAGTTGGGTACAAATAAAGGGACGGATCCACTTGGAACCTGGGAGAGGCCCTGGCCCCCCTACAATTTTTTAAAAAAAAACTTAACTAGCTATTTTTAAATTAATAATAGTCTTGCAAACTATTTATAATCTATGTCATTACTTGGTAAGTAAAAATTAGAAAAGTAGAAATTTATTATCTTATGTATAGAGTGGTAACTATTATTCTCATACTTCTTGTTTCTACAATTACTAGGAAACATTTTTTTAACTATATAAGATAGTTGAAAGTATACTTCGCAACAAGATGAAAGATGAATTTTCGACTAATTGTCTAAGTAGACATACATTAAAAAATAAAATTACTGAAGAATTAGTGTAGCTTCTTCAATTATAAATTATTTTCGTAACATGTACGGGAAAGACGTTATGTGTTATGATAAATTATTAATGTAATTAATGTTTTGAAATATATAATTATGAATATTTTGTATGAAATTTAATGCAAATATATTTGTTAGATGGATTTTAATTTTTTGGTCAGTTCTCCCTATCATCCATCTGGTTCCATCCCTGGGTACAATATTTTTTTTTTGGTATGCATGAAGATATCCCCAATCGATAGTCGGAGGTTAATCCCTTTTGAAGTGTAAAAATCACGGAAGTAAAGGTTTTGTCTCTCTTAAGGGAGAAGTTGGGAACAATATTTTTATCAGCTTTAAAGCTGCAGTAGAATGTTTATACAATTAAAGGAACCACCTTTACATAGCAAGTTATTAAACGGGAAGGAACTCATTGCAAGTTGACACCTAATGTTCGAAATTAGTGTAATATTGGATAAAGCTGACAGATTATGCTTATATCAAAAGATTAAGGCACTTTAATTGTACCGTTGAAGATATGAGGATATCGATATCTTTAGGAATAGAAAAATTATAAGTTTATTAGAAAAAATTGATAAAAAATATAAAGAATTAAAAAAAATATTAGAAAAAATAAATAAAAATATAACTCAATTAATAGAAACTATAATTAAAATTGCTGATTATACTTATAAAAAGATACAAAAAAGACAAACCGAAACGGCAGGAATACATGAAACTTTAATTAATATAAATAAAGAAAAAGAGATAGAAAATGAGAAAGAAGATTCTAGAATCAGAAAAATACTTAATCACTTAGAAAAACTACTCGAAGAAGAAGAAGATAGTAAATGTATAACCAAAGGAGAATTAAAGGAGTTACTAGACAAACAAACAAATATAACTAAACAACTAAATCCTGAACCTTCTAAATTACTATCTCCAATAACAACATGGAGGGGTTAAAAAACGAGTATATTGAAATAATAAAAAGATCAAATGACTTAGAAGAAATTCAACAACTTCTTGAATAATTAAAAATAATTGAAGAAAAACATAATTAAATACAAACTGCAGAGCCAATTAATCCCATAAATGAAACCGAAGAGGTAGTGTTAAATTATAGTTCCTCTTCAGATGAAACAGACTTTAATGAAATACGTATGCAACAAGGAGAATCAAGTAGTAGTCTGATACCCAAAAGAAAAAGAAAAGAAATATTTGAAATATGGGAAAATATGGAGAAAGAAACAATGCATAATAAAGGATATGTTAAAAGAAATAATAAATGGTCAAAGGTTCAAGACGAATTCAAACCAAGATACGAAATACAAAGGTCAGTTGGAAACATATTAAATCTTACTGTGTAAAAAATAAAGAAGAACTACTTCTATAATGGACTAATGAATTAACCCTTTTAATCGCCATCGATGAAAAATTTAATAATCTGAACATGTTATCAATAAAAAATTATATTTTTTATAAAACAACAGGAAATGTATAAAAATACTTAGATAGTATATCAGACGAACAATGGCAACAATACTCAACCCTACCAACAAATAACCAAGATTTTGCTAGACTTATTATGAGTCTTATTTATCAAGAATTTATAGGATACGCTAGTATAGAACATAATGCAGAAGTAAGTAAATTTTTACATGAAAAAGCTAAGACACACCTAAACCAAATGCAATTATGTGATATGTGTGAAATAGAAAGCTTTATATGCAAATATAAATAATATTACTATCAACTAAATACTTCAACAAAAGAAACATATAAAGAAGTATTTATAGACAAACTACCTTTTCCCTCTCAACACTAAAATTAAATTATTATGGGAATTAAATTCTAATGAAATTGCGAATACATTAGGAGGAATTATCCAAATCCTATATAAGGAATTACGAGAGTAATGTATAACTCGAGAAACCATAAGACATTTAAATAGAGAAAAAAAATATGATTTGTTGTGATATACCTGAAGTAAAGTTACCCGGAAAATACGATTGTAATAGACCCATAAAAAAGCGGAGATACTACAAAAATAAGCCGAAATTAAGAAAGACTTATCCTAAGAAAAAGGCGTATAAAAATACAAAGAAAAAATATTTTAGGAAACGACAAACACCTAAGAAATATTGCCCACAGGGAAAAAAAGAAGTGCAGATGCTGGATATGCAATGTAAAAGGACACTATACAAATGAATGTCCACAGAAAAAAGAAAAAGAATTTAAAGAAAAGGCTAAAATAGTAAAAAGGATATATAAAATATAAAACCTTGAACCATTAGAAGACGAATTAAACAACACTGATGATAGTGTTTATGAATATTCTGAACATGATGAATTATCTTCAAAAGAAACAGAATCCGAATAGTACTTATATCAGAATTATAGTTAAAAAAAAGTAATAAAGAAACCGAAGCTTATATTGATACAGAAGCAAGTATTTGCTTAACAACAAAAGCATTATTCGATAAATGGGAACAGCTAGAAAAACCATTAAAAATACAAATAGTTGATGACTCCATCCACCCTTTATTTTGGGTAGCCAAACGAATAACATTACAAATACAAAATAAACGATTTACTGTACCAACAATCTATCAGCAACAAACAGGAATCGATGTAATTCTCGGAAATAACTTCTTACGTCTTTATGCACCGTTTTGTCAATACTTAGAGTATATTACTCTTAGAACACCTTACATACGAAATATACAATCCCGCGAGATACTTTCCATCCCAATTCTCCATTCCTCTCAATGTACCTATTCGACCAAACAATCAGAGTTTAGCAAGCTGACACGTGGTAAAGTATTTACTATCATTTGTTAAAAAATTTGATATGCCTTAATTAATTTAGAGCCAAATAGAAGAATCCCAGCACATATTGACGAACTTCTGAATAAAGTATGTAGCGAAAATCCTTTAGATCCAAATATAAATAATAAAAATGCCGAACTAATTACATTAAAATTGAAAGATCCAACCAAAGAAGTAAAATGCAAACCTATGATTTACACTAAACAAGATAGAGACGAATTTGCAGAAGACATTAAGCAAATGACTGAAAAAGGATTAATTAGACCATCCAAAAGCAAACACTCTGTCCCAGCCTTTTACGTAGAAAACCATAGTGAAGTCAAGCGTGGCAAAAGAAGAATGGTAATAAATTATAAGCAGATAAATGAAACAATGGAACGAGATGCATATTTTCTTCCTCGGAAAGATTTAATTATCGAACGAATTAGAAATATGCACTGGTTTAGTACTTTTGATTGTAAATCAGGTTTTTATCAGATAAGATTAACAGAAGAATCCAAGGCATTAACAGCATTCAGTTGTCCTCAAGGTCAACATGAATGGAATGTACTTCCTATGGGAATGAAGCAATCACCAGGAATCTTTCAAAGACGAATGGATTCAATACTCAAAGACTAAAAGGATTTTTGCCTTATTTATATTGATGATAACTAATCTTTACAAATAAACAATTAGAAGACCATTTTAATAAGGTTGCTTTAGTTCTTAATAAATGTTTAGAACATGGAGTAGTCTTAAGCAAGAAAAAAGTTGTTTTAGCACAAAATAAAATTAATTATTTAGGGTTAGAGATTGAAAAGGGGAAAATAATAATGAAAAAACATGTTTTAGAAAAACTTCATAATTTTCCCACAAAATTAAAAGATAAAAAGGATCTACAAAGATTTCTTGGATTACTAACGTATATTTCCAATGAAGGATTTTTAAAAGATCTTGCAGCAGAAAGGAAAATCTTTCAGCAAAAGCTAAAGAAAGACGCCCTCAGGTCGTGGACAAAAGAGGATGAAGCAATTATTACTAAGTTAAAGAACCTATGTCAAAATCTTCCCTAATTATATCATCCATCAGATGATGACTTAATTATTATTGAAACAGATGCCTTGAATGAATATTGGGGAGGTGTTATGAAAGCAAAACCCCCTGGACAAAAGAAAGAATTACTATGTCGATATATGTCTGGAACATTTTCAGACAGTGAAATTAATTATCCCACTTATGAAAAAGAAACTCTCGCACTTATTCGTATGTTGGAAAAACATCGAATTTATGTGCTTGATAAAGAATTTATTGTTAGAACTGATTCCACTTATGTTGCAGGATTTGAAAATATCAATCACAAAGGCACTTATAAACAAGGAAGGTTGATCAGATGGCAAATGAAATTATCTGAATACAATTATTCAATATCCCTTATTAAGGGAGAAAAGAATGTCCTTGCAGATATTTTATCTAGAGAATGGAGCAAGGAACGGCAAAAATGTTAAGAAGGCAAAGAGAGATGAAGAAAGCACTTAGAGATCAAAAACTGAGAGTACTAGACTTGATTGAAGCAGACATCAAGGTTCTAGACTTACAATTGGAGGCTGAGACCTTTTTAGAAAAAGCAATTCCAGCAGAAGTTAAACTGCAAGCTTGTAAGGAAGAAAATCAAAAATGGTATGCTATTTTTAACGAACCATTTCCAGGAATTTATGACGAGTGACACAAAGTAGCCCCCCATTGTCAGAAAGTCCCAGGAGTTATTCATAAGTCCTATGCAACAAAGGAAGAAGCAGAAAAAGCTCTAAAAGATTTCCAGATTGCCAAAGGTTAAAAAAAGTTTATCTTGGACCAAAAACTTTTGCGGAAACCACTACTTTAAACCCAGATCCAAGGAAATCCTTGAAAATTCTAGGAAGAATCCCTTCTTCTCTAGACAATTTCCAAATAATCACTAGAAAAGAACATGAACTTCAAATCCAATTTTCAAAAGAAAATTTTTATGAACATCTCAAAAGATTAATCCATTGGACGGAAAAAGAAAAAAGCAATTGGGTATACATGGTTGATCGGAAATTATTCGCTACCAAGGCAGTACTTATACATGGAACCCCATCAATTTTAACGTTCAATTTGTTCCAATTCGGACTAATTGAATTCTTTATTTAAGTCTCAATCTTGAATAAATTAATTTGTTTCCTTACCACTTCAAAGCGGCAGTCCAAATGTTTCGATCGAATATTGCTGGTGAAAGATCTATTTTCTTAAAATTTTACTCAGCTTATCCATATTTTACCACTAAACAACCAGCATAGCACTTAGTCTTTATTGGAATCAGCAATAACAATTTCTCATTAATGGATGAACCTACTGGAGTAGACTATGAAGAAGATCAAATTATTAACTTCATAGCCCACCAGTTAGCCAGCATATACTCCCAATGTCAGACCATTGGAAAAGAATCATTTATTAAAACTCTGTATAAAGGACCAAATACTTTGCTTCTAAGCAAAACAAGTGGAAAACCTATCAGAGAAAAGGACTTAGCTTTACTAACAAGCTTCGAGATGCCCTTCTATGCATTCAAAGCGGCAGTCCAAATCTTCAGTATATCACTTATAAGCATCATGGAACCTGACATAATAGAAAATAATGATGTAGAACACCTTCAAATTACTGAAGAAGATGGAAACTATCAAGTAAGTAATTTTATTAATCCTCGTTTATTTCAAAAAATACAAAAAGAAGAATTAGATCTTTCAAAGACTGCAAATATGAAAGGAAGAAAAAAATTAGGAGGAATAATGAAAAGGTTTATTCAGAAAGAGAATATTATTTATTATGGTAAAATAATTACAGAAACTCCCATAGATATAACAGAAGCTTAAGGCCTCACAAATATAAAACTATTAAACCGAAAACAGATTTCTGAACTATGGCAAAATTTAAAAATAGAAGCCCATAGACGAAAAATAGGATATATACACATAGGAGCAGTTCAAATCCTAATCAAAGCAACTTTCAAAGAAGGAATAGACTCTCCAATAGAGTTAATTTTAAAGGACGAAAGAATAACTGATACACAAGATAAAATATTAGGAGTTATAAAAGGAAACTTAGCTTATGTAAAATTAAAGTTTGAAATTCATCCAAATATTGGTATCCCTTTAAATACACAAAGATTAGACCAATCATTAACATTAGAACACAAATTTTTAAGAAAAAATTTAATGAGACCAGGGGATAAAATATTTTCTGTAACATACTGTGTTAATTATGCTTTAACAAATTCACACCATAGTATTACTTTTAGAAATAATGAACGAATAGATGTTCCACAATTATTTGAAGACATCGGCAAAATTTATTATCCTCGAAGAAATGAAATAACAGAATTAGGAACCTTCTTAAAGAAATCTGAATCTTTAAAAATACATTACATACCTAGGCCTATTACTTTTATCGAACCTGATAGAAGTAAATACGATAATATTAATAAACTAGTACGTCAAGTTAATGATTTAACGTTATATATAAAAATAAAATATGATAAAAATCAGCCAAGTAATGCAAAGAAATAACCCACGCCACGAACTAGTATCAAAGCTAGATAATGAAAACAGCTAGCAACATAAAGAAAACTATAAACATGTTAAGAACTTATTGCAAAACATTAAAGGAATTAGATGAAGAAAATCCTAATATCATAATTAAAAATCAAATAAGACGAGTTGAAATTCGTATCCAAATATTCAAATAAAGACTTGAGAATATAAGAGCATGATAATATTTACCACCTTAAAACATTGGCTAAAAAAGAATCGAAAAGATATAATATTTTGGCAAGAAAAAGAACCTATAGATTTTCAGAATAAATGGTTAAAAGAAAGTATGCTAGAACATCACTTAAAATTAGAAAAATGGATCAAAAAGAGACTCGAAAGAATAATAGCATGATGACAATTAATAGGTTAAAGCAATGGTTAAAAGAGATTATAAAAGAAATAGAATATTGGAAACAGAACGAAGCTGGAGATTTCATTGATGAATGTGTAATAGAAGGTATAATAGACTATAAGCTAAAAATGCTAGAGCGGATAAAAACTGAACTAGAAAATTTTGCAACATGAGTCAAAGCGAATCAAATACAACAATAAAGGAAAAAATACAAATAATAAAATTACAACTCAAAAATGAATATGAATATTTATCTAGTTTGTTAAAACACACCGAAGAAGATTATATAGACAAACAAGTTCGGAAATTAATTGAAAGAAGTATATTTTGAAGAGAAAATAGATTAATTCTTTTAGAAAATCAACTTAGAAAGAGATCGAAATAATTCCATGATAGAATATATAGAAGAGCTAGGATTACATATGGCAGGAAAAATAATAACGCTCATAGAAGGATTTGATGTTATCCTTCTGTATGAAGATAAAGAAGCTATGAATTATCTTAGAAAAAGGATAAAACATTTTGAAGGAATAATATTACGTTAAGAAAATATGGCCCTTAAAGAAATAGAACAAGATATTTTCACTACGGCTAAAAGAATATTAGCTTGCATTTCTCGATATAAAAGATAAGATGGTAAAATATTTGGAACCATTAACACTTTTGAATATTGATACCCAACTCCAAGATACCAAAACCCTTGAATTAATAAGGGTACCGTAACATTTCCCAAAAGATTAATGCCACAACCTGTGATGTTGCAAACTTGTAATTTATATCTTTCATCTACCTTTGATATAGAGAGACTACAACAAGAACAATAAAACTTTTTTTATTAGCTGGTTAGTTAAATAGATCAAATAACGCAAAAAAACAGATAAAGTATGGAGATGCGGGGGATCGAACCCCGTGCCTCTCGCATGCAAAGCGAGCGCTCTACCATTTGAGCTACATCCCCAGGTTGTGAACAAATAACAACCTTAAATACTTGTTACTTTCACCACATTCATATGAATTTAAATCCCTGCCTAAGATTCGTAGTTGATCAAAGGTTTCTGGCCTTAGGAAACTCAGAGATAAAAGTAACATAGGAGTTTTTATCAAATAACTTCAGATTTAAAGTTGTTGGTTACCTAAAGCCCGTTTGGTTTGACCATTTCCTATTTTCATTTTCAATAAAAACAGAAAATTGGCTTAAAAATGCGTTTGGTTGAGTTTAGCGTGAAAATATTTCCTGAATTGAACCCAAATCTAAAAACAAAAAAAAGTTGTTTTTAATGTTTCCTTATCAAAATTTTGAAAATAGAAAATGAAAATAGAAGACAGGAAGTCAAAACAAAGACGTTTTCAAATTTTTCAAAATTCGAAAATGAAAACAATTTTCAGAAAATAAAAACAGAAAATGAAAACAGGAAAAGAAAATGCAAACCAAATAAGCCCTTAATACTCTTCATTTCTCTAGGGTTGTAAATGAGCTAAGTTATTCGTAAATTATTTGAGCTCGGCTCATTAAATACTCGATCGAGCTTGTTTGTTTCATTAAATAAACAATCCCAAACTTGAGATTAGGCTCGATTATTTAAATGAGCCAAGCTCAAGCCTTATAGGCTCGACATTAACGGCTTGTGAAACTCGTTTATATATATATATATATATATATATATATATATATATATATATATATATATATATATATATATATATATCATTAAAAAATTAAAATTATATATATCCTACTTTTTTGTTAAAAACACTTTTGTATAGTTTTCTAATGACAAGTTTTTATGAAAAATGTTTTTTATTTGTGAGTTAAAACGTATGGTTATAAATTTGTTTTTAGAATAAATAATAAAATAATAAAGTAAAAAAATTAGTGTTTCAATTGTTTTTAGTTTCCCACACATTTTTTCCTTTTCCTTTGCCTCTTAACTCGTAAATAGATGTAAATGAACTGAGCTATTCGTGAACCATTCGAGCTCGGCTCGTTAGTTAACAAGTCAAACTCAAGCTTTTTGTTAGGCTCGTTTAAATAAATGAACCAAGCTTGAGCAAATCATTTTTTTCACAAACCAAGCTCAAGTTTCAAGTGCTCGATTCGGCTCGACTCGTTTACCTCCATAATTTCCTCATTTTATCTAAACTATCAAATAACCAGAGTTTGAGAGCATGGTAATTCAACGTTTCAAAAGTAAAGACTTTGAAGTTAAAACTTTGTTCCTTTTTTTTTTCTCAAGATGACATTAATTACTTTGTAGCTTCCAAAGCTCTTAAAAAAACAAAAAGTATATCATGTCTTGCAAGATAATGCATCAAATGGAATCATTTCATAACAAAATGTAATAAAACACAAAAGTTGATGTATCCAATATAATCCAAATAGGTTAGCCTAAATCCTTCCCCAGTCTATAAATAAACTGATCCTTAGTTATCTAGTATAGCCCAATAATAGTCCCAAAATTATTGTTAAATAGAATTACAATAATGAAATAGAAACTCTTCTTTCCTGCAACATCTTTTCTTAGAGAGAAAAAATTTATTTTCTTTCTGGATTATTGCTAACGTAAAATATTCCCTTCTATATAGTGCACAGTTCCGAAAGAATGAACAGATGTGTTTTGTGCCAGGGCCAATGCCTCACCGGCATCGTAGCTATAGTATCACTGCTAGTAGTTTTTTGCAAAATTTCAAAGGAAAAACTAACAAGTGACTTGAAGGACAGAAATGATGCAGTAATCATTTCACTTTTCCTATGAATTCTTAGCATAGTATTTGTGTATCACCCATAACAGCAAACAATGTGAACATATTGCTGGTGTCCAAAGGCAAAATAGGTCTAATCATCCATTAAATGATCTTCATTAAATGATCTTAACTACGTGCTTTTTCTTTTATTTGTTTCATTTTCATTATTGTGTGCAACCATTAGTCACATTGGTTCTGATCATTATTGGTATCATCTTCATACATGACCAACAGAAATATCTTCTTCCCCAAATGTTAAGGTTTGCAAACCCAAAACCATTGCTTCTCAACCATGCCTGCAACTACTCCCCAAACTCCACTCCTTTCACCAAAATCCTCATCTTACCCAAATTAGGGACAATTGGGTTTGACCTCTACGCCTTTAACAGAAACCAAAATTCCAATATCACCAAGTGTTGTGTGGATCTTTCCTTCTACTGCACTGTTCTTCTGCTGCTTCCCTCCCCCTATGATTCTCTCATCTATGAGATTGCAAAATATCCCATTAACAAAAAGAAAATAGCTTTGCAGCTAAACATAGATTCACATGCACCTCACTGTGGGTGTTGAATAAGTGGGCTAGCTGATTGGGTAAAGTGACATTATTATCTCCAGTATCTGGGTTCAAATCCCTCATATATGGTATGCACCCAATGGGCCCAATATTTGTCACAACAATTTTTCTGGCTCTAAGACCGGATAGCCGTTGATTCAATTTTCATTCAACAATGTAAAACTATTATGATAAAAATAAAATAAATGGTTGGGACTGAGTGTAAGTGATAAATGACTTACACCAATGTTAGTTTTATATATATATATATGATGAAATGTAAAGAAATATTAAATCAACTTGTGAAACTTGACAAATAAAAGAACAAGGATCAACTGTTTCCTATGGTTGGCACTAAGATTGATGAGCAAACCCTTCCTATGGTTGGCACTAAGATTGGTGAGCAAACCTTGAAAATTTGAAACTTGCCTATGATCTGAACAAATTTGCAAGACCTTCTGTTAAGATTTGGTGGTCTGTATAATCTTACTACTAGGACTTTGAAAGACGAAGATATCGGTGAAGGGAGCGGAGACGGGGGAGTAGTTGCAGGCACAGTTAAGAAGCAATGGTTTTTGGTTTACAAACCCTAACAGTTGGAGAAGAAGATCCCACGCATGCACGCCACATGTCCAAGTTCGTCTAGCTCAGACGCCACATTGATTTCTTTTGGGCAGATATGACACTAACTAACGACATTATAATAGAGTTAGCAATTAGGACAAACATGACTGACGATTGTAAATTTAAAGGACGAAAATGAAACAAATGAAATATGGAAGTTGAAAAGACACTGAAGGAACCTATTTGAAACACAAGAAGGGGGGTTGAATTGTGTTTCTTACGTTTTTAAAACTTTTCATAAGTAGATATATATTTTCGCAAAGGTTGGACGTTAAAACGACAATGGACGGGGAGGGCGTTTCCAAACATCAGTTGGACGCTTACGTAGAAGAATTAAGATAAAAGAACAGCCGCGTTAAGAAAGCAATTCAATCCTAAGGAGTTAGTTAGAAGATAAACTAAAGCAATAGTAAAGGAAAGAAAAGAACACAGAGATGTTTTCCTGGTTCACTCTTCACCAAAGAGCTACGTCCAGTCCTTTCTACTTGAGAGCTTTCTCCACTATAACAAAAAACTTTTTTGTTACAAGTATTCAATATCTCTTCAAGCAAGTATTCTACATCTCCTTAGGCACACTAAGTATTCTTTTTACACAAGCCTCTTCAAGCACAACTAACTACGATTTAGAAAAGATTTGTTGTTCAACTAACTCACTAAGAGTGAGAGTATGAAACTTAAGCTTAGAACTCTAAAGCAAAACTCTTCGCAAAGAGTGATATGAAAGTTAAATATCAGAGTAAGCTTGTAAGCTTAGATTTCTTTCTTGATAGCTTGTTTTCTTGTATGCTTGTATATTTCTCAAGTTCAGTTGTGCATCGCTAGTTTCATCTTCAAGAGAAGAGATATTTATAGCTTTGATTAACTTCAATCTTCAACGGTTGGAAAAGAATCCGTTCTGATTGAGCATTAAATGCGTTAGTCCGTTGAGTCTGATAGCTTGTTGAGGCTTCTAATCAGCAAAGTAGACTATCAGGTTTGATAGCTTGAAATAGGACTGACATCTTTTCCTTGTACTCAAAAGTTGCCTTTTGTCTTTCCTTTTGGAGATGGTCAAATCCTTTTGTGACATAGATAGATTGGCTTTAGCTGTTCGATGGTACGAAGATTGCAAAGAATGTTTGTCCATAGGATACAAGCATTTACAAATTGAATAATAAATTCAAATACTTTACATATACGTTCGCGCTAAAACATTTTAAAGCATACGTCACTGGACTTTTACTAAAGAGAGCGTCTAATAGTTAGAGTCTTTGGACTCAGATATAATGTTGAGAGTTTATAGACCATTCACAGCGAGAATTACTTATTGGACAGGCTGTAAGTCTTTGGACTTATAATGTCTTTGGACCTAGATTTTCTTGCACACTTAAGATAAAGCATTAGTCAACAATATAATCTTTGTTCTCTTAAATTAGACTTTTGTTAACATCAAAACTTAAAGGATTAATGGACCATAACCACTTTGGTTCCAACAACCCGAAAATAAAGAACGATTAGACCTATTTTGCCGCTATCGAAATTCCTTATGCACACACATGTAGACGAAAAGTGTTTCATATGTAAGTGCCTAGAATTCCAAAGTTATTGATAATATAGAGGATTACAACAAACACCTTGATGATAATCTTGGTCTTATAATTTGAACCTTGTGCATCTTGACATTTTGGGTACTACATTGTTTTTGGGATCGGTTTAATTTTTATTTGATCTATGTTCAGGGTCATGTCTATAAATTTCGATACCATAGGTAATTTTTTTTTTGAGGGGTCTAGTTTAACGTAACTCACCTATCTTCATTTCATTCTTCTAGCTTTCTGATCTACAAAATCAACTATCTTAAGTTTTATAATTAAATAATTTTAACATTTCACTTTCAATAGATAATATGACAACACATTCAATCTATCTTGTAGCATAGTTGATCTCAAATAGAGGTGGATATAGGTTATGTGGCCTGTCGAGAGCCTATGCGGTATGACCCACATAAGGTTTGGTCTGACCTGTTTATTAAACAAACTAGGCCAAGGCTTTTTAAAAGCTTTTTTAATTAAAAGGGTCAAGTTAAAGGCCGTCCAAAATGCATTTTACGTCTAGTGGACCGACCTGTTTATATATGGTTTTATAATTATTATTACGTAATTATATATATATATAATAATAATAATATTATATATTTTATATCTAATTATATTAGTTATAGTAATACAATTGTGGATCTGTTTAAGGCCTGGGCCTACTTGCCTATTTATAGGTTTAGGCCTGCCGACAAGTTTATATGTATGCATGTTGGTCGATTTAAAGGTCTTATTGCAAAGTAGCAACAATTTAGAGATAAGATTGGAAACTAATAGCATTTATTAATTTGATATTGAATTTGTTCTAAATAGTATGAAAAAGCCAAAAATCTCAAAAAAGGCATTATAGTAAAACTTAGGATTAGGCTCCTCTAAAGTGAGTTTGAGTATAAAGTGAGAAAGTAAGGGTGCATCTGCCCTTAATTAGTTAAAGTTTATTGAGATCTCAACTCACTTTAACTAATCAAGGGTGGATACACCTTTACCTTCTCACTTTACACTCGATCAAGTTCACTTTAGAAGAGCTTTATCCAAAAACTTATCACCTGAATTAATAACTAGACTGAAGGAACCTGTTTGAAACACAAGAAGGGGAGTTGAATTGTGTTTCTGAAGATTTTAAATTCTTTTCGTAGGCAGATAATGATTTTCGCAAGGGTGGACGCTAAAACGATTAAAAGCAAAGAGAGCTCTTCCAAACACCAAGTTGGACGCTAACTTAGTTTGAATAAGATAGGAAAGCAGCGTAGGAAAAGGCAATTCAATCCTAGTAAGGGAGAGAAAAGAACACTGAGATATTATCCTGGTTCACTCTTCACCAAAGAGCTACGTCCAGTCCTCTCTACTTGAGAGCTTTATCCACTATAACAAAATCCCTTTGTTACAAAGTATTCAACACCTCTTCAGGCAGTATTCTCAACTTCTTCAGGTTCTCTAAGTATTCTTTTACAGACAAGCCTCGTAAGGCTGAACCAAACTAAGGTTTTGAAAGAGTTTGTTCTACTAACTCACTAAATGTGAGAATTCGAAACTAAAGCTTAGACTCTTAAAAAACTCTACACGGAGAGTAATATGAAAATTAGGATCAGAGTAGCTTTGCTAGCTTTGCAAGCTTGAGATTTTCTCTTTGATTGCTTCAGCAGATGATTGCTTGTTTTTCTTGAAAGATTTTGAATCACTGAGTATTGCTTCACTTGTATTTTTGCTCAAGTTCGGTAACAATGCATCTTCAAGAGATGGAGGTATATATAGCCTTTTGTCTTTGAACAGACTTCAGTCTTCAACGGATGGAAAAGGATCCGTTCTGATGAGCATTGAATGCATTTGATCCGTTGAGTCTGATAGCTTCTGAAGTTTCTGATCAGCAGGATAGACTATCAGGATGATACCTAAAAGTGGTGCTGACATATCTTCTGTGTAGAACGAAAGTTCCCTTTTGTTTTTCCAAAAGAAGAAGGTCAACTTCTTTAAGTGACAGAGACATTTTGGCTTACGCTTTACATTTGAACGAATATTACAAAGAATGTTTTGTCCTAAGGATATAAGCCTTTTACAGGGAATAATAAATTCAAATACTTTACAAGATATTCGCACTTGAAATATAAAAGCACTATTGGACTAGCTTTTACAAAAGTAACCTAAAGAGTCTTTGGACTTATAGTTCTATTTATTACCGTCCAGTCGTAAACCATGATCAAATGTTGGACGAGATAAAGTCTTTGGACTTTGGATAGTCTTTGGACTCAATTAAGTTTTATCCTGCACACTTAATATAAAACGTTAGTCCATAAGAAATATTTGTCCATCTTAAATTAGCCCTTTGTTAACATCAAAACTTAAGGGATTATTTGGTTCCAACAATCTTTGTTCCAACAATCTCCCCCTTTTTTATGATAACAAAACATACTAATTTGATTGAACAAAGAGTCCTAGAGAGTTGAAAGGCTCCCCCTAAGACAAACATTCTAATCATTTAAAGCATCTAAACATTTAAAGCATATAAGACAGATATAAGCATTTAAGCATGGAAAGCCAGACATGTTATAAAAGCAATCAAGATATATAAATTCAATCAACCCATTTTCTCCCCCTTTTGTCATCAGACAAAAGAGTGAGAAACACATCATAGTCAGTATATTTGAAAACAAATAAAACAATTTTAAGAAGGAGGAGGAGGAGGAGGTGGAAGTTAGTCTTTAAACATAGCCGCAATTTGTTGAAGGAGCACCGCATTGTTGGCTTCTATGGACCGTTGGACGAACTCTTGAAACTAAGGAGGAATAACCGAGGCGAAGCTCTCAGCTGTGGCCCTGGTTGCATCCACATCTCTTTGATCAGGAACTACACTGAGAGCCTGAGAAAGAGATGGATCAACAGGATAGACCATTGAGAGAGGGATAGGTTAAGACTTGGACGGTGCTGAGTCTGCAACTTGTTCCACTTCCTCAGCATGAGTTTCAGAAGAGGGGTCCTTATAGACGATTTCGGTGTCCCCAGTTTCTTCAGGAATAACCGGCTTAAGAGGAGGAGGAGGAGGAGCATTAGGATCAATGACAGGTTGGGATGGAGATGGTAGCACTTCAAGTATGATCTCAGCATCATCATACTTGTTTTCTCTCCATCTGGGAGCAGGTGAAGGCAACACATCTCTATGATAAAGAAGTATCGCAAAGATTTCGTCTATGATCATGAAGTCAGCCTCATAGATTCGATATTGTCTTGGGTAGACGTGAATCTTTTCTTTTTCCTCAATTGATAGTCCAGATGATGATGCTTCTTAAGAGCATCTCCAGATGTGGTTTTCCCAGTAGACCTTAGCATCTGGGTCATATCTGAATCGGGGATCCTTCTTCCAAATGCTTGCTCGAGCCCCAGAGTCATCTCGAGGTCTCTTCCAAAACAAGGGATCAAAGACATTTTTGTAAGGCAGCGTCCACGACTCAAGCCTTTTGCGAAGGTCCTTATTCTTGTTGCAAGCTCGAGGAGGAACAACTCCTACTCTTGTGCCAGAAGACCTTGACCAAAACTTCATTGGAAGGTTGTGATGAATCTTAGCTTCCCGAGACATGTCACACTCCTTGCGCACGACATAATAAGGAAGAAAGTCACGAACATCAGAGCACTCCTTCCATGTTGTTGGGTAACTTGGAATAAAAGACAGATCAGGATCAAGGATGTAGTTGGTTAGACCAAACGTCCTTTCTTTCCTTTCGTACTCAGTTTTGTAGCCTTTCTTGTCTTCATTATGAAGAACTACGTGCCTATTTACATTGTAGTGGCACCATTGGAATGCCTTGTCCTTGATGAGGTTGGGATAGACTTTCCTTGGAGGAAACGTCTTCTTCTCAAGGCAGACAACCAAGGGTCTAAGAGCTGTGTACATCTCAGTGGCCAGACGTTCTGTTGATGTGTGTGGGATGGGGTAGTAGCCATGTTCAGGGGGTGGTCCAGAGGTGGTGGTGTGGGTGGTTGTTCATATTCATATTCAGGTAGTGGAAGATGACTTTTGGGGTGAGGGTCAGTATTAGCGGGAGTGTGTTCAAGGAATAAAACAGGAAAGTTGCGTTTGACCTCAGCCCAATTTGAGCATTTGTTATTATGGTTCATTCCTGGGATGCGTCTATATTTTCTTTTGCGAAAGATCTGTCTGGGGTATGGAGCACCATAAGGTTGGAAGGGGTGATCTCCCCATGATGTGAACCAGTTTTCGGGTTCATTTGGTGAGGTTAGGGTTTGTGTTTGTGGTAGGGCAGTGGGTGAGGGTGGTAGGGAAGGTTCAATGGTCAAGTCCTCAATCTCAGACCATTGGACAACAGAAAAAGTAATAACTGAACTAGAGATGGGTTCAGTATTACCTTTTGCCTTTGCTCGAGCAGACCTTGCCCTTGTTGAAATAGGTTTAGGCAGGGGTGCAACAGACAAGGTCTCCAATCTTGGGCCTTTGACTACCTTGGAGATGGGTAAATCGTCCTCTTCGTCCTCATCAATGGGAGCTAGAATCAGCTTCCTTTTTCTGGATGGTTGGACGGTGAGCTTTGGACGAGAAGGAGGAGTCCTAGCTGTTGGACGAGCTAGTTCAGTTGAGCGTCCAGCAGTGACTCGTTGTTCAGACGCTTATTCTGAGCCTTGCGTCTGAGCTCCTTTTTTTTTTTCCTTCAGGTTTGGACTTTTTGAGGCAGTCCAAATGCATCATCACCAAGCTTTGCCTGCTAAACTCAGGCTGATGCGATCGTTCAATACCATGAACACCGTAGTATCTGACTTTTCTTTCTGGAGCCAAGTTCTTTAGGTCATCGTAGACCATATGCTTCTCGAAGATTTTTGAGAGAAGAGCAGCATAGATGATTGAAGTATTCTTCCCAGAGCCTTCAATGGCATACTTGAAGAAAGAAAAGAGAAGGTGGGGAAGGTTTATCTGCCTTTCCAATATCAAATGAACCAGGCTAAATTGGTGAGCCTTTGATACATTGTCCTTCGACCCAGCTTTGTGAAGGATAGACTTGTTCAAAATTTGGTGAAGAACCCTAGCCTTGTCAGTCATTTTTGAGGCTATGAGTTTGTCACCCGAGTTCTTCAACAGACAGTCTCTGATGGTGGAAGCATCACCAATCTCTTCCTCTCAGTTATCCTCAACAGTTATTCCAGATTGGGCGCACCCAATCGCATTAGAAATGGTTGCTTCAGATACTATTACTTCAGTATCAAGCACTTTGTTGCGAATCTCCCTTGCAGAGACAGTAGGGTTTGTCCAGAACTCCCTAACTAGAGCAAGGTAGATTACCGGAGAACCTTCGAAGAAGCTTGACCATCCAGCAGCATGGATGCTAGAGAAAATGTCAATCCCGTTATCAGCCAGGAATTGTAGATTAAATTTGAACTCGACCATGACATCAGCAGTCTGAGCATTAAAGGTTCTTCCTTTACTCTTAGAAGCAGCAGCAGAAGAGGTTGCCATAGTTTTAGAGAAGAGGTCTTGAGAAGAAGGGTTTTTCAGAAAGAGTTTTCCTTTAACAGAACGTACAATGGACGAGCATATATTGGACGTAATGCAAATATTGGACGCATGCATTGGACTCTCAGTCAATCAATGAAATGCATGTTCAGATATTTTCTTATAAATGTGAACCTATCTTCGACTAATGGTTTAGTGAAGATATCTGCCCATTGATGGTCAGTATCAACAAATTGAATATCTATTGTTCCTTTTTGCACAGTCTCTAATAAACTGGTGCTTTATTTCTATATGCTTTGCTCTAGAATGCAGTATGGGGTTCTTTGACAAGTTAATAGCAGCAGTGTTATCACATATGATAGGGATGTTGCTTACAAACACGTTGTAGTCTTCCAACTGATGTTTGATCCAAAGCAGTTGTGAACAGCAACTGGCAGCAGCAATGTATTCAGCTTCAGCAGTTGATTGCCTTTTGCTTGACCATGAGACAAGATTAGCACCAATTGTGACACCCGCTACCCCGCATACGATAAAATAAAATAAAGCATGCAAGTTAAATAAAACTTTAACATAAAAGGTAGCAAGTACCACATGATCCGAAAACGTTTTAAACATAAAACAATTGCGGAAAAACGTTACCATAAACAAAATCCGAAACCCGATGTCACATAATTAGAGCTAGTAACCACTACCGATATTACATCGGAAAACAACTAACATACTAAACATAAACCAAACTATACTATGAGCAAGCGATCTCCTTGGGATCACTCCTCAGCTGGCAGCTCACCATCCTCTGCATAACCAAAGGTACATGCAAAACACAACAACAACAGATAGAAAGTAAGGAGCTGTACGTATAAACATAAACGGTAATAGAGCAGTTAGCAAGATGATCATGTAGCATATAAACATCATAATACAACATACATGTTAGAACACATTCCATCATATCACGTTATAAACATGCTATGCGATGCATAACTACTCCACTACTCCATATGCATTGTGGCCAACAACTCTAACTCTGGAAAGACGATTAGGAGTACATGTTCGGTTATCAACGTGGATGATATGTCAGACCATGGGCCATCCCCGAACACTCTCACCAATCCTGATAACGTATAGTGGCTAGTCAGGGTACTCAAGCTAATTCATTAGGTCACTCCGACAATAGGTAGCTAGCTCATGTCACCTGGAACTTTCATACCCAATATACCCGCAAGGCCGGGTTAACACCCATCGTGGCCTCCACTATCGCGATTCATCGTTTGCTTTCCGCCCAAATTATCATCTCTATGCAATGATGCATGCAATGTTCAACCAACATGCAAACACATGTCCAACCATCCATCATCAACACCATTACATGGCTATCAACTTTGACCAACAAGCATCAAAGATGATTTATCAACATCAAAATTGACCAATAAGCATCAAGAATGATTTAACCAATAACATCGGTAACAGTACGTCGTTACCAATAGCATCATCGTCTTATTAATTGTTCTTTTTGTTAAATCTTAACTTAACATTATCTTTATTAAGTATTATACTTAATCTTATTATCTAAACCTCAATTCATATTTTATTAAGATTATAACTTAATCTTAATATCTAATACTCAATTCATATCTTATTAAGATTATAACTTAATCTTAATATTTAAACCTCAAGTCATATATTTATTAAGATTATAACTTAATATCTAAACCGCAATTCATATATTTATTAAGATTATAACTTAATCTTAATATCTAATCCTCAATTCATATCTTATTAAGATTATAAGTTAATCTTAATATCTAAACCACAATTCATATGTTTATTAAGATTATAACTTAATCTTAATATCTATACCACAATTCATATCTTATTAAGATTATAACTTAATCCTAATATTTAAACCTCAAGTCATATATTTATTAAGAATGTAACTTAATCTTAATATATAAACCACAATTCATATCTTATTAAGATTATAACTTAATCTTAATATCTAAACCTCAAATCATATCTTCATGTTTATGAACATCAATTGGACTAATCCTTGTTTTAGGCTTAGCGCTAACATCTCTATGTCATTTATTAACATAGATTCAACAGTAGTTCCAACACACCAACTCATATAATCATGACATATCATCATCATCATAAACAACATCATAAACGTCATGTCAAGATCATACAAACCTTTTAAACAATTAACAACATGTATAAACAACCATAACAACTTCATACGGCAATTAAGGCATATAGCACACAAATAGGGTCATGGGTTAACCCTCATCTTACGCTACCCTAGAACCTATATGTTATACTAATCCTTTCTCCCCATACCTGGCGTGACGATACTAGCCTACGAGCCAACAAGAGCGAAGTCCAAGCGTGACTCCTCCAAACGGGTTCAACAGGTTTAGCGAGCTTTGACCAAGAACAGCAAGAAAGGACAAAGGTAGTTAATTCCCAAACAAAGAAAGGGAAGGGAATTAACACAATGGTTATGCATATACCTCGATTAGATTCCTAGGGAACTAATCTGCTAGCACCCGTTCATAACACTGGCGCATGAATAACGAACTCTGGTTTGACAGTGACAAAACGGTTCAACATTAACTAAAGGGATTCCAAGAAAGGATGAACAAGGTTGGTTATCTTACCTCAAAGTAACACTAAGCTAGCAGCTTAACCCCAAACGCAACAATAAACGCCACAGGGATATGTTCTTGACGAAGAACACTCAAACAAGGATTGAGGACGCTCGAGGATTCAATAGGGAACCCAAGAGAAAGGTAAAAGACGACTGTTTATAACTCTAGGAAAGATGACTATGAGTTTTAGGTCGAGCAAAAGAGGTATAAAAAGGATTAGAGCTAAACGGGCTAATCAAAGAGCCCAAAACGCATGCTTACTGGTTTGGCTCTAACTTGAGCTAAGAGTGTCCGATTTAGGTGCTCTTGGTGGCGTTGGAAAGCTAAGTGAATTTTGTACAAAATCATGTTTCACGATCTATTCCTAATTCGGACTCTAACAGGGTCAAAAATACAATGTAAGTTAAGCATTAAAAAGATAGTTGTTTCTAGATAGGATTTTATAGGAGATTAAGATAAGATAATCTTATTTATTCAATAATTGAATCTCTATGACATCTAATTGATCTTATACCAACACAACTACAATTATCATAAATATAAATATCTTATATTAATATAATCATGATCTAAATATTTATACAGATAGTCGTATATTAATATAATTCTATTGTGCATTAATACAAGTGATCCAGTGTTAATATAAACATATATATAATTGATGACATGTAAATAAATATACGATCGCACATTAATTACACATATCATATTAGTCCATACAAAACCACATATAAGCACACGAGGTCACATACTTACATACTAATATAATCAATTATATATCCATATAGATAAGATCATGTATTAATACACACAACATAATTAATAATATAAATATAACTATGCACAATTATCTCTTAATACAGTCAATCGTATATTAATATAAGAATAATTAATATAATTCATTTACATATCAATAAGAATCAATTACATATTATATATATAATAATAATAATAAAAATAATAATAATAATAATAATAACAACAACAACAACAACATTTTAATATTAAAATGTAAACACACTTATAATCATACAAACATAAGCGTGCATATTATCACTTAAAATATACACACATAAATATACATTCATATAAATACTTATAAAATGCAGTGACGATATAAACAAACATAGTGTCAAATATTATACTATTAATAATGGTAATAATAATAATATCTATAATTATAGCAACACATATACCCTCATACAAAAAAAACGGGGTGTTACACCAATGAAGTGACACCCTCCACTTGTGCTTTTTCTTTCTATTCTGTCTCCAGCATAGTCAGCATCACAGAATCCAACTATCTGTATTCATCAAATTTTTTACACAAAAGACCCAGATTAGTAGAACCTTTTAGATATCTAAAGATTCTTTTTACTGCTGAGAGATGAGACTCTCTTGGATCGGATTGAAAACGAGCACATAAGCAAACACTAAACATGATATCAGATCTGGACGCAGTTAGATATAAGAGGGAACCAATCATACCTCTATATACCTTTTGGTCTACCTTTTTATCTTTATCATCTTTGTTTAGCACGGACGTTGGATGCATTGGTGTATTCATAGGTTTGCAATTTGGAAGCTCCTTTGTGTACTTTGTCTGATGAATGAACACTCCGTCTGAAGTTTGCTTTACTTGAAGTCCGAGGAAGAATTTTAGTTCTCTCATCATGCTCATTTCAAATTCCCTTTGCATTAAGTCAGAAAACTTTTGGCAAAGAGATTCATCAGTTGCACCAAATATAATATCATCAACGTAAATTTGAGCAACAATAAATTCCTTTTTATTTACTTTTCTAAGCAGAGTTGTGTCCACTTTTCCTCTTGAGAAACCATTCTCCATTAGGAAAGTGTTGAGTCTTTCGTACCAAGCTCTAGGAGCTTGTTTGAGTCCATATAAAGCTTTCTTAAGCTTATATACATGCTCAGGACGGTTTTGATCTTCAAAACCAGGTGGTTGAAAAACATATACTTCTTCATTAATTACACCATTTAGGAATGCACTTTTTACATCCATTTGATAAAGCATGATGTTATGATGTGCAGCATATGAGAGTAAGATGTGTATAGCTTCTAATCTAGCTACTGGAGCAAAGGTTTCAGTATAATCAATACCTTCCTCTTGTGAGTAGCCTTGAGCAACTAACCTTGCTTTATTCCTTACAACTTTGCCATCTTCGTCCAGCTTGTTGCGATAGACCCACTTGGTTCCAATGACAGACTTATCCTTAGGCAAGAAGACCAGCGTCCAAACGTCACTTCGTTGAAACTGGTTGAGCTCCTCTTGCATAGCGAGGATCCAACACTCGTCCAGTAAGGCTTCGTCCATAGACTTTGGTTCCAACTCAGAGATGAAACCTGAGTCGGCTTGATCTCTGAAGGTTGACCTTGTCCGGACGCTATCATTAGGTTTGCCAATGATTTGATCCTCAGGATGATAAGTCCTGAATTGCCACGAACGAGGGGTGTTTACAGCTTGCTGACACGATGATGCGTCCTGCATAGCGTCTGATGCCTCGTCTTTGTTGGTTGTTGGATGAGCATCTGAATCATTCAGATTCATATCTGCAAAAGAATCATTTAGCTCTGATAATCTCTTATCAGGCTGTTTGTCATCAAATTTAACATGGATGGATTTTTCAACAATCAAAGTTCTAGAGTTATAGACTCTAAAAGCTTTGGACGTTTCAGAGTATCCTAACAATATTCCGTTATCTACTTTGGCATCAAACTTTCCTAGTTGATCCTTAGTATTTAAAATAAAGCATTGACATCTGAAGGGGTGGAAATAAGAAATGTTGGGTTTGCATCCTTTCCACAATTCATAAGGAGTCTTATTCAAGATTGGTCTTATGTATATTCTGTTTTGAATGTAGCAGGCAGTATTTACAGCTTCAGCCCAGAAGTGCTTAGGGACAGAATTATCCCTGAGCATCGCCCTAGCCATCTCTTGAAGAGATCGGTTCTTTCTCTCAACAACACCATTCTGTTGTGGTGTTCTAGGGGCAGAGAAATTGTGATGAATACCACTTTCATCACAGAACCTTTGAAAAAGCTCATTTTCAAATTCGCCTCCATGATCACTTCTGATCGAGCTGATGAATATGCCTTCTTCATTCTGAACTCGCTTACAGAATATAGAAAAGATCTTGATAGACTCATCCTTGTGAGTAAGGAACTTAACCAAGTCCATCTAGTATAGTCATCTACTATGACAAGTCCATATTTCTTACCATTGACAGAAGCAATCCTTGTTGGACCAAACAAATCAAGATGCAACAATTCTAGTGGTCTAGAAGTACTAACAATGTTCTTGGACTCAAAAGAGTTCTTAACTTGTTTTCCTTTTTGACATGGGTCACAGAGAGCGTCTGATCTAAACGCAATCTTTGGTAAACCTCTTACGAGGTTATGCTTGTTTAGTCTAGGTATTAATCTCAGACTTGCATGGCCAAGTCTTTTGTGCCAGATCCATCGCTCATCTTCAACGGACACTAGACATGATACACTTTGAGTTGAGAGCTCCCCCAAGTTAATCTTATACAGATTATTTTGCCTTTTGGAAGTGAATAAGATGGACCCATCAGGGTTTTTGACCATACATTCACCTTTATTGAAGGAAACAACAGACCCACTGTCACATAATTGACTTATGCTAAGCAAGTTGTGTTTTAATCCTTCAACCAGAAGAACATTATTAATAGAGGGAAGGGGATGCTTACCAATCTTACCTATTCCTACTATCTTTCCCTTCTGGTTGCCTCCAAAGGTGACCCATGCACCAGTCTTCTCACGGATTTCTTGGAACATACACCTTTCTTTCGTCATGTGACGTGAGCAACCACTGTCCAAGTACCAGGACTGGGGTCTTTTTTATGTTGCTAAGCATATTTGCAACAGGTATTATCATATTCTTAGGTACCCAGATAGACTTGGGTCCTTTTGGGTTAGTTGGTGGTCTTCGTCCATGCATTTTGTTTTTATTCTTGTAAATGCATTTTGAAGAGGTGTGACCACTCTTTCCACAAATCTTACAGTAAGTTCTGGATGCATGCAATTTATTTTCTTTTTGCTTTCCATAGGAATGAAAAGCCTTGTGATGTTTGTTGGACCCTGATATGTTCTGAGACGCACTTTGTTTCTCAGAGTCATAGCCTAGGCCAGACTTATCATGAGGTGATCTAGAGTACCTTAATATCAGGTCTAGCTTCTCTGATCCTCCAACAAGCTTAGATACGCTTTTGGTGAGATCAGATACCTCTTGTTTCAGTCTAGTTATCTCATGGGGTTCATTGGACTCAGAGGTGAGTTTGTCAGTTAGATTGACATTCTCAGCTTTAAGCTTATTATTCTCTTCAACAAGTTGCTTATTTAGTTTGTTGGACTCTTCCAACTCTTTGTTCACTTTTGACAGTTTTCTCTTAAGCATGATGTATTGATGATGCAATAGAGAAGAATCATTTAGCAGTTCATCATATGCTTCTTGAAGAGAGTCAGAAACAGATACCTCGTCATCTTCTGATTCAGCGTCCGAAGAGCTTTTGACCATCGGACAGAGATTTGAGGCAGACGGGCTCCTTGGTCTGAACCGATGTTCCAAAGCGTCCAGCTTCTCCTTAGCTGTTTGGAACCGCGAGACCATGTCCAGTCTTGGACGATCAAGGGCGTTGACAAGACACCAGTTAGCATGAGCATTTTGAGAATACCATCTAATATCATCACTCGTCCAGTCTGCTTCATGTTTGGACGATTTTGATCCGTCCTCAAGGGTAATCGTTGGACGATAATCTCCATTAGTGAAGACATTCCACAACTCATAATCTTGAGTTTGGACGTATATTTGGAAAATTGATTTCCAACGAGGATAGTCTGTTCCCTTGAAAATGGATGGAACATTCCATCCTCCTTCAGAGGTAGACTCCTGACTTCTTTCTCCCGGAACAACAGTTGTTCATCGTCTGAAGAGTCTTCATCTTGTTCATTGGACCAAAGGCATAAGTTAGCCTCTTCATTTGTTTCTTCTTCTTCGTCTTCTTATTCTTCTTCTTTTTCTTCTTCAGAAGAGTTCAAGTCCTCCCAAATTGCCATGAAGTTCTTTTTCTTCTTTTTGAAGAACTTCTTCTTGTCCTTTAGCGTAGGGCAATTGGCTTTGAAGTGTCCTGGTTTGTTACGTTCAAAACAGACCAGTTGACTTTTATCCTTGGGTTCAGCATGATCCTTAAAGCTTTTCTTTTGGAATGGCCTCCTTTTCATTCCATTTTTATTTCTCCACATACTCTGAATCTTTCCGAAGATATCGTCTGATACATCATCATCAGACTGATCAGCTTCATCACTGGACTCATCAACTTTTAAAGCTTTTGAGTTGTTGGACTTATGAGCTTTCAAGGCAATCCCTTTGTTCTTCTTTCCAGGATTGTCAAGATCAAGCTCCTGCTCATGAACTTGAAGCGTCCCGACAAGATCATCCAGAGTCAAAGTAGAAAGATCTTTGGCCTGGGTGATTGCAGTGACAAGAGGTCTCCACTTCTTAGGCAAGCTCCTAAGAATCTTGGTGACATTCTCCTTGGTAGTGTAGACCTTTCCAAGGGATTTTAGATTGTTGATGATCGTCTAAAAGCGACCCATCATGTCTAGGATGGACTCTCCTTCGGCCATGGTGAACATTTCATACTGGCCAACCAGCATGATGATTTTAGAGTCCTTCACCTTGGTTGTCCCCTCATGGAGATTAGACAAGGTGTCCCATATTTGTTTGGCTGATTCACATGCGTGAATCTTCTGAAATTCGTCAGGACTGAGAGCACACATTAAAGCATATCTTGCTTTATGATTCTGTTTCATTCTAGCCCGTTCAGCATCAGTCCAGGCGTCCTCTTCTTTGTCTGTCCCGTCAGAGTTGAGACAAACATTAGAACCGTTTGTGATTCTGGTCCATAGAGCTGAGTTTGTACTGAAGATGAAACCTTTGAATCTCTCCTTCTAGTACAGGTAGTGAGTACCGTTGAAGAACGGCGGTCTGGTCATGGAAGTACCTTCCATAACTGGTTGACTCCCGCTTGGCATACCTGGTCCAGACATATCTGCAGTAGGATCTTTTCCTCTACACGGCAAAGTGCTCAACCCAGAGGCTGAGCTCTGATACCAATTGAAGGAACCTGTTTGAAACACGAGAAGGGGGTTGAATTGTGTTTCTGAAGATTTTAAATTCTTTTTCGCAAGGTTGGATGCTAAAACGATTAAAAGCAAAGAGAGCTCTTTCAAACACCAAGTTGGACGCTTACTTAGTTTGAATAAGATAAGAAAGCAGCGTAGGAAAAGGCAATTCAATCCCAGTTAGTTAGTTAGATAATAAACTAAAGTAAGGGTAAGGGAGAGAAAAGAATACTGAGATATTATCCTGGTTCACTCTTCACTAAAGAGCTACGTCCAGTCCTCTCTACTTGGGAGCCTTATCCACTATAAAAAATCTCTTTGTTACAAAGTATTTAACACCTCTTCAGGCAGTATTCTCAACCTCTTCAGGTTCTCTAAGTATTCTTTTACAGACAAGCCTCGTAAGGCTCAATCAAACTAAGGTTTTGAAAAGAGTTTGTTCTACTAACTCACTAAATGTGAGAATTCGAAACTAAAGCTTAGACTCTTAAAAAACTCTACACAGAGAGTAATATAAAAATGAGGATCAGAGTAGCTTTGCTAGCTTTGCAAGCTTGAGATTTTCTCTTTGATTGCTTCAGCAGATGATTGCTTGTTTTTCTTGAAAGATTTTGAATCACTGAGTATTGCTTCACTTGTATTTTTGCTCAAGTTCGGTAACAATGCATCTTCAAGAGATGGAGGTATATATAGCCTTTTGTCTTTGAACTGACTTCAGTCTTCAACGGATGGAAAAGGATCCATTCTGATGAGCATTGAATGCATTTGATCCGTTGAGTCTGATAGCTTCTGAAGTTTCTGATCAGCAGGATAGACTATCAGGATGATAGCTAAAAGTGGTGCTGACATATCTTCTGTGTAGAACGAAAGTTCCCTTTTGTTTTTCCAAAAGAAGAAGGTCAACTTCTTTAAGTGACAGAGACATTCTGGCTTACGCTTTACATTTGAACGAATATTACAAAGAAAGTTTTGTCCCAAGGATATAAGCCTTTTACAGGGAATAATAAATTCAAATCCTTTTACAAGATATTCGCGCTTGAAATATAAAAGCACTATTGGACTAGCTTTTACAAAAGTAACCTAAAGAGTCTTTGAACTTCTAGTTCTATTTATTACCGTCCAGTCGTAAACCATGATCAAATGTTGGACGAGATAAAGTCTTTGGACTTTGGATAGTCTTTGGACTCAATTAAGTTTTATCCTGCACACTTAATATAAAACGTTAGTCCATAAGAAATCTTTGTTCATCTTAAATTAGTCCTTTGTTAACATCAAAACTTAAGGAATTATTTGGACCATAACCACTTTGGTTCCAACATAGACTACCACCTAAATCGCTATAAGACTACCCAAACCTTGTCTATGGTTTGTATCTAATCATAGTTACCGGGTTCTCTCGTTAACCCTACATACCGCGTACCTAATTCGTCATACAACGTATTGCGTACCAGATTCACTTCAAAGAAAGTCTTGTAATTATAACTTAAAAAGTGACAAACTGCGTACCACGTACCCGATAACTATGTACCTGACAATGAAAAATCATAAACATAGAAAAGGAAAGCAATCTTTTGATTACTACCAATGAGTTATAGATAATGCAGGACTAGTCATCATTGGCCATAAACCCTTGCTTTGAGTATGTAGTGACCTGCTATTAAGAGTGCTTTTATCATTGGTTCCAGAATTTAATTAACCATCCGATCATGATACTTGATGAATAATGAGTTATTCTTAATCTAAAAGATGCCTTGAATTTGTGTGCATATGGTCCTCTATCTCTTTTATATTATAAGATGTATAAGATCTTATATTGGATGACAAGATCTAATATGTGACTTAATTGCCAAAATATGTATAGGGTCTTTTTCCTAGTTGGGCTGGCACCTCAAATCCAAAATTGGGCTTGGTTATTAATAGCAGTTGTCAAAGCTTTACCCTTTTTAACTGAAAAGCTGCAACTAGTGGGCGAAACATGTTTAAGTCAATCTACTTCTTAATTGTATTAACAGAAATGTTATTTTGACACACATTTCGGATAACATACGGTGGACACCGTATACACTCAAGGTTATTTAATAAAATAAAACAACTCAACAATCATCACTCCCAAGACACATAAATGCTTTCCCACTTATTTATTGTTTTCTTCTCTCTCATGAGGTATTTCATCACTCCCAAGACACTCACCTGATATTTCTTTCATCTCAACACTCATCTAAGCTGATCTTCACCTGTCTGATGAAGGTATATGAACCGTCTGACCGAGAAAGCTCACTCGTTTACTCTCAGTTTCACCCGTTTGAAGCTGAAGATCTTCACCCGTCTGATGACTCTGATTAAAGAAATGTTCACCCGTCTGAATCACCCATCTGATGACTCTCAGTGAGGAAATGTTCACCCGTCTGATGACTCTCAGTGAATAACCTTTTAAATGATCACCCGTCTGATGAATCAGTGTCACCCGTCTGATGACTATCAGTGAAGAAATGTTCACCCGTCTGAGAGTCATCAGACGGGTGAACATTTCTTCACTGATAGTCATCAAACGGGTGAAGATCTTCAGCTTCAGACGGGTGAAACTGAGAGTAGACGGGTGAGTTTTCTCAGTCAGACGGGTCATATATCTTCATCAGACGGGTGAACCAGACGGGTGAACATTTCTTCACTGATAGTCATCAGACGGGTGAAGATCTTCAGCTTCAGACGGGTGAAACTGAGAGTAGACGGGTGAGCTTTCTCAGTCAGACGGGAGAAGATCAGCTTAGACGGGTGAACCAGACGGGTGAGCATTTCTTCACTGATAGTCATCAGATGGGTGAAGATCAGCTTAGACGAGTGTTGAGATGAGAGAAATATCAGGTGAGTGTCTTGGGAGTGATGAAATACATGATGAGAGAGAAGAAAACAATAAATGAGTGGGAAAGTATTTATGTGTCTTGGGAGTGATGATTGTTGAGTTGTTTTATTTTATTAAATAACCTTGAGTGCATACGGTGTCCACCGTATGTTGTCCGAAATGTGTGTCAAAATAACATTTCTGTTGTATTAAAGATCTGAACTGAGGAAATTTTCTAGATTGGCATCCTTTCCAGATCAACTATTAAAGTTCTAATTCATATTATGTAGATAATGCATAATATACCTTCTAAATCAAATAATTAGGTAAAAAAGGTCTGGAATTTACTATAAGGGTGTTGCTATGGTACCCTTGGAAAGTAGAAGGTTTAGGTATCATATGTCCAATCAGAATGTGTCACCTCAATTAATTGAATCATATCAATGTCATATGGGGTCAAGTTCTCACCATTTGATTGGTCCGTATAAACAAGGGTATAGTACCTAAGGATACCATAGAATCTTCCTTACTATAAAGCAAAGATGCTTCAAGAATCAAAACCGTCCCACAATGTAAATGTGCAACATGCGCATGAGCTATGGACATGTACCTCGTACATGTGTATGTGTACTGAATACATGTCTGCAACAGCACTTCTTTCATTTGTATCATTGTTTTCCAGAAGAAGAAAAACACATAGTGACAATTACAATGTATTTATTCCAATTGATATTATGTATTAACATATCATTTCTTATCATTTAAAGAATTTCCTATTTGGCTTGCTTGTAGTGGTGCCTCTTCTTATCTAGGAAGTTCAATGTAATTATTGATATAATTCAAGACCGGGACTGAAGTTCGTAAATGAACTGCACAAGGTGCAGTTCCTCATCTGATTGCTGGCAATTTTTTAACCAAATTTTGCTTCAGTTTATGTGTTAACCCAAAGAACAATTTTCACTTTTTGCATTGTGTACTACATAAATGGAGGTATTAGGATTTAGGATGGTGCTTGTCTACATGATCAGGCATTAGCAAGGATAAGATAAGGGAACAATAGGGTTAGAATTTGGTTCATTAGATGAAGGGTGAATGTTCTTGTATGATGCTGTTTCATGAAGAGACCTTGGATGCTTGAACAAAGATGCTGTGCCCCGTTGAGATTCTAGAATTTATTGTCTTTATCTTTTTGAGGAAACCGCGGCATCCAATCTTCAACAACTATTAGCAGTTTAGGGGTTTGAAGATACAGTGAAGAAGTTATACTCCTTATTTGAGAAATGTAGTTGCAATTTGCCAATTTTTTAATTTTGAATATTTTATTAAATATCTGATTCACTTACATATATTTTAATAATGAACCTTGGCTATACTTGCATCATAATGGGATGGTAAATATTCTTTGTCATCCAGCTAGCTCAATTATTTGGTGCACTCAGTGTTATAATAACGTTCCCTTAGATGCAGTTAGACTAGGATATATAGAGCCTATGCACGAAAATCCTTGATGCAAAATAGGGTATTCACAGAACTTCAAGAAGATAAAAGCATGTTTATACTCTGGTCTGATTGAAATGGCAGTGATGATTACAAAGCATACGTGTCCATTTAGGGGCATTTTGGTGGACGTGGCTGACCAAGTTAGAGCTCCTAGATAGTCTATACACTATACTCAACTCGCCCCCTAAACCGTTCCTTTCTTATCACTTCCCACGAATCCATGTCTTGAAATGGTGTTGAGGTAACTTGAACAGTTGAATCCTATCTCAATTATATATGGCACCTTATAGGTCTTGATATATGATGTTCAAGTTCACTAATTATCCGGAATATGTCTCCACCTAGTACACTGGTGTTGCTGACGCTATTTAAGGATAGGAGTGCAAGAAAATCATGTAACAGTCTTATAGATACAATGCTTTATGCCTACACCAATCTTACTTGAGATCCTACAATTTACCTAGTGACATATTGCTAACGTCATTCTCTCTAAGTGACCATGTTTGACATAACATTTTTCTTTCAGTAAGTTTCAATTATTCTATATGGTGGGATGTTGACAAGTTCCTTTTGCTTCTCTTTTTGTGATTCCTAAGGCCACATTCTTCTCATCTTCTTTCACTGCTTTTGGATTTGTGAGATTTTCCCTGATGGGTCCACTAAAAGAATAATTATTGATGAGGCAACTTTGCTTAAATGACTTTTGATTCACCGGACCTTCTCCTACTGATCTAATAAAAATACTGGGGTCCATTTGGCTTTGGCATCATCATGGAATCTCCTTTACCTGCTGTGGAATATATTAAAGCATGAAAGGAACTTCTAGTACAGCAGCTGTTAAATAAAGAGAAAGGTCTTGCAATTACTCTCCCTTATTTTCTTGTTTTTCATACATTTGGGACACATACTACAAATACATGTCAATAATTATATTCCTTTCTTTCAATGTGAGCTAAGCTTGCCACTAAGGAATTGTATTTCAAGATAAAAGTAGCATATGCTCAAAGAGGAAGAACACCTCCTCCCTTTTCCATGTTGCTGTTGCTAGACCGATCAAGTCCATCCTTAAAATCTTATCTGATAGAATAATGCTACATACACACATTTACTCATGAACATTATCTTATAAATGTACAGTACAGGTTTTCACTGTCTGATTATAATACATCTTAACCTCGTTTTCTACTCTCCTACATTTTAATTCTGCCACTTAACCCTGATTTGAGAGATGTGAGACATGGTGACGTCCAACTAGCATTTTTCTATCTGATAGTGGTAACTATTGGTTAATGGAATTTTCACACCAAAGACTGTCTAACATTCCACTAGCAGTTGAATTGTGGTCAGTCAACTAATCAGGATAGTATGTGGATGTGTAGCAGTGAGGGATTTCGAAAATAATGGAAGTCCAATGAACACTAGTTGAAATGGGGTTGATTTTCTATTTTGATTTTCAAATCCTTTCTAATAGATGTGTTCTATCATGAGTGTATGTGTCTATACATCAAAAGATACATACATTAAAGGTTGCATTCCTTCTTTCAAATTCATGAAGTTATTTTCCTTCACCAAGTGGCATGAGTTGGATTATAAATAGAACCATTCTTCATGTAGAAAATACAACAAAACCTAAAGCCTAATGTTCACACACGTCTTGAAGATTTGCGTTTGTTCTTTGTTTTCTCTTCTTTGTTGCGAAATCGTCCCAACAGTAGCTATTGTAATGGACTGCCTAGCTAAAATAAATTTCGTAGATGATTTTCCTTAGTTTTGAATCAAGGGATATTGTTAAACAGTTATAGTAGACCGTCTAGGAATCCATGGTACTGAAATGGGAATGTTTTGAAGGCCAATCATCTTATTTTGATTCTAGTGATCAAACTCTAGACGTGGACGCAAGAAATCTCAAGAGTGACTTACTCAATTGACTATTACGATTTGTTGTTTGCCATTACAAACTTCCTTTTTCTTTTTCTTCTTTCCTTTTATTTTTGGTGAAACTTTCTTTTATTCTCTTCAGCTTGGAAATTGATCACAGGCACAGCATTAAAGCATGTATTCCCTTTGGAACAATCTCTTTATTTGCCTTTTATGAAGAGTGAGACCTTTAGATTGCTTCCATATATATTACAAAGAAAAGTGAACAGCCACATAGTGTGTCTTGCCATCTCCTTGTGACTCTGGTAGTTTTAGTTTCTTATAACTACCACGGAGAGTGAGCCTTGGTGCAATAGTAACGTTGTTGCCTTCCTGGAGGTCACGAATTCAAATCCTGGAAACAGTCTCTCTGCTTGCAGGATAAAGCTGAGTACATCTATCCTCCCCAAACCACACCAAGTGGGAGCCTCAAGCACTAAACCGCCCTTTATTAACTTCCATTAGTTATATTGGTGCGTAGTAGCTCAACAGCAAAAGGGCAATATAGAGAGGGAGCCTCCCAATAAATTGCAATTTGAATAGAAAATCCTATCCTTTTTCTTTCGCCATAAATTATCATACTATACATGTTTTGGCTCAATTCCTTGATGGAATACAGCTTTAAATTGTTGGGTTACATATACCTGACCCTACTGATTGATTGGGTTAGTGCATAGTTATGTCATGCCAAGCACTGAACTGTGGTGATGGTCCCCTAATGAACTTGGGGGTTGAGATTGCTTTGTTTGGATAATCTAAGAAATTGTTACCTGTTCAATGTCTTGAACAAGCACGTATTTTATTAGTGACATTTTGATAGGAGCTAGCTACATCTTATTCTCAAGACATGGGTGATTAATTCTCTTTCTTTTACCATACTTTCTTTGTACAAAACATGGGGTCTTGGGTCCAAAAATCTAATCCTGGATTCTTTGATTCCTCAATCCATATATGGAACAAAAAGAATCTGCCAATCACACCACACATACAACTCATAAAAGAATATCAAAATTAAAGTTAGAACAAAAGGAAATGAAATTGGAAAGAAAGATTGATTTATTTAGTGTTCAGTTTTCACTTTCAACTACCAGAAGATATTATCCACAACAATTAACAGCATCCCCTTAAATTTTTTTTTTTACTGAAAGCTTCTCAACCATTAAGAAAAATGCACCTATTATTCATTATGGTGGGCCTACCTAATTCAGTAGGGAATCATCAGCGGTGAGAGAGAGTGAGAGTGAAGTGGGAAAACAGCAAGATAAAAACAAACCACACACTTTTTTTTCTTTTCTCTCCTTTTAAGACTCAAAATTGAGCTGTTTTGCTTTTTCTGTCTTAGCTGCATCAGAGATTCTCTCCACCCCATTCAAGTCAAAGAAGAGTAGGGGGAAATTTTATTTTATTTTTTAAGAAAAAAGGAAAAGTGGGTATGAAATGGGATGAGAGAGGATGGCATATATTCTCCCCAACATAACCCCACTTATGTCTCCTGATATGGAGTGAGATCATAGAATAGTACAACAACTCCAAGTTATAAAGAGAACTATAGTTAGCATATATTGATGCATAGCCGTAAGGATCAAAAGATATATTTATGTGACAGTCCATTACCAGTAAGTAACCCATCCAAAAATAGCAAATGGATCAGCGAAGTATGCAAAATCAAAGTGTGCATTTTGTTCTGTCCACTGATGCCAAACCAAGGCTAAAATGGACTCCAGAGCTTCACCATCGATTCATTGAGGCAACTAATCAGCTTGGAGGACCAGATAGTGAGTATAATACAATCTTAGTAACCTTACAATTTTGATATTAGACTTTAGATCATATCTTAGCTAATATATATTTCACACTGTGCATGTGGGCAGAGGCAACCCCAAAGAGTCTTATGAGGGTGATGGGGATTCCAGGACTTACTTTGTACCACCTGAAGAGCCATTTACAGGCATTTCCCTTTTGTAATGAATATCATAATTCATTGTTTTTAATTTACTGAATCAGGAAATATAACTTACTTGTGTTTCTGGTTACAGAAATATAGACTTGGGAAAAGCCAACAGCTAGAAACCTGCTCTGACAACAAACAACAAGGTGACTTGTAGTATGTCTAGTTTAACAGTAATAGCATGATTGATCGTTTTCTCAGTTTATATAATATTGATGCTCTTTTTGGACCAGATTACATAGAAATCAAGAGCAGTGACGATCATTGCAGCAGGGAAATCAGTTTTGGGGCCCAGAATCAGATTGCTGAGTAATAGTTAGAAATTGATCAAATATTTGAACTTTCTTTTATTTATTATGGATATGATATTGCCTATAGAGCTTTTATTGATCAAATTCTATGTTTATCAGAAACTTGCAAATAGCTCAGGCTCTCCAAATGCAAATGGAAGTACAAAGGAAACTTTATGAACAAATGGAGGTATCACATACAATATGATTTGAACTTGCTCTTATCTGAATTCTGACTGATGCATAAGGAAAATGTTAATCAAATTTGGATGGTGATTTCAGGTGCAGAAACATTTGCAGCTTCGAATTGAAACTCAAGAGAAGTATTTACAATCAGTGCTAAAGAAGGCACAGGATGCACTAGCTGGATATAATTCTTCCACTGTAGGTATAGAACTCACAAAATCTGAACTTTCTCAGCTAGTTACAGTAATCAACAATGCTTGCCCAAGTTCTCCCATTTCAGAACTGACAGAAACAAAAGGATTAAGTTTAAGCATTGGGGAGAGGAAACAAGATAGAGGGACTATGTGTTCACTGGAAAGTTCTTTGACATCTTCTGAAAGCTCAGGGAGAAAGGAAGAGAAGCATCCTATGGAATCCAATACTATTATTTCACTTGAAATGCCATTAATGGACATTCACCCTGAAGATAAAGCATCCAATGGTGGTTCAAGTAGTGAAGCTAGTGGAAGAAAGAGAAGTGCTGCAACTGATTCTGATGGTAGCTGTGTTGAGCAACCACCATGTGGTAGAAGATGTGGCAATAAGTCGAGGAAACCCAAGCTTTTAGAAATGCTTGACTTGAACAACAGATATGAAAGTGACATGGACTCAGGTTCAAAAACATTAGACTTAAATTGCAGTTCAAGCTTTTGGGAACCATGATGAAGATGGTTTTCTACTTTCTAGTTATATGAACATGTATGCAGCAAAATCATTATCAGAAAAGAAATCTGTTTATATAGTATGTATATGTGTTATAATGAAAAAGAAAGTACAATTGACTGTTTATCCTGGTCAAGAAAAAGGTATAATACATATATGATCATATGGTGTGGTAGATCTCTCTCACCCTCTCTTTCTCCTCTCATCGTGCTATTAATATTGGGCCACATGGAACCAATTTCTTCTGTAACAGTTTGGTAATGGGCATACTTCTCGAGGCCCTACCAGAATATGAGTTGATGACGTCTAACCCATATCATCATATCCATTTTGAACCCATTTTTACTAATAAAACTACCCTAAGGTGAGGTTAAGCGCAAAATGAAAAAGTAATGAATTATTCATCTCGATTAGTTAGAGTGAGTTGAGATCTCAATGTATTTTACTCGCTTTATATTATAAATTATTTACAAGTTCAGGGACCCGATTACAAATGTTTAAAGTGTAGTGATTTAATTATAAAATATTTAGAAGTTCACGAATCCAATTATAATTTTTTTTAATTCGGAAACCTAGTTAAAAGTTACTAAATATTTTAGGAACGTGCAGAGTAATTAAACTTTTTTTAAAACTTAGAATAATGATAAAAACACATTCGCATCACTTTAAACTTGAAGAAGGTTATGAAATGTTAAATTGATATGAACTAAAAAAACTTGCTTGAACCGTCTAAAGGGAAGAAAGAAACCTATGACCTACAATTCAGTAGTCTGCAGTAAAAGAATGAATAATAAGTAAAACCATGAGCATTTTGAAAATACTTGATGATATAAAACTTAAATCTATTGATGTCAATATCCAAGAGAAAACCAATAATTCGTATAGCTCATATTGATAAATTAAATCAAACCCTCCCACTGCTCGCAAACCAATGCTTTACCCATTGCAATGCAAGATGTGGAACTTCTACAAATTAAACAAGTTCGTGAGCATCTCACGCCATTTTTGTTGTTCCTATATGCAAATTTGGGTTTCTCTTTAGTCTTTGCCTTCACAGCCTCAAGGTTTGTTATAACCTAGGGTGTAAAAATGGGTTCTCACCTTGATTAACTTGATATAAAATAAAGGTTGGTTTTGTTTTTTGGTAACAATACAGGTTGGGTTTTAAAAGTTGATAAAAAAGGTTGGGGAGGTGCTACCTGCACCACCCCACTTATATATCCACCACCCCACATTTTCATTTTTATAGGTGAAAAGACAAGCTCCTTCCGAAATGTGTTCCAGCAATTAGTTGCTAGGATACAAAAAATTTGTGCTCCGACAATTAGTTGCCAAAAAACATACATATTTTTTTATATTCCGGCAATTAATTGTCGGAACACAATTTTTTTGCATTTTGGCAACTAATTACCGGTAGATAAAAAAACTATAAAAATTTCGGAACACAATTTTTTTGTATTTCGCCAACTAATTGCCGGAATACAATTTTTTTTGTATTCCAAAAATTAAATGTCGGTAGGTCAAAAAACTAGAAAAATTCCAGAACACTACAAAAAACATGCATTCCGAAATGCCGGAAGTACATGTTTTTTGTGTTTCGACATTTAGTTGCCGGAAGAACACTAAATAACAAAAAAAATTAATATTGCGTGGTGGTGAATTTACCTGTAGGGGTATTTTTGTAATAAAAAAAAAATTAAATGCTATAGGGTGGTGGATGTGCAAATGTGGTGGAGTAGGTAGCATCTCCCAAAAGGTTGGATTTTAAAAATTCAAATCCAATCCCATTTTAGCCTAGCCCAAGTTAGCCCAAAAACTAGTTAACCCGATGAGAGCGGGCCCGCAAAGGGTGAGGTCGCCCGATTTTTTATTTTGTATATATATATATATATATATATATATATATATATATATATATATATATATTGCTTGATGTTATCTTAATATATATTGTACTCTTAACACTTTATTGTTTCATGGGGTTATTCACCGGTGTCAACATATGGTTATGGTTATAACTAGCAAATTTATTTTATAATAGAAAGACTTAAAAATTTAAATGAGTGATCTATGTGTAATATAAGTTTTTGTTATATTTTTTTTTTTCCAATAAGTATGGTGTGCAAAGGCATCATAATAGGAGGAAGCATCCCTATCCCAACTTAGGGATGATAATGGGGAGGGTCTGGGTAGAATACTATAGTACCCATCCTCATACCCGCGTTTGAAAAAAATACCCGTATCTGGACCCGTACCCGCATGGGTAGCAACTTAAGTACCGTTACCCGTACCCTCTTGGTACCTAAGTACCCATACCTACACCTATTACCCGCATTTTAACTAAGAAAAAAGGAAAAAAATAACACAAAGAACATCGGCGGCTACTGTTAGTGCTTAGGTTAGTAGGTGATTAAGTCTGAAAGGGAAAAATAGTGAAGAAACTCTAGGTTACATTAGTTTTATTTTTAAAATGTGATATATAATTATAATTATATGTATTGATATAAATAAATAAATACATATATAAATATATATATTTATATATGCGGATGCGGGTGCCGGGCAGGGTGGGTACTAGAGTACCTGTACCCGTACCCATACCCTCTCTTGTTTGCGGGTAATACCCACAAAGCGGATATTTACCATACCTATCATGGATATTTTTTGCGGATACCCAAAGGGGAGGATCCAAATTACCATCCCTATCCCAACTAGGTTGGCACCCTACCACCTACCAATATAAGTTTTTGTTATAGCGTTGATACATAATAGACAAAATGATTTGGGATATTTTCTTAAGGTAATAGTAGATTACCTTCTTCCAAGTATTTTTTAGGGCTATTAATTTTATTTGTTTCATTTATCATGGTATTTAACCTAAAATGGGTTAATGGGCCAGCCTATTTAACCTACAGCTAAACTAACCTAACTAAACCCAACTCAAAAATGTATTGACCCTCAATAGTATTCACCTCACCCAAATTAATGTAGCCATTTCTATAGCTTACTTGGCGATTGTCTTAAGATAGTTTTCATTGGTGTCAACCGCCTCTTACACTATGTAGCAATGCCTTAAAAATCGGTTTGGTCCAACCGGTTGGACCGTCGATCGGACACATCTTCGATCCTGGTTGAACCATAGAAGCGATCTGACCGCTAAAAAAACATAAAAAACCGGTTAAACCGGTCTAAAACAGAAAAATTGGAAAACCGGCCAGTTCAATTAAAAAAATAAAATTATTTTTTGTTTTTTTATAGGAAGGTTAATAATAATAATTTGTGTAAACCAACTTTGATTTTGACTTTTGTTACATCATATAAATTGTAAGTTTTATTTTTCTCGCTACTCATATAAATCTGACCCTGAATAGTTAACTTAATATTATCAAGATTCTATTTGATGCACTTTACTTTAAAGTTTAACTTTGTAAGTAACTTGGATTTGTTGTTATATGTTTTTTCGTTCTTGAACAATTTGGACTTGGTATGGAAAGTTGGACCTTGAATTGAAATTTGACTTGTTGATTGATCTCTTTATTAATGAGTATTTCAAATTATATATACACACACACACCTCGGTTCGACCACCGGTTAAACAGTTGAATCGGTTGAACCTTGAATCACTTTTCTTTTCTGTTTTTCGGTTGGACCGATTTTTAAAACATTGCTATATAGGAAATGGATAATGGCTCATGACTTGATGTTAAGCAAAATCAGGCTAAATCTTGTTATTAGGGGTGGAAATGGATTCAGTTAAGTTAGGTTTTGCCTAAATAAGTCTAGGCTTATTTTATAAAATGTGGGTTTGTGTCTGACATGTTATTCGTCATAGGTTTTTTTTGAGGTTCGGTCTTTCCTATTTACGAAAACATAAATGTCTATCCTAGCTCGAAAGTCTATTTACATACATATATCGCTAAAAGACTTTCATATATGCTAAAAAAACTTATTTTTTTTAAAAACACATTTAACTAGTTATATCTTACAACAAAATTAATAATTCTGTACAAAATAAATATACTTATACTAATATACAAGTACTAAATTATGCAAATACAATTCACCAAAAAAAAAAAAATTATGCAAATACTATAAATTCACAATTATATAAATAAAAGACCAGTGTGATAGGATAAAGAGGTTATTTCAATAACTCAAGCCTCGCACTATAATAACATAATTGGTGATCACAGTAATTAATTCTTAAAAGTTGGTCATCACAATAATTAACATATACTTGTATCAGAGTTATAGATCATGGAGAAGAGTCCCACATACTACTTTGGATTCGTCCCTTTATCATCATATTCATGGTCAAGAAAAGCCATAATACACATAAGGTTGGCGAGGCACAAGACACATCTCCCTCACCCTCACCTTCTTTTCCCAAACCTTGCTGCTAATATTGGGTCACAGGGTAACCAAATTCCACTATAATAATTTGGTAACGGGCACCCACTATAACGTATCATCCTTATCATCTACACATATGAGTTGGTGACGTCTAACCCAGATCATCATTCCATTTTGAACCGAATTTTTTCCTACATGCAATTTTACAATATTAATCCGGATTTTTCCTACGTGCAATTCAACAATATTATTTACACTCACATATATGTGTATACACACAATATTTATTTTCTAATTATAGTTGGATACCTCTGCATACCTAAACTCTAATCCTACTACTTATATGTATGTAAGACGTGTGAGGAAAAAGGTGATATATAACAAGCATCCTCCCATGCAATTATACCAAAAGCTTGTTGAGCAGGGCAGTAAGTTATAATTATTTCTTTTTTTAGTGTATAAGTCTCCATTGACTTGCTAAGAAAGTTAGTTTTTAGACTCGAAAAAAAAATGGATTTGATTCACACAAAGGAATGAAAGGATTATTTTAACAAAACCCAAAGATTCTTTATGACACCCACCTATGGAATTCAAGGTTAGAGAAAAACATCATAACCACAACAAACATCGGTTGTCGCCAAAAAAAGGAAGAATGAATGATTAGTAAGGCCATGCGCATTTTTTAAATATTTGATGCTGTAAAACTTTAATCAATTGGTATCACCATCTAAGAGAAAACCAATAATTTGTATAGCCCACATAGGTAAATAAAATCATGTCCTTCCTATACTCCCAAACCAATGCATTTACCATTGAAATTCTAGTTATGGAGCTTCCAAAAATTAAACAAGTTCATAAGCTTCTCACAGCATTTTTGTTGTTGTTATTTGCAAATTTGGGTTTCTCTTTTCCTTCAGAGCCTCAAGGTAAGTTATATATCTCACTTTGGTTGTTTTCTTATTGAGCTTGAAACATTGTTTTTTCTTTTATTGGTCTCAACAACTAGCACTTCAACTATGTAGGCAACAGACAATGGCACATGACTTCAGATGTTAAGGAAGTAGCAGGCAAAGCTTATGACTATATTGTAGTTGGGGGAGGCACATGTGGTTGTTCATTGGCTGCAACCTTGTCACAGAAATTCTCTGTGCTACTGATAGAAAGAGGTGGTTCACCATATGGAAATCCCATAGTAATAGATAGGAGATACTATGGTTTTCCATTAATTCAGACAGACAAATATATGTCAGTAGCACAAAGTTTCACCTCACAGGATGGGGTTGGCAATGTCAGAGGAAGAGTTCTTGGGGGCTCATCAGCTATAAATGGGGGGTTTTACAGTAGAGCAAGTGAGGAATTTGTTGGCAAAGCTGGTTGGGACAAGAACCTAGTCAAAGAAGCTTATGAATGGGTGGAATCCAAGGTTGTGTTTCCACCTTTGTATCTCAGCCCATGGCAGTCTGTTGCTGAATTCAGCCTCCTTGAAGCAGGTGTTTTACCATACAATGGCTTTAGCTTGGAACATGTCAAGGGAACCAAGATTTCTGGGAGTGTGTTTGATGAATTTGGAAAGAGACACACCTCAGCTGATCTTCTACAGGCAGGGAACCCAGAGACCCTCACAGTCCTTCTGAATGCCACAGTAAAGAATATCATCTTCCATTACAATGGTAAGAAAAGCTTAAACTAATCATTTGATCCCTACAGATTACGTTGATTTTGATTTTGGTCCCAATAGGTGAAAAAATTTGAATTCCGTCCTTATATATACAATTCTTTTTAATTTGTTCATTACCATTTATTGATATTATAACACCATTTATTGAAGTTAAAAATATAAGGATCAAATTCAATTTTTTTTATTTAATCCCTACACACGTGATAATCATTTTCAATTTAATCCTTACACAATTATTTTGAATTTGATCCCTATCATGTGACATTATAACACCAATAAATGACGGTGACCAAATTAAAAATAATTGTAAAATGTAGGAACCGATTTTAAAAAAATTCACATATATGAACCAAATTCAAAATCAATACCACGTATAAGAACCAAATTATTAAATTAACCGTAAGAAAATAAACAAAAACTTTCGACAGGAAAAATACTTATATATTCTGGGAATAATACTCCCCTCAATTTAACAAAAATTTAGATTTGACTTAAATAATATTGTATTATGTTCCAATCCTGGTTAACAGTAGCATTTTTTGGTCACCATTTCAGCATTCAATCTTTAATTTTAACCACTCAAATGCTGTAGGTAACAAGAATGAAACCAGAGCTAAAGGTGTAAGGTTCATAAAAAGCAATGGCGGCTTAGATAAAACCCATAAAGCCTACATCAAGAAACCCAAGAATTCAAGTTCATGGGGTGATGTTATACTGGCAGCAGGTGCATTGGGCAGCCCCCAACTTCTGTTGCTAAGTGGCATAGGACCACAAGAACAACTGAGAAGGTTCAACATTCCACTAGTGCTTGACATGAAAGAGGTTGGGCAAGGAATGCAAGACAACCCTTGCATAGCAGTCTTGGTGGATTCCAAGCCACAGAATAGACTGCCTGATCCACCACAAGTTGTTGGCATAACAGATGACTTGAAAATCATAATTGAGGCATCAATACTGCCCCTAAGTTCCAATTCAACAAGGGTTAATGTTGCTGCCAAGATAGCAATGCCTTCTTCAAAAGGGATGCTTGAACTGAACAACACAGACCCCAGGTTGAACCCTTCTGTGAAGTTCAACTATCTAACAAGTGAAAATGATATGGAAGAATGTGTCAAGTTGACAAAACTACTCAATCGAATTGCAAGGTCTAAGTCTATTGCGTTTTTCCTTGGTGAGTCAAGGCAAAATAAATTGGCATTTATGGAGGATGATCTGAGAAATTTTTGCAAGAAAAATGTAAGAACTATCTATCATTATCATGGGGGTTGCATGGTTGGATCGGTTGTTGATAAGCACTACAAGGTTTATGGTGTAAAGGGACTGAGGGTATTGGATGGCTCAACTTTTTCAGAGTCACCAGGCACAAACCCAATGGCTAGCCTGCTGATGCTAGGAAGGTACCAAGGAATCAAGATTCTCAGAGAAAGGGAAGCAGTTTCTGATTCAAATGTAAAAGAAAAGTCATAATACTAGTTATGCAAATTCAGTTTGTAAAATATAAGCCAAAACCAAGCACCTAGGTGGCTACATCAGTGTACTTTGACTTGAGAATCACAACTCTACTTTTACAACATGAAGTCATTTCATTCCCCCTCTTCAAATTCATTAGATTAACATTGAACCATAAAATCTTCATGAATCTCTCCATATTGCTTTTTTATTTAACTTATTAAAACAGATCTAAAATTTTGACTTCTAATCATACAAGTAATAATAATATTACATTTGAAAGAATAACGAGATAAGGAAAAAATAATCATGAGCTTATTTATTCCAACAATATATGATAACAATTTTGTGCAATTTGTGCCTCTGTACATATCCTTCACCAAATTGAAAATCGACACTCTTACAAAAAAATATTTCTTCTCTAATTCTCTACCTCAGCATCATCACTAGGACTTGATGAATTATCACTGGAATCACCAGAAGGAGCTTGATTTGGATCCTGGCTTCTCCTACTACCTCTATTGAAAGAAAAACTAACCCAAACTTCACCACCACCAACACTCCTTCTCTCTCCCCCTTCTTCATCCCTTTTCTTGCTCCCATCATTCTCCTCAACAGGCATCTCATACCTACAAACAGGGCAAGACCCATGAATCCCCAACCACTTCTCAATGCAATTAGGGTGAAATTTATGCTTACAAGGCATAATTTTTGCCACCCCACCAACCTCAAACTCTTCCAAACATACCACACACTCCCCAATTTCCTCACTTTCTTCAATTTCCACACTGGGCATGGCTTCTATGGATTCTTTGGAGGCAGGGGGGCGACCACCTTTGTTATTGCCGAGTTCCCGAAACAGAGTTTCGAGGCTTGAAGCACCATCAATGACCACCATGCCCTGTGTAAAGGGGTTCACCAAGATGATTCTTTGACGCTGAAAATCTTCAGTAGCTTCGGTTTCCTGATCTGGGTCTTCGCTGTTTCCCCTTGGGGATGGTTCTGAGAAGCCAAAGATGAAGGGCAAGAACAGAGACATGTCTCTGTTTCTGACTAACCTTTCGAACAGAGAGGTGATCTCAGAGACTTCTTGCTCGGCTGCCATCGAAGGAAAAGAGAACACTGAAAAAAAGAAAAGGTTTGGTCGATTTGAAGAGGGAGAGAGAGAAGAGGGATTGGTAGTGTTGAAGAATTTGATGAAAATGTGAAGAATGGAGAGAGAGGAGTGGGAATGGAATGAATATAAACAGAGGATGTGTGGGCCCAGTGAATGTGAGGGAAAGGTGTGGAAGGATCTGGAACATTGTTTGGAGGTGTAGCATGTGCATGTGTTGTTCAGTTGTTGTGTCCGTGTGTGTGCGCGCGCGCATCTCTTTGACTTCACCGTCGAAGTTTATCTTCAAAATAATAATAATAATAATAATAATTGAATGGCTTAATTACATTTTTTATCCTTCTATTATTTGATAGTGTAATTTTGATCTCTTTACTTTTGAATGAACGTGTGATCTTCTTATTTTTTAAATATTACAAATTTATTTATTCCGTTCAATATCTGTCTATTTTTTTATGAGTAAAGTCCCATTTTGGTCCCTGACAATTTTCACGGTGCCCATTTTAGTCCTTAACAAAAAAAAACTCACTCGTTAGTCCGTGATAAGTACAAAGTAGGGACAGGTTAGTCCCTCCGTTGGTGTCCGTTTGGAAGGCTCCTTTAGTTGGCTGACGTGGACCGTTAACTCGTCCAAGTATCCGTTATTAGCCCGCGTGGAATTTAATTTTTTTTTCCCATTTTTAATATGGACCAAAGGCCCAAACGACGCTGTTTCACGATTGAAATTTTGATCCCAGATTTTCCCTCTCCCTTGTCTACGAAGGGTGACAAACTACTGCCTAAACACCAAAATTCCCATTTTCATTCGTCAAATCCCTCGAACATTAATCCAATCCATCTCCATAAGCATTTTCGTTCAGAAATCTTCAGAGATCACTTGCGATTTGCGATTATCGACAACAAATGTGAGTTAAATTTCTCCCCCTTAGCAATTTTGGTTTACATTTGTAATTTAGGGTTCTGTTCTTCCCATTTTTGGATTTTTGGTCGTTTGTGACTCATCTTACACGTTCTATATGACTGAGTGGTGTAGGGGTGGTTTTATAGGGTATCTATGGGACGAATGTGGGTGGGGGGACCAGTGTTGTGGGGTGTGACTCGGTTTTTCCCTATTTTATTGCCCTGCTAGTTAAATATTGCATGTGGGGGGGACCAGTGTTGTGGGCGGTGGGGGAATAGTGTTGTGTGAGGGCATGTGTGTGGGTTTTGGAGTTTTGTGGGTGATATTTGTATGTTTGATGAAATATGGTGTTTTGTGGGTCATATTTGTCCCTGTTAAAGCACATTGTGGGTCATATTGGTCCCTGATACTGATGTGCTTTTTTCTTTCTTTCATGCAGATGACCTTTTATATCGCATTCTACTTTCACACAGGAGGTAAACTTGTGAGAGACAAGGATGGTGTGCTTAAATACATGGACGGAAGAGTAGACAACGTGCCTCCAATGGACATTGATCTAGTCAATTATTTTGATATGGTGGCATTGTTCAAGAATCTGGGTTATCACGACTACAAGGCTATGTACTGGATGCATCCCGGTTTTCGTAATCTTGATGTTGGTTTAACACCTCTTGAGGGGTATACCCACATTAATTCTATGTGTGAAACAGCTATTAAGCATCCCAAGGACTCTTCATCATCTGATGTTCACCTATACTTTGAGCATCCAGTCTTGGATGTTGGCGATGCTGAATTTGTTGACATTGAAGTGGAGAATGTACTACCGAGTGCAGCTGCTGCAAATGATGTTCATGTGGAGTCATTGTTGTCCTCCGATGACTATGATAGTGCAGAAGATTCCTTATATAGGCCCCCCAGCTATTGACAGTGACGGTGATGAACATATTGCACACCAGCGTGCAAAGAAAGGTGGCCCGAAAAATACAAAAAAGAAAAAATGTGAAATCAGTGAAAGTGATAGTGAGAGTGGCAGTGGCAGTGGCAGTGAGAGTGAAAGTGAGCATGAGAGTGACCATGCTTCATTTGAGGCAGCCGGGTATGCATCATATTCTGAGCAGATGCATACTCCTGAGTCCACAGATGATGAAGCTACGTCGGGGCCTGCAAACCCAGTATTCAACTCATCTGCTGTTTTTGGCCAAATGTCACTAGACACTGGCATGGAGTTTGATAACTTGAAGCTCTTTAAGAATGCAGTAAAGGACTTCAACATTGCCCTCGGGAGGGAAATTATGTGGAAAAAGAATGATAAGGTGCGAGCTTGGGCAGTTTGTAAAGTTGAAGACTGTAATTGGCTTGCATACTGTGCATGGAATAGCTTAACTAAGAGTTTTCAGTTGAAGACATTTGTGCGGGAACACACTTGCTGCAAAGTATTTAAAAATAAGGATGCCACTAGGGATTGGGTTACAAAGAAACTGGAGAAAAAGCTTTTGACTCAGCCGGAGCTTAAAAGGAAGCAAGCATTTGAAATGTTTAAGGAGGATTACAGTGTCTACTTAAACGATAAAAAACTGTCAAGGGCCCTAAAAGCTGCTAGGAAGGCTATTGAAGGTACTGAAATGGAACAGTATGGGAGGTTGTGGGACTATCTTCATGAACTGCTGAAGAAGAACCAAAGGTCAACTGCAAAGATGGAAGTCATCCCAAGGGCACCACCACTATTCCAACGTTTGTATATCTGTTTGGAGGCTACTAAGGCTGGTTTTAAGGCTGGTTGTAGGCCATTGATAGGCCTTGATGGCTGTTTTTTGAAAGGATACTATGGGGGGCAGCTACTATCAGCAGTTGCTCAGGATGCTAACAACCAGTTTTACGTGATCGCATATGCTGTGGTTGATGATGAAACCAAGGATAACTGGAAGTGGTTCTTGAGTCTACTTGAAGAGGATATTGGAGATCGTGTTAGTAATGGATGGAGTTTTGTATCTGACCAGCAGAAGGTACAACAAATTCGTTTTGTTTACTGTTGTTTACTTTTGGAAATGCATCTGTCATGTCGTTGCATTTTTTGTTCAATATCAGCATCATACAGGGACTAATTTGTCCCACGATTGGCCACTTAAATAATGTATAGGGACTACATTGGGTCATTTATAATGGTTTGAACTTTGTCATATGATGCATGCAGGGACTGCTACCTACGTTGAAAGATGTCATGCCAGGTGCACACCACAAAAACTGTGTATTGCATATTTGGAAGAATTTCATCAAGCATTTTAAGGATAAAGAGCTTAGGGGGTTTACATGGGAATGTGAAAAATGCACAACTGAGGCTGAGTTTAAAGCAACAATGCTGAGGTTGAAGACTAAGAATGAAAGAGCTTGGAGTTACCTTAACAACATTGAGCCAAGTGCATGGGTAAAGGCCTATTTCAGTCATTGGCCTAAGTTAGATAACATTACCAACAACATGTGTGAAGTGTGGAACAGCAAAATTGTCAGGTACAAGGAGAAGCCCATATTGACTATGTTAGAAGAGCTGAGGTGTTATTTGATGAGGAGGATATCTAATCATAGAAAGGTGTTGAGCTCGGTGAAAGGGAAACTAGCACCCAATCAACAGAAGAAGCTTGAAAAACTGAAGATAGAAAGCAATGGGTGGACACCAACCTGGACAAGTGATCCAGGTAATGAGAAATTTGAGGTTGAGAGGCATAGGAAAAAGGTTGGGGTTAACCTAACCCTACGGACTTGCACATGCCAAGTTTAGCAGTTGACTGGTATGCCATGTGAACATGCTATTGCAGCCATAGCATGGAAGAATGAGAGGCCAGAAGATCATGTGCATCAATGGCTGACTATGGATGCTCTGAATGCAACTTATGAGCACTTCATTAAACCTGTTGCTAGCAAGGAGTATTGGGACATAACTGATCACCCTAAGCCAGAGCCTCCTAAGATTAAAAGGCCTATAGGAAGACCCAAAAAGCACAGGAAAAAAGATCCTCACTCAGAAGATGTGCCAGGCAGCCAACAGCACAAAGTCAGAAAGGCCTATGAGGTAGTATGTTATAAGTGTGGTGAAAATGGACACTACGAAAAAACTTGCAAAGGACCTGCTAGGCCTGGATTTGCTAAAAAAAGGAGGATCAGAGTAAAGAAGGCCACCACTCAAGAAGTGCCATTGTCTCAATCTCAAGAAGGAGTACAGCCCACAAAAGCCATTGGCACACCAACTCTAACACAGGTTGAGTGAGTCACATAAGGACTAATTTGGCCCATTCTTGTAATTGTCAGGGACTAATACGTCCCACGATATAAATAGACAGGGATTAATAAGTCCCACAATATATATATAGACAGGGACGATTATGTCCCAACATAGGAGTACTCGCGAGCTACATTTTGTACTGCTTTGCTGCATATTTTGCTATTTTTGTGGATAATTGTTGTTTACTGCATTTCAGGAACAACCATTTGGAAGTCCCCCTTCACCTCCATGTGCTGCTATCAGGCCACTTCCTATTAGGCCATATGCTCAAAGGACACCTACTGCAATGCCACCATCATTGATACCATCTAAAGCAGTGGAAACCCCCCAACTCAGCCACCAGGAGCACCAATGAGACCCTACAGGCCACCAACACTACAGGGGGCTCTAAGTGAAATGACTTTCATGCCAACACCTAGATATAGGCCACCAACAAAACCAGGGCCAGCAGCTGCAATGAGGTTCATGCCAACACTTGGACTTGGGTCATCACCTGGACTCAGTGCACCACCTGCAAAGAAGAAATCAAACAAGAAGTGAATGGATTGATAGTGATTTTGGGGGTGGTAAGGGACTAGGTTGTTTTTTTGGATACATTTATGAATATCATTACAGTTATTGGGAAGGGAAACAATTTTGGATACAGTGTTGATAATGATGATGTAATTCAATACAATGTATTTTGGAAATTTGGAATGCAATTCGGTTCATTATCATTTTACCTCTTCGAATATTGTTTGTGATTGTTTAATGCTTTTTACTTCAAAACTGAATTACAAACTGAATAATGAAAAAAATATAAATTCCAAAAGGCACAAGTGAACACAAATAAAGTCTAACTTTCCATTCCATTAATAACACTAAGGAATACAAACTTGGATTACACTTACACATATTAATAACACTTAGACTAACATACTGAAGTACATTTGTTAATAACACTTAGATTGACTTCCAAACACAAAGTATCATAATAACAACAACAATCACAACCCTTTTTACTATTCCAAGAGATCCTTGGAGATGTGTAACTTCATTGATCTTCAGCTGCATTTCATTCATCTTTAGTTGCATTTCACTAATCTCGATTTGCATTTGAATCATCTTTGCTTTGTTGTCACTGATATCCATCTCCAGCCGGTTAATTCTACCTTCTTCCAACTTCGCCATTGTCAGTAGCTTCTCTTCGTATTCATCCACCCAAACAAAAAATTCACGGTAGGGTTTCTTCTCCTGCAACCACAAAACAGTAAGTAAAGGCACCTATAGAATTAAGGGAAGCCATAGAATGAAGAGTTTCTTTACCTTAAAATAAGGATACCCATAGAATGGTATATTTGGGTTCTTAAATGTTTTTGATGTGCTGATGACACATGGCCTCTTACAAGTACAAATTGGAGGATCAAACTTCAGAGTTGCAAAGCTTGAAGAAACACTCCAACTATGTTCACGCCTGGACATGGGATTCGAAGCGCAGCTCATACCGTTGATGGGAAAGGAGTAAAAGGGGCGAAATCAAGAATGAGGATATTATTGATGGTCATTGCGCAGTGTGATGGGGGAAATAATAGGGTTATTGAGCATGGAATTGGGATATATATCAGAGCAGTAAAAATTAGGGTTCTTGTGCAACAGCAGGGAAGAAGAAGAACCTAAGGGGCTGCGAAAAAGACAAAGTTTTGGGTGAAAATGGAAAAAAAAAAAAATTAAATTCCACGAGGGCTAATAAGCGGACACTTGGACGAGTTAACGGGCCATGTCAGCCAACTAACGGAACCTTCCAAACGGACACCAACGGAGGGACTAACGTGTCCCTGGTTTGTAATTGTCAAGGACTAATGGGCGAGTTTTTTTTTGTCAGGGACTAAAATGGGCATCATGAAAATTGTCAGGAACCAAAATGGGTCTTTACTCTTTTTTTAATGATCAATATAGAGGAATTACTTCTCTAATCGCATAGAACCTCTGATTGAAGATCTTCCTCATCTGACTCTCTAATTCAACGTGATTTAATGATTCCTCTATGTTATTTACTGGCTTTGTTCCTCCTTTGCGAGACCTTTCTTTGGTTTCATCACAGATTATTTGCCATAAAAACTCAATTAAAGGTTTTATGAGTTTAAAGCAGTTATTCCTCTCCGTTAATCATTGAAAAAATGATGGACATTAAATGAAGAATTCAATTTGCAACATTAAAAACATAAAGTAACCAAATGTGCACCAAAAAAACTTTAAGAATTAAAATCGCACATAACCAATAATAGAAGAACTAAAACTACAATTAATTCACTCCAATCACTATCCTTTTAAGAAAAGGCGGATATTTAAGGCAGTGATGAGTACTGAGGGCCAACGGTAGTTACTCTGCGGACAACGCGTGATTATAATCCCAATTTAATCCCTAAAATTATAAAGGTTAAAATATCATTTTGGTCCCTTAACTTATGTTTTAGTTTCATTTTGATCCCTTAATTTTTTAAAATTTTAATTTGGTCCCCTTAACTTGTCTCTGTTAATACAAGTTGGTCCTCTCCGTCAATGACATAAACAAATGAATTTCAAATTGGTCCTTTAAATTGTTAACAAGTTTCAAATTGGTCATTTAACTTTTAAATAAGTTTCAAATTGATCCCTTAACTTTTAAATGAGTTTCAAATTGGTCCCTTAAATTTTAAATGAGTTTCAAATTGGTCCTTTAAATTATTAACATATATGGGACTTTCGTCACTTTTGCTTATGTCATTGACTGAGAGGACTAACTTGGATTCACAAAGACAAGTTAAGGGACCAAATTAAAACTTTTAAAAGTTAAGGGACCAAATTAAAACTAAAAAATAAGTTAAGGGACCAAAATAATATTTTAACCGATTATAAAATTATATTAATTTAATTTTTGATATTTTCGAAATTTCAAAAATATTTTTAAAATTATTAAACATTAATTAATTTAATCCATCAATCGAAAATTAAGTTGATATCAATCCTATAATTTGAGAAATCAAACCAATATATGAATCAAAATGATAAGAACTTATAATTTGCGGTTGCTGCGGATAATAATGGTCTTAAAACTCTAATGGGCAGAGGCTAACGGCCAAGGCTACAATCCTCGAGCAAGTAAGTTGAGGATCCCTCCTCCATTAATTTTAACCGTTGAAATAAAGGAATGGTGTGATGAAAGAAGACTGGAGAAACCGGTAATACTTTCTCTCTCTCTCTGAACACGCTGTCTCTGCTTTAAAGTCAAACCCATTTTTCCAGCCACCATCTTTAGAAAACACCACTAAAACCACCCAAACGCAGATCGCGCCGCCAACCTACTCCGCCGAGTGACCACCACATCCAACCCTGCACCGCTACCTCCACCGTGCCAGTTAAGCCGCTGACGGACGCTGCCCAAGTCTATAGTCCACCACTTTAAATAAGCAAATTACCATTACAGATCCTCCTCAGAGTAACTACCATAGGCCCTCGTTACCTCATCACTGCCTTAAATATCTGCCTCTACTGAAAAGGATAGTGATTGGTGATTGGATTGAATTATTATTAGTGATTGCTACTTCTCCATGCCTCAATGTACTACCATGGCTATCGAGTTTTTGCATCAAGGTCCACAATGTCTATCATGGACGCGGAGAAAATAATACTACCTCACATTCTCAATTTAAGAGATAAAACCTAATTCATCAAGATTAAAAAAAATTATTTAAATTAATTCATTTTAAATTTTATTCCTCAAATTTTATATTTAATTACTTCTAATTCAACTAATTTATTTATTCATAAATTCAAATACTATGCTATTTGATCAATAAGTAAAGCAAAATCAAAACAATTGCATGGAGAATTCTTGAGTCTCTTTAATATGAATTTTACAATAAATAATGGTAAAAATGGAATTTAGCATAAAAATTGATCATTTTTTCTTATATATTGAAAAAGAAGACCTTTTTGTCTCTTATATTAAAGACCGGAGGGAATATCATTCATTAGATAGCATGACGAGGAAGTGCATTTAGAATTATTACTATTCAATTAATATAAATTATATAAGGGAATTTATAGGGGTGAAAGAGTAAGGGACAGCGTACTGCCTAAGGGGTCACGTGACGCACCGCGTGTTCTAATAAAAACCGCCTTTGCCTAGAACACGTCACGTGATGCACTCTGATAAAAACGCTACTTTGACTAACGTTTTTCAAATACGCTAAACAAAGTAGGGTCTTTCATATGATCCAAAAAAATATTAAAAAATGTCACGTTGAAAAAAAGTGAATTATTTTGATAAATAATTTCAAAATAATATTATTTTGATAAATAAATTCTAAAAGAGGGTTAGTTTGATCAAAAACCCGGAATAGTCTTGTATTTGTCCTTTTTTTTATAGTTAGTTTTGTTTGACTTTGTAACCAATGTAATTTTTGGGTACTCTTCCTATGTCCCATTTCCTTGAAAAATATGTGCGGTAGGTGTCTCAATAATTTTGATTACTGTGTTTTGTAATGCAAATAGAATTCAGAGTTTAATTAATAATATAAGGATGCATTTGTCTTACTAGATATATATGCAATTAAATTTATTGAATGGGAATGCTATCAACACATTTTCTAACACTTTTTTTTATTGATTAAAATTTAAATGAGTCCCATCAGAAAATAATGTATTGAAAAGAGAGTGTATAATTAACATTTCTGATAATGAATTAATACTTTGTTCATGTACATATGTTTACCTAATTTTACAATTTACAGTTTTTGTTCCGTGCTGGGGTATTCCTTTACCCTTTTGGGGTGAGATATATTTTGTTCTTTGGGGGAAAAATTTTGTCATTCATATTTTAATTTAAAATTATAAAAAAATATAAAATTATATTGTTACATAGCATTGCATTGTTATTATTTTCATTTTTTTACATTATCTCATGTATTACATGCGCTCAACCAGTAGTTAATAATTTAGTTTAGAGATGTTTATTGTAACTTTTTTATTCTTATTGTTACGTTTTATTTTATTAAACGATATATATATATATATATATATATAGTATCTCTCTGCAAAAGCACCTCTCAAGGTATAATATTAGGCTTGAGGTTAAGGGGTCCTTTTGGTAGTTTATGTATTTACCCTGAACTCTAACATCCAAAACTTGAAACCTCTGCAATTGCAGACAAACACTTCTCAAGAATACCACAAAGAACAATCTTCTCCAAGATACCTGTCCCATGAGTTGGATAACATAATTTCTTGTAACACCTTGTTCTGTCATTTCACTATTACCATTCAATTATTCTGTCCCAATTGAAATCACAAACAAAATCCCAAACATAGTTGTCTTAATTGCTGCCATTTTGAATCATAGATCTCTGTTCACTGTTTGCTTCAATGTCAAACAGAGAATGAAAATAATGCTGCTTTAATGGAACCTGCACATTAACTGTTTGTTAAAATTCCTCCAAGGAATTCAGTTTTGCTTATGCATTTGTAACACAAGTTTTGGTGTTCATTGTTCACACAGTGCTACTTCTGCAATATGGCTCAAGTGAATGCTCCAGCGCTACAGTTTAATAATTCTGCTGTCTTTGGAATCCACCCAAAATCGTTTATTTTCTTTCAGACACAAGGTAGAAGTAAGTTCAACCCAATTGGTTTACTTCTTGGCATTTTTGTTGTGTGTTTGAGGTTTATAATAGCATCTATAGAATTTGACTTTATGATGAACTCAATTATCATTTATTTTTTTAAAAAGTAAAGAACAATGATATACCCAATTACTAATTACTCAGTTATCACTTACCCAGGCCAGTCCATGATGTTTTTCACTGAAAGGTTACCCTCTTTTTTCTGGGAAGGGCTTACTAAGTAGTAAATATTGACAAAATTTAGAATTTGGTGCGTCCCATGTCTGTGTCAGTGTGTGTGCTCCATAGATTGAATGTGACTGGATATTGATACTGTGAATTTTAAATTTTATTACAGGTCTAACTAAGAAACCATTAGTGATTGAAGCTAGGGCAAATGCTAGAAAGGAAAGTGCAAAAACTCAGAACATAAGGAAGCAGAAAAAGGTATGACTTCTTTCCATTCTGAGAAAAATAGCAGTCCTGATTTTATTATGTCTTTGTTATATCTTCACCCTTTACAATACCTTTATATCCATTATGGGCCTGTATCTTTGGCATGATTAAGGTGTTCTTCAGACACATTTTATATTTCCATGTCGTCTAACTGTCCATGTGGTCTAACTGTCTGCTATGTCATTTAGCTTATTCTATGTGACAATTTAGTGTCCGTTTGGTTTAGATTATTTTCAACGCAAACGTGAAAATAACACTTTCTGAGGCAATTATTTTGGAAGCTATGTGAGAAGAGTTTTCTCCCAACGTGATTATCCAACGTAATTTTGCCTTTGCAGTATTAGATTTGGCCTTTGGGCCTAACTCAATCCCAAAAGCTAGCTCAAGAGGTGAGGATTGCCCAAGTTTTGTAAGCTTTTATGAGGCTCTATCTCTAGTCAATGTGAGACTTGGGTTTTTTCCCAATATGCAGAATATAAAACAAACAGGCTCTTACAAATCTTGTTATCCCATTTTTTCCTAATTAGCTGCAGATTTCAGTAAGTTTGCTCTGGCCATTCCTTGTCTTTTCCATGAGTCCTATCATTTTGTCTGGGTATAATATTTAGATACATACATACATGATGTTTTACTTTCGTGATATTACAGTTGACAAGCTGTTGCAACATTGTGAAGGGAAGCTCAAACTAAGTCGTTGAGCTCCTTCAGTTATTCAGCACTCCATTGCTAACTGATGAGTGCTGAGTGTTACTCATACCATGACTATATCCTCTATCTTTTTCTTTCAGTTTAATGGAACAACAACACATCCAAGGCTTTCAGTATTTTGCTCAGATAAGCAATTGTATGCAATGCTTGTAGATGACAAAAATAAGAAGTGTTTGTTCTATGGAAGCACGCTGCAGAAATCATTCCGACAAAATCCCCCTTGTAGCTCTGTTGTAAGTAGTCCACCTCATCTTATAGACAATTATTGCAAGAGACAGGGAACGGAACTTCCCCCTTTGTGAAGTAATTTTTTGTCTCACTAGCTTTGGCTTTGAATTGTTTCTGTTATGGCATAACATGCTTTAGGAAGCTGCTCAGCGTGTTGGGGAGGCACTTATCAAAGCCTGCATTGATCTCAAGATACATGAAATATCATCCTATGATCGCAATGGATTCGGTCGTGGACAAAGGCTGCAATCCTTTGAGATTGCCATTTCCAGCTATGGATTCTTGCCAAGATAAGGCCTGCAACTGCTATTGTAAGCTCTCTTGTGAAGCATAAGAAGCAATCCAGTATAGAAGTGATCTTATCAGGATAGGACATGTCCGAATGTTATGGACTTGATGAAGTAAACTGCATTTTTTAATGAATTTGTTATGTCATGCACTTTGCAATATATATTTCTCCATCCCAGTGGACTCATGTTTACACCGGGTACTGGAAATGAGGGGAGGAAAATTTCATATCCATCCTGAATCAGAACAAAATGATGAAAGGAGTAAAAATAAAACTATGATTTATAGGCTAGAATGAACTGCTGTGAAAGTCCTAGTACATTGTTTGTAATCCATTAGATATGTCTGTTGTAACTAGCTCTTGTTTAGACATATTATTCCATTTTTTAAAAATCAAATTCCAAATCTGTAGGAGGGAATCATTAGTTTTTGTATTTAGCTTAGTTAAATAGTCAGAACCAACAATAAGAACTAAGCATACTACGTTTTTACTTTCTCATGTTATTGGTGTACCAAGTATGTAAAATTATTTTCGTTTCAAAATTTTCACCTTAGTTTTTACTTGCTTAATCCAACGTTTAGGATGAATAGTGTCAAGAAGAGCCTTTCCTCCATCCAAGTTTTAACATGAGAAATTCTTAAGTAGAGACTCAAATCAACCGTTCATACGTGAAAAGATATTCTTTAAAGACAAGTGCATTTTTAACTTGATTCACTCAACTTAATGCTTGTGCCTTAATAAGAATTTCTCATTCTAACATTAGTGGTGGAGCAACTCTTTTGGTATTACCATTTTGGTCTTTAATTGGGTATCCCCACAGGCAAATTGTAAGATTAACCCTCAGGTCGAGGGTGGTGGTTAGGTAAAGTCCTTCTCAGAGTGACGACTCCAGAATTCGAACCCCTGACATTACAGGTGAAGGTCGTCTGGAATCGCAGTCCATTTCCACTGCGACCAACCATTATTGGGTTGTTTTCATACTACTTTATACGTAGTAACTTAAACTAGTATCAAAAAAGGCAGAAAACAAAAAAACAAAACCAGAAAAGGCAAATTATTATGTACGTTTGAAAAGTAGCAATGAGCGTTTCTAAATTATTATGTTGGTTCGTGCCATTCCCGTATTTTGACCGTTAAGTGTCTTGTTGACAATTTCACCATTTTATTACAAAGTAGGGTACTCAGAGTTCATCCACGCTTTCGTGTCTGTGATGGTTTTCATTACCAGGTTACAGTTTGCTTTTTTGCAAGGCTTGCTAAGGACATGGAACAAGGGTGTCTGCGGTGTTTATGTTTTCTTGTCTTTCCAAGTTACAAGGTGTGATAAAGGATGCATGACATCTTGAATGTTCTGAGTTCTCTTACTCAAATAAGGGTGTAGCACTTTCATTCTAAATATTGGGTAGTGTTGGTTTAATATATTTACGCTTTTTTAAAGTTGAATAATGTTTTGTTGTAACAAGACATGCTCCGTTATTATTGAGATGAATATTGGTCACAAATGACACAAATTTTTATTTTTCATTCAAAACTCACTGTATTTGAGTGACTAGTTATCGGGATGAGATGATAAAATTTCAATTACAGCAGTAAGATTTCTGCGTGGGAAGACTTTCAGTAATAGTCGAAAACTATCTCAGTGATGGTATAAAAAATTCGTTACAAATTTTAGGTTTCTTTCTACAATGACGTGTTCCCATTCAAAAATGAATCAGGTACGAGGAAATATAACCTATCTCCGATTGGTTGCTCTATACAGATCTCTCCCTCTTTCTACATAAAACAAACATCAGATTTACTTAAACGAATCTCTGACTACAAATATGCCCTACTTTTAACTGATTCTAATAATTTCTTGCTAGGCTAACTATTCTAATTATTATACAAGCTCCCCTGCTATTTAAAAGGGGGGAAATTCTTTCTATCAGAAGTTGCAGCCCGGTCAGTCAAGTTCAAGTAATCATTTCCTATCACCACAGCATTTTGCACCTTTTCCTTCCTGAAGTTTCTGCCACAAACAGAGCATCTCCCGTGGTCCCTGGTAATGGGCAACCACGTAACCATCCTTGCAACCTTCATTATAGACTCTGCCTTCATTCTCGTATCGAACGTCTAGACCTTCCTTCTTCATGTCTGCGATCCAGATTCCCATTGCAACGTCTTCTAACTTAAACATCTGCCAGACAGTGATTAAATTGTGTTCACATGTCACCAAATGCATCTAGTACAAAACACATTTTGAGCCTAATTGCACCTTTCCAAAAAATAGTTTTCAACAAGTAACGGATTTTATTATATACCTTCAAATGGCCCTCTCTGTATTTCTTGTACACTGTCCTTGCTATATCATGTGATATCACATACCCGGGACCATGTGCCCAAGGAGGATAAGTTGCTTCGCTCCATTCCTTTATCATAGCAGCAGGCAATAAGATATTGAAAGTAGTAGACAAGAAAAGACAACAAAGACAAAAGGCAAATGCAAAAGACAAAGCAAATGAAGGCACTAGCTTTAAATCCCGAATAGCTAAGATAAAAATAAAACTGAAAGTGCCTGTAGAAGTTCCATTAGTGTAGCAAGTAAGCAATTCAGTCCAATTTCAAAGTTAATATTAAGTTTTTATCAAGTTTATGACAATGTAACCTAGTATATGAATTGTCACTTTCTGATGACCAAGCATATGATAACTTACATACTGTCACACAGTGGCGGATCTTCATTAAAAATTTTGGGGGAGCCACTAGCCTAACAAAGTAATATATTAATACAAAGTAACAATAAAAGAAAAATGTACCTTTATTTAAGTGATGTTCTTCGTTCTTTTAAAGACTTACAGTCATCAATGATTAAATTAGAACTAAAAACTTTTAGCTATTTTTTTTCAATATAAATCATCATATTCTATGTAATGCTTCGCACAATTGAGACATAGTTGATATGTTATTCAAATTTTCTTCGCTAACCGCATCAACGATAAAATGTTTAAGTTGAAATCCAAAATTAATATAGGATAGAATTTGTTCACAAGAGCATATATATCATCCATATTAAATAATTTATAATTTTCTCTTGCTTACTAAAATCCATAGGAAAAATGCATCAATTTTTTTAATCTTAACCATTGTTTCTTCTCAAGAAAAATGTAGCATTCCTAAAACATCTAAAATTAGTTGCATAAAAGTTTAAAAAAACTTCATAAATCAACAATGAAATGAAGTAAAAAATGCACAAATCCAAACAAAAGGGAAATATGACATGGTGCAGAGGATTCGGCGAAGCACATATTAACCCACAACATCTATTGATATAAATATAAATTATATAATGATATGAAGCAAGATATACCCAGAGATTCAATAGAATGATATGTAAAGCAAGATTGATGGGTGCTTTATATCATGATTGATGGATGATGGGACTGCCATGAGAAGGTATTAAAATTGGTTTAAAAAATTTGAGGGGAGCAATCCAATGAAGATCCGCCATTGCTGTCACATATATGCATATATTCATGGCTGAATAAACAAGTTTCAATTCTACCGCCATAAATTATATTCATTATATATTCCTCAGTTTGAGATGAATGTGGAGTATATACTTCCACAAAAGAAAATACATTCAATGTAGATCTATTTACAAGCAAGCCTTGTCAACAATAAGCTTAAAATACAAATTTTTACATTAGAATTATCTGTTATAAATTTATAATCAGAAACTAATAATATAAACAAGTGGAAAATGAGAGATTTAATTCTTAAATGAGAGGATATCTCTACCTGTGGGCTGATGTACCATTTGCTATCAGAATTTCGATGAGGTCGGGAATCTGAATTGATGAGGCCATATAGTAACCCATGAGCCACTTTGATCCTCTTCAGAGAGCCTAGAACTTCATCCACACGCACAAATGCATCATCATCTGTCTTCATAACAAACTTTGCTGAAACAACCTCCGTCTGTTGAAGAGATCGTGTCAATGAGGCAGGGGAAAGATTCTCCAAGTTAAAGGAAAAGACAAGACATTACCCCAAAAATGCAGATGGCTAGAGATTTCCAGGTGATGAGGCTGTAGTAGTCAACAAATGGCATCAGCTGTATATCCCCATAGGTTTGTGCTTCTTTCCACAATTCTTCATTAACTATTTGGCTTTTATGCTGCATCAAATCAAACCGAGGAAACATAATTAAGAAAAAACCTAAATGCATAACGAAACAGAGAATTTTTGAAGAAGTGGCAAAACAAAATAAGTATCATAAATCTTGATCTTCATCAGAATGAATAGGCTGAGCTAGTGCAAAGATATTGAAAATAAATGCTTCAATAGAAACAAATTTATAAGCAGCTCTTGCTTATTAATGAGACAAGCTCAAAGTTTGAACACCACTAATGAAAAGACTAGTAAATATTAATTTTATTTAGAGATTTAATGAAGTGGCCTTTCCCAATTCTACTAGTTTTAATCATGTGAGAAAATCACAAGCAATACCCACCAAACCAACAAAGAAGCGCACAGCCGTTGTATTTGATCTAACTGCATTGTACTGCATCCAAGTTCTTCTAACAGCCATCCGACGCTTAAAATTGTTAGCGGTAGAGAAAACACCAATGAAGAGATCCAATGAGGTCTGTTCAGATATAGCACTTGATTTCAATGATTCAAGATCAATAATATGCTCTGAATCCTCTGATGTGGGCAGACCACTGGCAAGAACAGAAATTAACTTGAGGTCCCCTAAAATTTTTATCTCACTGACAAGCCATGGCTCCAAAGTCTGAATTGTAACCAGCTAAGTCAGTCAACATATTAAAATATACAAGTAATCAATATTTTAATATTAAAAATAAAAGAGAGTGAAAGAAAGTACTTCACGGAAAGCAAATGAAGTTATGTGTTTTCCATCAACTGTCATCTGGATTCCCTCTGATCCCACTCTAAGAGTTGCAACAAATGGGTGACCTAGTTTAAAGGGAAAGAATTTCTTATTTTCTGATTGGTCTTCTGTTGCTGGAAATCGCCTTGAAGTGTGGGAATGCATGCTGGCCGCATAATGTTGGCTAATGTTCTTCCCTACAATCTTATTGCACTGCTCCAACTCATCAACTGGGAAAAGAAACAGCAATTATTAAACAAATGAAATTAAAAATAGTTACGCAAAAGCACTTCATTGAGTTAAATGTAGAAAAAGAAAAAGGAGAATTACTAATAATTTTTGACACATAACTTCTGGATCAGCAAAAACCATGCAGGCAAAGCTTTAACACTAAATTTTAATAGAGCAGAAGACCAGGGGAAAATAAAAAAAAACCAAAACAAAAATAACACACAAGTTATTTTCATGTGGATAGGATTCAATTCTGTTACAACTGTCCTATGACATCAATAGTACAATAAAACCAAGCAAAAAATGAGTATCTTAAATTCAAGAACTCTATATTGCTATCTCTGTTATATAACAAACACTCTACAGTAGTCACAGGGCTCAAATTTTAAGAAAGTTGATTTCAGAATCATCAGAGGAACTTTGTTTTCAACTAAAACATGTATTCATATGGATGTTGAATCAAATAGTGAGTATAGTATTTTTACCTTTATTAACCTTTTCCGGAGTAGGTGATGGACAACGCTCCTCTTCACCCCAATCATGAGCTACTGTCCAGGAGTTTTGGACAATTACTGGATCTTCAGTGATTTTATCCCCATGAAGCCGAACATTATAGTGCAAAATAATAGGGGGGTCAGGCTCCCCAGGAAGTAGTTCTCCAGTCAAGTCGATCCGAAAATTACCTAGGAGACCATTTGGAACACCAATTACAGTGATGGAAGAACCCTGTGTCAGGCCACAAGGTACTTGCAGTTTGTAACTACTATTACCAAGTTCAGTGGAATTCATCTTATTGAGAAAATGGGGACACTGTTTCTCTTTTGTTCTTGAACTATCATTTGTGTGACCTTTTCTTTGCTCTTCAATTGAGGAAATAAGACTATTCCATGCACTGGCAGCTTCTTTGATAGCTTCTGCTGCATTAGGCAAACCCTGAGCATGATCAAGCAAGTGTTTCAACTGGTTCCATGTCTGCAGAGCTCGTTGCTCTTCTTTGGAAAAGTTGCTCCCAGCAAAGAGGCCAGATATTAAAATATCAGCAGAAATAACTTGAGAAGCACCGTCTGGATTTTGAACAGCAGGCGGAACCACAGGATTTATCCATTCTAGAGGATTAGTACCGTTAATGGCAATAGGTAAAGTCAGATAACCTCCACCAACAGGATTTTTCATGACCCCATATCGCAGGACCATAAGCATAAACAGCATAAACAATGAGGCAATCAAAACTCCTCCATACAATTTCTTCATTTTGATGATCCTATGACTGAAGCAATAGCCCTGCACCTTCACAGCACTTGATCATAAGGACACCAAACTACTGCTAAATTGATCATGGTCTTTCACATAATTTCCAGTTCTAATTGAGGAGGAAAAATAGGTAGAAGCTCATAAGGAATGAAGATATTTGATGCAAATAGTAAAAGCTCATCTTATCAGATTTTGAGAAACATCCATTGGAAAACTTTCACTAAATAGCAGTGCAAGATTCACTTCTTTCTTTTAGTTTTCTATAACTAATATCAAGTACCAACGACCAGGCCTTGGAAACATGTTCTGGACGCTCAGATATCCACCAAGAGAATTACTTGGGAAGCATATAAGATTTAGCTATCATGCTGAACCTGTATTCATAGCAAAAAAAAGTTATCAAAATTCTGCATTTAAATACTGTAGCAAGTGTGCATAAAACAACTCAGACACAAGCCAAAAAAGCAAACATATGCTCTGTTCCCAGTTGAAGAAAATTAAAACCTTTTTGTTAGGAAACTAGCACTTAAATAGAAGATGAACACCTCACAAACAATAGAATTTTCACACCAAGTGATATGGATCGCAGCTTCTTTCTAACACCAACTTCAGGTACATATGATGGCTTCATGTGTTCATTTGCTAGTAGTATGACCTAAGGAAAACATTTTCATATTCCCTATCAGCATTTTATTGAAGAAAAGTATTCCTACTTATAATAAATTGCCGGTCAATGCCCTCCCCAGCAAACCACCATTGTTAGCTAGTAACTTTCCAGTTCCCAGCACAACACTATTTGGTCAACATAGTACTACAATATTTCAAAGTTAGGTAGCGTTGCTTTGTTTTCATAATAAGCAAATAATACGAAATCATAAATTACAATTAGGAGGAATAAAGTCAAAAATCAGAATAGTTACGGGAACAAGGAAACCATTAAATTGTTTGATAACAACAATTTTACATAAGGAGAAATTCAATCGAAATCTCAAATGATGCATTAACTTAGAATTAAATTAAATAACCAAAAGGTTCCTTCAACCAATTATTTTCGACTTAAACTCAGATCTTACTCCATCCATCATTTTGCTTTGTAACAAATCAACTTTAAATCTTCTTAAATAAATAACTATAACTATAAGGACCAAATTTAAATATATATGGAAATGTGAAGAGCTCGAAACGTGTGTGAGCAACTTCTTCCTCAACTTCGTTGCTCTCGAAAATTAAATGCCGAGGCAGAAGAAGGATCAATCATAACCAAAAAAAATTACAACAAAAGCAAAAATATAAATAATGATTAGCACTAAAATTAATTAAAAATAAAGGAAAAAATGGTAGTTAATGACAGAAGAAATTCTACAGCGTAGCATCTGAATGCAAACCAAGCAAACGAAGCATCACACGGATCGAACGGCGCCAGAAATCAACAGAGAATCTCGAACACACAAAAAAACTGAAAATAAAAAAAAAAAAATCGATGTGGAATTGTGGTGGAGAGGAGCGGGAAGAGAGTGAAAAAGCAAGGAGAAATGCAATGTTGAGCAGTAACAAGTGAGTGGAGTAACAAGTGGCTTACCTGGTGAGAATTTTCTCTGGAAAATGTAGAACGAGAGAGAAAAGGGTTTGAAGTTTGAAACTAAGGAGAGGAAGAAGAAGAAGAATTCTTTGTTTATGTGTTTCTAATTTTGAAGTTTCAGAGTTACTTTCTTTCTTGGTTGAGTTGTGTTTGGTGTGTTCTTATTCGTTCGGTTCCCTTCTTCTTCAACTTCTTCATAGACGACTCATAGTGAATAGTACAACGCGCAAGAAGAACTAAGATAAAGACATAAAAGAAAAAAGAAAGAAATTATTAGAAAAGAAAAAACAGGAGAAAAGTAAAGTTGAAATTAGAAAACACCGAGACATCGGCCTGCATTCACCCATCGTGTTCTCTGCTCTGATTACATATTTTTTATAATTACACTTTTGAGTAAATTATCATTTTTGTCGGTGTAAGTATAGAGTATTATTAATTTAATCCCTATCAACAGTTAAATTATGAAAAAGTCTCTCAATATCAATTTCATTAATTACTAAAAAAATTAACATTGAGGGACTAACGAAATTAACATTGAGGGATTTTTTCATAATTTAACTATTTTTTTTCATAATTTAACTATTTTTAGGGACTAAACTGACAGCGACTTATACTTTCGGGATCAAAATAATGATTTACTCTACATTTTTTTTTAAGTAAAGTGAATTTCTGTGTCAAGTGATCAATTAAGAGTATTTTTACTTGATATATATTATCAATGTAAAGATTTTTTACACAGACAATCAATCAGAAATTACTTCATAAGCTAAAATGTTTGACTCTTATCTTAATTATCTTAAAAGTCTCACACATCATAATTTTTGATTGATTGTCAGTGTAAAAAAAACTTTATACTGACAGCACATAACAATTAAATAATGTATAAAGATTTTAACTGATTTTATCAAATGAATCGTCAAAGCACTTTTTTTTGACAAGTTTATCTTAGAGTAGATTTTTCCAAATCAGTATATCATTACAAGGTATATAACTATATATAATAACTAAGTGTTGTCATTTTAAGGTAGGTAATGTCGATGTAAAAAAAATTAGATTATTAATCAATCATAAATCATTATATGAGTTTTTTTTTTTTTTTTTTTAGACATAAGGAAAGAAAGAAAAAAGAACTAAAATCTGGGACAGACTATAGACATTGAATCAGCAAGGATCTGGTGAGCAATCTCTCCAAGAGGCTGAGCCAGCATTCTCCACTTCTGATGCCCTCTAGCACCCATCTTGGCAAGATAATCTGCTAGCCTCCCTAAGAACATGTTTCAGCTTAACTTGCCACTCCTTACAAAGAAGGTGGCGAATGTCATTGACAACCGAAGCATATGCATGGAATCCGGTATATGCTTTGGTGATCAATTTAATAGTTAAGATAAGAATCAAACAATTTTATAGTTAGTATTTAGTTTGAGTGACTTTTAAGATAGTTAGGATAATAGTTGAATAATTTTAATGATGAGACAATTTATGATTGATTGACAGTATAAAAAGTTTTTATATCAATAGTATATATCAATTAAACTCTAAATATAATATATATATATATATTAAAAAATATAATAACATTAATAAAAATTATATTAAAAAGTTTATAATTACATAAATGTTTTCCAAATTTATCGGATAAAAAAATTATTTGCTAAATAATATGTATTTCATCTTTTAATTGTGTATGAATATTTTTATATAAATTTATCTTTTGCTTAAATTTTTTCAAGTTATGTTGGCCGTGTATTAGTGGAATTAGAATAAACGTGACATGACTCATGAGGGCGACCGGCAGAGGAGGAAATGTCAAAGTCCTCCTTTTTGTACAGTTTTTTGTTTCTTATTTTGAATTTTGACCATGTATATCATTCTAGAAACTATTTTTCACCGTACATAATAAATCTGAGAAACTTTATAAGCTTTAATTACTAATTAGTTTACACACTCAAATTCTGGTCATATTAAACTTTAATAACATAATATAAATCAATCATATCAATAATTTGTAATTATTTATTACTATATCAGTTACTTATTTTCATTTAATTAATTTTTTTAAGGTAAAAATTAATTAGTATCAAAACAGAAAGAAGGATAGTATTAATATTAAATGATAGATTGGGTAGGACAAAATTCGTATTAAAATAAAAATCCAAAAATTATGAGTTATCATTGTCAAAATTGCATATTAATTATTTGTGTTGGTTTATTATCATATCAGTTACTTATTTTCATTTTATTTTATTTTCCTTTTTGTGATGCAAATTATTTAATATTTGTGGACACCAAGAAATGGTTGGGCTAGACCAAATTGTGGACCATAAAGCTGGTAGGTGAACGATTAGATAGATAATTTAGCAACATTTGTTGAAGCAATTTTAGATAATTATTTTCATTGCTGAGCCAAGATGTACTTGGAAACCGTTAGTGGGCCGAATCATGTATTGGGTGACTCAAATAAACTGCAAATATTTGTCAATCAGCTAAACTAATATTGGCTAAACTAGATCAGCTTAACCAATATTAGCTAAACCCATATCACTTAAACCATGATAGGCTAAACCAAAATTGGTTGAACCAAGATGGGTTGAAAGCAGCAGCTGAGTCCTGAGATGAGAAGTAGTAATTGAGCCAGATTTAGTCAAAGAGATTTCTCTGCAACAGAATCAGCTGAGTGAAGTTGCTGAGTCGAGATGGGCTTGGAGGTTGTTATTAGATCTTAATGGGCTCGTGCAAATGCCGATCGAATGGGTCCAAAGGGGTTGAATCATATTCAGAAGAGGAAGTGACATAAAGCTGACAAATTCAAATGTAATTTTAGTCATGTAACCCCTTCCTTAGATTCTTCGGATGAAGTTGGAAGACAGAAGTTGATCAATTGCAATCAAGGGTTGTTCGCGAGTTAACCAAGTCAAGAACGTGCATCAACACCCACTCCTTTAAAAATAGGGATATGGAGGACATGGTTAGCTGATGGGGCAATTAACTGGGATAAAGGGTTTTTGATCCATAACTTAGTCAACTAGGTAGTTACTTATATCATTGTTGGCATTTCATAAGTTAATCAAGTTAAGGACGTGCATGAAGATCCAAGCCCTTAAAAACAGGGATATGGAGGGGCATAGACAACTGATGGGATAGTTAGCCGAGATAATGAGTTTTGGTCCATAACTTAGCTGACTAAGCAGTTACTTACATTATTGTTGTTACTCATGATTTTACTTGATATAACATGTGGTTAATGAGTTAAGAACATGGTAGTGTAGGATAATCGAATAGTTTAAGGCAATAAATATCAATTGTACAGTCAATTTTGAGACACATCAAATCAATCAAACACAAGCTTTTACATTTATATTTACTTTATTTTAACGGTTTCCTTTATCATTTTTTATCCTCTACATTATGCAAAATTAGGATCTTAGTTCCCCTTTCAAGCTAGATGTGATGCCCTCAAAACTTAACCTTCCTAGGTCTGATACCATAAGCATATAGATAAAGCTTAATTGAAACTTAAGCATATAGACAGCTATTACAGTCCAATATTACACATCAGAGATCTGCCTGGAAGTCATGGCGTAAAAACAACAGTAAAAACAGACACCCACTGGTCATGATACAACTCACAAGAGACTTAATGATACCTCTGAGATCTCTCTCTCTCTACTCGAGAAGCGTTGACGTCAAGCTTGTTGTTCACAATGGAGTCCACCTCGACTCAGCTCCACCCACTGTAGCACTTCTGGCAACCGACCAGCATCTCCGCATTCGGATCACAACCCGAACAACGACAAACATGAAAACATGGGGACACATGCACAGGGGGTAAGAAACGCTACAATATCATGCAAAGGGAGATCACGTAGCATATAACACATCAACATGCACAACAACAAGTACAACAATCTCTCGAGTTCATCACAACAGTCAACTTCCAAGTTATCACAATTAGGAATCACCGCTTACTCTACATGCACAACTGAGTCTACATGATTGGCCAATTCTACAACACACACTCTTACCATGGGAATACAACAGTCAACCTCCAACTGTGAGGAATGATAATCCAATCTCCAACTGCGAGGGTGGATGTTCACCAGGTAAGAATGGCCCCTCCAACTGCGAGGAGTCGGACGTTCAGGCAACCGCCTCCTGAGTTTCCAAGACAGTGCAACAGTGGTTCCTCCAACTGCGAGAAGCGCTGCCTCCCCGAGCCCCTCCAACTGTGAGAATACCTGAGAAATTCTCCAACTGCGAGAAGGCACCTGCATCTCTCCAACTGTGAGTTCAGCCATCTTGGTCGCCCCGGAGTGTCCACCTCGAAAACCAACCTGTGACAACCACTCAAACAGCTATTGCTGTTGTACACACGACTTTTTACCACAACAATGCAAATGCTATGATTATGCACCTATCACTTTGACAACGTCTTAACAACAACTTAATCAATGTCTCAAGGTACACATCCTCCAACTATGAGGATGTCGCTCTCCAACAATGAGAGCCACCTTCAACTTAAATCAAGTGTCTTATAACATCAACTATGAATTCAATAACGCCAACCACTCTATTCTTCTAACATCATACCAACCGTCTTCACAGTCAATCAAGATCACATCAATATATCATAGTAGCAGCATATCATCATTGCAGGCATACCAGAAAGAGAGAGAGACACCTAACGGCAATAAACCCACAATACCTAAAACTGCAGTGGTTCCACAATCCAGTAGTCCCCAATGCGAGTTAGGTATTGACGGTTACTCAACCACTAGTAGGGTTTGATGAGCCCTACACATATTAACAATTATACACTACGCCTATGATTCCCAGATATATGTGGTTTCTTCATCCTCACCTGACTGTTCGTCCCGATAAACTCCCATACCAACAGACAGCCCTGACCCTCGATCTCACGACCAAAGCGAACACAGTCATGACCACCACGATCTCACCATGCAACTCCCAACACTGCCAAAGGCATCCCCGACATGCACGTCTGGCCAACAATCGCCCCGAGTACATGCACGAGGTCCATAAACAACCAGAAACTCAAAAACGAAAACAAATTCAACAACAATCAATCGAATAACGATGAATCAAAGGAAACAAAAGGCAGCCACGAAAATCAAGAGGGAACTTACCCAAGCAGGGGTTGTTCCTCGCAGCTGCTACCTCAAGCAGAGTCCTCGCATGGCTCCATGAACGAACACTCAGGTAAAAGCACCCATAAAGGATTTAGGGCCGACGATGTCGGCACCCAGACTTACCTCAAAGAAGCTCGAAACCAAAACCGCACCCTAGGCGAATCTGAAGCTACGAGCACAGAAATGTAGTCGAAATAGGGTTTCGACGAACGAACGAGTTGGAATCACTCAAGACTTTCTCAACCTCCTCTGCACTCTCTCTCAAGGAAGAAGATGAAGAACTTAGCAAGAATTTTGTGCGAATGAGAAATGAAAAGAAACTTAACCATTTAACTCACTTACTCAGCATGCTAAAGTGTGCACTTTCCCAACGCTTGAGCATCCCCACGCTCTAGCGTTGGCTCCTTCCACTCTTGAATGTGGAACCCCGTCCACACTGCCTTCACCTTGGCCTGCCATGTGCCCCATACTCGTCAAAACTCAGAATAGCTGGCAACGCACTCAGAACTAGGGATGGCAATTTGGACCCTACCCGCTGGGTACCCGCAAAAAATACCCATGATGGGTAGGGTAAATACCCGCTTTGTGGTTACAGGTGCGGGTCTGGGTAATTACCCTCAAACAAAAGAGCGTATGGGTACGGGTACTGTAGTACCCACCCCGCCCCGCACTCGCATATATAAATATATATATTTATATATTTATTTATTTATATTAATACATATAATTATAATTATATATCAAATTTTAAAAATAAAGTTAATGTAACCTACGGTTTCTTAACTATTTTTCCTTTTCAGACTTAATCACCTACTGTCCTAAGCACTAACAGCAGCCGCTGATGTTCTTTGTGTTATTTTTTCCTTTTTTCTTAGTTAAAGTGCGGCTAATGGGTGCGGGTATGGGTACTTAGGTACCCAGAGGGTACGGGTAAAGATACTTAAGTTGCTATCCACGCGGGTACGGGTCCGGATACGGGTATTTTTTTCAAACGTGGGTATAGGGACGGGTACTATAGTACCCTACCCAGACCTTACCCATTGTCATCCCTACTCAGAACGCTTGAGCATGCAAACTCCCAACGTCTAAGCGTTGCTACGCTTGAGCGTGAAGTCCTACCATGCTTGAGCGCTCTGCTCAGCTGGGAAGGAGCTTCCAGCTTTTTGATCTCCTCCGTGTCTCGTGTTACGCCTTAAGTACTTCCAACTTGATCCAAGCCTAGTTCTAAACATCCAACTAGACTTATAACCAACACACTACCCATCACACACCTTAAACGAAGACCCGATTAAGATTATCCATCTTAATTAGGGTTACTGAAAACAGGGATGTTACACTAGACACTTTTTAGAATAGCCTAGGAACTCTTATTGAGAAATAGAGACTCTTTCCCAGCGTATCGATTGAACAAGGAGAATCAAATGTGCAAGTTAGCTGAGCAATCGACTAATTATCTGACCAATCAGCTAATCAGCTGACCAATTGGTTAATCCATTGATTAATCAGTTCAGCACAAAATTTGCATGACAATAATATAAAAATAAAATGAAATATTGATATTAATATTAAACGGGTGATTAAGTATAATAAAATACGTATTAAATTTCTTATTAGTATATAAACAAATATTAATATGTTATGGGTGACTTAGTTTTTATAGATCTGTGAATAGTACTATTTCCTTTTTAGATGCCACAATGTCCTTCAAACTCGCACACTTCTAGGGGTTTATTTATATGTTATTTTTAATATTTTTAAATATATTATCAAATCTCATCCTCCACGAATATACTTTTAAATTTACTAATTAATTGATATTGTTATTACTAATTAATTATTAACAAATCAAAGAAAATTAAATGTGAGCAAATCAAACTCTTAAAATAGATTACATTATACAAATACATCGTGTTAAATTATATTTTGCATATACAATAACACTTTTAGTCAATAAATAATAATTAAATAAATATTAAATTTAAAAGAAAGTGCTTATATATGCACGGATACTAACTTTTAGATGGAGGTAAAATTTGATTTCAAAAATTCACCCTCAACAACTATATAAAAGACTGAATTAAACAGCCGCACTTGTTTAAAAGTTCTAACCAGTGTGATGATATTATGCATCTGTTTGCATTAAACGTGAAAAATTGATTTTTTTTTTAATAATCGATTATATATATAATAAATTATTATTATAATTTAGTATAATAGAATCTTTTTATGTTTGAATGTGTTTGTAGAATAACGATTTTAAAATAATCTATTTCGTTTGGGTTGTGTAAAATAATCATTTTTAAATAGTAAATTACAAAAATTTATATGAAGTTATTTGTATGATTTGATAATTGATAATATTTGTTTGGTATTTAGTTTTGCAGAGGTAAAATGGAAAGAATGTTATTGGTTTCAAAATAATCTAACAATTTTTTAAATAAGTTTCAAATTTCAAACTTCTCTAAAACAAATTTTTTTTTCTCATAAAAACATATGTTTTCCACTTTAATCAATTTACTTAAACATACAAGCTTATATTGAAAAATAATTTTTATCATGAAAAACAATAAATTTAGAGAGTGTTTGACTATTTGAGTAAGATTAATTCTTACCCAAACAACTATTTTTCATTATAAAAGTTATTTTTCAGTAGAAGTCGATATGTTTGGATAAACTGATTAAATTATAAAACAACTGTTTTTATGAGGAAAAAGTTATTTTTAGATAAACTAGAAGTTTGAAACTTATTTAAAAAGTTATTGAATTATTTTGAAACAAATAACATTCATCTCATTTTATTCATACAAAACTAACTTTTAAACAAATATTATTAAAATATATAAATAATTTCATATAATTTTTTGATATATACTTACGGACTATAACTTTTTTATACTCTTAATCAAACAGGAAGTGAATAACTGGCACATCATTAAATATTAAAAATATCTGATTTTTATTCTAACTTTCTTAATTCATAATTTTTAGTTGATTGATAATATAAAAAATTTATACACATATCAATTATTACTTTTTTTCCCTGTCAAACTGCCTTTATTATTCAGTTGCCAGTTGGCAAAGATTGATGGGTAAAGCAAAAGCCCAGTGTCTGTTATGTGACTATCTTTGTTTGGTAGCAGGCACAGGCTAGTGCCGGCAATGTGGCATAATTTCTGAAATGCCCTTGTCTTTGTTATGAAGCGAAAGCGTCGTTTACGCTAATGCTATAGTTGAAATGTAACTTCCTGAACGGGCCTAGCAATAACTAATGTTTTGAAGATGAGAAAACAGGAACAATGTCAGACAGACATTATAAGTTACAACCAAACGTAATGAAATTCCTTTCTATTTTTTTTTAATGCAGTTTGCAATTTTTTATATTGTGGTAGGCAACATAAATTGTTGGTAGCTAGCTTTTATTATTGTATAAGGTGCATGGATCGATGTTTAATGTGTAGCAGCTAAGCATTGCCATTTGCCATTTGCCATTGACATCTCAGCTAAGAATAAGATTGATAGTGCAAACCTAAAAGGGTAAGGTGCTCTAGTTGGTTTGATCGCATTGGGCAATTCGAATTTGGTTGGGTCATGGGTGGGTGTGAGAGATAAAATGTCTAAACATAGTTAGATTCATTTATATTTGCTTCAGAACATAGGCGAAACTAAAATATTTGTATTAAGAGGATCAAAGAAAATATTTTTTTACAATAACTAAATTAAAACAATAAATTAATATATATATATATATATATATATATATATATATTAAAGAAAGAAGACCCATATTAATTCTGAAAATTTTTGGAAATCCACTTTTAGTTCTTGAAAAAATAAATTAATCATTTAGTCCCTCAAATTTATAGATACGAACACATTAGTCTCTAGGTTTAATTCAAACGTCCATTTACTTGCATACGTGTCCCATTAACCATCCTATTTGGTCCATTAGTGGTCATGTGTGGCTTATGACAAATTTTTATCCTAAAAAATAAATGAAAAGTGAAAAAATTGCATATTTTTTTAGATATTTTGGGTTTTAAAATTGTGCATATTTTTTTTTCATTTTTTATTCATTTTTCACCAACGAAATTCGTCATAGACAACACATAATCACTAACGAATCATTTAGGATGATTAATGGGACACATAAAAAAGTAAATAGATGTCGGAACTAAACATATGGACTAATTTGTCTCGTATTTGTAAATTTGAGGAAATAGATGGTTAGTTTATTTTTTTCAAGTATTAAAATTAGGTTTCCAAAAATTTTCAAGTACCAATTGAGGTCTTTACTTTATTTAAAATTGCATATAAAGAATTTAAATTTTAAAATTTTAAATAAAACCATAATTATACACGCCTCAATAACATGCCACCCTTAGTTGGCAAGATACCCCACCTTGCTTTATGTTTCGGTTTTTATTTTATAATTATTTTTGGCGTTTAGTAGGTTAAGCTTTTAAGATAATTACATTTTGACACAAACCACTTAATTTTTTTTCGGATTTAATTGGTATACGTTGTCAGTGTAAAGATTTTTTACACTATCAACCAATCATAAATTGTCACATAAGCTAAAAGATTCTTATCCTAATTACCTTAAAAATTATCCACATCATAATTTCTGATTGGTTAACAGTGCGCATAGCAATTAAAATCTTTTTTTTTTATTATATATGATTTCATATATGTTAAAAATATATGTTTTCATCTGTAGCAAGTTAATGATGCAAATGCTTAGCCCAATCATTTTTTTTTTTATCAGTGCTTAGCCCAATCATTTGACAACGAGCTCTTCCGCGAACATTTTTAAAAAAGAAGATAATATTAAATTACGAATTTAATTTTGATATAGTGATTAATTAAATTAATAAATTAATTTTTTAAAATAGAGAAGAAAGCAGAAATTTTATTGAAAAAAGTAAAAAAAAAAACATTTTTGACAAAAAAAAGGAGGTAATAATAGTTTGGTTTAATTCATCTTGATGGCGCAATTCCATTCAGCTGAAGCCATCATTCTAACCCATAACCCACTAAACCTAAGCCCCACAACTCAAGACCAGAACCCATGACGCGTCTTGGAGCCTGGCCCATTGCTGACTTGGTGAGCAGTAGAGATGGAAATGAACGCAGCAGAGCATCACTGATTTTGGGGATTTATCTCGTAATTAGATATATTAGTTAGAATAGAAAAGGAAAGGAAAATATTTATTTATAATTAAATTTGACACTTTGTGAATCCACCGGAAAAAAAAATTTGACACTTGGTGGAGATATTTTTTTTGCAAATAATTAATTTTTTTATTCACCATTTCTTTATATAAGGATCATTACTTATTTGAATTGTGTCAAAATGAATATTAGTAAGTGCAGAACTCAGACAATTCAAGTATTAAACATGAGCAGATTAAGTGTTTTTTCGTTTGGTAGACTTAGCAAATCAAGTGTTGATTACTTGATTGTTATGCTTGACTACTGACAAAGGATTTCGATATAAAGCACATTTGGGTAAATAATTTAACTTATTTAAAAAGCTTTTTATCAAATAAGTTAAAAAAACTTATTTTCATAGCTTATCAGGAAATAAATTAAAAAGAGTTTAAATATCATAAATTATTTTCATAAACTATTCGTATAAATTTATTTTCATAAGTTATTCTTATAAATTCTTTATAAATTTTTTTAAATGCATTCGTAAACAAATTATGTTTAATGTGAACTAAAAATGAAAATTACGTTTCATTTGAGTTGGATATATGATGCGTTGTTTAATAAAAAAAAATGATTAAACGTTTGTGCTATTTGTCCTCATTTAGTATGCCTTTGTCCTGAACATATATGAATATAAATCACTTGTATTATGTTTATCCATATTCTGGACACAATGGGTTTCCTTGGTTTGTTAGTTTTTTGTTTTAGGATTTAATTTGTATGTATTGTCAGCATAAAAAAAAAATTACATTATTAACTAATAATGAATTATTATATCATAAAAAATATTTGATCCTTATTATAATTATGTTCAATAATTACATATAAAATAATTTGTGATTGATTAATTTATTCAAATTTTACACTGTAATGTATCAAAATTAATCTTTTTTCTTTTATCATTTCCTTATATTTGTTTTATGTTAATATGACAATAATAATAATCCATAAATTAATAATTAAGAAAAAATATTCTCATATAGTTTTTAACTTTTTATATTATTGTTATTACCAATGTTTTAAAAACAGAACCGGAGATGGTATTTCATTTTCTTTTAATTAATGTTAGCATGAATTGTGAACAAATAAATAATTTTTTCAATAATTAACTTTAACTTTCCTTTATCTTCAAAAAAGCATAAGCTTAATAAAAATAATTGAGTTACACTACCAATATATTAAAAATTAACCTCTACTAAATTTGCAAAACTCATATAAACTAACTGTTTTTGGATTGAAGGACGGGTGGTAATAGCTTTCAAACCAATCTTGAAATCAATCGCAATTTCAAAAGAAAAATCTTCTTAAATAAAAAAATATTTTAAAATATTTTTAATTTAAATAAATTTTTTTTTTATTTCCTAGAATATCTCAACGCACAATTGGGAAAAATAATCTCACGAATTATTAAACGATATTAAAGGGTTGAATTCTTCCAACTAGGTTTTCCTCTATATAAAAAAGATAAAGATTGAATTCTCAATCACTTGCTTAAGAGATCTCAATCTTTTATCTTACCATTCGGACAAAAGAGCCATGTTGGTAATTTAAATAAATAAATTTTGAGTGTGATTCTTCTTTGTTTTCTAAGATTTTTTGCTGATCCATCGCGATTCCTGGTGTGATGCAATACGGTGATATTTTACTGCTAGAAGGCATACAAAGGAAGGTGGCTGCATAGTCACCACGTGTAAGTTTAGAAGTACTGAATGACAAGAAAACAACAAAACTAAACCATATTCGTTCTTCTCAGCTAAACTCTCTTTAAAACTTGGGGAATTGGATCTGTGAACCACATTTGCTCCTTGGAAGTACAGGGCACTCAATGAGATTTGACCCAGAAGTGTCCACACACATGTAAACTTGGTAAAGCTGGCTGTTATGGGCTGAATCCTTATTACACTCAATCCCTGGGGTAAACCCACTACCCTCTTTTATAGCCTCTGTAATACTGTCTAGGCTGTAAAATCCATCATCCGGTTCAATCCCTGAAATTCATTTCCCTTCAATGATTAGAAAAACTTTTGCATATATGTTTTTTTGGAAAAAAACTCTAATAAACTGAGTAAAAGTGTAAAGTGAGAAAATAAAGATTTATATCCTTGATTAGTTAAAATGAGTTAAAATCTCAATGCATTTTAATTAATCAATAGTGAAAATATTCTTACTTTCTCACTTTACACTTTTACTCACTTTAGAGGAGCCTAATCCATATTTTTTATATAAGACTAGACACAATAATTATTAAGGATCCTTTGTTTTAAATTCTCGTGGAAACAAACGAAAAAAAAAAAAATAACAATATATTTGTTTTGGTAAAAATGAATTGAAAAGCATTTTTTCCTATTTGGTTTGAGTGAAATCTAAACCAAACAGGAATCACTAAATCATCTCATGACGAATAACTAACCACATGTGTAGCCATAGTATCATTTACCTGCATTCTTGAGGATCTGAAGAAGGTTGACTTTCTGCTTTAGTTTGAGAGCTGTTTCAAAGTAGTCACGCTGATCAAGCTCAGATTCTGAGCAGGTACCATGTTTCTCCCATTCATGTGACCAGAACCTAAAGCCATTGCTACTTGGGCAGCTCAGGGATGGCCAGTTCTTTTCCATGCCGCTAATGAGGTCTGAGATCTATACCAAATATGGTTTATTGATGAGTATTTCATTAAACAGTACACTAATATTATAACTCCAATCAAATGTGGTTTATGATTAAGTATCCCCCCCCCCCCCCACCAACCTTTTTTTATTTAATTTCAGATCAAGGTTCTAACCATTTGCTTCTTCAACGTTAGGTACAACAAGAAACTACATATTTTATTGGCCTATCCAAAAGACTTGTAATTATGCTTAACATGATTAAGATTTTTGGGTAACTATATATACAATAACAATAACTAAGGTCTATGGCATTAAGCGAGGTCAGCTACATAAATAAACATTATTGAGCAACAAAAAACTAAAATACAAAGAAAGAAAGATCTTCACAAACAAGTGTGTATGATAGGTTGCCTATTGATATTAACTTCCTAACAACAAATATGGATCTTCAACCAGAGCCAAGCTATTAGCTCCTGGCCATGCTCATGGATGGTCGTGGCACAACAAAGTATTGCTCCTGAAATTCATGAATATATCATAGCTTTCATAGTACTTGCATTCTATATTACTATGCACATAACCCGTCCTCTTAGCTAGCAAAGTTACTAGAAAGGTGGTACGAGCCCGGATACTCGGTTCATTTGAACACGCGATTCGTTACTTTTTTATATTATTATTAAAAAACCTTTTTTTAAATGGTATGCAATGAGAAACCTGATAACCACTCTTAGGTTCTTTTAATCAGTTCAGTTACTATCTACGTTTTTATTACAATTTCCAATCCAGTCATAAACTTCTATAAACTGTAAAGCGCTCCTAATGCATTTATGATCATTGCAATGTTTGGCATCCTCAAATTTTATTTTCTGGATGCACCAAGAACAACGTCTTAATAACATGAAAATCTTTTCATTGGTTTATGCATTGAGCTACTCCTACAGGCATGTCAACTAATTAAATTCATCTTCAATCATTACATTGTTCAATGTTCACCATGTTTTCTTTGATTATTTTTAAAATTATAAGTACCTGAGATTTATCAAAGACGCTGTCAGGATCACAGTTTGAAGGCCATGAGCCATCCTTGTAGTTAGGCCAGAGTCCATGAATACCGAAATCTGCTGAAGGTTTTCCTGTCTTTGGATAACAGCAGCTCTGCTTCGTGTCACAATATGCTCCTGGCCACTGCATGATTCATGTACAATTCAAAAATGAAGAATCAGAATAGAATGCAAATATGTAGAGAGACATAAAACTTGAACAAATCAACACAAGAAAAAAAGTAAACTGTAAAAGGAAAAAGAAGCATTCATAATGAGAAGAACCTATATGATTTACCTGCTGAACAAAGTAGAAGAAATCAAAATCCTGAGAAAGGCATACAACTGATAGGTATTGCAGTATTAAAAGCTTGGACAATAAGGAAAAGTTGGGTTTCATCTTTGATGCTTCCTTCCTCTCTATCTCTCTCTCCTTTTTTTTTTCTTTCTCAAAGACTTGAAAAATATGAAATTTTGGCAATTCACAAGCTAAGGGAAATAATGCAATGATGTTGATATAAATTGATGTACTTATATAGGCATAAATGTGATATACTTGTAGTGGAAATTATGTTGAACTAATAAGGCATGTCCATATGGAATATGCGAACGGATCATATACCTTACTCATCAATATTAATGTATGGCGATTTTTTTTTGCTTGTGCCATGTTTCTCGCGGATGAAGATCTGCTGTCTCATTTTGATGTATTATATCATGTCCTGACTAATAATGTCCTGACTAATAATATTTTGTCATGTAAGTTAAAATTTTATTTAATATTAAAAAAATAAAATACATAATAAGATATTATTAATTAGGACATGATGTGATACATCAAAATAGGACAGAAATCCTTATCCATTCCTCCAATAGCTTGTCGACAAGTACTTCCATTATAAAATGTATTGGGGTTACCACGCGGAAACCACAACGTTCCTCACTTCCAAAAATTTCGCTGTTTCATCGAGAAATTAATGAATTAATTAATTGTGTGTTTTTTTCCCGGTGAATAAATAAAAAACAGGGAATTGGATTCCTCCCAAAAAATAAGTACAGTATCCACATTTTTTTTATGATACTGGTAATCAAAATGAGTTATCAAATAGCAATATTTATTTATTATCAACATGTGGTTGGTCCGAGTGATAAGGGATTCAGGCACCTTAAATAAGTGGTCAGGGGTGATCAAATCCTGACTCTTGTGTATGCAAAAAATCTGATTGGGAGGGGAGAACTCACCTTATGTGCCCAATAGGTAATTCCCCAACGGAGATTAGTCGCTGCTAATAGTGGTGGATATTTCGTACCAATGTCATGGTTACAAAAAAAATAGTAATATTTATTACTAACGCATGTTGGTCCAAGTGACTGGAGTTTGGTTTTCCTTAACCAAAATCTCGGATTCGAATAATGTGAATGGAAAAAATAGGTGTGGGGAGAGTTTTGCCCCCTTATATGATCCATTTGGCTTGACTCGGATTAGTCGTGATCCAATGTGACTTCTGAATACCGAATGTGTAGACAAAAAAAATAGCAATATATATTTATTGTAAAACAAATAATTAATAAATATTTAACAATTCATCCTAAATACAATACTTATAACAGTCCAATACAATAAAACTCCCTCACCGAGTCATTTTTTCCACCATGGAGATCATCTCACACTTCTTTTATAATATTACATATACATTTTTCTGTATACATTGATATACAAATTAACAGTTGTACAAACATGGAAAAGTAGGGATGAGGTTCTCCTCTCTCATTTTGGTATACCACACCATATCCCAACCAATAATATTTTGTCATGTATTTTACTATTTCAATATTAAATAAAATTTTAACTTATATACATGCAGGGACGAAGCCAGACTTGGATAATAGGAGGGGTCAACTATAAAAATTGAAGTTCATCTAACAAATATATATACATCAATTTTCATATAAAATATTCATAATTATATGTTCCAAAATATTAATTACACACTAGTGCAAAATATGGATTCTACAACAGGTTTCTAGATCGGTTAACTAAAAACCGATTTAAAAAAGAGGCGGTGGCAATTTTGGAAATAAGTGAAAAACTTTTTACATCGGTTTAAATTTAACCTGATATATAAAACATTTAAGATCGGTTTTAGAGGACAACCGATGTAGAAAATTTAAATAAAAAACTATTTATTTATTCCCGCCAAGTATTTACATCGGTTCTTACACAACCGATCTCATTATTATACTTTCAAAATCTGTTATTTCACAACCGATCTCATTATTGTACTTTCAAAATCGGGTCTATTACCCAACCGATTTCAAATCTTCATTAAACCCTTTTCATGTTCCAGCGTTCTTTCATATCTTTCCCTCCTCACTGTTTGCCCTCTCTCTCGTTGTTGCTCCTTCTCCTTCATCCTTCACCACCATAACCTAGCACCATCCCCACGAATCATTGCTGCTCCTTCATCGCTGATACACACCCAGTCGCACACGGCTTCACCCTCTCCTCTGAACCTCTGTACCAAACTTTGCCCACAGCTTCAACCTCTCCTCTCGCAGGTTCTCTTTCTCTCTCTCTACATTGTTGTTGTTGTCTGCTACCTGTTACTTTGGTTTTGCAATGTACTTGATTAGTTTTACAGTATGTCATGTAACTTGATTCCAAAACTCACAGAAAGGAAATCCATACTTGACATTCTAATGAAGAAAAACACTTCTCCTTCTGATTAGATTTTCTTATGAAATTAAAGGGAGAAAGGAAGAGAAAAAGTATTAATGTATTAGAATTTATTATTTAGTTTGAAAATGTGGTTGATTCAACTTGAGTAAATATGCAAGGAAACATAAAACTCTTCTGCTCTCATTCTTTAATCATTGAACTGGAAGGCTCAGATTACTAAATATCTTTAGTTGATTTACTCTCCACTGAACTAAGGGTATATTTGGATGAAGAATTTCAAGGAGGTAATATACTTGGTGAGAGGAATTTAAATATTTTAGTGTGAAATAACTTGTTAGGATATTAAACTGAAGAGTTTTAAAAATAATAGGTGCATGACTTTGTTTGAGCTCAGTCTGAAATCAGAATCTTGATACTTCTTAGCTCGTTGCTGCTTCTTCTCCTTCATCACTTTCATATTTTCTGTTTTTGTTCTATCAATGTAGATATGCATTGCCTCATATAACTACTTCATTCCTAGTTCTATTCTTTTGGCCAAATGTTTTGTATTGCTTGGTTTATAAACACTTGGTGCATATTAGTTTGACATATTAGTTACGGATATTAGTTTAACATGAATGGTTTTTAAATGTTAGGTTAAAAAACCTCTCACAGTTCTCTCAAACCCTCTCTTTGCTTTATGTTTCTGATTTAGGGTGAAGGCAAGCCTCAACCCATCTCGAGCTCCCTCTCACTCATCACTCTCCATCTCCTCACTCTGAGCACACGTAAGATATTTTATTCCAATGTTTTATTTGCTGTTTTAACTTAGGGATTGGACTGTAGGATTATCTTTTAGTGTTAATAAATTAGCAAAGCCTTAGTTTTCCGTTTGAGATTCAATATTAATGAGCATTGTACTTTATTAAGGTACCACTCATTGTATTGAATCTTGAATTATCCAAGTTGAACAGTTTGGGAAAAAACTTTTTCTTCATTTGGTTAATACTTATTCCTTAATTCTCATATGTTATACTTGAAGAAATTTCGGTCTGATGCATTTCCTTTTATTCTCCGGGTGCACACTTGAGCGCGGTGGATGTCACCACGTTCAAGTCGTGTATGTCGGAGACCGATGGGAAATGCTGTCGAAATTTCGTTAAGTATGGGCATGAGAGTTACGGACTAACTGTTAAATGAGTGTTGAAGAAGTTTCTTCTCAAATGGGATAGGGTCATACCCTGTGATAAGAAGGAGTTGAAGATCTTGGACTAAATTAAGTTGTTGTTGTAGTTATGGATCGTAATTGCATCGATGCTAGACGCACAAGTCATGAGTATGAGAATGGAGTGGAAGAGTTTTTAGAATTTGCTAAAAGAAATGTTCCCGATAGTAACGGAAGGTTTTATTGTCCTTGTGTTAATTGTTTGAATGAGAGACGACTGGAAGCTGAGAAAATACGAGAGCATCTTATTTGTGAAGGGATATGCAAAAGTTATACAAGATGGATATGGCATGGTGAATTGTTAGACAGACCAAGTGTGTCCCAAAGAGAGGAGGTTGATGACGTAGATATGGATGATCGACTAGAGGACATGATCCGCGATATTGGACAAGAGTCATTTCAACGAGCAAATGTGTATGATAGTTTGTGCAGTGATGCAGATAAACATTTGTATCCTGAGTGCTCTAATTCCACACGGTTGTCAGCGGTGTTAAGATTGGTAGTTGTGAATGCGAGAAATGGGTGGAGTGATAAAAGCTTCACCGAATTGCTTGAGCTGTTGAAAGACATGCTTCCAGAAGGTAACACATTGCCGAACCGTAACTATGAGGCGAAGAATATATTGTGTCCGATGGGTCTGGAGTATAAGAAAATACATGCATGTCCTAATGATTGCATATTGCATAGGAATGACTTTGAAAAGATGCACGAGTGTCCAAGGTGTGGGGTATCACGCTACAAAGTGAACGATGGTGATTCAAGTTGTGATGTGATCACAAAGGGTCCTCCTGCGAAGGTGTTATGGTATCGTCCAATAATTCCAAGGTTCAAGCGATTGTTCGCTAATGTAAATGACGCAAAAGACATTAGATGGCATGCAGATGAGAGAAAATGTGATGGACAGCTTCGCCATCCGGCTCATTTTTTCAATGGAAGAGAATTGATAGTTTATTTCCGGATTTCGCCGATGAGAAAAGAAACCTTAGGCTTGGACTTGCTACGGATGGAATGAATCCGTATGGCACCTTAAGTAGTATTCATAGTTCATGGCCTGTTCTCCTGGTAATTTACAACATACCTCCTTAGTTGTGTATGAAGCGCAAATACATTATGTTATCTATGATGATTTCGGGTCCAAAACAACCAGGAAATGACTTAGATGTTTATCTAAGTCCCTTGATTGAAGATTTGAGAAAGCTGTGGGTGGAGGGCGCTGATGTGTTTGACGGGTATTGCAATGAGACTTTCAAGATGCGTGCCATGTTATTTTGCACCATCAATGACTTTCCAGCATTCGGGAACTTGTCCGGATATAGTGTTAAGGGGCATAAAGCATGCCCTGTAGGTGAAGAAGGCACATGCTACCATCAACTACAACATGGAAGGAAGACAGTTTACCTTGGGCATCGAAATTTTCTCACACCTGATCACCCGTATCGTAGATTGAGAAAAGCTTTTAATGGATGTCAGGAGAATGAAATTGCTCCGACGGCCTTAACCGGAGATCAAGTTTATCAACGGGTTAAGGACATAGATGTTATCTTTGGAAAGACCCATAAGAAGGCTACTGAGAAAAACATATGAAAGAAGATGTTGATCTTCTTTGATCTTCCATACTGGTGCAAACTTGATGTAAGACATTGTATTGATGTGATGCATGTGGAGAAAAATGTGTTTGATAGTGTAGTCGGGACGCTTCTTAACATTCAAGGCAAGACAAAGGATGGTGTGAATGCTCGTTTAGATCAGGTTGCGATGGGTATACGAGAGCAGCTAGCTCCACAATCAGTATGGGTTAAGCGGACTTATTTGCGCTCATCCGAAAGAAGTATAATTAAAAAGAAGTATCATTAAGAAGTATCATTCAAATTTGAGAATCTTAATGAATCCCTATCCTAATTTGTTTATTTATCCCATCCATAATCCATAATAATATATATATGAATGAGACCTCAATTATTTTCTTTGATTTTACTTCAATTACTTTGTCTGATCTATAAGACAATGTACAGATATTCCTTAAATATCTGGGGTTACAGAAATGCGGATTAGTTTCTTCTTTTTATCTTTTAGTGAGCATCTTGTATTTCATAAAATTGGGGAGCGATATAATCTTTACGCAAAGGCCATCCTATCCAACTTTCAGGCATGTCATACTTTATCGAAAAAAGAGAAAAAAAAAATTTGTGAGTGTCTGCGCGGCGTCAAAGTGCCACATGGTTACTCTTCAAATGTTAAGAGGCTTGTCTCAATGAAAGATCTCAAATTAGTTGGTTTAAAGTCTCATGATTGCCATGTCTTGATGCAACAACTACTACCAGTGGCTATCCGTGACATCTTGCCTAAAAAAGTGAGACATGCTATAACAAAGTTGTGCCTATTCTTCAATGTTATATGTAGTAAAGTCATTGACCTTCAAAAGTTGGATGAGTTGGAAACTGAGGTTGCTATTATCTTGTGTCAATTGGAGATGTATTTTCCTCCTTCATTTTTTGACATCATGGTTCATTTAATTATTCATCTAGTGAGGGAGATTACATTGTGTGGCCCCGTTCATTTAAGGTGGATGTACCCAATAGAGCGATACATGAAGATCTTAAAAGGGTATGTGAAGAATCCACAACGTCCTGAAGCATCTATTGTTGAAAGGTATGGTGCAGAAGAAGCTATTGAGTTTTGTACAAACTACATGTCAAAAGCGAAACCTATAAGGCTTCCTAAGTCTCGTCATGAGGGATGATGTGATGGTAAGGGTACACGAGGTATTACTGTTAAGAACATGGGTCGAGAGGAAGTGCTTCAAGCACATTTGTATATATTGAATAACACTGATGAGGTTAATTCTTACTTATGTGATCACAGAACCATTGTCAAGCAAAATTATGCTCGAATGAATGAAAAATGGTTGTTGAACAAGCATAATAAGACTTTCTTAAACTGGTTTAAAGATCAAATTGCGGAGGATACTACTGCTTTCGATATATTAAAATGGTTAGCACACGGGCCTAACTTTGATGTCAAATGCTGGAGTGGATACGGTATCAATAAGTTTTCCTTCTATACAAAGTCCCAGGATTACAAGAGTACCGTGCAAAACTGTGGGGTTATGGTTGTAGCGGAGTCCATGCACTTCTCTATTTCAAAAGATACAAATCCCGTTATGGCATCTATATCTTACTTTGGAGTCATTGAAGAGATTTGGGAGGTCGATTACACTAAATTTAGAGTACCTGTTTTTAAATGTAAGTGGGTTGACAATAACAGTGTTGTACAAACCGATGAGTTAGGATTTACATTGGTAGACCTTGGCAAGGTAGGTCATACAGAAGAGCCTTTCATCATGGCTTTCCAAGCAAGACAAGTGTTTTATATTCATGATCCTTCTAACAAAAGGTGGTCAGTGGTTCTCCAAGGAAAAAACATGCATAATGGTAGTGAGGAAAATCAAGATTCAACTCTTGATATTTCCGATGCTCCTTCTTTCTCAACACGGATGCGTACTTTCAATGAGGAAAATGAAGCAGACGATGTACATGCCATTCGTGATGATCATCATGAAGGGCTATAGGAGAACATTACTACTTGACCATGGTGTAAGTTATGTTTAAAGTTATATTTATTAGTTAAGTTATGTTTATCTTGATAATTATAAGTTAAGTTCTTTTTGTTATTTAATTTGATATTTATATGTTAAGTTATAGTGTAAGTTATGTTTAAAGTGACATTTGTTATTTATCCATCTTTACTGACATAGTTTATTATTTTTTGTATAAACAGGCATACATGGCAGATCCCTCGGATATCTCTCCAACACACAACGGGTCGGATACCCCATTGATAAGTAAAAATGGTAGAGGCGCCACACGATTAAAAAAATTGGCCGTCAACCGTAGTGGTAATCGAAGGATAAGGGTTGAGTTTGATGGAGACTGTTTACCTATAGGGCCAATGGAAGATCAGTTTAAGAGATTTGTGGTCGTCCTTGCCAAAAGCAAGGTTAGTATACTTATTAAGGATTGGGACCATGTACCGACGAACGTGAAGGATCAGATATGGGATAGTATCATGGTATTTTACTTTTATCCTCTTTGGTTGTATCTATTTTATTTCACTATGTTATTTTCATATACACTAATTCCTCTATTTTGTTGTGTAATATAGCTCACATTTGAAGTGCCGGATACCGAGCGTATGAAGAAAAAATGGTTTTCGTATGCGGGTGAGCGTTGGAGAGCATTTAAAACACAACTAAGCGAGAAATACATACATGGGCGTGCGGACAAATCTCTACTTGAGATGTACCCGTTCCTTGATCAAGAGACGTGGGATAGATTTGTTCAAATCCGATTGGACCCCGCCTTTCAAGTTAACTTGAGTCATATTGTTTAACTTGGCCAACCAAATTGATTTTATTAATATACTGAATTCAGTTGATGTTATTTATAACAGGAGAAAAGGAAAAGGGCGCAGGAGATCCAGAGTAAGAATCTTTACCCCCATCGTTTGTCTCGTGGGGGATATAAAAAGATGAGGAGGAAGATGATTGAAGAGAAGAAGAAACAACTTTTGGAAGGAGCATCTCAGGCTGATCCACCTCCAGAAGTTGTTGATCCATCTCCACCCCTACACCACCATACATGGAAGAGAGCCCGACAAGGACCATCGGGACAATATACATCCGAGGAGGCACGTCTTGTTGCTGAAAAGATTGTAAGTATATATTCAATTCTAATTATAATTGTAACATGCTTATCCATCATCTTACAAAAATTAATGTGACAATTGTATGTTGTAGGATTCCTTGGACGAACAGAGCACACAAGGAACCTTTGTGTCTACCGGACGCAAAGATGTCTTGGCTGTTGCGATTGGGAAAGAGGACCACCCAGGCCGTGTCCTTGGTGTTGGATGGGGTGTTGGCATTAGCCAATACCACGGACGATCTTCACATCATCGGAAGAGGGATGATATTGAGTCCATCAAGGCGCAGCTTCGAGAAGAAATAAAACGAGATCTTCTCTCAGAGTTGGCATCTATGGGTTTTTCCCAGCAAAACACAAGTGCCCAACCGTCTGTACCTGTGAGCACTAAGGGTTCATGTGATCATTCACGTCAGCCTGATAAGGAGGACGATCAGTGTGAGTTGTATGTTGATGATAATCATGATCGTCGGTTAGTGGCATTTGGGAGGGTACACAACTTGGGAAATACCTTACACCACCAGACATTAGAGGAAGATCATGTGAGGGTGGTGGTTGAAGATGTTCTAGATGTGGATGCTCTAATCCCTGTGCCCACCGAGGAGGTTATTACGGTTGGCTAGGCCCCCAGTAATTTCATCCCTTGGCCGAGAAGACTTGTGAGGTTTTTTGTTTCAACCAAGATATTCATGTAATTGTTCAATTACTTATGTTTTTCTATATTTACAATTGAAATAACTTAATTGTGTTTACTTGTGTTTACTAATGCTTTATCTCTGTTGTTTAGGATGATGGAAAAGATCATCGACCCAAAAGGCCTAGGTCGGATCCGAGAAAAATTGTGGCGTCTGGTTCATCGAAGGTATTCATATAATCATTCAATAAGTTAAGTTTTTTTTTATTTACAATTGAAATAACCTAACCGTGTTTACTAGTATTCTATATTTGCTGTTTAGGGTATTGACAAGGATGTTGAACTTGATGCTCTAGAACGTCTCGCATTAGCGGCTGTGAAACTTGGGAGGGAGTCCGCTTTTATAAATTTGGAACACAATGGCAGGCTCGACACTTTCTATATCCCCCAGAGGGACATTATGGAGATATGCATTGATAGTGAAATGTTTTGCATGACAGTTGTCTTATTATGGTGCATGTAAGTATATTTTATTTCAACTAATTAATTTGTAAGTTAACTAATTAAGTTTTTAACTATTATAATTAATATTTATTTCAATATCTTAGGTATCTGTATCGCTTGTGTATTGATAGGGGTAACCTCCATCTTTATGGATTCCTTGACCCTCAACCAATTCAGGGTGAGACACTTAGGTCAGATGAGATTACCGCGCGCGTACATGCGAAGTGTGCTTCATGAAGGCAAAAAACAGTTCTACCTGACACTTTACCTCCATCTGTAAGTACAAGTTTTACTAGTGATTTATAATTATTTGTGACTTGTCTCTAACTGTTTTCAAATGCAGTAAACATTGGCAATTATTGATCATCTGTCGTGGTATGAGTGTTGTGATCTTCTTTTGTTCGTTGGGAAGGAAGGCGATGAAAGAAACCAAGTTTATTGTTGAAATGTACGTAAGCTTTTAATTAATTTAATTTGTACTACATTTGCTTTATTAATTACTCTGAAATCTATAACATACTTTAAATTCATATTTTCTTAATTATGATAGATCTATGAACGCAAGTCGTCTTTTGGATGGTGGTAAGCCTAGGCCTATTAGGTGGATTTACCCTAATGTAAGTAGTTTATTAGTACCCGAGATTCAATTGCAGTGTAAAATAGTTATTATATTATGTTTTTACTCATTATATATTCAAATTGTGTATTCATTTGTAGTGTCATAGGCAATGTAGCGGCTGGGGGTGCAGATATTATGTCATGAAGTGGATGTTCAACATTGTCTCCGCGGGTATTACAGATCAATGGAAGGAGGTAATTAACTAATAACATTTGTAAATAGTTACGTTATATATTAATTATGTTTAGTTTTAGTACTTGATTAGTTATAATGCATGTTTAATGTATCTTATGTTAATGGAATATGCAGATTTGCGACAATCCAGAAGCATTCTCTGAAGAAGACATTAAGGACATCAAGGAGTGTTGGGCAAACTTCTTTCTTGAGATGACTACTGAACATTAATTTATGGATGACATTTGATTTATTTAACTAGTTTAATTTGTTATATATCTTTATTGTTTCTTTGTTATATATTTAATTAATTAGTTTGAATTTATTACATTATATAATTAGTTGAGTTTGTTGAATCAAAAGAAGCTGACTTTTGCATAATCAATAAAGTAGTTTGGCTTACTTAGTATAGTAATTTAGATTATATTATTGTTGGGATTCTATTTTGGCTGGGATTGTTCTGGTTGTACATATGAAACAGTGTTAAGGATTGCCACTGGTTTAAAACAGAGTATTTAAAAAAAATTGGATTATCAACGTCGGTTACAATAGAGAACCGATGTTGAACTATCAATTTCAATCGGTTCTGAGTTATAATCAATGTGAAAAGTATCACTTTCAAAATCGGTTAAAAGACAAAACCGATGTTGAATTATAAATTTCAAAATCGGTTCTATATTATAACCGATGTTAAAAGTTATATTCAACATCGGTTAGAAATCGATGTTAAAAGGTCTTACATTTTACATCATCTGTTTCTACATCGGTTCCATAATCGATTTAGAATGATATTTTTAACCGATTTAAAACGTGATAATTGCACTAGTGACATTAGTAATCTATCAAACCACAGAACGCATCTCCTGCATGTCACGAAAATCTTCTATAATTGGTATGCATGGATAGTGTAAAGATTTTTTACTCTGTCAATCAATCATAAATTGTCACATCAGTAAAAAATAATTGACTTTTATTCTAACTACCTTAAAAGTCAGTGTGAATGGTTAACAATGTAAAAAAAAATTACACTAGTCATGCATAGCAATTAAACTCAAGAAAATATATAAAAAAATGTGTAAAAAAAATTGTCCAGTACACATACACATAAACTATTACCTTTACCCATATACAAAAAACCAAAAAAAAATTTAAAAAGAGTAACATACAAAAACATCATAATGAGGAGAGTCATCCCAACTATATCGCACGACAAATCTCAACTATCACACACTATTACTACAATGCCTTTACTAATTTTTTTTATTTATTATTGTTAAACCCGTGCAACACACATACAATATTACTAATTGTAAGAAGAAGAAAAAATGTTGGTAGGGGCCCAAGCCCTATCCAGCTGATGAGTAAGTCCATCCCTATATACATGAGAAAATATTATTAGTTGAGATATGATATGATACACCAAAATGAGATAAGATATCCTTATCCGAAAAATAGACATAACGTTAATTATATCTCATCTAAAATATATGTTGATTATCTTCTCCAAACAGTAGCTTGTCAAGCACTTGCGTTAAAAGTTCAATCAATTTTGGGGTCAACTTTGTAAGGCACCTAACCTGCATCTCGGAGGCAAGGCTGTAGGACTAATTCCATTTATTATGGGATAAGAACACGTTTGGAATCTTTTTAACAAACTTGATCAAAATAAGAGCATTTAGTAAATTAAACAATGTAAGAAGCTATCTCATGTGGGTTTACTTGTAAGGTTAAGTGAAGTCTAGTTTGGCGTGGTCTTGCGTGCAAGCAAGTCAATTTGAGGGGCACTTTGTCGTGTTATATCGTGTACCTTTGTCCCAATTGGATAAACAGTTTGGACGGTGATTTGCTCAGCAACAAGATGTATTTCCTAACCAGCTAGCTTTCCCATATATATCATCCCAGCAACTTCTTAATTTTCAGTCCTTATCACAATGTCTTCCTCGTTTTGCTTCATTACTCTTTACGAAATAATTTTTTTTTGGTGGATACTCTTAACGTATTAATGAAAACTGATCTTGCATTGCATGCCATTTTCAATTATATGTTTTCTCCATGCACATTAATAGAGGTCCAAGCATTGGTGGGAAGCACTCTTTTGAAACCTTATTAAAATCTTCATTGTGATTGTGAATGGACCACAAAGATCATATATTAGTATTTTTTATAGTCAAAATGATATTAAGTATGTGGTTTGATGGATATGGATATTGACGACTTTTTGTTGGAAGCTTCCGTGTTCATATATAATTAAGGGGAACAACCATGAAGCATCCACATGATAAACTCCCAAAGCAAGTTTAATTAATACTAACGTGGCATCAAAGAATGGATCCAGATCTAGAGGCTAGATCATGGAATGACGTATGAGACTAAAACTTTTATTTTGCTAATAATTAGTTAGTTCGCCTAGATGAGTTGACGTACGGGAAAGGTTGCAGACGTAGTTTGCATTTTCATCTTCTGGCGTGTACATTTAGAATGTCATTTCTCCCCAAGAAAAATATTAACAAAAAAGGGTATGTGTAATTTTAAAATTAGGTTGATGATGAACTTTAGTCATTTATTAGAGTGTCCTTTTGTCCTTAATTTTGTAAGAAAAATATTTTTATTAAAAAAATACTTTTTGGACATTTAAATTTGTTTGGATAAAATTTTAAACAAATTAAATAGAATATAAAAACTATTTTTTTATTTAATTTTAATCAGAAATTGAAACGAGTAGTCTATTAAGAAAAAATAATTATGATAAGTGTCAGCATTTGCCTCCTTCCTATTTATTTATTTATTTTGTTTTTTGTTTGTTAACTAAAGAATTTACGTACATCTCACGGTTATAAGTCATAATGGATATTAGTCTAAGTAGAAGGGGTTCGAGTCCCTTAAACATGTGGTTCTGGATTTGATTCCTGAATTCGTATATATGAAAAAGTACTATTGGGAGGAATCCCCGCTTAGACGTCTGATAATATTGTTAAGAATTCAGGCATCCGAAAGGTCCCCTTAAAAACCGGCTTATAAGGGGGTGGTCTACCTAGCTATATAAGCAACGGTCAGGCTCGTTAACCACCCGATGTGGGACTCGCAACACGCCCCCTCGAGCCTGGGCTCGTCACCACAAGCGAGGGCTAGCGGCACTATCCACACCACCAGGCAGAACGTGGCTCTGATACCATGTTAAGAATTCAGGCATCCGAAAGGTCCCCTTAAAAACCGGCTTATGAGGAGGTGGTCTACCCAGCTATATAAGCAATGGCCAGGCTCGTTAACCACCCGATGTGGGACTCGCAACAAATATCTCAAAAGATAAAAAAAAAAATAACTGATAAACGCCCCAGTGTTTTGCAGCATAACCTGAAAAAAGAAGAAGGTAAAATAAGTTTTTTCTTCAGCCTTCAACTAATTAATTTCTGATATTAATTAAGTTTGTCCTGTCAATAATTTTCATTTCAGTCTGTTCCTTTAATTTTTTAAAGTTAATCAACGTTAGTTTTCTATGTTAACGGTGACTCTGTTAAATCTGTTATAAGGTTTAATAAATTTGATATTCTCATTGAGTTATGAATTTTGGGATCTACAAAAAAAATTGGCTGGAACTTTAAGAATTTAAATTTGGTTCATAAAATATTTTCTTTTAAAGACCAATTTATATTATTTTTTATTTATTATCAAATATCTCGACAAAATTGGTTTTGATAAACTTAAATTATATTGGTAGAGTTAATAATTTTTTAGTAGAAAAAAACTATAGTTTGAGAGGAGAAATATTCATCCCATTCCAAGGCCAATCAAACTACCAATGTTAAGTCAGATTACAAATTGTCTACCATTAAGATTTGGATTTTCAAAACAAGGTTTTATAAGCAAAAGTGGGGGTTGAAAGCATGTCCCTAGTTCTTACTAACTGAATTACCGAGACAACATAGGGTTAATTTTAAGTTTAAACTAATCATTTGCTTCTTATAACTGACGTTGATTTTGATTTTGGTCATGTGATATTTTTTGAAATTGGTCCCTTGTGTATATTTTGTTTTTAATTTAGTAATCGCCATTTATTGGTGCTAAACACCATTTGTTGGAGTTAAAGTATATGTAACAAATTAAAAATGATTGTTATATGTGAGGATCAAATTTAAAAAATTTGAATTCAATCTCTAGATGTGACAATCATTTTGAATTTGATCCCTACATGCGACATCCATTATGAATTTGATTTCTATCATGTGAACGCGTTATATTATCAATAAACGATGATAATCAAATTCAAGATAATTATATATATATGAACCGATATCAAGTTATATATATATAAATTGATAAAATTTAAAATCAGTATCACGTCGAATGATCTGTGTATTAGTGCAACCTAATTTTATAATCAACAATAAGGCAAATTAATTATAGGACTATAGCATTGCCTATCGTTATTTCATTTATATTTTCTGAAATATCGGGGGGAAATCTAAAAGACTGAACTGAATTTGACTTCTAGTTAAATAGGAGGGGGAAAAAAGTTTGGAAAGAACTCAAATGGTTAGGGTGGGAAGTTAGATGAGAGGTCTCAGGTTCAGATGTAAATTACGAATTAGAGTGAGCTGTAATTGTTGTCAGGATAGATGACAGATATTATAAACATACTTACCTGCTTTTTTTATTTTCTCAAAGTGTAATGATTCTATAAGTAACCACACATTATATGTATCTGTCTAAGTAATATACTTTTCTGAGTGGATATCCATACCCATTATAAGCCCAAATTGTTGCATTGATGGCCATTTTGATATGGGGATGAATTGACTCAACCCAATTTATCACTTGATATTTGGAAAAATGTTAAATTAATCTGCAAATCCTCGAACTATTTGAGAAGTTTTAAATAAATTCTTATACTTTAAAAGTTTATAATTGAATCTTGAACAGATACAAAGTTTGCAATTGGATCCCTTATACACTTTTCCGTTAGGGGTTCGTTAAATATCTATTAAGCACTCGTCAATTATTAAAATAAGTCCTACATTTTTTAGGAAAATTCAAATACGACTATATACTTTTTGGAATCTTAACAAAATCTAAACGAAAAAGTGTATAAGGGATCAAATTATAAAAAAATTTCTATGTGTTCAGGAATCCAATTACAAACTTTTAAAATATAAAGACCTATTTGAAACTTCTCGAACAGTTCAGGGACCTACAAATTAATTAAACATTTGGAAAACACTTTATAGCGAGAGTTTCCTTCTTTTGTTTTTTCTTTTTAGAAATTTGTCAATTTTGTTTACCGTGTAACTTTTTTTTTTTTGGTACGATACTCATCGTAATTAGGGCATTTGGCTTCCTAGTATGTCCATCGAGGTGTTCCCACAGCTTCGACCCTTTGGACCGAATATGATACTAATCCCCAGTTCGACAACAATAGACGTCCGAATTTTACACATGGTGTTGAATTGCCTCCCAAATAGACGACTTCAGGAATCAAACTTGCGTTCTTTTTCTTAGGGGAGAGTCAGGGTATCAACTCTCTCAACACCAGGTTGGTGTTTACCATGTAACCTTTACTCTTGCCATTTTGTTAAAGCTTCTCTAAAATAAACAAAAATATAAAGTGAAAAAGTAATACACTTTAACTAATCAAGATTGGATACAATATTAACTTCTCACATTATATTTTTATTCATTTTAGATGAGTTTTATCCTTATTTATTTATCTATCAATGTTGCCTGCTAAGTCTGGAACAAAGGAAATGTTTGTTGGGAAAGTATCTTTTGTCCCACAAAATGTATCACATCCTTATATCATGAATTTGGATTAGTCAATTGATTTAAATAACCAAATAATTAACAAAAGATGATGTTTCTTGACCCATTGAACACATAACAAAGAGTTGTGATATAGTTTGCGGGAGAATAAATATTATCCCATCAGGATAATCTTACGTGCTAAAGCCTGAAAGCATTTTTGCTTTTTTTGATAGGGATGATAATAGATAGAGTATGAATTAGGTATTATAATATCTCTTCATACCCGTATTTTAAAAAATACTCATATCCATCCCTATACCCGCGTGCGTAGCAAGCTTGATATCCGTACCTAGGGGTGTTCGCGGATCGGTTCGGTTCGGTTTTGAGTATAAAAACCATCCGATCCAAAGAGTAAAATATCATTCGGTTCGGTTCGGTTTGCTTCTTTAAAAAAATCCGAACCGATCCGATCCAATTAAATGCGGTTTGGATCGGTTCGATTAGTTCGGTTTGGTAAAAATAAACATGGTCAATTAAATGTGGTTTGCCCTCTTTCCACTCTTTTAATTTATTTCATACCACAAAGGCACAAAGCCATAAATCAAGCAAATAGTGCGTCTTTTGTTGAAGACAATAATCTTACTACTTAGACAAATATTTGTACATACAAACACGTTCTATATCAAGCAATAAGTATTTCAGAAAAACTGAATTCTATATATTTGATTTTTTTGAAAATGAAAAGTTACTAAGTTACACCTAAAGAATAAAGATGGTCCAAAAAGAAATTTTTAGACTACAGTGAGTGACTAGTGATGTGCCGTGTGTGTGGATAGTAAACGTAAAGCACAACGTTATATTACACGAATCGGTTCGGTTGCGGTTCGGTTCGGTTTCAGGAAAGCAAACCGCAAACCGAACCGAACCAATCGGTTCTCATCAAATATCATCCAAAAAAATCCAAACCGAATCGGTTTTTATCGATTTTCGGTTAATTTGGATCGGTTTGCGATTTTGTAGCGGTTCGGTTTGGATCTGAATACCCCTATCCGTACCTTTATCCGTTGGGTACTTACGTACTTGTACCCGCATCCATTACCTGCATTTTAGTATGAGAAATTTGTGGATTTTGAAAATAAGATAAGTAAATATGGTATACCCAAATATTTTCGATTGATATACTTTCGTATTATTCACTTTAAGCAATAAAATGACTTATTTTTGTACTTGAATAAAGTTACATTCCACATAGTAAATGTCCTGTACACCAAACTAAAAATGCAATCCATAAATTTAATAATCAATTTGTGAACATAAAATGTATGAAATGCAAAGGTTCAAATACAAAACGTCCAATAATCAATCTCTAAAACCTTAATTAAATATTACAATAAAAAATGATACATTACACTAAAAGGAATGTCTAGTAAAAAGAAAAAAAAGAATGCTATCGAATTACAGAAAAAATAATATTAATGCCTCCTTTTTATTACATTTGCCAACGCTTGATGATTATCATGATAGTCAGATTTGTTTACAAGACAGAGAAAAACATATCGAGATTACTGTAAATATTAAGATACTAAATAGAGAAGAGAACATAGCAACCTAGGCATTTCCATAGGAGATGATTTGATCATATTAATCAAGAAGTAACATACAAAGTATAGGCGACAATAAAGCTAGCCAAGTGGAATTGATGATGAAGCTCTGAAACAGACGATGAAGCTCTAGTTTTTTTTTAATTTTTTAATATAATATATTATAATTAAGGCATGATAAAGTAACATACAAAGTATAGACGCTGATGAAGTTAGCTAAGTGGAACTGACGATGAAGCTTTAGTTATTTTTTTTAATTTTCTTAATATAATATATTATAATTATGTATATATAAAATAAATATTATATATATATATATGGCATGTAACACCCCAATTTTCACTGTTTTCTAAGATTGGTAAATTGTACGAATTTTATCTACGTCTTATAAGTGATTTGACATCCAATACAAATATATTCTTACTCTACATTACTGGTAGAAAATTATGGTTAAGGTTTGGGTTGACGACTCAAACGAAACCTGGTCTGCATACGAGACTACCGAACCGGTAACGGATAAGTATAAGGTCGCTTTCAAAGCCACCTCACCTTATCCTATCTCTAAAGTCATGATTACATGGATGACTCACCTAGGTGAGTCACCATACTAATGATGGCCAAGGGTGAGTCACATGGGTGACTCACCATAGTAATGATTAGGGTGTAGAAATTACAATTTTGCCCCTATAGGAAATGACCTTTTTGCCCTTAAGTAATTTTTATACAATCCTTACCCTTCCTTCACATATACTCCACGCCATCCATATATGTAATTACTATCTCATATTTCTTTCTCCTTCACTTTATTCTTTAAGCTCAAGTGTTGAAGCTTCTAGTACAACTTTTGGTGAAATTCCAATTTTCTCTTAAAACAAATGATCATGCTCACCTTGAAAGTGGTATATAAGGACCTTTATCCTCTTTTCTTCTCTCTTTTCATGCCATCCCTCTCTCTCCTCACTCTCTCTCTCTCTTTTCTTTCTTCATCATCTTCAAGTCTTCAACACATCTCCAAGCTTCTACCTCCATCTCTCCTTTCTTCAAGAAATCTTCAACAACTTGGTTAAGCAAACTTGCTTAGAATCATCTTCTCTATGATATAAAAGGTAGAAATCTCATCTTTAAGCTCTTCATCTTCACTTTTATCCATGAAAGCTCTATGTGTTCATGTGTGTTCTTGAACTTCCAAAATTCATGAAAAATTGTAGAAAAATCATATTGATGTCAAACCAATTTTATTGATCTAGATTCAATGTTTTCTATCATAATCCTAAGAGTTTGTACTCATAAAAGCCCTCTAATCCACTTGGGTATGGCATGGCCGAATTACCCACTTAATGGAATTTATGGAGTTTTGTTCAAATTTTGCTTAAGAAAGTGTTGATTTCATCCTATCACACTTAGATGCCTTTGAATCCCAAAAGAATTGAAGTAAAAACCTCTCCTAGCTTCATTTACCATAAGAGGGCCGAAACCCTAAGTGTCCCAAATCAAGAGTTTTGTTTCAAATTCTTGAATTCTATGACTTACAGAAGTGTTATCTATGCTTAAGGATCATAGATTCAAGAGTTTGTGAAATTTTAACATTTCTAACATTTTCCTATTTAGGGGGCCGAACCTAGTTCATAAGAGTTAAGTGAGTTTTTTTTGATTATACTAATTGTGATTATGATTTATGATGAAGGAGGAGATTGCATTCAATCATTCTAAAGCGTGTATGGCTACCGGTTGGAGGTACGGGGCTGAGGCCGTGAAAAGTGTTCGTGAACTTGTGGTAGTTGCTACCTTGCTCTAAGGTGGGGGAAAGATTCATACTCATCGGGGAGGCAAGAGTAAAGTAGAATGCATTAATATGCATAAAGGAACCCAAACCCTACTAGAGGTTGAGCCCTGATAAAGTACCTAAACCCTCGGTATAGGTATCTTTGGGCTATCACCATTAAGAATACACCCTAGGTTAGATGATGATAACATGATAAATGACATGCTATGTTGATTGAGGTTGTATGCTTAATATGCTTATATGGTTACTTTGATGTAATTGTGGATATATGTTTTACCATGGTATGATAATGTACTTCATTTTATTAGTTGGTGTTATATGCCTCATTTGATGATATGATGATGATATGTTGTGAAAAGTATGATAATGCATATGTGATTGTTGGTATGCTTAGAATTAAGCAATGATCACTTATGAATTGGGTTATGTGTGAGATAAAATCATTTGATGGTAATACTGCACTCAACCTGGTGAAATGATAAAGGACTGTTGATAGTCGTAAGCATCCTGCTTAGTAGGGGATGCGATATCCTGCTTGGTAGGGGATACATGTGTTAATTGTTGGGGTTGAGTTGCAGTGATTGATCAGAATGAGTCTTTGAGGATTCATGTTAGTTGCATTGTGTTGTGATGTCACGGCCGCGTAGATCTGGGATTATGCGAGGTCAAACCGGGACTACATTTAGATGCTTAGTAGGTCTACTGTGAGTTTCTGAGATCTCGGATACGCCTTCCTACACCAGGACAGCTATTCCTATCGGGAATGGGGAATAATGTCACCTTGCTTGGTAGGGGGTGAGCATCCTGCTTGGTAGGGGATGTAATGTACCCGTGAGTGTAACGGAACTTGTTGCTCGGATGACGTTTGACTTTCATCCTGCTTGGTAGGGGATAAGGTATCCTGCTTGATAGGGGATACGTTGTGACGTAGGAATGTGGCTGCCACGTCTTCATGTAAGGTCCAAATGTATGAGAGTGTGAGACTAACAGTTAAGTGCAAGAAACCTCGAGGATAATTATTAATGCTAATTGTGTTAGTCAGTGGTTATATGATTATGCTATTAATGTATCTGCTTTACTTTTATCCCTAATTATGATGATATGAAATACTTATCCCCTGTTTTCATTATATTGCATGTTTTCTTAAATTGATAAAGAAGCAGAGCCAGACTACAAAGAGTTGGACGAAAACTTCGCATGACTTTGATACTGGTGCAACAACGAGGGCAAACGAGGATATTAGTTTATTACGTATGTACGGCCAGTGTTTTTGTCTTTTGAGCGCGGGTATGGGGGGTGGGTACCAGAGTACCCGTACCCGCATCCGCACCCATACTCATTAAGAGGGTAATTACCTTACTTATCATGGATAATTTTTGCCAGTACCAATTGGGTCCGGTACCCATTCCCATCCCTATTGGTTGATCACATAATTGAAGAAGCGAAAAAGATAACAAGAAGCCTAGAGAACTAATAGAGAGGAAATGGGTCTAAATTTTACTAACTGCCATAGAGTTAAACGAATAAGCTAATTGATAACGGATATCGAATAAGTTAACTTATTATATTTGAAGTGTTTGATAAAATTAGCGGTTGAACTAGCTGATAAATATAAAATGACATAAAAAAGCATTTTTATAAGTTTTTTATATATATATATATATATATATATATATATATATATATATATATATATATATATATATGTGTGTGTGTGTGTGTGTGTGTATGTTATTTATGTTAAATTAGTCATCATCTCAAAAAATATAATTTTATTTTTTATTTTTAATAAATAAAATGACATATTGATATGTTTTTATATGAATTTTATTTTTTATAGATAAAAGTATATTCTCTATTATTTTTATCTTAAACATATATCTAGTTTGTGAAATTAGTCCATAAATATATATTTTGTTAGGATATTTTATTTTATTTAACATAAGATATTTAATTTTATTTAATAGAATATAAATGAGGAATTTAACTAACATAATAAGGATAAAAACGAGAAAAAATAATAAGCTAAACCCTACTTAAAGTAGCGTCTCGAAAAATGATGTAAGCTAGTGAAAAATGCTATAAGTTAGTGAGAAAAATATTTACCAAATACAACTACAAACTCATTCGTTATAAGATATCCGCATAAGCTAGCGGATTGGCTTTTCCAAACATAGCTATATGTACATTAAGTGTGATAGAATTGATTTTGAAATAATTGATGTTAAAAGAATCGTTTCTAAAAAAATTAGTGTTAAAAAATTGATTTGTATTTGATAATGATATTTTAAAAGTGAGTATAGAAAAATTCATTTTTTTGGATGATAAAGTAAAATCACTTTTGAGGTGTAAATATAAAGAATTTTGTGAGTTTCATTCCTAGAACCATTTCTAGTAAACCGAAAAGCTAGGAATTCTTCCTTCTTTTGAAATGAAATTTAATGAACCCAAAATCGATTTTATTGTACACATCTTTTTTAAAATAAACACCTTTAGAATCCCCAAAATCACTTTCACTGAATCTAGAACTATGTCTGGGTTGCCAAAAATCTCAACCAAGCAAGCACTATATATATAATCGATTATAATATAATCAGTTATTTTGGATGTGTTTGTTGAAAAACGTTTTAAGATAATCAATTTCGTTTGCGTTATGTAAAAAATAACTTATATAGTGTCAAAAAGGATATGAAATTATTTATATAATAGTTTTGCATGGGTGAAATAGAAAAAATACTATTAATTTTAAAATAATCTAATAGTTTTTTAAATAAGTTTTGAACTTCTAGCTTATCAAAAATAACTTTTTTCTCATAAAAATAATTGTTTTGCAATTTGATCATTTTACCCAATGACACTGTATTCTACTAAAAACAATTTTTCTTATGAAAACAACTCTTTGGCAAGATTTAATCTTACCCAAATATACCTTATCTTTTTTTGAATAACCATGTTATTGATATGTAGTATCCATCGTTATAAACAGTAACTAAATTCTGTCGGAAGACCTGGACGAAATTTAAGGGTTGTTCCTTCACAATCAGGTTTTTTTTTATATGCAAGAACTATGAATCAAATCCCTAACCACTTATTTAAATGATCCGAGTTCCTTAACATTAGAATCAACACATATCGGTTATCATTTTTAGTTACCCAAGCACACTCTATTTAATCTTATCTTAACAAACTTTAATTCAGATAATCCCGATGGAATACCACAAAGAATTTTTTAGATTATTTAAAAAAATTAATTAAATAGTACAAGACTTTTCTTTTAAAATGGTACGAAATCCTAACTTAGTATACCCCTAATTGCAAAGCTACGTCTCTGACAGTATTAGGCTAAACCGACCCTAGACGGGCACAACTAGCGATGTTCGCGGATCGGTTCGGTTTGATTTTGAATATAAAAATCATCCGATCCAAAGAATAAAATATCATGCGATTCGATTCGGTTCGGTTTGCTTCTATAAAAAAATCCGAACCGATCCGATCCAATTAAATGCGGTTTGGATCGGTTCGATTAGTTCGGTTTGATAAAAATAAATATGGTCAATTAAATGTGGTTTGCCCTCTTTCCACTCTTTTAATTTATTTCATACCACAAAGGCACAAAGCCATAAATCAAGCAAACAGTGCGTCTTTTGTTGAAGACAATAATCTTACTACTTAGACAAATATTTGTACATACAAACACGTTTTATATCAAGCAATAAGTATTTCAGAAAAACTGAATTCTATATATTTGATTTTTTTGAAAATGAAAAGTTACTAAGTTACACCTAAAGAATAAAGATGGTCCAAAAAGAAATTTTTAGACTACAGTGAGTGACTAGTGATGTGCCGTGTTTGTGGGTAGTAAACGTAAAGCACAACGTTATATTACACGAATCGTTTCGGTTGCGATTCGGTTCGGTTCCAGGAAAGCAAACCGCAAACCGAACCGAACCAATCGGTTCTCATCAAATATCATCCAAAAAAATCCAAACCGAATCGGTTTTTATCGGTTTTCGGTTAATTTGGATCGGTTTGCGATTTTATAGCGGTTCGGTTTGGATCTGAACACCCCTAGGCGCAACATTGTTTTTTTAATTTTTTATTGTGAATTTACGTTTGCGTTGGCCGACGCTAATCTGTGAGATTTAGCGTCGGAATTTATCATTAGCGTGGAATTTGGTGTTTAGTTTTATTTTCAGGCAAGGCTGATTCACTCAGTCTCTGGCACTCTCATACTCTAACTCTAGGCACACAACTCTCACCCACCCACACGTAATCCTTTATCTCTTCCCACACCCAGACTCTTGTGCGCGCGCGCTTTCTCACTAGGCGATATATTCCTTCCTCTTGTTCTTTTCAACTGTATGTGTTTTATTTATGTGTTGTATTTGCTTGGAATTTGCTTTGTTCTACCCTAGTGTTCTAGTTTAACAATGTCATGTTTGCAAGGCTATGAACACCTTAGAGTTGATTTTTTGGGTTAGGGTTTTGGTTCCATCATATTTGGGGCTTTCTTTAGAATATGTCACTTCTAATTGTGTCTTACATATTATTCCAATTCTACATGGAACACACGGGAACCATTGGGCTCTTTCTGAGTATTATCAATATAATACAACTGGGATTCTTTTGAATTATCACGGAAACAGAATTTCAGAGTACTATTTCCGAACTTCATTTCAAGCTTTTGACGTTAATTATCGCAGGAAAAAGAAAGCAAATAAATCCCAATAATATGACCCTCTTAGTTAGTGGTGGTGCAATTATAAACCTATAGTAAAGGGCTATCTATCATTGATTTGATTAAGTATATAGGGATCTCAACCCATTAAATGATTTAAGGGTGGATAGTTCCATACTTTCTCACTTTAGAGGAGTCAAAGCCTACTCCAAAGGGGTGTTCTCTGGCTTTACATTTCTCCTTGTGCATTTGTTTAATACAATTCGTTGATTTAACTCCTGTACCATCACAATCATTACATGTCTGAAAACAAGAAACTTCAATATCCCTCTTTCCTCCGAAAATTGATTCTTCAAAGCTCAAATGGAGGGCATACCTGCATGTTAGAATAATGTAAAGTTAATGCCACATGTTTTGTGCAATTTTATTGGCATTTTACCAGCAAGCATCTAAAACAGCATACATAATTTCTCCAGAGGCAAAGAAGCGACTCTTGCTGTCATGTTGCTTCTCAATGATTGCCAGCGTAATGCAAAACATGTAATATATCTGATAATTGACCAAGTCTTCATATAACAATCATATAGAGTGTATCATGTATGTCATAAAGTCATGTGTACTAGACTAAAAATATACAGGGTATTTCAATGACAACATCCTTCTTATAGATAATTATGATAATCTCTATTTATTTCCAAGTTTTTTTTTGGTACAATATTTCTTTGGGATTTTATTCATTGAAAAAATGAACAAAGAACAAATAAAAAAGCAAAACATGACACAGTCAAGTAGTATGCATAATAATATTCTCTTCTGTCATTGTTATATTTGTTTCTTTTGTTATCTTTTCTCCAATTTACCATAGTCTAGAGTCAGGCTTTTGGATAAGTTCCATCCTTCATCTGTAAGTCTCTTGTTCAGTATGTTATTTTGTAATCTGAGTGCCACTCATTTTCCTCCATACAAGTTTCTTTCAAGTCCACGGCCTTAGTGAATGCTAAAGTTTTACCCTGGCCTGTAGTACATGACAAGATCCACGCTAATGACCTGTTATAGATTAGTAAACCCCACAAAACTTTGTTGGAGTCTGAATCAGGAGCTTAAGTAATTAAGAGACACAAGGTCAATTTGTTTGTGCACTATTTGGAAGTTTGGAATATATAGTAAAGATTGCTTACTCAGTGTCAGTTACTCTTACTTAGTAAACACGTTTTTTTCTGCAGCTCTTAGTTTCAACGATAGAGTTAAGGATTCTTATGGTAAAAGGTATTAAACTTTTGCAGACGTAACGTGGTTTCTGCCAAAATTATTGTAAAACAGATAACTTCCTCTGGCTGCTTCTTGGAGCTTGGCACATTGTCTATTATAAGTGTAATTTAAAGAGATTAGAGAGCTTCATTGTTTTAGTTCTTCTTTATCCTTTTTTTGTGAAGATACCTTGTGCTCTTCCTAGCAGTTCTTTTATCCTGTGTTAGATAAATATCTTTCTTTTTCACTAGAAAAAAATATGCCTGTAGGCAGGAAAATGCTAAACAAAAACAAATACAATATTCAAAACTTTCATTCATAAAGGCAGGATCCTGTAATCAGGGAGCTAGTTCTAAAACATTGTCATTGTAAGCATATGAAAAAACTGTTGTCAACTGCCTTTCTCCGTACGGAGACATAATCAAATATGAGAAGATAGTTGCCAAATATCAAGATCACTGTTTCTATTGTTTCTCATACTGAAGTTGATGCCGCCTTCATCACTACCTCCAAATAGTCCTTTGGAACAACCAAATAATTCATCAAATAAATCAAAAGGATTAACCTGATAGATTCGAAAGGCATCAGCAATAAACTAACATAGGAAGTACTACGGTGGGAAACAAATAAAAGGAGCAGATGTTAATTCCATAGGACTGTATCACCATATCAAAGTCTTCAGTTCATTTGGATATTGCAGAAAACAGAGACTTGAATATAAACAGACCTTATGCAACTGAATTTTCTTGAAAAAAGTCCAATATAAGGGGAAGATGCCTTAGTATATGTATGATTACCTTAGGTTATATCATATTATGTATGTTTATATGTTATATTTTGCACTACAGCAAATGTCAGGACGAGGTCGTGACGATAGGGGGAAGATGCCTGTGACCAAGAGTCGAGGGAGGCTAAAACGACTTGGAGATCTTGCTGCACAGACTAAGCGTAGGCGCAGCCAGAGACAGACTTCACGACCACTAGTCCAGCCTATCCCACCACTTTCCCAGCCTACACCACCAGCAGTCCAGCCTACCCCACCAGCAGTTCAATCTACCCCCGATGCCTGCATGATGGGCCCATTTGAGCTGGGTTTGTCTTCATACCACAACACACATGAGCCTGTGCCGCAATATCCTCCTCAGGTGGAGGAGGAGGGGCATGAGGAGCACGACCCTCTTCATAAGGGTCCAAGGCAGTACCTGAAGGACGCTGATGGGAAGATCATCATACGTCCTATTGGTCGAGGGTAAATTAGAATTTTCTTTGTTTACGTATGTATTCATTAAGCACTCAGTTTTATATATACATCAACATTTGATTTGATGTTTGACATTGAGTTTGGATTTTTTGTAGGTGGACTCCTAGTTCAGCGGCCGCTAATGCGATTAGGACTGCCATCGAGGCACAATTTGAGGGCCCTCACCATTGTTGGAGTGAGACCCCTGACGGGGTGAAGAAATATTGGTGGGACAGATTTAGGGTAAGTTGTGTACATTTAATTGTAGTTATTTGATGACTAGGTAATTGTACCTCCATACCGACTAACTATTTTGATTAATTCTTTTTGCAGGACAAAGTTTCATGGGATCCTCGTCATCATGACCTTATCTATAACACATTTAAGCAGAGATGCGCGAAACGTCTTTCTGATATGCTCTCGAAGGTGAGGAAGAAGGGGGCAAAGCCTAGTTGGATGGGGGACGAGGCATGGGATGGTCTTCTTACCTATTGGGCGAGTCAAGATTTCCAGAAGATCTCAACCCAAAATAAGACCAATCGGGCTTCAGGCATAGGTGGAGCGGTCCACACCACAGGCCGCAAGGCTCATCATGAGGTGGCACTAGACATGGTATGTATTCACTCCACACTTATTGCATATTTCATTATCATATAATGTGTGATATTTGGAAAGATGCGTTGGCTTTTTTGGCAGGCCATAAGACTTGGGCGATCTGTGGATCCTGCTGAGATCTTCTTGGTCACCCACAAGAAGAGGTCTGGCAATTGGGTTGATAGCCGTTCTCAAAGAACATATGTAAGTTCTTGGTTTTATACATTATTTTTATCTAATAAAATAAATACAAGGACCCACCATGTATGGTTGTAAAGTCGATTAATTACATATCAACAAATTCGTGTCTTACTTATACATTTCTTTTCTTTCTTCTTATCATGTATATGTCTATATGATCATTGATTCAGTTATCGAAATATCTTCAGGTTCAAATAATCTGCCTGTTCTACTATTTCCTTTTTAATGTGAAGGTATAAACTCTAATTTGACAATGGGACTTCCTCAAATTCCTCACTGTTGTTATAGTGTATTAGGCTTCAACTACTTTTTTGTGAATTATATCCATATCTTGTTTGTATCCTATTAGGTTTCAATGTATCGATATTTGCTTGTGTGCCATGAATTGAAATCCTTAAGGTAGTTAGTATATCATGACTGTGAAGCCAATGAATTGATTCAATTCTGCTTTGCCTTGCTTAAATCAGAGTGCAGAGATAAATCTGTATGTGTGAAAGTTGGGACTAACGTGCTTGTAACTCATCAGTTGCATGCTTGAGTATAACATGTTGCTGCACTGCACGACAATTTTAATGTGTATTGCTGCTGTGTTGTGCACAAAACTGATAAAATTCAGAGGTTTAATTCATGATAATCTGTATTTAGATGAATTATCTCTTCATCTTGAAGCAAACTCAGAAATTGAGTGCTAAGTAATATGTTTTAATTCTGAAGGCTGTTCTATCTATTGAGAATTTTGTTGAACTCATTTACAAGTATTCTAGTATGAATTTTCTTCGTTTCGTATGGTGTTATAATCTTAACTGGTAGATGAGTTTGAAATGATATAGTATTGATGGATTGTGTAGATGGGAATTTATGGGATAATTTAAAATAACTAGCATGCCCACCGTGAGCCAGATAATTTATGGGATTTCGAGTATGTTTGAGAAAGAGTGATTTTTTCCATTTTAGCTATTTTTTTGGCTAAAAAATTATTTCATACATAATTTATCATGTTTGATAATTAGTTTAAATTTATAAAAAAACTTTTTTAGTGGAAAAAAACTGTTTTATGTCATCTAATTTGTTTTAGTTTAAGATTGTTGTGATTTGATTATTTTTCATTCTCAAAACTCTCTTTCCTATTTATCCCTACAAAACTAACTTCCAAACAAGTAGTATTAAATTATATAAATAATTTCATACTCTTCTTCGTATTTTACTATGTAAAAGTGATTTTTTTGCACCACTCAAATGAAATAGATTATCTAAAAATCGATTTTCAGCAAACATATCCAAACAACCAGATTCTGATTATAATCGATCATCACAATAATCGATTATTAGCATAATCTATTTTTTTCAACTTTCCCAAACACACTATACGTATTAAAATGAATTTATGTATTATGTATTTTACTAGATTATATTTTCTTTTGACCAGGACTCCTATCACCGACGTCTAAGCCAAATACAGACGCAGGCTGATGAGGCCTCCACGAGTGGGACGCAGGAGGTGGATGGGGTGAGGAAGCTTGACTTGTGGCGAGAGGTTGCTGGGGGCAAGACCCGAGGCCGGTGTTACGGCACCGCAGACTTGTCTTCAAACCTTCGAGGTGGTATATCGTCACTGACTCAAGAGTCTCTGGCACCTTCTTGCGAGGAGGTCATTGCACTTCGTGAGGCAACCGCTAGAGCAGAAGAGAAGGCCACCAAAGCTGAGGAGAGGGCCGCTAGAGCTGAGGCGTGCTATGATGATTTGGAGGGCCAGTTTCGCGCTATGATGGAACGCATGACAGCTTTGGAGCATCGATCAGTCAATGCTTCTTGTAGTGTGAGCCAGCCTCGTCGGCATCGACGTCGCTGATTTTACATTCACTTAGTTTAGATATTTTCCATTTACTTTGACATGTACTTTTGTATTTATTACTATTACAGTTATTTTATATCAATTTTGATATTTGTTATGTCTTTGTTATGTTTTATATTTTATTTTATTTGTCCAGGTTTTGTTGAAATCAACAATAACAATTTTTCTAAAATAATAGAGTAGGCAAGGCCCACGCTAAATAACATAAACCATCTTCCGAATGGCCTTAGATGTCATTTAGTGTCGGCCTCGACATGGCCGATGCAAAATGTTTGAGATGAGGGAATTAGCGTCGATTAAGATGCCTATGCATGATTGATGCTAAATGGCCTTTAACATTGGCTTTTGCCTTGTAGCCTGGGTTTTGGTTGACGTTAAAAGTTGTTTTTGTTGTAACTAGCTACCTATAAATATGGATCCCGACTCCTTGAATTTTCTTGCAGTTAGGCAAAATTCTATCCAGAGAGGGTTTGGAGCCAGATTTGTTGGGTGCGATAAAAACAAAAACACTCTTGGACTTTGCCTAAATGTAGGAACTTCAGGGAAATATAAATTTAGAGAATTCAAATTCTATACATACATGTGTTATGGTAACCGTTTTTCATAATGCTCTATTTCTGAATATGTCCTGTGTTATTTTATTTTTTTTCAAATTATGGTGAAAAATCGGTTTATTAGTTACCAACTTCACACATCCTAATTTATTTTTTAATGTCAAGTGAGAGGTCAATTAGTGAGGCACCAAATTCTCACTTAGCTTTTTTCTTTTGAAAAATTGATTTTTTTTAAGTGTATATTTTATTTAAAAATTAAATTGGTTTGTTAGTTTAATTTGTAAATTTATTACTCACTTTGTACTTAAATTTTATTTTATTAGTTTAAAAATTCAACTAATTTAAAACTTATTAATTATAAAATTTATTTATTTTAAGATTCAAATAAATTTCAATTAGGCGTTTGTTGTTCCGTTAAGGACATGCTTTAGAAATGCATATCAACCCACTGATTTAATGTGAATGCTAATGAGCAAAAACGATGTAGAAGACATTATCAATTTCCTGATGTAATCTTCTACGGTGTGAGATTGATATCATTTAGGATATTAAATTTATTGTACATTTTTTCTTTATCTTGCATTAATATTTTATTATTATATCCAATCTAGCTTATTAACTAACTTTCTAGTCCATTAATATTGTTGAACAATTTTAATAATTACAGTTTAATTAGATAAATTTAAAATAATTTAATTTTTAAATTAACAAAATATAATTTAAATCCTAGTAATTAATAAATAAAAAACCACTAAAAAAATAGAATTAAAAAAACGAAGCAAAGTGAGAAGTTATTGTCTTGCTAACCAACTTTTCACTCGATATTAAAAAATAAATTAAACCAGGTGAGAAGAGAAGTAACCAGTAAACCAACTTCTCACTGTAACTTTAAGAAAAGTAATAGGTGAGAAGTCACACACAACCAAAAAGAGACCATTTTAAGAAATAGTCCCAAAAGCTATGTAATCTGGAATTTATTTGCAATATTTTGATGTTTTTATCCCCGGCCATTTTCTTTATTGCACCAAAAAATAGTTGGTCAGTTATGACCTAAGTCTATGAGAAGAGTCTAATAACCCAAAAGACGAGCCCGTTAGATGAGAGACTAGAAGATGACTCAAATATCACATTATACTCATTAACGCCCCCTTTAAGGAAATATCTATCACTATTTGTTGCAGCAGTCTCACTACTACACCTTAATCTTCCCTATAGGTAGTCTTTCCATAGTCCATCTCTTAATGAAAGCCCAATTATTATGACTTAAACTCGTGATGAGAGCTCAACTCAAAAAAATGGTCCATTAAATGAGTCTCATGACCCTGAGTACCACATTGAAAATTCTTATTTACTTAATGTGAAACTCATAATATTGAACTCTTACTATTGTGCACAAATATAGATGTATGAGTGAAGTTGTTGATATTATGAATGCCGCATTGAGTAAAGAAGGAAGTTTACTGCTGTACTTAAATCATTAGACTCCCTCACCTAATTGACTAATTTATTGAGTTAGGCTCTCCTATTAGACTTAAGTCGTAACAATATCAAAACTCCACATGCTACTGTGATATTATTTGTAGGGCGAGGAGTAATCTTATGTTGATAGGTAAGAAGAAGAAATATAACATAAAATCCAGAGTAATCATATTTTTTCATGCCTCAAGTAACGGCTTCTCGGTTAATTTTTATCAGGAAATTAATTTGGCGAAATAATTTTAAACAATTAAATGTTATGAGCTTATGCTGATAAGCTACTTGTCAAATTATCTTGTAGAAGCTCGATAGAAACAACAAGAAAGAAAGAATGTAGAGAAGAATGAAAGAAAACAAAAGCAAGATATTATCGTGGTTTGGAGCAACAACTCCTACTTCCACACTGAGGGAGAGACTTCCATTTCTGATCTTAATCACAGTACAAGAATTTTCAGGTAACAACTAGCTAGCCTCGCTTGCACTCACCGTACTTTGTTGATCTAAAATCACTCTAACTCACTTGTACATAACAGCACCAAGCTATGACTTATATATGTTGTACAACCTACTGAAACTAGTTACAAATCAGTATAACTAACTATAACAATAACTAACAGTTACAAGGCTAACTGCTTATCACATAGCTTTACAAAGAATGCATATTCTAACTAACATAACTGAATTGACGATTCACCCGAATTCTACATTAAAAGTAGAGTGAATTTCATAGATTAAATTCCACTTTAAATTACAATAATGGTTTTCTTTCCCCTTTCACTATAATGAGTATAATCGGTGATCCACCATTGCTCATAAAAAAGAGGTAGGAAGGTCGGTCCAAACCCTACCTTGGAACTGCTTCGCAGTCAAACGAGCTAATGCTCATAAAAAGAGACAGGAAGTCAAGCAAAGTCTCCTTCTCTAAAAACTCGGGACAAAGCTCCCTCAGGAAGTCAAGCAAAGTCTCCTTCTTTAACCTAGGACAAAGCCCCCTCAGGAAGTCGAGCAAAGTCTCATTCCCTAAAGATTCAGGACAAAGATCCCTCAAGAAGTCGAGCAAAGTCTCCTTCCCTAAAGACCCGGGACAAAGCTCCCAAAGCTTCCTTTAGGGTAATTAAATAAAAGATATGGTTAGCCAAAGCTCCCATCACTAAAGATTTGAAGAAAAATCTCCAAGGTGAATGCAAAGCTCCCCTAGAGAAATCGAGCAAAGCCTTCTTCTTAATAAACAAGTCTGGGTATTTCTAGAAGATGAGGATCAAGTCGGGACATTCCTAAAAGATGAAGATAAAGTTGGGGCATTTCTAGAAGAAGTCTAAGTCGGGAGAAAATTCCTTAATAGAAATAAGAACAGCTAAGTTACTTGAAGACATCAAGTTGGGAGCAAATTGGACCATCATTGTTGAGAAGAAGCGAGCGAGAAAAAGACACGAAAATCAAGAGTGAAAGTAGAGGGAAGGCCGAGGCTAAGCTTTAGTGAAGTATGGCACAAATCCCAAAAAGGAGCCGAGCTAAGAAGACATGACAATAAACAAATCGAATGAAGGCACGCCAAACAATACGGATGAGGACATACTGGCAACAACTTGGATGAAGACACGCCAACAATTAGGAAGACAACTCGAACAAGGATACATAAACGAACAAATGTAGACAAATACCAAAGAGCGACGACATGCCTCGGACTAAGAATTATCACTTGTGAAAGAAGACCTCGTTACAAGCCTTTTCGCTGAACTCAGCTCTAGACTTGGGGGACTCCTGTTCCTCCTAGAATTGGACAAGGCTCAATTCCTTGTCCACTAAACCAAAATTGGGTCTGTTTTCCCACCAAGAAGGCTATATAAGGAGACCTCCACCTCCTCACAAAGGGATTCATTCTCATTTCACTAGCATAGGGCCTTTGCATAGGACCTTTGTAATACATTTATTATTGTTCCCGATTTGCCCTAAACACAAGTTATATTTTTGACATTTTTTCTTTCATGGTCTGAAGAGATAAAATCACCAATTGTTAGTACTGTTACATATAAAGGTATGAAAAGGCACCAATTCCCATCGGTTCTCAACTGCAAATTCTACTCAACTTCTAGAAACTGTACTCATTAGCAAAGGTACATAATCTTAGAGACTTCTACTCATTTCTAGATATTAAAAAGATGGGAACTCAATATCTGATCCACATTTGCCCCTGGGGAAGACAGGGCACTCAAAGAAATTTGAACCAGAAGTATCCACACACAAGTATACTTGGTATAGCTGGCTGTTTCCTGATGAGTCCACATTGCACTCAATGTATGGAGTATAACCAATTGCATCCTTTATAGCCCCTTTGATGCTGGTCAAGCTGTAGGATCCCCCATCTGGGTTTATTCCTGTCACCAATTGTATATTTCTCATTAATTTGGTAAAATCATTGCTATCAGATCACAAAAAAGTATGTAGGAATTATTAACAAAGTTTTAAATATGTACCTGCACTTGTAAGAGCTTGGAGGAGGTTGGCTTTTGGTTTCAGGCTGAGAGCTGCTTCAAAGTAGTCATGTTGATTAAGGATTGACTCTGAACAAGTGCCATGTTTATCCCATTCATGTGTCCAGAATTGTATCCCATTGTTGCTTGGGCATGCTAGTGTTGGCCAATCACTTTGCAAATTGCTAGTGAGATCTGATACCTACCATCATATACACAGACTAGTTGTAAATTAATTATCATTGAAACACAACCTTTTAGGATTAAAATATACTATGTTTGGCTATTGTGATTCATACATGAGATTAAGAAGAAACATTTTTTTCTATTTAAGCTTTTCTCTGCTTTGCAGTTTTGACATGAATATTTAATTAGTCAAAAGATTAGAATAACTTTGAAAGTTTGCACAAAGACACACAGAAAGAGGACAAGGCGACGTTTATGTTGCCCCAACGGAAAGTTGCACATCCGAAAGCGTTTGTTTAGTGTGGGAACAAAAGGCAAACACATTTTATTTGACTTGTAAATTGGAAGAAGCAGTATTTTATTTAAAGATAATGATTAAATGGGACCCAAAAGCTTAGTCCTTTTAGTCCAAATGGAAGGGAAAATATTAAAAAAAAAAAAAAAAAGTGATCCAAGCAATGTATTTGTTATATATTGTATGCATATTAACAAATTATGAACAGGCTGCATTATGCAGCTTGTCCAATTATATGCTATGTAATGAGGAACTTGAAATGTGAGAATTGTATGGTCAATAAAAACACAACTTTTCAGAGATCAAATGAAAAATTCAACCGGTGCAGAATGAAGTACCTGAGATGGATTAAAAGGGTTGTTAGGATCACAGTTAGATGGGTATGAACCATCTTTGTAATTAGGCCAGAGACCATGAATGCCAAAATCTGCAGCAGGCTTCCCAGTTGTTGGGTAGCAACAACTCTTCTGTGTGTCACAGTATGATCCTGGCCACTGCAAATGCAAAAAACCAAAATAATTATTTGATAAAGAGATTTATTTAAATTCAAAGGCCGAAGCATGACCCTTCATTGAATGAAATTTTATGTTACCTGCTGAACAAAGTAGAAGAAATCAAAATCCTGAGAAACACATAGAACCATGAAATACTGTAGCAGCAGTAGAAGCTTAGTCAAATTGGATCCCTTAGACTTCATTTTTGCCTCTCTTGTTTACTCAAATGAGTTGATTGGATAGGGACTGACTGTGTGATATTTAAGGTTTTGAGTGAATGCCACAATTATGGAATGGTTATGGGGGATACATGAATTTATAGACATAGATGGAAGGTAACAACTAAAAAGGCCGAGTATCAGAGGAGTATATGCTCATCCTCTTATTAGCCTGTGATTTGGTTTACGTGTGTAACTGCTGCATAATAATAATTGTGACATGTCGGCCCATCTATTTTTAAATATATTTTTTAATATCCCAGGATACAATAACGTTTAGGATTTGAAAGCTTTCTTTTATTAAAACTGATCACAAATTTATATACACATTACCTCACATCAATATATTTTGTACCATATATCAACATGTGGTTGGCCTGAGTGGTAAGGGATTCAAACATCTTAAGCAAGTGGTCAGAGATTCAAATCCTGACTCTTATGTATAGAGAAAACCTGGTTGGGAGGTGAAAACCTACCTCGTGTGCCCAACAAATTTCTTGACGGAGATATATTAACGGTGGTGGATACTTCATACATATATCATGGTTATCAGAAATTTTTTTGTATCATATAATTATTATAGCTGGTCTAGTGGTCTTACATTAGTTTCAGTGTATCTATATTTAATTATGTCATTAAGAGCATGTTTGGGAAAGATAAATTTTTTCCATTTCAGCTGTTTTTTGACTAAAAAGCTGTTTCATACATAATCTATCATGTTTGGCAATTAGCTTAAATTTATAAAAAAGCTTTTTTTGGGGGAAAAAAGCTGTTTTATGTCATCTAATTTGTTTTAGCTTAAGATTGTTATGATTTGATTATTTCTTATTCTCAAAACTCTCTTCCCTATTTACCCCTACAAAACTAACTTCCAAATAAATATTATTAAATTATATAAATAACTTCATACCCTTTTTTGTAATTTACTATGTAAAAAGCGATTTTTTTAGACCATCCAAACGAAAAAGATTATCTTGAAATCGCTTTTCAGCAAACAGACCCAAACAAAAATAGATTCTGATTATAATCGATTATCACAATAATCGATTATTCATAAATCGATTATCAGCATAATCTTTTTTTTCCAGCTTTTCCAAACACACCCTTAATGTAAGGGGATGTATACCGACATGTTATGTACCAAAATCTATAGCATAACCTTGCCGTGTTATGAGATTGATTATTAAACCCCTCTTCTGGTGAAAAAGTTTATCTAAAATGAGCTGTTTTTTAAATTAAATTAGTAAAGATATACTCACCATTAATTTAATTTAAAGTGTATTTTGATCCTCTTTTTTTGGGGTCCAAGGGGACGATCACAATAGGTCTTATAAAGGAGAGAGAAATAGGGAATGAGAAAGAGACTGAGTCCATTGTAGGGGTTTGAACCCGTGTACTCACAATTATCATGTCTCACAACTACCACCTGAACTAACTCAAGGGACAAAGTGTATTTTGATGTTAACTCACTAAAATTTAATGATAAATACACTTTTATTTGTTCACTTTAAATATAAATCCACTTTCGAAAAACCTTTTCCTACTCTAAGAATGAATGGTGGTAGATGGGTATTGCATAAAACAACAAGTTTTCCTTTTTCTTTCAAAACATGATATTCTTTTGTTGTTAACTAATCTAAATCCAGGACATTTTTTGTGCTTTCATATTATGGCCAAGGGCAATGTATAGTGTTTTTTTTATAAATAAAATTAACTTTTTTAAATTATATTTCATTAAAAGTTTTGGTGTGGGAGTTGATTGGGCAGAGAAATAAAAAATTGATAAAGAATTAATTAAGGAAATATAGAAATTTATGATTTGATTTTTAATTGATATGAAGAGGAAATAGGAAATAAGAGAATAAATAAAGAGAAATATTATAAAAGGAGAATTTATATAGAAGAAAGAATATGTAGCATACGAAAAAAAAGATAGTACCATAATACTTTTAAGAGAGAAAAAAGATTTAATTAGTATGCATGGTTAGAATAAAGATTTTTTGTATCGTGGCATCATTAAAAAGATGACTCTTATTATAACTACTTAAAAGTTACACATATGATGATTTATGTTTGGTTGACAGTGTAAAAAACCTTCCAATGATAAAATATCAAAATTAAACTCTAAAAAAATATCTCACTTTTAAAAAAAGAGTATTCTTATTTATAAAATAAGGATAGTTAAGGTTAGTAGAATTGGGGTGCAAATCATAATTTGTTTATAACTATTTAGACTTATGGTTATGGCGGAAGTCAAGAGGAGGCAGCTTTGTTCATACGGGAAGGTGACTAGAGTTATTCTTAAACGGAGTTGTTTGATGTTGATCTGTTTCCATTCAACTTTTTAATTGATGGTACTATAAAGTCTTATGTTACATACTTAGTCTTTGATGACTTTGCCATTGTCTTTGATGACTTTTGGTATTACATTACATACTTAGTCTGATGTTGATCTGTTGCATAGATTGTTATTATATTTTAAATTTGTAATATTTTATATGTTTAATTTTTGAAGAAAAAAATTGTGAAATCGAATATAATTTAAATATAGATTTAATTGATATGCACGTTAGTGTAAATAATTTATATGTACTTTATATTTTTAAAAGAAATTTAGTATTTATATTAATAACATAATATCAATTAATACTTAATACAATGATTAATTTGCTCAAAAAAAATATACAATGATTAATAGTAGTCACGTGGATTATAAAAGAATAATACTCTTCACCTGAATTGTACTAATACAGATTATTCAGTCTTAATTGCAGATCTGCAAATGGGTTCACATGGAAATTTGATGCTACTAAAAAGTCTTATCTTACACACTTACTAAAGAACACGGATACCATATTTTTCTGAATAGGAAATCATCCCTGGTTATACAAACGTGCCAATAAAAATAAAGCACTCAAGTCATCAACAGATTTACATGGAATGGAGGTAAGTTCAAATTTTGTATACAAACAAGAATGTAAAGTTGTTTTTAGGCATAATTGCATATATTTTTTTTACCTCTTGGAAGTTGATCTCTCAATTTTAATTGTATCAAAGTAGCATTTATATATCGAGTTAAATTTTGATATATTATTAATATACTTTTTTTTACACTGTAATAACAAATCACTCTACGTGTAATTTATTGTAATTATAATAAAAGTCAATTATTTTTATTGATGCAATAATATATAATTGATTAACATTAAAAAAAAATTGATAATACGTTATAATTAATCCATATATAAATAAATAATAATTAATTAATTAATGCGAGGATGCATAATTAAGACTAGGAAGTAGTTTTCATCATTCAATGATTAATATCACCCATGATTGTATTATTCAATTTTTTCTTAATTTTTTTGGGTACAAAGAAAGGACAACCCAAAAAATTACACTAAAATACTACGAGGAAATATCACCCCAGCAAGATCATCTAGGAGAAGTTGGTCAAACCCCCGGTGATGGAGAAACAATAGTATGCAACCCAATAGGTATACTGTGGGAGTAATTCACCAACCAATCTATCACCCTGTTCTTGCAAAAATCTTGCAATGCTAGATCCGAACAAATGAAGAACAATATCGTTATATCTCATGTCTACTCTTAGTTCAAAAATGCATTCTTTATTGATTGAATATCTCTGAACTAGCAGAGTTTTTGTGTACATAATAGCTTGACCTTCCTATACATTAAACATCTATATATAGGCTATTAAAATATAACTGCTCCGACCATTATCCTTCCTCTCAAGTAACTGCTCGGCTCCACGACATTCCCATGATCTCTCAACCGCTGGTCTACACCTAGGCTCCACTCTCCACTTTGTTTGACTTGGTCTCCTGGGCCCGATTTATCCGAGCGGTACACACCCTATTACCTTCACAAAAGGCATGAGTAATTGTAAAATTCCCAGAACTCTTGAGAAATCATTTGAATATAACGAATCAAAGAAGCATAAGGATGAGAGGGCAAACCTTCCCCCAAGATTAAGTGAACTGCAGATGTTGAGTCACACTCAATCCAAACCCGAGACATATTATTTCCATTGGCTAAAACAAAAGCCATATAAATACCCCAAAACTCCGAAAAGATAATTGAACCAACACCGAAGTTACTAGCAAACCCCACAATCCAAGAACTAGATACATCATGAAAGACTTCGCCACAACCTGCTAACTCACAACCTTGGCGGACTAAACCATCACCATTACACTTGCAAACATACTGAACAGGAAAGCTCCAACCCACATATACCTCTTGTTTTTAAAACTTGTTACTTGAGGAAGGGAAAACAAAATGTACTAACTTGTAATGAAAAGTAAATGGATAAAACTCATATAAAGTGAGATTTTTTTTAAAGTAAGCAAATAAGAGTCCATCCATTATTATTTAATAAATTTGGTGCTTTTATGGGTAGTTTATTCTGTCCTTTTAGCTGCGTTTGTCGTGTTTTGTTACCAAGTGTGTTAATTTCGAGTAATTATGTTTTGATATCGTTAATTATCGAGTTTTTTGCTATTACCAAGTAAATTCAGGCTTAGTTTCTTACATGGAGTTTCTTTTCCTTTGCTCTTTATTTTCTCTATTTTTAGAGTTTAGCATGTCTAGCTAAACTTCTTTTGGCTGTGGTGAAGGTGTAGTCCAACTATTGTTGAAGTTTTGTTGGATTCTCTTATTTTTCTATGACATTTTGTTGTTTGATGTAATGATTACTATTTTTATTGACATTTGAGTATTTGGTCATCGTTCTCTTGTTTTGAGAGTACATTGATATGCTAGAGACAATGATTAATGGACAACTTGCCTCTTGTAATCATTACCATTATTTGGGTAATCTAGGAATATGCTATTTGATTCATGAGGTTTGTTTAACAATTCCACAAAGCTTAGTCATCTTCCATGTTAATTACACCTAAGGAATTAGGGCAATTGATGAGATTTGATAGAATTGATCACCTAAGGGATTAGGGTTCAATTGAATTAGGGAATTTAACCTTCAATCAACCAATTGAAATTAGGATAGTTAGGGTTTTAATAATTCAAAGGATTCATTGTCGATGAGGAACTCGAATACATAATTAGACAAAACTGAATCCCTAGCATCTTTATTATTGAGTGTTTCTTCCCCCAAGTGTTTGTTAGATTGTTTAATCAAAAATACCGAAAACCTTTACTTGTTTTTTTTGTCTTAAATTGCATGCTTAATGATTTTTTAGCTCCATTCTTTTCAAATCGCGCCTAGAAAGCTATCTTACTTGTGAATTGGTATTCAGATACAATTGTTGCTTGTGGATGATAGTCGGTATACTTACCGTTTTATTACTTGCAACGATTCAGTACACTTCGTCATGCTCCTTGTCATAAACCCACCTTTGAAAATGATGGAGGTGTTGCGATCCTATTACTGATAGTTGTTATACATCCAAAAATAGTGTTTGACGAAGCTTCCTCCTAGTGGTAATCCTTACAACTGATTTTTTCGAACTCTAAAGGATATTGAAGACTAGGTTCAAGAATGAGTAGGAGAGCAAGGAGAATCTTCAAGTAAACAAGTAGAAACAAATATACATACACAGTCATTGACAAACATGTTCATAAAATAGAACAAGAGTATTAGCATGACAATAGAGAAGAAGTTAAAGCACAACCACAACTAAATAGATCAAGCATAACTCGAGTACGCAAGTTTTGCACAAGTTATAAAAGTAACGGAGCCTATGGCATATGTGTGGTATCAAAGCTATCCTAAATCCATTAGGCCACCCATCATATTATCCACGCACTAAGCCTAATAATGTTGGGCGTGAGGGATATATTGGAAAAAAACTCAAGTCCCACATTGATTAGAGATAATGTCTAGTATGAGCTTATAAAGCTTGGACAATCCTCACCTCTTGAGCTAGTTTTTGGGGTTGAATTAGGCTCAAATCTAAGAATATGAAGAAGACTTGCAAAGAGGAATAGATCAAGGTTATAGATCAAACTTTGGAAATACTGCTAAAGCAAACCTGCTTGTACTTAGTGGATGTACCTAGAAAATCTAGTTTTATTAATGACCAGATCTAAATAATTCGAAGTTTGAGTTGTGTCCTACTTACCTAGCTTATAAATAGGTCTTCACTATTACCATTTTGTGCATAAAGTGAAGTAAAAAGAAGTGGGAAAGAGTGAGTAGTGAGAAAAATTTTAGCAGAGAACAAGAGATATACTACTAAGTGTGAGGTATCCATACAAGTATAATCTTGAGGGGTTGTTTTGTATAAATATAAATATTAGTAATATGAAGTGTAGTTAATTTTACATACAGTATTCACTCTTCACTCAACAAATCATGCTATAATGTTCTAAATGTTGAGTATAGAGACTTGGCCTGTAGCTTTTGCTCCCCAAAATTTTTGGTCAAAGTTTCGCCACTGGACAAGAACAATAAACAGTATGGTGGTGGAATTTGGAGAATATTCATGTTGTGTTTAGGTGGGTTTGATAATTTGATTGCCATTTGCAGGGGACTTTGAACTAAGAATTTTGAGATCACTTGAATTAATAAAAGATGAAGATTTTGGCCCATAAAAATATTACCAGCTTTTTGAGTAATACATAGTAAAATAATAGCAATTATAAAAATTAATAGAACACATCCCATTCTACGGCCAAGACACGTCAAAAGTTTCTATTACTATTTCTAATATATGTCAGTTAAAAAGAGTTTGAAATGTAGAAAAATCACCATTCCACTCAAATTTTAAGCCAAAATGATATGTAAGGAATAATTATCTTCTAATACAAAACATGAAAAGAAAGAAGTTTAATTTTGATCCTTTGTTAACAATACATAAAAATTAAATCCAAAAAAGTACTTAAAACAGTTTAAAATTGTTAGTGCATAAACTTTTTCCATACTCTAATAACAAGGAATATAGACTCAGATGCAGGACACAATTTGTGAAAACAGACAATCATTTATTATCTCCTGGCATGATGTTTTTGAAGAAAAATTCTGCACATGATCTTACTATCATACTAATCAATAAATACTGAATTCAATAAATATTCTATAAATATAATCTCAATGAATAAAAGTTTAGGGGATGGGAGGTTCACCTATTGCAGGGTTAGGGTAAGTCACAAGCCTTAATGGCCTGTAAAATGAAGTCTAATCAATGCCTTCTTGGTAATTCTTCCAAAATAATACAAGTACACAAGTAGTCAATGCTGCGGGCTTGATCTCCAGGAATCATGCAGCAGACACAATATATTGTATTCTATATTGAATTCCTTACTGCTTAAACTCCAGGGCCATCAGCACATTAGATCTACTGAGTCCTGACTACTGTCACAAGGTGAAATATACATTATTTACACAAACAAACATGTGTGCCAAAAAATACTAGCAATACAATGTTATATTACATGACAATGAACATGAACCTTCCATGGTAATTATTTATACTAAGCGCAATCCCAATATTTGAAACAGGAACAAATCTATCTTCTTCTTCCAGGGTCCCCACAGTTGTTAATCCAAACACAAACAATAGAACTTAATTATGTGCAATAAATAGCCTAGTTTTGCTTTCACTTTCAATTTTGCAAGAAAATTGTATATTGGCTCAACAAATTCCACTACCAGTAATCCCCACAGGAGCATTTCCCATCTTTGAAATGATGAAATCGCTGGACATCTCTAAGAATAATTTGCCTACCAAAGATCAATGATATAAATTTAGCAGCATTATGGCAATCCCCACAGACTCGAAGGTTTTTTACCACACGAATTGTCGTTCCAGGAGAAGTATTCAGAAGTCCAAAAGTAATGGCCAATTTCTCACTGTGATATCTAAGAATAATTTCCTTCTCTTCATCTTCTATGTCTGCATGAAATACTAGAGATGTATCAGCTACATATCCAGCCAGCTTCAATTCCTTTACCAACTCATCAAGTGCACAATGCAACCCAGTAGAAGTAGAATGAACTCCATCCCCAGAGAAAAATTCATGCACAACATTGTTGACCTCTATAGAGCTACAGCCAGGAATTTTTACTGCTCCTTTGTCCATCATCATTTTCCTTAAGAAATTCACATCATCCCATCTTCCAGATCTTGCACACAAGTTTGACAAAATAACATAATCCCCACCATGAGAATCATCCAGTTCAAAGATCCTCTGAATTACTTGCTTTCCCATTTCAACATTGCCATGACTGCTACAAGCAGATAGCAATGTCCGCCAGAGAATTGGTGTGGGCTTAATTGGTAATTCATCTATGGATTTATAAGCTTCATCCAAGCGTCCAGCTCGACCAAGCAAATCCACCATACACCCATAATGCTTGATACTAGGAACAATCCCATACTCATGAGTCATACTATGGAAGTACTCATAACCTTCCTCTACCAATCCATTGTGACTGCATGCATACAATATACCTAAAAAGGTTATTTCATCAGGCTGCACTTTTGCCTTCTTCATTTCTTCCAACATTGATATGGCTTGGGAACCATGCCCATGAGTTGCATAAGCAACAATCATTGCTGACCAAGCCTTCGTGTCTCTCCTATGCATGTCCCTAAATACAGAAGTTGCATCATCCAAACTCCCACATTTTGCATACATATCTATAAGTGCAGTATTTACCTTCACATATTGATCAAGCCCATTCTTCCTAACATACTCATGTATCCACTTCCCTAAGTCCAATGCTCCTAACAAAGCACAAGACGAAAGCGCAACAAGCATGGTCACGTCAGTTGGTTTAAGACCAGTCTCCTGCAATTCTCTGAACAAAGCCAAGGCCTCATTGGGCTGACTATTTCGTGCATAACTTGTAATGATCGCATTATATGAAACAACACACGGTTCATCAATCTTATCAAAGACCCTTCTAGCAGCATCTATATCATTACAGGCAGTGTACATGTTTATGAGTGTTGGACAAACATACATGTTATCACTGACCCCAAGTTTGACAGCAAGGCAATGCAGTTGTTTACCTTCCTGCAGGGCCTTAACCCTTGCACAAGCCTTGAGGAGGGATGAAAAAGTGTAATCATCTGGAAGGAGGCCAGAGCATAAAACTTGAGAAAACAACAAAATTGCTCTAAGTGGGTTATCAAATCGGGCATACCCACGAGCCATGGTGTTGAAAAGGACAATGTCTGGTTGAGTAATTTGGTCAAACAGGTGGTGGGCATAGTCCATGGAAGCTTTTGTCGGGTTGGAGGTGCAGAAATTTATGAACCTGGTGAGGACAGTGATGTCATTTTGGAGATGGGTTTTGATTGTGTAAGCTTGAATTTGCTTGAGGTCTTTGAGAGAGGTGCATTTGGGTATGAGGGAAAGAATGTATGGTAAGGGTGCAAGTGCAAGTGTAGTGGGTTCATATCTTGGTGTTTCTGTGTTGGGTTTTGTGGGAGAAAGTGAGGTGAATTGGAGAATGGGTGCTGCCATTGTTGCTGTTGTGATTCCAATTAAAATTCAACCTTAAACTGTGTCTATATTGGTGAGTGTATCTGAAAAATTGTGGTGGAATTGAGACGACATGAATGAGAAACAAATGGATAGAGTTACCAGACCGGATCAGATTTGTGCAAGGAAGTAAAAGAACCGTGAACCCGTTCCGGTTTAATGCGTGTGTGAAAATTAGATTATTTAATAATCGATTATAAGGTAATCTATTTCGTTTAAATTATGTAAAAAAATTACTTATATATAATAAATTACTAAAAATGATATGAAATTTTTTGTATAAATTAATAATATTTGTTTGGTAGTTACTTTTGTAGGGATGAAATAGGAAGAATGTTATGAGTTTCAAAAAAATCTAGCAACTTTTTAAATAAGTTTAAAACTTCTAACTTCTCTAAAAACAGTTTTTTTTTCCTCATAAAAATAACTATTTTGAAATTTAATCAGTTTATCCAAACATATCAGCTTCTACTGAAAATAATTTTTATCATGAAAAACAGCTGTGTGAGTAAGATTTAATCTTACTCAAACACTTTCTTACAATAATCGGTTTCAGTCTTTTAGATCATTGTAAATTCTTTTTTTTTAATGAATCACCGTAATTAGGGTGTTTGATTCCCCGGTGATGCTTCAGCCCTTTGAACCGACTATAAGACTAATCCTCGATCGGTTGCTTAGTGAGATAATCCCTTCCTAGGAGGTCCCATTGGTGATCCCACTTATAATTATTAGCGTTATAGCATAGCGTAGTAGTATAAAAATTTGCGAAATTATTAAAACATACAATACATACTGATACCATAGTAATGTATACAGACATAAGAGTATCGGCTCCATCAGTAGAGCCTAGAACAACTGATGCCAAATATAAAAGATTCAGAGTATACAGTAGATAAAACTAAAAACATAACAACGGAAATAAAGGCACGTCATAGATCCTTTCCTAGCGCTTAAGGTCCCCCAGCACCGGGATCCAGGGCTCTCCCGCCAATATCTGGTTCAACGGGTATACCGTCAATCTCCTCTGGAAACTCCTCATCAGGGTCTTCAGTCGAGAACAAAGAAATACAGCATAGAAAAGTACAGAGGATAAGAAACAGTAATATGGCATACATGGGAAAAACATCGATATAAATAATGTATATAAATAGCAACACACCAAATCACAACTGACAACCAAACAACTTCCAGATAATTTTTCCCTTAACTATTGTCTCTCACACTCATGCAACTAACGACTATATGGACGCGATCACGACGCGACATCCCCAATGGATCAAGGTGTCTCAGTCATCAGTATGCCACCCCTCTAAAGTAGGGTTCAGTCTAAAGCCCACAGGTCCAAATCGTCTCATGGATACGACACATTCCCCCGCCTGCAGGTCAGGTCAGAATATTCGTCCGTCAACAACGCAACTTATGGTAACGACATGTTTCCCCGCACGCAGGCTAGGTTAGAGCATTCGCCCGTCCGTTAACAACTCAACTTTCGGTAATGACATATCCCCCCGCCCGCAGGCTAGGTCGAGATATTCGTCCGTCCGTTTACAATTCGACTAACGGGTACGATCACCTCCCCGCAGGTAAGATCGGAATCGTCCCTACGCCAAACTAATCGGTACGACCATCTCCCCCGCAGGTAAGATCGAAATTGTCTGTATGCCAACACAGTGATGAATAACAACTATGCAACATGAATCTCACTGACTCATCTCAGGATCAACACTTAGTGCCTCAACCACGACTTATATACAACCATGACCAACTTTCATCCGGCTAACCGAGTATCAACTCACATCACAATAACAACAGATCAACTATATCACTATTTTAAGCACTACGACATATATATATAACCTCGACTTTCTCACCACACATTCATCACCCGATTTATCAAAAAATCACTGCCTAGTTCTACTTAGACATCAGCAGTCACAACAGACATCAACAACAGCCAGAATATATATTCAACAGTAAAATCAACTTACAAATAAATAAAATTTAATCAGTTATAGCATATAATAGACATCATACACATATCACATATAATATATCAAATATCCATTCACAGCATAGACAACCACAATATGCAGTAAAATCAACCTAACAATCAAACGACCTCTAGTAGGGTTTGGGTCGCCCTACGCATATCAATATATATTATTTAAAGCTTGCCTCCCCGATGATATTGTGGTTCTTTCCCCCACCTTAGCAAAGTTCCCGTGAGATTTCGGATGTGGCTCCGCAACAGTCAATCGAGTGCGCGATCGAGCGTTCGAGTCCTGTCAGATTCTATACAGTAAAACACAACCAGAAATTAAAATAATGAAACCATAAACTACCTAATCTCTAGGATTAGATACTGCCCTTAATTAATTAAATAGGATAGGGATATTGAAATTCTACCGACTCTTGGATCAATGACCTTAAGCATACCTAATGCATAATCAATGATCAATTATCAAAGATTTGAACCAAAACCCCTTAAACCCCTCTTAAGCACTATTCGGCCCCTTTTTGATAAATAGGCTAGAGATTTTATTTCATTACAAGCTCTTGGATTATGATAGTAGGGGATGATACCAGCTCATAGGAATTGGTTTGACCTCAAAATGATTTTTTTACAATTTTCTAGAGATTTTTGAAGTTTAGATCTAGAAATTGAAACTCATGAAAATAAATGGAGAAAATAAAGATTGAGAGCTCAAGGATGAAATCTATACCTTCTAGGTGGTAGAGGAGGATGAGAGGAGCAACTTTGCTTCATAAACCTTCTTGAAAAAGCTTGAGGAAGCTTGAGAAAATTGAAGTTGAAAATGGAGGAAGAAGAAGGAAGAAGAAAGAAGAAGAAAAGAAGCAGCAACAGCCAGCGAGAAATGAGGGGAGAAAAGGTGAAAATAGGGTATTAAATAGGTGACTTAAGGTTTAAGAATGGTAAAAGTAATAGTAGGTAATTAGTAAAAACTAACCAAGGGTAATTTGGTCATTTCACGTCCCGATAATTTGAAAATCCTCACGACATTTGTAGGAGTCCCCAAATGATTTAACCCCTGGTATGAAAATCATTGGCTCAAGATTCTCGAAAAACCCTAAGACAACTTGAATCGTCTCCTAGAACGATTATCGGCCTGAATATAATATATTTTATCATTTTCGAATGTCAGGACGAACTTTTTCAAAAATATAGGAAACGTGATTCTAAGACTAACTGTCTCGTTCACCGGTCCAAATTAGGTCTCGATAGTAGTAAAGCACTACTGTCAAGGAAAAACGCAGACTGGGCTCTGTCTGAGTTTTCGACCCAAAACTTAACCATAGCTTCCTTCGATAGCGTAAAGCGTGACTATGGCCTCGGAATAATTTATTTAATTTTCTAGACCCTCTAATAAAATATAATTACTTAAATACTAGTTAAATAAAAAGATTAAGAAAATCGGGGTGTTACACTTAGAGTAGAGGATTAACCTTTGGTTTTTACAACCTCCCAACTAGAGTGTCTGACACCAGGATTCAAACTTGCATTTTCCTTCTTATGGGGTCGAGATACTTACCACTCGATCAACCCTTGATTGGTAGATCATTGTAAATTCTAAATTGTAATTACAGGTTTTTTTTAAAGATGTAATTATAGGTTATCACTTATGAGTTACGACTGACTTGGTATAACGAACGAGGAAATGCAAACCGGACCAGTATTTTTTTTGGGTAAAGCAAAGGGGCTATCGCTCGCAAACCGGACTAGTTATTGAAGTAGATTAAAAACTAAATTCAATGTTTAGTAGTTCAATAGCAATTAAACTGTGGTGATATTATTATGGAAAACATATAATCTTCATCCGGATTCCCCTTTCATCATTTCTTCAGTCAAACGTTAGTCGTTGGACTAATCTAACGGATGATATGAACATCATTAGACTGTTAGATTCATCAAACAACTAACATTTGACCGAAGAGATGATGGAAGGAGGATCAAATGGTGAGAATCCATATCCATTATTATCATGGTAAGGGATCCACTTAACCGAGGAGAAGTCTTATTATACTTACTCTCTTTTATAATTTCTTATGAACATTGCATTTCATTAATCCAACTGTTGAATTGAAAATTCTCATTTAATAGATCAAATCTACATAATGTTTATGTTAAATTGCAATTTTAGTCCTCCAAGTTTTTCAGCGTGCCGAAAATGGTCCCCCAATTTTTTTTGACAAATTTAGTCCTCCTAAAATTCAAATGTTGCGAATTTAAGGATCAGTGATACTTAGTCCTCATCTGATACGAAAAGTGCAATTTAGTCTAAAATTTAAGGATCATGTGATACTTCATCACAAAATTTTATTTTACCGCATAATACTTTATTTAAAATATAAGTAAACATAGACTAAAAAAATTACATACCTATGAATATATAACTTATCTAAAATTTGGTATACTTGATCATTAAGATAATAACATGTGATTCAACTGTTATATTTGTTAATTTTATATTGTATAAGAAGTTATTGAAGGGAGTAAGTGTCGACCAAGACTTACTCCAAGAGTAGGTGGATCCCTTCTCTATTATTATTATTATTATTATTATTATTATTATTTATTTATTTATTTATTTATTTAGCATTAGCTAATAGCAAGTTGAAAACCCCCACCTTATAAGAAAGAAGTTATAATTAAGTACACTTTTAACTCTTGTAATTTTATGAAATTTTTTTCTGAATAACCCAAAAAAAATAATTAAATACCCAAATACTCTTTTTTTTTTTTTTCATTATATACATAAATATCTTCATTTTTTCCCTCTCACTTTTCCCTCCCTCTAAACCCGACTTCCCAACATGTATAATATATATATATATTGCTATTTAGAAGCCGAGTTTGGGGCACCCGACTTCTCAAAGTGATTTTTTAATTTTTTTTTTGTTTTCTTATGTAGAAAGTCGGGTTCTCTAAACCCGACTTCTTTTAGGGGTTTTTTAATTTGTTTTTTTTGAATTTTAATAAAAAATAATGATTTTTTGGTTTTTTTATTAATTTTTTGGAATTTTAATTAAATTTAATCGATTATAGGGTTTAGGGCTTAGGGTTTAAACATGTGTGATTAATTTTTTTAATTAACTAATTATGTTGGATGTTAATTATATGATAACAATAATCATTTTATGGTTTTAATATTTTTTTTTGGAATTTTAATTTAATTTAATGGTTTTAGGGTTTAAAATGTTTTATTAATTTTTTTTGAATTAAATAATTCTTTTGGATTTTACTTATATGATAACAATAATGGTTTTATAGTTTTATAATTTTTTTTTTGGAATTTTAACTAATTTAATGGTTTTATGGTTTGGCACAATCTATTTTTTTAGCAATCTGTTTTGCACAGATTTCGGAATGCCACAGTCGGCTGCTGCATACATGCAAATTATTTACCTGTTTGGCGTTCCATCATTCCCAAACCAGACGACCGCTAGTTATTCAACGCCTCCCGCAAATTTTAATCTGAACAAGGCTCTACAACAACCCGAGGAACCCGCTGCAACTGATGACGAACAGCTAGATCGACGTCGTCCACACCGTAACCGACGACCCCTACTACGTGGGACTGAACACCATTTAGGAGGTTAATTTTTGTGTACTTGTCATTATCGTCATTTTTTCATTAGTCATGATATCATAAATTTTTTTAGCTTTTTGGAACTTAATTATAATTAATGTATTTTAATAATATTATTGATTATATTAATCATATAGCTAGGGTTGCGAAATATTATCGGTTCAACCCTAAACCCTGAAACCATTAAATTTAATTAAAACTCCAAAAAAATAAATATTAAAACCATAAAACGATTATTGTTATCATATAATTAACATCTAACACAATTAGTTAATTAAAAAATTAATCACACATTTTTAAACCCTAAACCCTAAAACCCATTAGATTTAAATAGAATCCAAAAAAAAAAACCAAAAAATAATTATTTTATTAAAATTTAAAAAATAAATAAATAAAAAAGAGCCTAAGAGAAAACCCGACTTCTTAACTAAAAAAGTAAAAAAAAATTAAAACGGGTTTTGAGAAGTCGGGTGCCCCAAACCCGACTTCTAAACAGGAAAAAAAAATTCAAATAGTGGGGAAGTCGGGTTTAGAGGGAGGAGAAAGTAAGAGGGGAAAAAATGGGGGTATTTATGTATATAATCGAGGAAATGGGGTATTTAGGTATTTATTTATTTATTTTGGGTTATTCAGAAATTTTTTCCTAATCTTATTCGTTTTCAAACATCTCCCTTTAATATTCTTTTGTCAACTAATCCACTTAATTTATGTTTAAGTTGAAAACACTAACTTTTGGATCAATTAAAACATTAATTAACACTTCATTAAATTATCCGTTAAAATTTAGGGAGTTTGGTGATTGAAAAAAGGACCTTACAAACAAAAACAAATTTGATTTTGTGTCTTTCTTTCTCATAACACATGAGAAAATAAAAATAGAGGATCCAAATCCGCCCTTTAGGAAAGCCATTGGGATTAGGCTAGTGGTGAGGGTTTGGGTAGTTTACATTAAGTCATAGGTTCAAACCTCATTTGCCACCATTATAGCAAAAAAACTTTTGGGGATAGGTTGAGAAGGTGCTAAACCATATGCAATAATGTGTAAAATAAACATTAATTATTGTTAAAGTTAAACAAAAAGTAAGTTTTTCAACTTAAACTAAAGTTGAGAGAAGTCAAGTAAGACAAAAAAATCGACAGGGGAATCATTTAAAAAAAATACGAAATTACAAGAAGAAAAATATAATTTATGCTAATTATAAGAGGATATATTAGGGTGTGTTTAGGAAAGCTGGAAATAAAAGATTTTGCTGATAATCGATTTATGAATAATCGATTATAATCAGAATCTATTTTTGTTTGGGTCTGTTTGCTGAAAAGCGATTTCAAGATAATCTTTTTCGTTTGTATGGTCTAAAAAAATCGCTTTTTACATAGTAAATTACGAAAAAGGGTATGAAGTTATTTGTATAATTTAATAATATTTATTTGGAAGTTAATTTTGTAGGGATAAATAGGGAAGAGAGTTTTGAGAATGAGAAATAATCAAATCATAACAATCTTAAGCTAAAACAAATTAGATGACATAAAACAACTTTTTTCCCACCAAAAAAGCTTTTTTATAAATTTAAGCTAATTGCCAAACATGATAGATTATGTATGAAACAATTTTTTAACCAAAAAATAGTTGAAATGGAAAAAATCTATCTTTCCCAAATATGCTCTTAGTTTACACTATTATAAATTATTTTTCACTTACAACTACTTCTAATGGTTGATCTTTTTTTTAATCTAATTGTATAAATTATTACAAAAGTTAAAATTACAATAAAATATTGAATAAAAAAATAAATAACTAAAAATGGATATGAGTAAAAAAAAATGATTTATACCGACATAAAATAAATCTTCCTCAAATATAATTATAGTGGCAGACATTAGGAGTGTCCGGGATTGGTTTGTATCAATTTTGAGGCGAAAAAATCATCTGATCCAAAAATTATAACAACATGCAGTTCGGTTCAGTTTGAATTGTTTCCTTAAAAAATATGATCCGATACATTAAATGCGGTTTGGATTGGATCGGTTGATTCAGTTTTTACCAACATATCATTACATATTTATATTACATCAAATGATCAAAATTACAAGCTAAATTGAACATAGTCTTAAACTTGTATATACTTGTTAATACATTCATGTAATAACATTTCATAAAATATGTCTAAAATAAATAAATATCATCATCATCTAATTTCAGAACATTTTTTTTATGTTTGGAACATTAAAAATAGTAAAAAATTACGTCAAATCAAATTAGTAAGTATTATTAGGAAAAAATCCAACAAATAAAAAAGCATTAATGCAAAAAATAGAATAAACATATACTAAATTTTATACATGCGGTTTGTTTGGTTTGGTTTGATTAAAAAAAAGGAATCCAAAATCCGATCCGATCTGATTGATTTTCACAAAACAAGATCTAAAAAAAAATCTAATAGACATTGGTTTTGTTTGGTTTTCGATTTTTTAGGATCTGTTTGCGATATTTTTTGGATTGGTTTGAATATGGACACCCCTAGCAGACATCACAATAACACGTAATAACTACACAAGTTAAATTTCCGCGTTGAAGAAGGTCCTTTGTGATGCATCTTTCTTTCTTGGCCTTTTGTTGTATGTGGCCCATCTACTCACAAAATGGCACTTTGGCCAATGGGCCGGTTACTTTACTTTAAATATATGTTTGGATTGGTGGAACGAGTGGAATGGATGAGAATGAAAGGGAATCGTATGATGTTTCATTGTTTGGACTGCGTAAAACACGATGGAAGAGGATGGAACTCAATGAGACCCATTTCATCTTATTCCATCACCTACTCTTACTTTAATTCCACCCTAATTTGTGGGGAATGGAATGGAACCAATAATCTGATGCTTTATAAAATTATAAAATGACTATTATGTCCTTGCCCTGATATATATACACAATCAAACTCTTCTTTGTCTTTTCGTGACCAGAACTTTCTCAACTTGCAGCAACATGGTTCTACGACTCACGCTCATTCTCAACAATGGTATGCCTAGGAACCATTGTGATTCGCTTCTACTTGCTGAAGATAGTCATTCCGTAACTGCAAACACTATTCCCAGATCCACTTTCAGAAGTGAAGGTGGTTTTGTATGAACAATATTTATTGTTTTATCGTTTTCCATTCATGTTTTTCTTTGCCTACTGCATATAAATAAAGTGGGTTTTGGAATGATATAAAAATATTTACAGGTGACATTAAAGAATATCGGCCAAGTGGAGTCATAAAAATCATTGATAATAGAAAAATATTTTTAAATTGTCTCAAGAAAAATATGTTGCCGTAAAGAACATCAATGACAAGAATTTGGGTTTTTCTCTTATAACATTGGTTGGTATGTTTTTGCATTAATCATAGAACACTCTATCTATAAAATTAGAGAAACAACAATTAAATTGCATTTTAGTTGGATGTCAAGTTTTTATTCAAATAACATTGTTGTGATCTTGCTGGCTACATTTGACATGAACGTTATTCTCTTGGTTTAGAGTTTTTTTTAAATGAATAATGGGATCAAAGCCATAGAAAAGAAAATTACACGGCAATCAAATGGGGAGAAGAAACTCTTGTTACATCAGAAAACAACACTTGCACAACTTACACAGACGAATGCTCATAAATCACTTAAGTGGGAACCAAATCCACAACCTAAATTAGCTTAAACAACAAAACTTTTGTTGGCCTCCTTGAAAACATAAGAAACCCGAACCTCTTAGTTGAACCTCAGCAGCTTTCGAATTTGCTTCATCAAGCTCCACCCACCAGCACTACTCATGTCCTTTCCATTAATGCACCTCACTACCTCCATATGCAACTCAATAACATTCAAACCCCGAGATTTTGCCAACCTAACACCCTCAAGAGCACCCCACAACTCTACTGAAAAAGCAAAAGTTGTTCATATCGAACTAATTCCCTCGCAGAGAGGTTGACATGGTTACATCTGATTGAATTTGATAATGCTTAATTTTTTCCTATTAGACTACCAACACTTTGTGCCCAATTATACCAACAATTTTATAATTATCAACATTTGCATATGGCAAGAAGACAATTTCAATTTCAATTACCAACAATTCGCGCTATTTTGAGTAGCTTTCATCGAGAAACCCATTTCAAATTGATACAATACAAAAATCCAAAAAATTCATCATTTTTCATGTAAATTTCTTGACATTCAAAATGCGTACATGATTATGAACCTTAAGTGCGACTTTCAAATCAAAATTCTCTTTATTGTATATAAAAAGCCAAAAAAAATATTAAAAGTTAATTTTGAAAAAAATATATGTAATTTTTACATAAGAGTAATTTTGTAATTTACATATAATTTATATATTATACCAGTGGTTATCCGGCGCATCCCAAACATTATATAGGATAAAAGTTTATCACATTCATCTTATCATACTCTTATCTAGGGATGCTCGTATCCAAACCGATCCAAAAGAAAATCGCAAACCAATCCAAAAAAATCGAAAACCGAACAAAACTAATGCCTATTGGATTTTTTTGGATCTTTTTTTGTGAAAATCGATCGGATCAGATTTTGGATTCCTTTTTCTTAAACCAAACCAAACCATACCGCATGTATAAAATTTAATATATGTTTATTCTATTTTTTGCATTATTGATTTTTTATTTGTTGGTTTTTTTTCTAATAATACTAACTAGTTTGATTTGGCGTAATTTTTTACTATTTTTATTGTTCCAAACATAAAAAAAAAAAAGATGTTTTGGAACTAGATGATGATGTTTATTTATTTTAAACATATTTTATGAAATGTTATTACATGAATGTAATAATAAGTATATGAAGGTTTAAGATTTTGTTCAATTTAGCTTGTTATATTGTTTCTTTGATGTAATATAAATATGTAATGATGTGTTAGTAAAAACCGAATCAACCGATCCGAATCAAACCGTATTTAATCAGATCAGATTTTTTATACTATTCATCTTTATTCTTTCCTTATCCAAACCGATCCACAAACACCCCTATTCTTATCCAACTCTTTTATACTATTGGTCTGTATCCTTTCCCGGCCACCCTTACATTTTACACATGTATTTATTGCTAACAGTTGTATTTTATGGTTTGACTATGAGTTACTCCATGGGTTATCACAACATGAGTACAGAATTAGCTAGCAATTTGAATGACATTAATGGCTTACGACTATGAATAATTTGTTACCAACGTTTCACTGAATTAAATAATGATTCAGGCGTTAATCAATTGTAAAAAAATCATGACTGAAATTATAAAGTCTACTTATTGATGGATCATCAACATTGAAAATTATCCTTTTTTAAAATCGAAATAAAATAAAATGAGTCAGCATTAGATATTGAACTTACTTTTTTATTAGCACTTCCAAATTCAGGTGCTATCCTATATTGATTATATTCTATATTAGTTTTTTTATCTTGTATTTTATATTATTTTCTATAATTTTATTAAATTTAAAATAATAAATTCAAAGTATTGATTATGTAATTATAAATAGTATCTTAATAAAAAAATTTAAAACAAAAAAGATAGCCTAATTAATGGCCTTCATGATTAATTAATAATATTATTAATATTAATACTTATCCAAAAAAAAGTGTAAAACTAAAGTGGTGTTAATACTCCCAAAAAATAATTATCCGCGTTTATTTCTATTCGGTAAAATTACATTTTTGATCTCTTAAGTTAATTGTTTTGTTCAATTTGGTTCCTTAACTTTTTCTTGTAACAAACTAGTCCCTTATGTTTACCAACGTTAACCATATTGGCTTAAGTGTTACTCTCCATTCAACTTTGTTAACCGTGTCCGTTAACTACACAACTGGATATATTAAGTGGTTAGTGACCTAGTTGTTACCGTTGGGGGTGTATGGGTTATCTTCCTCCCCCTTAAATAGTGGCCTAGAGTTCATGGTCTCAATCTTCTTCTCTGCAACCATGGTTACAAAGCTTGGTTTATATCTATCTTACTCAAACATCGATTTGAAGTCACCAAAACGATGTCGTTTTGGCCAAGCCACCAAGTCAGCACCATGTTGGATACTTTACGGATACATAGGACCGTTTTGAGGTGGTGTTTACTAATGTTTAGGCCAACGTTGTTAATTTTTGTAAACATAAGGAACTTATTTGTTATAAAAAAAAGTTAAAGGGCCAAAATGAAAAAAACAATTAAGATAAGGGACCAAAAGAGTATTTTTGCCTTTTTATTCTTTTGATGTGTCATCGATAGCCGAAAACCAATCCCTTTCGAAACGTAGACTTCATCAAAGTGGGATCAATGCCTATTTTTAAAGTGAGATTCATTGAGGTAAAATTTATTTCTCATTTTAAGATATCCGGTTATATTTTGATTTCCTAGGGTATCTCGAACGTAACTGCAGAGACTAATCCCTCGAGCCGGATAGGAACACAAGGACGACAAAACTCTCCCTCAAGAGTTTTAACGCTGCTGCATTCTTAAGACTCAAATTCAAATTCGAGACCACTGGTTAAGCTAGAAGAGATCTGTGTCATCTTATCCAAGCGTTATTGGGTTAAGATATTTGATTCATCAGTTAATATATTTAGAGTGAAGGCTCAAATTGGTTCTTGATAAAAATACATGGTGACAATTTGATCCATGAGAAATGGGGAATGTTTTCTTCATTATTATTTTCATTTTATGTGTAATGGAAAATGTCTCCAACAAAATGTAGTTTTTACTGTTTCTTATTAATCTTTAAAAGTAGAAAATAATGATATTTTTGTAATTATAAATAAAGGTTTTTATTACATAATTTCATAAAATTGAGGGATTGGGAGTCTGAAAAATGCATTTAACCCTAAAAATAAACTGTTTCCAAAACGTTCAACCTCAATATAATATTACTATCACATCATATGATATGAAGAGAAAGGGACATTCCTTAGTCGTTACCCCACTTCCTTTTTTTTGATTCCTCGGAGTCTCCGTTTAGGGTTCTTTATTTATTTATATATATATATTTTTCCATATATTTATTTGCATTCCTCACTAGTCACTTTGTGTCTCTGTCTCTTCAGTCCATTTTTCAACCCCAAGAAGACAAAAAGGAACAACCACCAACAAAATGTACTTTCTTTCTGGTAAGTGTTATATCCACTTGAGCTCTCAGTAATTTATCTTTTGCCACTTTTATAAAAATATATCTGCCATTTTATTTATTTATTTTTGGGTCCCCACATGCATTTTTCTCACTGGTTTGTAGAACTGTGCTATTTTTATTGCCATTGAGGTAGATTGCATGACTGTTACTGAAATCCACTGTGCTAGGTTTACCACTTCTGCTATTTGGTTTTGGCTCTATGTGGATTTTGGAAATGTTTTGAGTGCATGAAAATGCCTCATCGGGTGCTTCTTGCTTGCTTTGAATTTAACTTCTGATTATAAAGATTGGATCTTTTTCATAGTGCCAGTATAAATGTGCTTCAAGAAGTTTCACAATTTTATTTTTTGCGTGCTGTTTGAACCCAGACGCTTGAACACTAGGATTCAACCTTACTTCGTGGCCTGTGACCCTAAGGCTGACTGGTTCTCTAACAAACTTTGTAACATATGAACTAGGCGTTCCTTATCAATATATTCATAACATTTTTTTTAGATTTAATTGGTATGCACCGTGAATGTGAAGATTTTTTATACTGTCAACTAATCAGAAATTGTCACAAAAGTTAAAATGTTTGATTCTTATCCTGAGTACCTTAAAAGTCACTCATATCATGATTTGTGATTGGTTGACAGTGTAAAAACTTTACACTGATAATGCATAACAATTAAACTCTTTTTTCTTTGCTTGAACCCCAATGTGCTTCATTTTAATAAAAAAGTTCTAATTGTATGCAAATGAGTTATTGGATTGGCCAGTGTCAATTGGATCTTTGTTTTTTCTCTGCTTTTGTCTTTACCAAAAAATTTTGTTTGGTGTAGAAACAAAATGATTGCAACCTGTAGTAGAAAGATATAGTGCTTCTGTGTTTGAGTCTCATTACTGCTCAAACTGTTGGAAGATGACAATGACACAAAGTGAGCAGCTTAGAAATGGTGAACAAGAGAAGAGGTGTAGGAATTTTCATGAAAATTTTGATCTTAATGTAACTGCTCATGAGCTGGAGCAACAGCCTGATGTGCAGTGGCCATTATTAGAAAACTACAATAGCCAATCCAGTGAATTGCCTGGAAGGATGGAGAAGCACAAAGAAAACCATGTCGTGGATGCCCAACAACATGGAGAACAGGTACATCAGACAAAGACTCAAGAGGGATGTGTTGATCACTTGTTGATTCTTGCTCAATCTGCTGAAATAGTAGCACAATCTGAAGATGGTGTGCCTGGGATGCATACAAACAATCAAATTAAAGGTCAATATTGAGTACTGACACACTAAAATTGGCTTCATCAAAGGATTTAGCTAATGTTGAGTCCTTTTTCTTCAATGCAGGTTTACATAACAACCTAGTTGATCAAATGTCACAAGAATATACGGGCAATATAACTGCTAATGGTTAGTGATGCTATTGCTACCTTTATTCAATTTTGACATGTCGTCTGTGCACTTTGGAATCCCATTGTGAGAAAAATGTGATGACTAACTGCTATTGTTTTGTTTATAGATCAGGAATACTCTCGAGAACTACTTGATAGTTTGTCAGTGGTTTCTCATGTAAGTAGTCAAAGCTGTAGGTTTCGTAATGAAGTTAGAAGACCCAGCTTAACTCAAATTCGGAAGCAAGCTAGATGTAAATATCTTATATTGGATAAAGAGAGGTGTGAGGATAACCAATGCAAACATTTGCAGGGAAAAACAATCCGCCTGAGCCAAATAAAACATCAAGCTAGGTATAAAAGTAAGAAGGATTTGTCATCACAAAAAATGATCAACGGGCCCAGAAATGAGCGGCCACAAGGAAGAATACTTCGACTGAGTCAGATGAAACATCAAGCTCGGTCCAAAGGCATTTCAACAGCGAAAGATGGTACTGAGGAACATATAGGTGGGAGTATTCAATGCAACATATTTAAAGGTGAATAATGAGGAAAATAATAGTGTGAGGAGAGGGGCAGTTCTTGAACTTGGTGCATTTTGTTTATGTTGACTGGTTATATTCTTCATATGGATGTACTTAAACATTTTGGTTCCTATACAAGAAACTTGAGATAACTTGTTTGAGAACTTATTTTCACTTCAAATTTGTTGAGTTTAAGTGGAGAGCAGAGTGCTTTTTCCTTGACATTTGCATTAAAGCTGCCTACATACCTATGATTAACCCGTGGTTATCATTGTTACAGAAATTAAGGAAAAGCTGATTGCCAGGCGATTTGTGGAAGAAGATATCTGTCAAGGGGGTAAGGCTTTTTCTTCCGTAAGTATCATTAATGTAGAACAAAGATTAATCCTATGGTACTTGATTCTTGAGTTTGTTGGTGCAATCATGTAATTCCTCCACAAAAGCAGATGCTGAATTCATTTTCAATTAGCAGTTTCCTAATCTAGCAATATCCATGGCTAAGATTACCTATACATTAAATTGCCAACTTATGTTCCTTGGTAAAAAACAAACTCCGTGTTCTGGTTTCCATGGATGTCATGAAATTCCTTCTGGAAAACATCAAGACAACACCCAGCCTAATTCTGGGTTGTTTGTTATTTTGGTGTAATGATACATCTTTATCTTTCAATATAGCAGTTGATACTGACATTCAATATAGCAGTTGGTGTAATGTAGTTTTGATAAATTGTGCAGTCATATTAAGTAAACCTTAAAGTTCTGGCTTTCAATAAATTTTAACAGAAGAAAATAAAGCTGTGTACCAAAAAAAAGAAAGAAATAAAATTAAGATTTGTTAGAGTTGCAATCTTCATACCTAATATATAAAAGAAAGGTAAGATTTGGTAGTTTATGATCTTCATACCTAATTTAGAAAAAAAAGCTATAAGCAATTCAGTCTCTGATTGTTCTAGCCATTATCTTATGGAGAATGCTTGCTCACCAACATTTGTATGTTGCTAATTTTTGAAGGCAGTGTGACTACTTATATATAGTAAGATTGACCATATTCTAGGGTATTTAGCACAAACATTTTTTAGGTGACTACAATCAATAAGTCATTAATTTGCTGCAGTGAAGTGGGGTGATGAAAATATTAGGGAACATCAACGTACTGCAAGGCGATTAAGGGCATTCAAGACTAAAAAACTGAGGCAGCGGTTGAAGACAGAATTTATAGGAAATTCTGCTAATACAGGATTGCATGATATGAAGATGATCCCGATTGGGTTAACAAGTACGAACAATTCAAAGTGGTTGTCTCATAATGCAACGTTGCTGAATAAAGATTTGCTTCCATGTAAACACGAGCTACCTAAAGCTTCCAGATGTAATGAAAAGTTAAGAGCAAATTTTGGCGCAGAGAAACTTCAAGGACACCTTCGGTCCAACGAATCATCAGGGCTCACATGCAAATCTTACAAGCATATTCCAAATGGACTTCCAGTGCAGAACAATGTACTTTATTTCACCAGATTACCAAATAATATATTCCAGCAATGTGATACCAATATGGGTTGGTTGTTTTATATGAAACAGATGCAGCTTCAGGAATATCACCGTGTTGTTGCACGCCAGCATAGAGCTGTGCGCATAGAAGAGAAAAGGGCATTGAAGGATAAGCAACAAAACTCAAAAAATCCTTTACAAGGTAAGACAGCACCTATGACAGTGTCAGGCACTGGAAAAAGGATATAAGAATTTTCAGCATTACGCTAATTTCTTGTTTCATGAAGCATAGACTAAGTTTTTGAGATATATATATTTATGCCTTTTAATGTTAATTCTTGAGAAGCAATTGGGAATCCATGCTGTCTCAGAGGCAATTAGCGATCTTCATGCCCCTGCTGGTAAAGCATGCATGACTTCTATATATTCAGATGGGTTTAATATATGACAATTAAAATTTCTTTATCTTGAAAGTACAAAATATGTATTCATTGATCAGTTTCAAATCCATGTGTCTGACAACTTAATGCAGCAGCAAACTCAGAAGCACAAAAGGAATTTATGCCTGTGAAAAGATTACGCTTAACTCAGCTGAGACGTGAAGTTCGATTAGGGAATCAATGCTCAGTTATACAAAGACCTGCTGAATATTAGAGGTATATTTTATTCCTTTGATTGGATGAAAAGTTTGTACTTTAATCTCATGAAAGGAAAATTGTAGCAAAAAATTCTTGATATCAATTTTTTTGGGAAAGAAATAGGTCCAAAATTCATGATTGATTTTCTTGCTTTCACATTGTAGAAAATTAGTTTCATTGGCTCTCAATATATTTAGTGAATAGCAGAGGCTTCGGAACTTGGCCTTCCCTAGTTAATGCTGTACAATTGTTTATGGATCACTTCAATAGCAATTGATATCCTGTACTCTGTAATTTTGGACTGAATGCAAGATGCTAGAGCTATTTAAAATACTATTAATTGCATGACTAAAGTAGGGTTGGTTTCAGGATAGCTATCTTTATTTTCTATTTCTTTGTTTTAGATATCCTCGAAATTTCCAGCTAATATATAAACCTGTCTGTAAACAAACATGACATCTCTTTAATTTTGTTCTCCTTATGCTGTATGTGTACTCCATAAGATGTTGAAGATGTGTTGTGTACTTGTGTTATACATTTGTTATCCATCTGTGCAATCTGTATTTTTGCCCCAAACAGCTTATAATATTTTATTCTAAAATTTCTCCTGTTAGTTTGTTTATTGAGAATCCACTCTGTTGTAAAATCCCTGTTTATATATTTACTGTAAATATCTCTGCTTTGTATGAACTGTATTTTAATGTAGGCCTTGTTATTTGTGCAATAATATCACTGCTTTGTATGATCTGTATTTTAATGTAGGCCTTGATGATTGTGCAATTTGAGCTTGTAAACGCTTTTGCGTTTCCCTTGGATAAACTTCAATTTAAAAGCAGATTGTAACCAAAGTTTCATTTTCAATTTTGGGTTGCTAGTAAAAATATATATCATCGTGCAAAGATGTTGTCATATACTGCTAAGATATTGTAGTTTGTCTGGATTCAGAAATTACTTTTTAGCAGCAAATTGTTGCCATGCTATATCCTATATTGTTTATGACGGCCTAGTGTTTATACATGCTTTTCTTGTGCACTTATCAAGAACTCAGGGTAATGGTTATTAGCTATGGCTGCTCTTTGCAAAATCCTCTGGAACCTCTTTTGATGGGAGATCAATGTTGTGTTTCTTGTTTTCTTGTACAGATTTGATTGGTAGTAAGCATTTTAGAGGGCTAGGATTCATACAAGGACAATTCTTGCAAGGACGATATTTTTGTGAGTTATGAAGATACTCTTTTGTATATAAGTCCCCATGACAAACTTTTGGTTTGCTTTATGAGGTAGTTATTTCTCTTTCTGAGATATGAGAAGAAAACTTGTTTGGCTCATATGAATTTGACAAAAGGATGGTTCCCAAGGTTGTCTTACCTTATGTTCTCTCCCATGTGATGTTATAGGCTCTGTTTGGCATGTCCAATAAGCTAGCTTATAAGTTAGTTTGATCAAAGTAGAGGTGTTTGGTAAACAAGCTTATCTCATGAGCTTATAGCTTTTCTTCATAAGCTAATTTATTTAACTTATGGCTTATAGCTTATAGCTTATTGACTTTTCTTTCATTTTTACCCTCACTCATTTAATGAAATTCTTAATTTATTATGTTTGTCATTAATATGCCATTTATGTCATTTTACATTTATAAGTTAGTTCAACAGCTAATTTTATCAAACACTTCAAATTCAAACAGTTAGCTTTTCAGCTATAAGCTAACTTACTAGCTATAAGTTAACTTATCAGCCATTTTTGTCAAACAGAGCCATAATTCATGCACAAATCCATTATACAAGTAACATGGATATCAAAATTGTTTGTTGGGACTTGACATTTCTTAACATGCCAAATTGTCTCGATGCCTTTTCCACCCCCTTTCTACCTCTTTTTTTTTTTTTTAATCTTTTCTTCTCATCTTCCCTCAATTTTTTTGTTTTTGTGTTCAGTCATTTAACGGGATCATATAATAAGTCCACGAGACAGAATATAGGAAATGGAGTGAATGAAATTGATATGTGTATTTTCTGATTCAAGAGTATATCCTCTCCTTATATTAATTTATCTTCCTAGAAACTCTTTCAAATTGGCTTAAATTGTAGGTTGAATTGCTCATTTGATCCTTATGGTTTCACTCCAAATTCATTTTAGTTTGTACAGTTAAAATTCCTTTGAAAAGGTTCTTATAATTTTTCAATAATGTTAAATGGTTCTTGTAGGTTTCAAACAATTCAAAATGGTCTCTGTTAAATTTCTATAATTTCACTCTATTTAGTAACCAACTAATTGTGATCATTTTGCGTTTTTTGAAAATTATACCTTTTCAAATGATTTTTAACTATAGGGATTCAATCGAATTTTTAGTACAATTATTAGAATAAAATCTTCTGAACCTACAGTTTTATTTTTTAAAGCACTTTTCTTGGCCCCTATTGGGATAAGTTTGTCTTTTTCATTATATGATAAAGGCACTTTTCTCGTAACAATGGCAAACTTGTAACTAAAATAGTATCAAAAGTAGAAGTTGGTAGTAGTTGCTTGGGCTTAACTAAGGACACCCCTCAATTTGCTAAGGACACCTCCCGAATAGTGCATTTATCAAAATATCTCCTGAATTTTTTTTTTTTTTTTATCATTTGGCTCACTCGCAAATATTTGCGAATGGGCAAATTGTTTGCACTCTCGATATTTGCGAGTGTACTATTTTTTTAATTGCTCACTTGTAAATATCATATTTGCGAGTGAAGCAAGTACTCGCAAATATCATATTTGCGACTGAACAATTTTAAAAAAATTACACACTCGTTAAAATCTTTTGATGCTAATATGTTTCGGATATCTAGAAGGAAAAAAGAACAATGAATTCAATACAGAATAATTTATTAATACGTGGATTCATTTTCTGATAAGTAAATTTGTGACGTTGTTCCATTTTTTTAGAACTACTCCTAGTTTTCTTCCAAATTATACGCAACACTCGCAAATTAGATATTTTCGCGAAAGAAGGTAAATTTTCACAAATTAGTTATTTGCGAGAGTGCAAATTTTTGCACACTCGCAAATATCTAATTTGCGAGTTGTTCTTTTATTTACATTCGCAAATTAGGTATTTGCGAGTGTACAAATTTTGTACTCTCGTAAGCGAGTGTACAAATCGCATTATGATTTTTTTTTTTTTAATCTTTTGCACATATTAGGTATTTATTTTATTTTGTTTGTTTCATTGTAGTGTTATTGGAGATGGAAGACAGTAATATGTTTGATTCTAATGAGATTAACCAAACGACAGTGGTGGATTGTATAGGAGCATTCACTACTATGGAGATATTTCCTACACGAGATGATTTATTGTGTTGGACTCGAGAAGTTGAAAAGCAAAATGGATTTGTTGTTGTCATTGTGAGGTCAGAGACATGACAAAAAGGCGGACATACAAAATTAATTCTAGGTTGTGAAAGGAGTGAGAAGTATAAGCCTAAAAAGCATGCATCTTCTAAAGCAACTGGTACTCGAAAGTGTGAGTGCATGTTCAGAATTAAAGGAATACCTTTATCGACGACTGAAGCATAGATTGAAGGATGGATGCTGAAAGTAAGGTGTGGATTACACAACCATCGGTTAGCTTAAACATTGGTGGGTTATTCTTATGTTGGTCGTTTAAGCGAAGAGGAGAAGAAACTTGTTCATGAAATGACCAAGAACAATGTCAAGCCAAAAAATGTTCTGTTGACGGTTAAAAGTCGCGATAAGGAGAACCTATTTACAATTAAACACATTTACAACGAACGTCAAAAGTACCGATCATCTGAGAAAGGCCCTAGAATAGGAATGCAATATTTGCTGAACTTAATACATCGAGATTGATATGTTTCTTGGTATAGAAGACTTGACGGTTTGGTCGTTGTTAAAGATATATTTTGGGCACATGCAGATTCCATCCATTTATTGAATATATTTAACATGGTCCTCATCCTTGACAGTACCTACAAAACCAATAAATATAGGCTACCACTACTTGAAATTGTTGGTGTTACTTCAATAGAGTTGACATTTACTGTGGGATTTGTCTATATGGATTCTGAAGGGGCTGAAAACTATGTCTGGGCACTAGAGAAGTTAAAAGAATTGTTCGTGCTAGATGAGTCAATTCCCCAAGTTATTGTGACAGATAGAGATCTTGCTTTGATGAATGCGGTTGTAGTTGTGTTCCCAACAACTCGTAATCTTTTGTACCAATTTCACATAGGAAAAAATGTCTATGCAAAATACAAAAAATTGGTATCTAATAACAAAAAACTGGAGGTAGTCAAGGATGCATGGAACTGTTTTGTTTATTCTGCTGACGAGGTTGAGTATGAGCAATGTCTGATGAGTTTTCATGAAGTATGTGCAGAGTGGCCTATATTAATTGATTATGTGCAAAAGACTTGGTTAGATCCACACAAAGACAAATTTGTTGCGGCATGGACTAACCAAGTGATGCACTTGGGGAATACAATCACAAACAGGTATGATCAAACTAGTGTCAAAATTGTTAATGAATCATGTTATGCTATAGCTGAAGTTGTTTTGAATGTTTGTTGATAAGGTTGAGTCTCAACATTGGAGACTGGAGAATTTGTTACAAAACAGCAAGGGTGACATGTGTATGTGTTGGGAGACGATGAATAACATGCTTACGCTGCAACACAACGAGATAAAGGCATCATTGAGAGAGCATAACCGTGATTGAACACTCACACAACATTCGTATGCTTATCAGATTGATTGGATTCGTGTCTCGGAGTGCATTGCAACATATTGTAGATGAGTGGAGCAGAGCGATAAATGTAGGTGCTGATAAATCTGCATGTGGTTGTACTCTTAGAACTACACACGGTTTACTCTGTGCTTGTGAGCTGGCTCATTACAGTATGACGGGTACTCCAATTCCATTGGAGGTAATCCATGTGCACTAGAGGAGATTACATTTTGGCCAACTAGAAGATCAACAACAAACAGATGAAACAGTGTCAGAAGAGGAACTTGCGCTTCAGTGAGAGGTATTGATTACCCATTTCCGCACACTTGACATCGTTGGTAAAATGACTATATCGCAAAGTACGAGAACTATGTTGTTCTGAGACAACTTCAATGTGCCTACCACCCGCAATGGTGAAGACTAAGGGGGTACCCAAATCCAAAAAGACCAACACAGATGGATTTAATTGTAAACGTGACCCATCTTATTTTGAGCATGTCGATGCAATATACTCTGCACATGGTTCCTCGTTGAAATCAACTATCCAAGCAAAGAGGAGATATTTGCCTTTCTTGAATCAATTTCTTGTGCAATTTCAGCCATATATTACTGACATAATTAACGTGAACAGTGATGGAAATTTGGGGTATCGTTGCAGTGCAGCATTGCTTGGTAGAACTGAGGATCGTTGGCCTTTAATCCGTCAGGGGTTGCATAAAGAGCTTACGGCAAATGTTGATTTATACGGCCCTCTTTTCGGTGTTCAATTACAAGAACTGAAGTCTTCTTTACGGGACGTGCACGGTGCATGCCAAAAAAACAAGTGAATGACACTACCAGAGATGAGTTATTTGATAGCAACCAAATATAAGTTGGCCCTAGTCTCTTTATCATCTGCCAGTATGACGTGCTGGATATTTTTTCCCCTTAGAGGTGCACCAACTCAAAACCATCCACTCATTTGCATTGGTTTTGTCAACGATAATCACTGGGTACATATAATTGATCTAATATTTTTATGTTTTTCATTGTTTATGTTAAGATTAGTAGGTAATTTAATTGTATTTGCGTTATTTCAGATATTTTTGAAGGATAGTTGTCCACTGCCTACCATAGTATCACATTGGTGCGACTTTTCCCGTCCTGAGTCTTATTCATGGCCAACACGATATATTAGTCAATTGCAAGAATAGTCTTCAATATTTCCACCACCTAATCTTTCACATCACGATGTATATAATCCAATAAACATAGATGACGATTGACTAATACATTGTCGTTGTTGTTTGTTGTACCTTTATATTTACATTTATTGTTATTTTATTTTGTATTTCTAAGATCATTAATAATAAATAATAATAATAATAATAATAATAATAATAACAACAACAACAATAATAATAATTACATTAATCAAAACTAAGTGTTCGCATGAAAATAAATTACAAAAAAATTATCTACCATCGGGTAGCTACAATACATAAGAGGAGACAAACCAGCTCGATCGACATGAGCCTGTACTGCAGGTGGTAGTGGCTGACGCTCGCCAAACCACTTTTGCCACTTTTTCCCGTGCGCAAAAATCCTAAGCGGTTCCTCCCGATCCTGCACACATAAAAATAAACGTCTTGTCATGAATTATACAAAAGTAAAAAAAAAACAACCTTAAAATGTTTTAAAAACAGTAGACAATAATTACCTCTCCATTCCACAGGCTGTAAGCTATGTGGTCCCTGAATGAAGTCAGCAGCAATGTATTGGAAGGTCCTCCAGGAAATGGTCCCTCCTCTGCCCGTGCATCAATATGCATCTCGTCCTGCTGTCCCTCGTCCTCATGTCCCTCGTCCTGAGGTGGCTCGTATTGAGATGGCTCGTCCTCCTCGTACTGAGGTGCCTCGTGCTGAGGTTGAAGTCTACGACGTCCCCCTCTGCTCGGGCCAGCTGTACTGTCAACCAATCTCTGATGGTGCGAAGCAGTCATGGCCTCCCGCTGCTCTCGTCGCTGTCGCTGAGCCTCTGCTCTCGTAGCCTCAACCGCCATCCTAGTGGCCTCAACCTTAGCCTCCCTACCGGCCAACCAACTTGCTCCCCTGCTGTGCGGCATCACTAAAACAAATAACAAATTAAAATCAATATTTTAAAGAAAATTCCCCCTTATTTGTGAGTGAAGAAAAATTTTTACACTCGCAAATAATGCGAGTGCAAAAAAAAAAAAATCTCAATTACCTAAATTGCGAGTGAAGAAGATATTTGCGAAAATGCTATACTTATTTGCGAGATTCCAGATAAAATTTACCAACTCTTTGAAATTGATAATCTGCAAGGGTAAGAATGGAGGGATATGTCAAGGGTATTTTGGGAATTACACTGTTCACGAGGGTGTGTTTAGTAAATTGGGAGGTGCCCTTAGCAAAGCCCTAGTTGCAGCTGCACGTCCAACTTGGACGAGATTCCCACCCTACCCAACCCAACATACCACAATTCCAATTATGCACTAAATCGACTTAGAAATCTTAGTGAACTTTTTAGAGTAGACCATCATTTTGATTCCTGAAAGTATGAGTCATTGTTAGTTCAGTCCTTGGAAGCAGTTAAATTATGAAAAAGTCCCTCAATATTAATTTTGTTAGTCAACTTAATCCCTCAATGTTAATTTCGTTAGTCAAGTTGGTCCCTGACTGGGGTGATGGCAGGGACTAACTTGACTGATGAAATTAACATTGAGGGATTTTTTTCATAATTTAATTGCTTTTAGGGACTGAACTGATAACGCCTCACACTTTCAGGGATCAAAATGAAGGTTTACTCAATTTTTTATGAGTTTAATTGTTATATATTTACAATGTAAAACCCTTTTATACAAACATTTAATCATAGTTTGTCACATCAGTTAAAATATTTGATTCTTATCCTAATTATTTTAAAAGTCATCCATACCATGATTTCATTGACTAGTGTTGATTGACATTATAAAATATTTTACACTATCAATATATAATAATTAAACTCCTTTTTTATATGCCTTTATAGGTAATTGTTCAGTGACTGCTATGGTAAAAGGGTGCAATGACAATAGCATATTTAAGATTATTTCTCAAAATGAACCTTGCTTTTTTTTCGATCTCCGGACATTGGACAAGTAGAGTTTGGATTTCTCAATTGAACATAGACATCGCGTTAATCTCAATTGATCTTCTCCTATTTGAAAATGGATTTGGATCCTTTCCTTTTATTCTCTCTTTTTTCTTCTCATGTTATGAGAGATAAAGACACAAAATCAAGTTTTAATGGACCTCATATATAAAAACAAAATTGTTTTTGTGTCTTTCTTTCTCTAACATGAGAGGAAAAATTAGAGAATAAAAGGAGAGGATCCAAATCCATCAAAATTATCTTTTATCCATTGTAACATAATCACAAGGATATGGTCAACACATGATACACATCACAATTTTCTCTTCATTTGGTAATGTTGTCATTAAAGTGAAGTAATATATTCATTTTTATATCATTTATTGAGCTGAGATCTTTATGCACTTTATGAAATTATGAGTGAATACATACTTGTACACTTTAAAAAAAGAGAAATATTTTTTGGACAACAAAATGGGACATGTTATCTCTTTGTTTTTTGATGTATTTTTCAATTGCATGTATACAAAGAAGATAAAAAGTAAGTGAGAGATAGAGATAGATATATACGGTGTTATATACGGTATCCAAAACTTGATATTCAAATAACAATTGGTAAAAAAAAACTCACTTTAGAGCAATGGTTAATCGTAATATTGCTCACCTTTGCGGCCACTGTATGTTGCTACAAACTGATATAGGTTGCCAAATAATGATCGAAAATCACCTGAGGGTCACCACCATTAACCTTTTCTCTATCTGCCATCCGATCAATTTTTACCATGTAAAGTCCATCATTTACGTCCATCAACTCAAATCCCCCGACAAGTTTCCAAATCATCGTTAACCTGTTAAGCATGATTTTATATCCCACGTTTCTTCCCCCTAAGAATTTGACAATAAGAGCCTCCTTCCACGAGTGACATAACTCCACAAACATATTATCATCAATGAAAACCTTAGGGAGAAGTCTATTCCCTCCTTCATGCACCAATCCCTTACCTATTAGATCCATGTTCTCCCTTGGCAGCGAGCAGTTTTCACCTCCTAGAAGCTTATCCCTGAAAGAACATGTTTTTATTCTAGCCATCCCACCTCCTCTATCGCCATCTAATGACTTGGCCGACAGGGGTAATGGCTTTTGCGCAAAGAAAATCATCTCGCTCATAGCTCTTAATATCTACAAATATCGAGCACATTAACACAATTTTACTATAAAATATTTGGTGCCTAGAATGAATTATCTTTTTGTATTTTAAAGCCATGAACAAAATTTTGCAACCTAATTTAGTGAATAATAAAAATGTAAGATTTTGATGTCGTTTCCCAAGTTTCTTTTTCTCCGATAATTGGACTAATTTAAAATTTAATTAAAATAACTTTTTTTGCTATATTCTCCTTTTTTTTAGTAAATCAAACAAACACTAATTTGTATCAACCACTATTGAACATGGGTCATTTCCCATAATCTCTCCTTTTTAGTGAGCCATGTGGCGTCACGTACGCTAAGTGGATTTTTTACTTTTTAAATATATTTGCAAATCTATAAATTAATAGTTATTACTATGAAATCTGCATATCAATTATTTATTTCTTTTTAATTCTCTTCTCTTTTTTTTATAATATAATAATTCTCTTCTTTTTAGGTATAAAGATTTCTAAAAGAAAAATATTCACACCTACATATCGGATTATAGTATACTCGTTTAAGATTGGTTAAATCTATTAGGTTTTCTCAATTGTAGGATGATAGATGTCTTTCTTTATTTATTTTTTTGTAATATATAAATTTAAGTTTTATAATTAATTATGTATATTGCAATTTTTAGATTTAAATATTTTATCTTTTTAATTTATTCATTTTAGATTCTACTTTCGTTAACTATGTAAATGTCATTTATAATTTTAAATAGTTTTTAAAGAGTTTAATTCTGATACACCGTTAGTGTAAAAAATTTTACACTGTCAATAAATCAGACATCACCCCATGTATGACTTTTAAGGTAGTTATTATAGGAGTATGATAAGGTAATACATGATGGGTTGACACTTAAAACATCTTTACTCTGACACTGCATTGGAATTAAATATTTTTTAAATTTTTTTTTTAAATTTAAAAAAAAATCCTGCAATGCATGAGATATTTGTTAAGTTTTAAATAGCTCATTTAAATCAATATTTATGGTTACTTTCTCTTTCATTATCAAAATAAAAGCACATATGAATGAATATCTATGTAAAAAGTTTACACTAAAATTACATACTACTTTAGTTCTTTTATATTTTATACAGGTTTTAATGTTTTATTTATTTTTTTATATTTATACTTTAAATATTTTATGCTAATATTTATACTTTAATTTTATCATAGGTTATTTGATATTTTAAATATTTATTACATTTTTGTAGACCTGCAATATTTGCAAGTAATTTTGGAGTCCAATCAACATCTATTCTACATTCACAAACTTACTTAGGAGAATCAGAAGATGGCTAAGGTCTTTTCCTCTAAAATTTGGAGGATCGATCCCCTTGTAATGCTAATTGTTGATTTAAAATAAAAAACAACAGTCAAGATCTATTACTTAGAACCTGAATAGTCAGTCTCCCTTTCCCCATCCACCATCACCATCAACTCACCACCTACCTCGTCTCTCTCTCCTTCTCCATCTTCCTCCTTTCATTCTCTGTCTTGGCCCTATTGAACGAAATAAGAAATTGAAGGACTCGGAAACAAAAACATCTTCACATTCATGAGAAGTCCATCTTTACTCCTATCACATTCATGAGAGGTCCAACACTAGTTTATTAGTGGAAGGAACTTCTTGTTTTAGCTACTTCCACAATTTGATCTCAAGGGCGGCTGTTAGAAAGATAGAAACTAGGAGTTAAGTAAATATACGTCTTTAAACTAAAGAGGCAAGAGCATAAAATGAATTATCAAATATGAATTTTATAAGATAAAGACATCCAAATGCAAAACAGGGTTTCAAAATCAAAGGACACAACAAGAAAATACATTTTCTATCTTGATTGAATTTTGCATGGATTGAATTAATTTAATAACTTAATGGAGAAAATCACCCTCAAGCAATAGCAATTTCTATGATCAAATCGAACAATAGACCTAGAATGTGAACAGTAAAGAAAAACAATAAAAATAAGTCTGACAAAAATGTTTGAGAATAAAGGATTATCTACTACTAATGAACGTTGGCAGGATCCTATGCAAAATGATTCGAAGATGAAGGAGAAGGAGACATATATCGATCGATTTCACTGTGATGTGGTTGTTGTGATTCGTATCTGGAGTCTGGACAACTTTGTGAGATGGTTCATGAGTTGGGTTTCATGGTGGATCTGCTCCAGTCTGACCTAATGATAACAGTTTGGGAGAATGAATTTGAGGGCGACTCGATGGCTGGGCAAGGGTATCCCAATAGGCAAGCTGCAGGCTAACTCTCAGATTGGGATGGTGGTTAGGTAAAGTCCTCTCCAGAGTGATGATTCCAGGATTTGAACCCTCTAATATTGCAGGTGAAGGTCGTCTGGGGTCGCAATCCATTTTCACCGTGATCAATCACGGTTGGGTAACAAGTTTAATTGTTTAAATCTCTAAATGGCAATTATCGGAGGTTAAAGGATATATGTTATTTGTACACTATAATAATAATAATAAGAATTATATTATTTTATATTTAAAAAAAATAAAAAAAGTGTGTTGAATAGCTATTATTTAAAAAAAAAATATTAGGAATAAATATGTTTTTACAAGAAAAATTCATTTTTTTTCTTTTTACTTTTTTATCCAACCAAACGAGTGAAAAAAAAAAAACTAATCTTTTTTTTTTCTTCTACTTCTCTTTCAATTTTTTCAATCCAAACAATGTAAAAATTTATCTATTTTCTACTCATTATCTTTTTTATCTTATTTTCTAGTCCTGATCTCATTTCACTTACTTTTTTCTTTCCTAAATGTTTTCTCCATGTTTCTTTTTCATCCAAACAGAGGATAAGAGAATCAAATTCCTTGTTCTTTGGACGAAAAGACATGCGTATTTAACTATTTATTCACACAACACGAGTATTTCTCCTCTTTCCGGATCTCCTCTCTCTCTCTCTCTCCGCGGTCCTTGTCTTAGAGAGAGAAACACAGAGACAGAGAGAGGGCGAAACCGAACTCCAACATTTTCCATCACTGCCCTCTCCGTCTCCGATCCCGATTCCGATCGCCGCCGGCAACCATTTCCGGCGACATTCCATTCCCATCCAAATCATCATAGCATCATTCATTCACATGATTCCCTTCCTCCTTCTTCAAGCCCTAGAACTTTGATGCGACGATCGAATGCTCGCACTCGGGTCGGTTCGAATCCTAACCAAATGGATCCGATTATGAAGCAGCTCCAAACCCGTTCCTCCAACCCACGCCCTAACCTCTTCGCTCGCAACCCCAAACCCTCCAGGTCCCACTGCACCATCTTCTTCTCTCTCCTCTTCACCCTCATCCTCTTCCTCTCCTACAGTTTCTTCTTCTCCTCTTCATCCAAATTCAACGCTTCCTCCAATCAAAGGTACCGGATCATCATCGACGGCGGTAGCACCGGGTCCCGGATCCACGTGTTCAAGTACCGGATCGATAGGCTTGATTTTGGGAAGGATGGGTTGGCGTCGATGAGGGCGAATCCGGGTCTATCGTCGTTCGCGGAGGCTCCGGATGGGGCGGGTGGGTCACTTTGGGAGTTGGTGGAGTTCGGGAAGGGTATGGTCCCGAGGGAGAGTTGGAGGGAAACGGAGATTCGGCTTATGGCAACGGCTGGGTTGAGAATGCTGGACGTACAAGTGCAGTTGAAGATTCTGGAATCGTGTAGGAAGGTGCTGCGCCAGTCTGGGTTTATGTTTAGGGATGATTGGGCTTCTGTCATCACAGGTTCTCTCTTCTTTTTTACCTTCTCAGATTATTATTATTATTGTTATTATTATTGTTGTTATTGTTATTGTTTTAGCCTTTTAGGAGTTTCAATGGATGGAGAAATTCTTGTGTACTCTTTTGATTTTTTGGCACTCTTAAATAAATTTTATGGTACAATTCTTATTTACCATGAGATTTCTACACCTAGGTTACTAAAAATATAACAAGTAGGGGTGGAAAATAGGTTAGACTTGGCTAGACTCTGACATAAACAGGTCCGACCCTGACCTATTAGGCTGATATAGGCCAATTTTTAAGGTTTGACCTGACCTACTTCAAAGCCTAGCCTAACTTGGAAGCCTATTTAAAGACCTACTTTTCAATAAGGCCTTTAAATAGGCCTTCAGCCCTTCACTTGTAAATAGGTTTGTAGGTCTCTAATGATAGAGACTAATAGGCGTATGCTGATAAATAGGTCATTAGAACTTTACAAATAAATGGGCAAGTAAGCCTATTATTAATCGGATAAAAAGAGAACTACATAGTAGGAAAAAGGTCCTCCAAAATAAGCTTAAACTGCAAGAATCTTGAAGTCAATTGAAGGGAAGGTCCATATTTTTTTTAATATGCTTCAGGAAAGAAGATGCTACAACCAGCACCTATTCCCACATGACAATAAATAACTTCAGGAAAGAAGATGCTACAACCTACTTTTATCACATCGAATCAGTAGCATAAAATGCTAGGCCACCCGTGTGGCAGAAGTAGGGAAAGTTAAATGCATCCCTTAATTCCACCCACTAACTGACCCCAAAAACATACATTTTATAGGAACTCTTAAAAACTAGACATCAACAGAGTATGTACAAATAACAAGAAGTAAAATGCAAATTTAAAACTTCTCCCAGAGCTGCCTAGATCACTTTACTGCAGCACTCTTTCCACCATACCATAGCAGAACCTGAAAAAATCAACCCACTGTGTAGACACCTAAAAATTAACACCTGAACATTTTTAGGCCAGAATTCCAACACCTGAAACTAGATTACCACCATATAATGCAGACCACTGTGAATACACCTTAAATTTTTAACATGACCAACAACCACCAAAGGATAAAAAACAGCATCAGTACAACATATAACTAGAGGTGACAAGGATAGGAATTATCATCATGTGCTGATAAAAATTACTGATAATTGATAAATATGCTCTCACAAGGATATTTTGAACTAACGCAGACTTAGGACTTATTATCATGTGCTGATAAAAATTACATAACTACAATTGTTGACACCAACTACTAATATAAGCTCTAGACCCCTCATCTAATATGCTTACGTCTCAAGGTGGAGACAAAGCCAACCAATACCATTACATGAATTAAGATCTACAATGAAAAGGTTTAGTGAAAAAGAGTTACAAATCCCAAATAAGCATTTGCAATCAGGAAAAGAGTTGGGATGAACAAACCGAACAGTGGACGCCATAGAGGAGACGCTGCTGAAATGTAGAGAAGAAGATGCCGAAACGCAAAGGAGATGCCGCGTCGACGCCGAAGTGCAGAGAAGACGCCGCCTAGCGGGATTGTGGCGTGTGTCTATGCCGCCGCCGCAGTGACGAGGGTGAAGGAGGGTTTTGAGTAATTCGAATTTTCTAAACTCTGATTAAGGGTGACGAACTCACAAATTCTGAAGGAATGAGGGACGGGGTTTCAATTACTTTAGTCTTTAGGAATGTTATTTTTTTTTTTAATAAAATAAAATAATATTATATTATATATTTAATTAAAAATAAAAATATATTATATATTATATTTAATTAAAAAATCATATTAATTATAAACAGGCCGACCTATTAGGCTTAAAAGGCTTTTCCAGAAGCCGAAGCTTGGCCTATTTAACTAAAGAGGCTTTTTGAAAAGCCTAGACCTGAAAATTTTATCGAACAAGCCAGGCTAGACCTTAAACAGGCCCGACCATAGGCCCCTGTTGAGCGGTTTGGCTTATTCCCACCCCTAAATTAACACGTGACAATATAACCATAAAAATGTTTTCTGTATCACCTATGCTTTTATATAAGTGGGGTTAGATACTATCATAACTATGTAAAGCTGGAATAGATATATGGTATGCAGATGTAAGTTAGGTCTTAGCGGGGTGTCAAATCCAATGGTATGAATAACGGGATTGGTTTATGTTCTTTTCAAGAACTGAAATAACGAGCTATCTTGGGTGGTTCGAAGATGGGAGGATTGGGATCCGGATATCAAAAGTGAACCACTGGATTTCCAACCAAGGGAAGTAATAGAGCCCTGGTTAACTTGTTTAAATCATGACAGACATAAACATTTGAAGAGAATGTATGTTATTGGAAGTGTATATTACTGACTTATATAGAGGTTAAGATCTCCAAATAGCGAAAACATCTTACCTGTAGTTCACTTGTATTAGAAAATTTCATAATCAGTGATGAGTGATTTTGCAAATTGTGAACATCCTAAATAAAATAGGAATAACATTTTTTTAGTACACCAGATTGAAAAACTCAATTAGCAAAGTAACCGTGAACTATTAAAAAAAGAAAAATAAAGAAAGAGAAAGGAAAGAAAAGGAAGAAGAATATATGGTAAGTTGGGTGTGAATATATTGGTTCTCAAGAATCCTTTGAATATTTCCATCGTGAAAAGGATAACCGCTCATTGTTGTTGCAATACCTGCTAGTAACTTGCAACGAATCTTCATTATCTTCATTTGGTTACTAGCAAGTATTGCGGCAACAATGAGCGGTTATCCTTTTCATGATGGAAATATTCAAAGGATTCTTGAGAACCGATATATTCACACCCAACTTACCATATATTCTTTTTTTATTTTCTTTCCTTTCTCTTTCTTTATTTTTCTTTTTTAATAGTTCACGGTTACTTTGCTAATTGAGTTTTTCAATCTAGTGTACTAAAAAAATGTTATTCTTATTTTATTTAGGATGTTCACAGTGTGCAAAGTCATTCATCACTGATTAAGAAGTTTTCTAATACAAGTGAACTACAAGTAAGATGTTTTCACTATTTGGAGATCTTACCCTCTATATAAGTCAGTAACATACACTTCCAATACCATACATTCTCTTCAAATGTATATATATGTCTGCCATGGTTTAAACAGGCTAATCAGGGCTTTATCACCGCCATTGGTTGGAATTCCAGCGGTCACTTTTGATATCTGGATCCAATCCTTGCATCTTCGAACCACCCAAGACAGCTTCGGTTCTTGGACAAAACATATACCAATCTTGTTATCCAAACAATTGGATTTGACACCCCGCTAACACCTCATTGATATCTGCATACCATACATATATTCCAACTTTACATATGGTTATGAACTTATGATAGTATCTAACCCCACTTATATAAAAGCACAGGTGATACAAAAAACATTTTTATGGTTATATTGTCACGTGTTAATTTAGCGGTGAGAATAGGTCAGACCGTTCGACAGAGGCATAAACTTGGCTTGTTTAATAAAAAAGTCCACGTGTAGGCTTTTGAAAAAACCTCTTTAGTGAAATAGGCTTAGGCTTATGGAAAAGTCCGATAGGTCGGTTTTTTTTATAATTAAATATATAATATATTATTATTTTTTAATTAAATAATAATATAATATTATTTTATTAAAGAATTAAAGAACATTCCTTAAGACTAAAGTAATTGAAACCCCGTCCCTCCTCATTCCTTTAGAATTCGTCACCCTTAAATTTGAATTACTCAAAACCCTCCTTCTCCCTCGTCACTGCGGCGGCGTCACAGTCCCACTTGCGGCGTCTTCTCTAGACTTTGGCGGCATCCAAGAACCGAAATGCCGAGCTATCTTGGGTGGTTCTCTTTTTGCAGGTGTAAGGAGGATCCCCACTTACCTCAGGGCTATACCCATTATATATAGCGCGAGGGTAGTGATTATTATATGAGTAATGAGTGGTTATGAGCGCCATTGATGAGGGCGGTTACAAAACTGTTATGCCTTTTTATTGAAAGGTCGGTTACGAGGTTTGAGGTCAGTTACAGATTTCAGTAGTAATAGAAGCACCCTAAGCTCCGGGCAATTAATGAGTGAAAGGGCTTTAGATGAGAAAAACAATATGTTGAGCACCGAGTAAAGAAATGGGCTATTCGTAGAAACAAGTTAAGCCAAGTTCCGCTCTAAGTATTTTGCTTATATCTTAAATTTTGTTCCTGAGCTTGTGTCCTCGACTTAGTTTACGTTGTTATCTCAACCTTCCTGACTACTGAGTTTTTAAGTGTCTCGATCTCAAGCTGCTGACTCGAGTTTAAAGTTTGTACGTCGTCATCTTTGCTGTGCTAAGCAGTATAGGCGACCAGTGTCGGCATAGAGTTTGGGCTTTAAGTGTTGGTGTATAGATTAAGCTTAATGTGCCGATGTACATATGACTTAAAGCTTGAACACCTAAGCTTATAGGCAACTTCAGCCGACGTAGTAGGTAGGGCTTAAAGCTTGAACACCTAAGCTTATAGGCGGCTTGTTTTGGCGTAGGAGGTCAGTCTTAAAACTTGAACACCTAAGCTTATTAATCGCCCATTATTGAGAGGTCGATTACGGATGTCGGTAGTAACAATATAACTATAACTATATATATACATTTGGATTAAAATTAATCTTAAAATGTTGCTTCATAGTTAAGAATGAATGCTTTAGAGAGAAAGTTGGCATAGCACTTGTTGGAGAAAAGATGGTAGAATATCACCTTAGGTGGTTCGGCCACGTGTGGAAAAAACCTGTAGAAGCCCCAGTAATGAGAGTAGATCAAATGGAGGGTGAACCAATGGCCAGAGGTAAAACGAGATCAAGAAAACTATAGGCAAAACCATTAAAAAAGATTTAAATGTGAATGATTTGTCTATAGATATGATTTATAATATAACATTATTACGTCGATTGGTCCATGTAACCGACCCCACCTTGTGTAAAAAGGCTTGGTCGGCGTTGGTGTTAAAATGTTGCTTCTTAAATTTTTAATACTTTTGAAGTTCCGTAGAAATTTAGCAATGGATGGGGTTTAGGAGAATTTGCTATTTTTGGAGTTGATAAGAGTAGTCAATAGCTCGAGATAGCGGTACGGAGCAGACGGTGTGCACGCGAGAACAATGTCACGGACAAGTTTCTCGACGCGGCCGTGTTCGCGGCCATAGCGGCGGTTATCTTCATGCATCTGCTGAAATCCTTCTTCTGTGCGGCAGCTAACTTAGAATTAGTTTTTTTTTTTTTTTTTTTTTACATTTAAGTTTTGTTTACTTTTTTTTTATGATTTTACCCTATCTTTAACTCATCAAATCTCTATTTTTTCTCTCTTTATCCTTTCAAATGTCGTATTTACCCTCACTTAAACTCAGTAAATTTCCATTTTACCCTTACTTTTACAGCCTCTTCCACCCAAACCTTCTTCCTCGCACGTTGTTGTTGTTGTTGTTGTTCTTCTGGTTCGTTCTTTTTCTTCTTCTTTTGCCTCTTCCCCTCCTTCCCCCCCTCTTAGCAATAGCAGCTATTATGCTATAGCGGTTTTTGGGGGTCGGCTGTTATGCGTCACTATCTGGGATTGATAACTATGGAGTTGATCTGGTCTTGTGTGCTTACTTAAAAGGTTGGATGAATGGGATGGTCGCAAAGCTTCAAATTTCAAAATATAGGAATGGGAACTTTATTGGACGAATAATTGTTTTGTTAGTGTCTCTGTGTTCGGGCTTGATAAGTTTAAGCAATCAGTTTGTGCTGGCAGCATCTTAATGTAATTGTGATGCTTAATTCTATGTTCTATACTTCTTTTTTATTTTGTAATATTTTGTTAGTGATTTTGTGAACCACCATTATGTCTAGTCTATGATTATTGTCTTCTTTACTTTTGCTGCTATATTGTGGTTGTACAGGTTCCGATGAAGGAATGTATGCTTGGGTTGTTGCTAATTATGCACTTGGCACTCTTGGTGGTGATCCTTTGGATACGACTGGGATTATTGAACTTGGTGGGGCTTCTGCTCAGGTACAACTTCATAATTCCTGATTACTTCTTGTTCCAAAATTCAATGTTCTTAGATCCAAATCATTCTAAAATATAAAATTATATATGATTTGACTGCAATGGCTTAATGAGTCTTAAAGCCAATAATTTAGAAGAAAGGTCCACCTTTCTAGCGAGGTTCATACTGATAGGAAGCTTTACTCTTATTTCAGGTGACCTTTGTATCAAGAGAACCAATGCTGTCTGGGGTTTCACGTGCTCTTAAATTTGGAAATACCACTTACAACCTTTACAGCCACAGCCTTCTTCATTTTGGCCTGGTGATCATTATTTCTCTTTGCCGTGTTCTTTAGGCTCATTGGCATGTGTGTATCTGCTGATGTTCTGTATGCTATATCACAGTTCAGAATGATGTTTCACTGAAAAAAGAAAAGTTCCTAATGAATGATAAATTTATTTAGATGATGTTACTTTTTTAGTGGGAATGTTAATGGTCACAATTTTATTACTAATCTTTAGCTGCTTTACTTTTCCGTCCATGTCAAAATTTCAACGGTTCTGATTCAGAACCGTATGATTGATCTCTTTTAATTTCATGTGATTCTTAGTGAGTCATATGGCTGATCGTGTGTTCTAGACTTAGAATGATACCATGATACCATGATGTTTGAGACTTTCTAATTGTTATTCATTTTGCAGAATGTTGCTCATGACTCATGGAGAGAAGCACTTATATCAGGAGATTTTAATTTGGGTAATTATATGTGCTGCATCATTGGAGTAAATTCTATGTCATTAGAGAGATTTTTGAATTTAATTACCATGCTGCATTATGCTTTAAATTTATGGCTGTAATGCTGTTTTGAAGGATTAAATTATTCTTAGAGATTTATACTAAAAGTAATTGTTCTATATATATATATATATATATATATATATATATATATATATATATATATATATATATGTGTGTGTGTGTGTGTGTGCGCGCGCGCGCGCTATTAACATCTTTCAGGAAAAGATTCTGTACGAAGTATCACTGATTTGATCTTTAAATTATTTACAGTATCATGTTTTGCTATGCAACTGAAGGAAACATCGATTAACATCCAGGTTACCCTGGATAAAAATATTACCCTAACATTCAGACATAATTTTTCTTATTCAGATGTGGTGAATTTTTCAGAGTTTGCAAGGGTGAATATATGTTATTTGCTCTTGTGCAACTCTTTAATGTGATGATGTAGCACTAAGTCCATGCTGGCCTCTTTTCTCCTAATCATGATTTGATTGCAATGGAATTCCTATATATGAAGTAGTATTTATATTGATGAACACAATAAAACTTTTCTTTGAAATATTAATTTTGTCCACATTCCTGCGGCAAACGTGTTTTGAGATATTGATATTCATGCACTCCTTTTGTTGTGCCATGTGTATATTTTTGTTTATTAAATCCACCTTCACAAGGATTTGCAAATTGGGATCCTGCATCTCTTTCTCTCATTTAGCATCAATAAAATCTTGGCTATCCACCATCGGTAGGGGCATGCAGCAAAAGTGCATAATCTCTTTTGATTGTAAAAGGGTTTGGTATTGATTCTTTATTGTCCTCAGTGCAGCTTCTCAATCTCTTCAGGCGGGGTTGCGTATAGATCCTTGTACTCCGACAGGGTACTCTCATAATGTTGAGTCATGGAAGTTCTCTCCTAGCTCACAGAGCGATAAAAGCCTATATCAGTCCACTGTTCAAACAAGGGGAAACTTTTCAGAGTGCAGATCTGCAGCCTTGATGCTACTACAAAAAGGAAAAGGTCATATTTACATTCACAAGTTTTTATCGTTAGATAACCTTAAAAAAATATTTTCTTCATTGTTTTTGTTTTTGTATTAAAGTTCACAAGTTTGTGTTGTTAGATAACCTTTAAAAAGATATTTTCTTCACTGTTTTTGTTTTTGTATTAAATTTGGTTATTTTATTTTTGATATATGCAGAAAAATGTTCCTATCCGCATTGTGACATAGGATCAACTTTCATACCTAAGCTTCAAGGGAAATTTTTGGCAACGGAAAATTTCTTTTACACATCAAAGGTTCTTTTTGTGCTTGATAGTTCATATCTTATGCTTCTTTTAATGTTGTCTAGTATAATTGTGTATTTTTGTTACTGTACTGTACTGTAAATTCTTTTATTTCTTGGATAGTTGACACACAGCGTGCCCACTTATACTCTTGCATTTTTTCACACTGATTCTTGATTCTTTGATGCTATGTTAGTTTTTTGGATTGGGGCCAAGGGCATATCTGTCCGAGTTGATGAGTGCCGGGCAAGAATTCTGTGGAAAGGAATGGTTAACACTGAAGAAAAAATACCACTCCCATGATGAGGAAAATTTGCTTCAGTATTGCTTCTCTTCAGCATACATTGTTGCTCTGCTTCATGACAGTCTTGGAATTGCTTTGGACGATGAGAGGTATTCCTCATTTTTGTTTTAAGATATTTGAAACATAGAGACTGATAATAGTATTGGCATTGAACATCTCATCCCACTCCCACACTAAATGGAAATTTTATGATGTCTGTATAGATATGGTTTTCAATGTGGTTTTAGTGGGATCAAATACAATCCTGTTGCCACATTTAACACATGACTCAGGTCAGCATTAGATCTCCCTGCTACCATGTCATGCATCCAGAATTATTGCTTGCTCCTTGATGGCATTTTTAATTTTGGATTTGACCCGTGTAAGTGGCAGATCTTCATAGTAGCGGGGGAGAGCCCCCCAAATTTTTTCTCCTAATTTTTTTATATAAAAAAATTGACACCCTCAAAATAATTTGTGCAACATATATTCTACATGCAAAGTTCACAAACTATCATATATTTTATTTTGTGAAACACTATATTAGACCCTACTTATTTAAAAAATATTCAAATAGCTGAACAATTTCATTAAAGTGAATATTATTTCCAACTCAACATTATCAGGGCTCACTACAAATAAGTTTTTCCTCCTCAATTCATCTACTTCAAACTTCTCAATCTCCCATGTAAGATGAGTAAACACTAGATAGGATTTCATATATTGAATGTTTACTCATTTTACATATTTGAGTGATAAAATTATGCATAATTAATTGTGAGTTTAAGTAAATTATTTTGACTAGTGTTTAGTGGCTCCCCCAAAAAAATTTCTCAAGATCCGCCATTGACCCGTGTGCCTCTAGTTTCCTGGCTTCAGTTGGTAAATGGTAACTATCTTTTCTGGGTTCACGTTTATGTTATGTGCTTGCACTTCCTCTTGTCCATTTCTGGTTGGGACCGCATATTTGATTTTTTGTTTCTTCATGTCAATGCATTTATGTATTTCTATTGGTTGAATCCTATTGACTCTAAGTACTGTTGGCCAGGGTCAAGGTTGCTAATCAGGTGGGAAATATTCCGCTTGATTGGGCTTTGGGAGCTTTTATTCTGCAAACCACAGCTGATGCAGATGCACAGAATCATGGCTGGATTGCCTCCATTTTCAGTGATGAATCGCCTACTCTCCTCTCACTTATTGGAATTTTTATAATATTGCTGTTTACAGCTTGGTCTATATCTAGGTGGAGGAAACCACAGTTGAAGACAATTTATGATCTAGAAAAAGGACGATACATAGTTACCCGTGTTGGTAGATAATACTTAACAGTAGACCAGATCCAGGCTCTTGGTTTGCGGACGAGGAGGCACTGTTGTGATTATGACGAAAATATTTATCCGCTATCACTTGGTGGCCGTGTCATACTATGGAGGCCATTCTAGTGGGACAGATTTTTCATTCTAGTGGGACAGATTTTTCATCATTGGATTTGGATGCGGCCTGTGGAGTTGCCTCTTGTTGAGGAGCTAGTGTAGAGTAGTACGTTCCATTTTGTGTTTAGTGGAATCCAGGAACTGAGTGTTATGCCACTCGCTTTACTGGTTATAGAAAACAACAGTAGGGCACGGAGTTAGTCAGGTCAGCCTAAAAGGAATTCAAGGAGAGACTGGATGGATGCTGCATCCTTCAACAAAAATTACCTTGTTATTGATTTGGTCTTTGTACCAAACAGCATAAAAATTAGTGAACTGATATGTTTGCCAATTGCCACATTCAAAGAGAAAGTTTTATACATTCCTTGCCCGGGAAGCTAATTTTGCAGATGCTGATTATGAAGAATTTGGAACTTACTCATTTACATGATATAAATATGAATTGAGGTCAGTTGGTAATACGGTACATGTTAGGCATATGTTCAATTACCAGTGTAGCAGAGTTCATTTGACTTAGGTTCAAAATCTAACAATTACTCCATAATTGTGTTAGCAACTAATATATGAAGATTCATATAATGAATATGCACATCAGGATATATTCTATGATTGGCTAAAACAAAAAAAAAAAATGTCCTCATTAGTTCAAACATTAAAAAATGAAGCAGATCCAATCCGGCACAGTCAACGTTTGGGCTACCTATATACACAATCGAAGCTTGACTCTAGGTGATTAATTGGAGGGGATTGTTATTGACTTTATATTTTTACTATTGCTCCAAAATTTGGAATGAAGTGGGGTGGTTAGGAGCAATTGACCTAGCATGCTTCATCCTACATTTTTCTAACCTTCCTCTTCTTTTTTGTCTGCCAGTCTTTTACCCTTAAAATTCAAACCTTTTATTTCTCTCTAAATTTCCAACGACTCCCAAAAAAAATGGAAGCTTCATATTGTTAATTAATCTCAGTCAATATTTATGCAATGTTATTTACTACTGCATCCTTAGAATTGCTATCGCCTATATTTATTTCTCCATTTCAGCCAGCAAGGATGGCATATATCTGAGAACTCTACCATAGACCATGAAATATTTCATTATATGAAGAACAGAAGAAGGAAAATAGTAGAGGTGTACTCATGTGCAATGGTGATGGAGGTAGATGTGGAGAACACCACTGATCGAATTGAACAGTTATTCCTTCTTATTGTCGTCAATCTGTGTTGCTTTCTGCTCCATTGGATCTCACCATACCAGCAACCGTACCAGCCCTTATAAATAGTGGTCCTGAAGATAGGCAAAGACAAGAAGATCCACTAACTCTCTCGATCTTTAAGTACAGAAGTCACTATTCTCCACAAATTGTTGTTATTAAATAGCCACGTAATATTTAGAGTCGGTTTGTTTATACATCGAAAAAAAAAACGATTTTTCAAAAACGTTTATGACAAAACTCATTTATTTAATATCAGAAGCTCTTGCATTCGACCATTTAGTTTAAAAAGTGTTTTTTCTTTAAAATATCCAAATGGCGTCGTCTTTCAATAACGAGTTCATCTTCTTCAACCTTCTCCAATTAAAAACCTTAAACCCCGTAATTGAATCTTTGTCATGACACGAACGACAACTTCTCTTTGGTTGTAGTTTTCACTAATAGTCCTTTGGCTTTACTATACATAAAGTCCTTCACCAGATCCCTCCGGGCAACGGACTGATGTCCTAAATGAGGAGAGGTACTTGTTTGGTTCATAACTATGTCCAACACGGTAGTTTCAGCAAAAATAATCCGGTCAAAGGGAGCATTTGTTAGAGCTTTATGGTCTAGAGAGAACATTGATGATGAACTAGATGAAGAAAATGAGGCTCTGGATGATGAACTAAATTTTGATAATTCGGGTTTAAATGATTCTGATTTAGGTAGTGTTTTAATTTTGGTAAATCTGGTTTAGATAATTCTGATTTAGATAGGTAGTTGGTTTTTGGTAATTCTCTAATTATGGTTTCCAAACTAATTTGTATCTTCATATATCAAGTTCAGGTCCATTTGGAAGTGAAAGTGTATCTGCAAGTGCATACCCAACATACATGGTGAGTTCTGTAACCAAGGATTAATTTGGGTCATAACTAATTTTTTAAAGACTAAATTGGGTCACTAGTGATTTTGTCGGGGATTGATTTAGGAGCTAAATGGGTAGATGATTTTCTTGGGGAACAATTAAAGCAAGAAATGAGTTTTTGGATTTGGGGGTTTAGGGTTTGCAGTGGACCGAGTTGAAGAAAGAGGTTTGATATGTTTTTAGATCTGAGAGTTTTGGGTTTGCAGTGGAGTGAGGTTGAAGAATAAATTCTAGGAACCCTACAATGTTATTGTTTTTGCCCTTTTTATCTCCTTTCTCATAACAATCAATAGAATAGGTGGAACAGTGAAATTTCGATTATGGGGTTTAGGGTTTTCAATTGGGAGGTTGAAGAAAATGAGTTACGAACGAGACAGACGACATTGTTTTGTCCGTTTTAAATTTCTTTATCCCCATTAATCAAAACGGCGTCGCATTGAAGGAGGAAAATAATTTATTTAATTTAATGTTTTTTTAGGATGGAAAAAATGGCATGTGGCATGTCAGGGGTTAATGTGCCATGTAGGAAGAAACGTTAACTTAAACATACTCAAGCATATGTAAGAAGATAGAAGGACTAATGTGTCCTACGTTTGAAATTTTGAGGGATTAACTGATAAGTTTTTTTTAGGGACTAAAAGTATTCCCGTGTTTTTTTTGGACCATTTTGAGCCTTTATTCCCACCTCAAATAGAGTTTTATTTTATGCTCCTACAAAATCCTTCCTCTAATCTTCCTACTCCTAAATAATGAAAATATTAAATGAAAAAGTAATACATTTAATGTTTTGGAAATATAAAAAGTATACTTTGTTTATTTAGTAAGTAGGAAGACTAGAGGATTTAGTAGGAGGATAAGATAAGATTGTTTACTAAAAGCTCTCATGACCCTTTCTTGGAGTGCATACTAATTAAGAGCTTTTTAGCACGAGGTTATCTTTTTTTTTTTTTTTTGAAGATTTTAGAGCCTGTTTACTTTGTTGTCAAATTTTCATTTTTTGTTTTGTAGTTTTTTTATTATATGATACACAGACTAATATACACATAGTCAAGGAGATGATATCCAAAGTGATGATTACTTGTGCAAACAACAATAGCATTTTTGGAAATGGTGAAAAGGATTTTTAAACATTTTCAAAATTTTCAAAAATACTGATTTTGTTTTTTGAAATTGAGAAGGGGAATAATTAGGCAAGCATATTTTTATGTTCATTATTTATTTTAGAAATGGAAACTGAAATGACGAAAGTAAACTGGGCCTTATATTTTCTTTTCTTCTTTTTCTTATTTATTCTTTAAAAAAAAATATTATGTTAAACATTGAAGACACGAAGTAGGGGTGAGAATAGGCTAAATCGAGCTAGGTCCTGACAGGTCTGAGCCTGGCCTATGCTCCATCTCAAGGCAAGGTTTGGTCTAGCCTACTTCAAAGCCCGGCCTGACCTGAAAGCCTATTTAAAAGCCTACTTTTCAACAAGACCTTTAAATATGTCTTCTCCTATAAATAAGTCATAGCTAGGTCTTCATTTGTAAATAGGCTTGTAAGCCATCTAATGATAAAGAGGTTGGTAGGTCTGTACTAATAAATAGGCCATTAGGCCTTTCACAAATAAATATACAAGTAGATCTCTACATTTAAATGCCAATAGGCTTTTACTTTCACATGTTATAAATATTATAAATAATATATTATAGTATTATATATTAAATTTTATTTTATATATATATATATATATATATATATATATATATATATATATATATATATATGTGTGTGTGTGTGTGTGTGTGTGTGTGTGTGTGTTAAATAAGCCGGTCTGATAGGCCTAATAGGCTTTTTTTAAAGCTTTAGCCTGATCTCTTTAGCTATATAGGCTTTTTAAAAAACTTTGACCCGACATTTTTATTAAATAAGCTAGGCCTTAAATGGGTTAGACCATAAGCTCCTGACAAGCGACCTGAACTATTCTCACCCCTAACACGATGTATAGGAAAGGAAAATTAAGTTTGGAATGGGCTAGACGAAACACTTGCTACAAACACCATAGAATAGCATCACTTTAATAATAACACTATCTTAATTTTTAATAGTTTTATGCATGAACCAAAGTAAGTTCTTATGCATGCTGAAATGCAAGTAGGATTTAATAAAATATGTTCGTAACGGTAGTTAGACAATGTTGCATTTGCCTCTAGGCCTATAAGATAGTAACCAACTACTCCCAGTTGACCATAGAATTTGTAGGAAGCGTAGAGGTTATAATTGCATGGTGCCTATAGTTTACTTCAAAACACCAACCATTTCGTAGGCACGGGCGATAACTTTTCAAAGAAACCCATTTTTGAAACAAATCATGCAAATAGAAGCTACACAGGTCAGTGCAACCCTTTCTTACCACGTCCAATTTTATTTCAAGGCACTAAGTGTATGAGCTAGCTAGTGTGAGTACTATAGTAGTGTATATATATAAGAGTTTCCTTGGTTCCAACATGCTTAAAATAACTCTAGAAACAGCATCCCTTTCCCTTTCCCCAGTACTAGCTAGCTCCAAAAGTGTAGGCCATGTTGAATGTTGACGTAATTGGCAACAAGAAAAGGAAAAGATGTGGGAGGGTTTTCAGGTTCAACAACTTTGGTGAACCAGGATACCCAGTTATGTTTACCGGGCCATTTCGTGACAATGTGAGTGCACTACTTGAATATGCGAATTTGGAGAGTAATTTAGGCATGGGAATGCCAATGTGGTCGTTTCAACTTGAAGTTCATCATCACCCTCCTTTACATATCTTGTTGTTTGTGATTGAAGAGCCAATAGAGGCGTCGCTGAATCGTCACTGCAAGCATTGTCAATACGTTGGTAATGTCAAAATATATTTAGTTTGGAATTGTAGTTAATATAGCATTCATTCATGGTTATAGAAATTGCTAAATGTTAAATTATATATCGGTGGAGTATACGAGTAAAAAAAATTTATAATGATTTAGACAAACTTACCATGTACTCCTATAAACAATTTTTTGGATTATAGTTATATCTGGTTATTATAAAAGAAATAATAAAGCGAGTGGTTAGGTGATGATATATGTTTTCATGAGTAAAAGAATTGACATAGTATCTATTGTCACTCCTGTATACTCAATTTTTTTTATTTTCTTAAAATGTCCTTTATTAGTTGATAAATGTGTTAGATTCACCTATATATATTTAATAAAGGGTATTTTGAAACAAGAATGTCTTACATGCACATCGTGTCTATAGGACACAAATCAATCAAATTTTTAATAGTTACTAAAATAATAATTTTAAAAATACAACAAAATCTTTACTAAACTTGTTTTAAATTTATCTCAAGATTTTGATTGATTGTGCACAATGAAGACATACTTATACAAGATTTACTCTTTTAAAAAGAACACAAAAAATTAGTTAAATAGCAGTGATATTAAACAAACTGGATTGATAATGGACACTTCCTAATTTCATCTGTTTTTCTTACCTTTATCATCTTGCTTCAATTTCACTGGGATTTGAATTTAGCATAGGCTGGGGCAACCATTTCATTTGCAATAAGAATTATCACTTCCTGTTACCCTCAAAGGAGGCATTGGCTACCTGCACGAGCTGTGAAGGCTGTTGTGATGCAGTTGCCACAATGAATAATTGTAAGTCCAAATTAATAGAATTACAGGGCCACATGATGCATGGTGTTTTTCACTCTAATGGATTCGGGCATTTGCTATGTGTCAATGGGTTGGAAACGGGTTCTAATTTGGCCGGGAACCAGATAATGGAGTTTTGGAATCGTTTGTGCTACGGGTTGCAAGCAAGGTTGGTCCATTTCCCACGCTCTTTCTCTCTTTCATACACAAAATTTGTTGGTTAAATTAATACTTTGGTCCCTATATCTGAGATTGATTTTCAATTTAGTCTCTATACATAAAAACTTCTCAAATTAGTCCCTATATGTACAATTATTTTTAATTTGGTCCTCACCGTTCATTGGTGTTATAAGGTCGTCATATGAAATTGAAAATGATTATCACATTTAGGAACCAAATTGAAAAATTGTCACGTATTGGGACCGAATTCAATTTTTTGTTGTTGAATTCAGTCCCTACACGTCAATCATTTTCAATTTGGTCCCTATACTTTAACTTTAAACACCAATAAATGGTAAAAATCAAATTAAAAATAATTGTATATATATGGATTTGAAAAGTTTTTACGTATAAGGACTAAATTAAAAATCAGTATCACATATATGGACCAAATAATTAATTTAACCAAATTTGTTTAAACAGTTATTTCTTTTGGGTTTGGATCCGGTGCAGTCAAAAATGGCTGGCGAGACAATCTTAAGTATTAATAAAAATGAGCGGTTGAGATCATCAATTTGTTGTTTTTATGATTTAATTGAGCCGTCCAATCACGTATGAATAAGGCACATTTTCCTCTCTGCATGAATGTAGGGATCGCTGACTGCAAGCAATCCAGATCCATTTCTTTTAACTAATTAATTTGCTTCTTTTATGTTAATTAAAGTTCTGAGGTCCATTACATGACAATAAATTACACAACATCTTTTTGAAAACACTAACTATTTAAATACAGCATTGCAATTTGGTACAACGAAATGGATGACGAATTGTAATTTACCAATTACTTTATTTAGAACATACATGGATGGGGCTGGTTTGAGAAGTGATTCTCAAGAAAGAAAGTATATACGAAAAAAAAAAGAAAAGAAAAGTAGGCCATATCCTTCGCACATAATTAATTGGACTCGTGCTCTTCAACATTTCTCATTGAAATAACTTCATCCAGTTTTACGCTTTCTTACACAACATACCTGCTTGAAGACACTAACCACTTAAACAACTTCATCCAGTTATACGCTTTCTTCACACTTTTTGCATTCTTTGCATGGAAACGAATTCAATATGGCATCACTGTCAAACTACAACTACTTTGACAAAATATATATTAAAAAAAAAAACTACTCCAGTACTTTTGCTCAACATTTCTGCATATAAATGTAGCATTTGCTTGCCGTACTACTATAATATATGAACAAAGTAATATATATTTGTTTATTCTACGTATAAGAATTGTGAAACTTTTTGGACAAAAAAATTAAAATAATATAAAAAATCGAGTGACATGCAAATACCTGATCATAACTCTTTTCCCATTAATAATTAAACAGACTAATATTGAATTAATTTGTAATTTACATGATATATAGGAAAGTGAGTTTGGGTGACATTTCACAGAAAAGAGGCATGGAACTGAGACTTGTGAATGGAATAGCATATGGTGAGCCATGGTTCGGTCGTTGGGGTTACAAATTTGGTCGAGGATGCTTTGGTGTAACTCAATCCATGTACCACAAGGCCATTGAGGCAATAAGAAGCATGCCACTATACTTGCTCATACACCACATTGGCAATTTCAACCATGACATTCCACTCATCTTCTCAAGGTACCAAACACTTTCAGATCAGTCTCTAGTGACCCTTGGTGACTTATTTCGTTACATGTTAGAGCTAAGGTCACGCATTCCTCGTGAAACCAACATTGGTTCTTATAACACTAGTGCCTTGGTTGAAACCAATTGCCGTTGGTCCCCTAAAAGGATTGAAATGGCAACAAGGGTCATTGTTGAGGCTTTGAAAAGAACAGAATTCAGATGGATTTCAAGGCAAGAAGTTAGGGATGCTGCTCGTGCATACATTGGTGACACTGGCTTGCTTGATTTCGTGCTCAAGTCACTAGGAAACCACATTGTAGGAAACTACTTGGTTCGTAGAAGCTTGAATCCTGTAACCAAAGTCTTGGAATATTGCTTAGAAGACATTTCCAATGTGTACCCTTGTCATGAAGGTTTGGTCATGAGTAATAATAAAGTAAAAGACAAGTACAAGATTACAAGGACTCAACTCATGAAGGACATGCTTTATTTGTACAAGCATATTCTCATAGATCAAAAACCAATGACAGGATCAGAGTTTCTCTCAGCTATACCATTGGCTGCTAGGATAATTCTTGACACCAAGTATCTTGTTAAAGATTACTTTGGAGAGGTTCCTTTCCAGGTTGACTTAGGCTCTGATGGAAAATTCGACATTTTTTGTACAATTTTGTTGAGGAGCAATGCAGGCCCTGATGAGTATTTCAACAAGGCAATGCCACCCTATGAGTGCATCACATTGAAAAGTAGTGCTACAATCAATGACTTGAAGGTAGAAGTTGAAAGGAATTTCAGAGAAATCTATTGGGGATTGAGGAGTTTTTGTGTGGAATCAGTTGGGAATTTGATCAATGCCAATGGGACAGAAATGGTTTTTGGGCTAATTGAAGTGGGTGCAAAAATTCTAGTTGAGGGATGGCATGGTGACATGGGAATGTACATGATTGAGCCAATATGTGAAAGTGACCCTAACAAAGGCATTGTGGACTGCACTTGTGGAACTAAAGAAGATGATGGGGAGAGGTTGATCTCGTGTGATATATGTGAAATTTGGCAGCACACTAGGTGTGTTCGAATTCCAAATGATGAAGAAATTCCTCATATTTTTCTGTGCAAAAGATGCGAGCAAGAAATTGTTCTGTTCCCTTCTTTGCCTTAGCTATGTAGTCATGAATTTCCTTCTTCATGTTTAATCATTCACTTGTTCCTTCATGGCTGAACCTTACCCTTTGATAGTCTTCTGGCGTACGTAGGTTGTTATGCTGATTTAGTTTCAAGGATGCCTTTGAAGTTGAACAGGAATGTTAAGAATTATTTTGTTTATTTAATTTGATTTTTATGTAAATTGATTATAATTTATAGTTAATAAAAATATTTCCATTTCAATTGATTATTAACATTACCAAAGATTACCATACTTTTTTTCACCACCATATTTTGTAGTAAAGATAGAAGAACATTGAGAAAACCTACATATTTGAAGCTGTCAATTTATTCACTCACATGAGCTTTACTCATGTATAAAAGGTGAAGACAGAATTAGAGTCCAGAACTTCATAATTAATTACAGAGGTTTTTACTAGCTGAATTAATTGGCAACTTCTTTTCCTAAGGACGAAAATCTGCTGTGCCTGGTTAGCTGTCCCAAAGCCTGTACCACCAATAGGCACAGCAGATTTTCGTCCTTTTCCTAACCATATTTTATCCTCACTAAACAACTAATATAGATATACAAACAAAATTGGAGCCATAAAAGCTGGTTTAAATTGACATAAAAAATATTCACTAAAATTCAAAATTCCATATATATAAGTAGTGTGACAATCGCTTATGGAAACAATGTATAAAGCAACAAAAACAGAATACTAAACAAACAAAATAGGATAAGGTTCCTTTAAAATGAGTTTGTCTCTAAAATGAACAAGTAAGGATGTTTTCACCCTTGATTTAATAAAGTGCATAGAGATCTTAACTCACTTTATTAAATTAAGGATGGAAACACCTTTACTTGCTGACTTTAGAGACAATCTCACTTTAGAGGAGTTTTTTCTAACAAAATAAAATGTCACAACCTTTCCCTCATCTAGGGACGGATCTAGAGGGGCAATCATAGGTGCTAGCCCCTCCTTCTTGCATATATTTTATAAAATTAATTATAAATATATAGTATTTTTCATAAAAAAAATATCTTACTATAAATATTTTATATATATATATATATATATATTTATTGTTATATATTCGGTCCCTCGCTCTCATGCTTTCTAGATCCGTCAATGCGGCCTCAGCATCCCCAAATGTTGCCACGCACGAAGCAGGTCTTTGTTGTTTCTTGGGTTAAAGAAAGCAAGTCTTTTAAGTAATAGGATTTCGTTTTTCCTGACTCAACATGAAGGTCATGTATGGCACCGCTGCAAGAATCTAGTTTTATAATTTGTCTCTGTAATAAATTGCTTGTCTTTCCGGTAAAAACCAAACTCGATAATAGCGTAGAGAACAACAACGATAATAACTAAGAAAACAAGAAAAACGTCAAAGTTTATACCGAAATTTACATATTGTTTACCGAGCGAAAAAACCAACGGATCAAATCTAAGCCACAATGAATGTATAGGTTTGGTTGAAAGGTAAAGCAAGTGAGACTCTTATTTTATGCTTTTTAAAAAAACAATTTTTTTCTTTAAAAAGAAATATATTTTGTATCTTTTTATATTGTTTTTTCATATGTTTAATATATCAACAAATATAAGTTAACTCATTTGGTATAAAAACTTATCATGAGCTGCATGATTTTGGATCACCTCCTAGTTTTACATAAAATAATTAATTTTGTATGAGAAAATTGTTGGGTTAATTTTTTAAAGAGGAGTGCTAGTAACACATTTTCTAACATTCTCTTTCCAACACACCTTCCTATTGGTTGAAATTTATACGGGTTCCACTAATTCATGTGGGTCCCACTTGAATTTTGTACGACCTACATGAATTTCAACCAATAGGAGAGTGTGTGTTGGAAAGAGAGTGTGTTATTAACATTTCTCTTTATTAAAAAGGTCTCATCACATAATTTATTTTAGGTCTCAATAGATATTTGACCGATTCTGCGTGGGCGGAAAGTTTAACCAAACCAAATGTATCAACCCAGTCGTTACAAGAAAAACTATCGAGTAAATATCCAATTTGGTCCCTGAAATTATAGGATCATATCAACTTAATCCCCAATATTATCAATATTTCAAAATGATCCCTGGAATTGCAGAAAGTTAATCAGATTTGTTCCTCCGTTGATATTTGCATGGATTATAATGACATTAAATTGGTAATGTCAGGGATGCATTTGAAACTAAGTGAATAATATCAGGGATGCATTTGCTACATTTTGAAATTTCAAGGATCATTTTGGAATATTGATAATATAAAAAATTAAGTTGATATGATCTTATAATTTCAGGGATCTAATTGGGTATTTAATCAAAAACTATATGCAAAAACATGTATGTAAACAATAAAATTAGGTAATTAGGTAGGTGGAGCCGAAACTGACCAAACGGAACGGGTCGCATACGGGCAAGGCATAACCTTACCCACGCGTTTCGCTGAAACCCCCAAACATCAGAGCGAGTCTTATCTAACATGGAGACATGAATTTCTCTAAACTAAATCAATAATGACTATCCACCATTATTTAATGAATGGAAATTTTTGTATACTTTATTAGGTTAAGGATTTAATTGGTAAATATTATTAATGTAATTTATACCATCAACTAATTATAGATTGATACATTAATAAAAATATTTTGCTCTTATTCTAACTATCTTAAAAGTCATTCACACTTTAATTTCTAATTAGTTAGCAACATAAATTTTTTTACATTAATAATACATACCAATTAAACTCATTAAATCAGTTGTAAATATTTTTATTTATTCACTGGAAAATTAAATTCATTTTACAAAAATATTTTTTTCTAATCTTGCTTACACTACACATGCTTTCTGCTGTACCCTTTTATATTAAATTTGTTTCTTTATATCAATCAAAGATTGGTTGAGTGGTAACCTTCTCGACCTATAAGAAGAAAAAATAAGTTCGAATCCTAATAACAGATATTTTAGTTTAGAGGTTGCGAAAACCATGAGTTAATTCTCTCCTCTAAACAGTTGACGGAAAATTAGTCTTATAGTCGGTCCAAAGGGTCGAAGCTTATGGTGACACCCCAGGATGCTATTGAGGAGCCAAAATCCCTAATTACGTTAATTCATTAAAAAAATTGTTTTTTTATATTCCTTCATTTATTGTTTATTTACAATTTACAATGAGTTATAAGGGTGTTGATTATTTTAAACTAATTTTGATACATTGTCTTTCTAAATTTTTTTACACTGTCAACCTATCATAAATCATGATTTATATGACTTTTAAGATAATTATAATAAAAATCACATATTTTTTTAATGATGTAATAGCTTATAATTATAATTAGTTGATAATATCTTTTGTTCAAAAACGGTAAATATCAATTACAAAATTAATATTTAATAACTTACTTTAAATATTAGACTCATTAATTCATTTACAAAAAAGAGAGGATCTTTTGCCCATTAAAAGTTAAGTTATAGTAAGTTATTATCCCAATAAAATATTGTAAAATCAACCGATAAAAATGAAGAAGAAAACTCACAACGCACCACATAGTATTTCAATTGCATTTCAATTCTCTCTTCCCCGTTTCCATTTACTCGGAAAAATTTTCTCGAGAAACCTCCTGATCCTCTGATCCATCACGCGATCTCCCTTTTTCAGTTTTTTTGTTTGTTTTTAATTTCGATTTTTTTCGTTAGGGTTTTGATTTGAGTTCGTTCCCAATTTCTTTCGGCAATGAGCGATCATTTGGTGCTCTTCGTTGACCATCTCGTGCGCCCTGTCCCCGATGACCCTGTCGCGCATCCCGCCCAGCTCCCTTCCGACCCCTCGCCGTCTCCGGCGCTGTCTCACGCCGCGGATGCCGCCGCCGGACCCTCCGGATCCGCTCCTCCTGTGAATCGCGACGACGAAGGTGAGTCGGAGCACGGCGAGGGTTGCGATGAGGAGGAGCCGCTGATCCAGATGGCGGAGTGCCGCATTTGTCAGGAGGAGGACGACGCTGCCAATTTGGAGAGCCCTTGCGCCTGCAGCGGCAGTCTCAAGGTACCAATTCATATCTTTCATGTTTTTTGTTTTTTGTTTATTTTATGATTTTGAGTTCATTTATGTTAGGTATTTTGTTATTAGAAAGGGAAAAAAAGTTTTTTTTTTTTTTGTTTGATTAATTTAGATCTTAATTATGATTATTTATGCGTTTTGGATATACAATTGATGTCTGATTTGAAATGTTGGATCAATGTCAAGTTGAACAAAAGAAGCTACGGTTTGGGAAAATACATATGTATACTAAATTATTGTTAATAGGAAATGGCTGAAACTTTTTTTGGGAAAAAATATATATATTTTTTGCCATTTAACGTTCCGGAGTCAGTGTTGATGGTAATTGCTGAACCGATATATGCTTTTGCTTGGGTAGGTAGTTTTAAGTTTTGTGACTGTGTGTAGAAATAGATGCACTCTTCTTGTTTCTAGATGTTACCTCGATCAAGTTGTGTTTATGAAACTTTCTATGGTATATTTTGTTTTCTTGTGTATCTGGGTTGCGAATTAGATCCATTTGTTTTTTTATTGAGAAATGAGATAACTAAATGTTCTAGTCAGAAACTGCTTTATTCAAGCCTACTACTAAACTGGTTCCCTTTATTGAGCTGGCAAATGCTTTAATATCCATAACCAACTTTGGATTGGGCTGAAAATACAAAAGAAGAATATGGAACATTGTTGTTATGCGATATTGGCTTTCATTTTTTTCCTCTCTATTTTGGTCGTCCTAATTCTTGAACTGGTTATTTGGTTTTGTGCAGTATGCTCACAGAAAGTGCGTCCAGCATTGGTGCAATGAGAAAGGAGACATTACTTGTGAGATATGTCATCAGGTATGCTTCTTTGTACATAAAATTTCATATTCCATTAGTTCTTTTGTTCTTGTGTGGCTATGACGATGGGACATTATTGTAATGCTTATTTTTTTTTTATAGAGAAATGTTATTTAAACATCAAAATAGGACAACAAAAGTCAACAACAATTTCCATGGTTAATGCGTTAATGGATATAACAAGGTGTTGCAACTCATTAACCATCAACTGAACTTCATTAACTATCATTTTGAACGTCATTAACCACGATTTTTAGGTGTTCAAATATAATCTATTACATGTTCAACTGAAAATCGTGGTTAATGAAGTTTAGTTGATGATTAATAAGTTGTAACACCATGAAATATCCAATAATCAAACTTAACACTTCATTAACAACGTTTTTGAACTACATTAACTATAGAAATTGTTGTCGAATTTTGTTGTACCATTTTGATGTTCAAATAATTGGACCGATTTTTATAACTGTCTAGCATTAGTGAACAATAATTTGGCACATTAGAATCTTGGATACCTGGGTATACAAGGGGTGGACCTAGGTCGGGAGGTAGTGGCTCCCCAGTCCCCATAAAGGTTAAATCTGCCTTATCTTCTAAACTTCTATATAGCACCCCCATGTAAAATTTTATAGTTCCATCCATCCAGGTATAGTGATTGAGTGAAGAACTATCTGCCTTCTTCATTAACTACCTCGAGAAAATTACTTGCAATTGGAATTTCCCTTGGAAAGTAGGTACAGTGAAAACAAATGAAGGAAAAGATAACCAGGAGAGAACTCCCATGCAAGATGAATCTGGCCCTAGCTAATAGCCAGAATTCAGAAGAAAATACAATAGTGTCACCCTAACAGAATTCTCTCCACTCCCATGCTTTCTAATTGTAGAAGAATAATCTGCCAATGGTTCCTGTTAAGAACCCCCATAGACTAGAGATATGGACAAAGTAGTCCTTATAAGGTTTGCACAATCATCACTTCTTGAGCTAGCTTTTGGGGTTAGTTAGGTCTAAAACCCAAATTCTAAGATGGTATCAGAGATTATCCTAGATCTGTTATTGAGTCCGTTATTCCACCCGTATTGTCCACGCTCCAGATGTCCAGTCCTGGGCGTGAGGGGGGTGTTGAGATCCCACATCGACTAGAGATATGGACAAAGTAGTCCTTATAAGGTTTGGGCAATCCTCACCTTTTGAGCTAGCTTTTGGGGTTGAGTTAGGTCTAAAGTCCAAATTCTAAGAGTTCCTCTAACTGACTTTTTGTCTTTTGCAATATCCTTCCCTTTCTTCCTTCTTTCAATATAGACCAGCCACTTACATGGCCTTTCTTCAGTAAGGATTGGACTTTGATCACTTGAAGTCGTGCCCAAGTCATTGTACCTAAGATATATGATGCCAATGTATAATATGCATGGGTGTAAAAAGATCCATGTAAATATTTGATATAAAATTCAAAACCAGTTTAGATTCCTAGACATGTGTGATGAACGACCAAAAAATCTATAAAAAGAAGTTATCTTTGATTTTTAGATGTGAATGTGAGATTCCAACGTGTTTTGGGATGGGGATGTAAGGATGGAATATGGGATGCCTGCTACCTATGTTCCTAACACTCAGCATGTTGCTTGGGCATCCAAGATATTCTGGAGTTTTAGATGCCTGTATGAGGATGCATTTGTTAGGGGAAAATTGGGGGAAAGAGATGCACATTAGTCATATGCATGATGAACATACTTCTAGGAATTTTTATATTTTGTATTCTTGGATTATAGCAGTTCTTCAGGTTGCTTGTGTCTTTTTTACCTCGTGGATTGAACTAAATGCCGGTTATCCTGTGTACTTAAATCCTTCCAAGTATATTAAATTTGTGCTTACTTTTTATGGTAATTTCTTTTTCTTTTGTGCATGTAACCAGCCTTACCAACCTGGTTATACTGCCCCACCACCTCGTCCTCATCCTGATGAAACTGCCATTGATATAGGGTAAGCTGAAATTTTTTATTTTTTAAAATAGTATTCGATTGCTTTTATTTTATTTTGTATGAACATTGATTGATTATGTTATGTTAGTTCTTTGTATAAGTTTTCTCTTTGTAAGTTGAATAGAGAATACAGTGATTTATTTTTTAGAGACATTTGAAACGTCTAACTAACGAGTCATGATCACTCTTGCAGAGGAGGCTGGACAATATCTGGCACACCTTTGGACTTGCATGATCCTCGACTCTTGGCAATAGCAGAAGCAGAACGTCACTTTTTGGATGCCGAATATGATGAGTATGCTGCTTCTAATGCCAGTGGAGCTGCATTTTGCCGCTCAGCTGCTCTAATTGTAAGTCATTAACCTTGCGTTCGTATTTGCCAAATTAATTGTAGTTTTCATTCATTTTTATTTACACCAGACATTCATTTTATTGAGGCCATGCTACTGGACAATAGGATATAGCCATAAAATTATCAAGCTTTTCCGCATTTGTTCACTGTTAATGTTTACATGCTCGCTATGGGCCTTGATTTTATTTGGTGCAGTTAATGGCCCTTTTACTCTTGCGGCATGCACTCTCTGTCACAGATGGTGATGCTTCTGATGATGACCCGTCCAATTTTTTCTCTGTAAGTGACTTGAGTTTCTTCAAGTTAAGTTGTTTGTATGCCCGCTGCTGTAATACTTTCGAAAGTCATGTGTAACCAACCTAATTAATTAGCTCACCATTTTCTGCAGCTTTTCTTGCTTCGAGCTGCTGGATTTCTTTTACCTTGCTATATTATGGCTTGGGCAATCAGTATCCTGCAACGTCGGCGACAAAGACAAGTCAGTTTTCATTTTCTGACCCATATTTGTTCTGGTTTTGCTGCTAAGTCAGTCCATTGGTTTTATTTTTTAATAATAATTATGCTGTGTTCCATTTTAGTCGGCATGTAATATTTGTGTTTTTATCCCTTTTGGTAGTGCATCTGGGAAACTGCAACACATGCAGATAGATTACCCTCATCATGTTCTGGAAATTTCTTACTTTTTTGTCTTATGGTGAAACAGGAGGCTGCAGCACTAGCAGCAACACAAGTTGCCTTTGTTCTACAATCTGGGCAGCATAGGGGTCTACAATTTGCGATAGCACCAGGACCCACAGTTCACCAGGAACAAGTGTAGGTTTAATTTTTATGTTAATGTATGAACGGATGAATTCCCATGGCGTGTGCGCCATGTAAAGAAGGCTTGTTGAAATACAGTGCATTATTACTCTTGGTTTTCACAGCTCCAATATATGTACATACTAGGGATGGTAAGACAATCCATGAGTCCATTACTCATATATAACTGTTATCCAATCCATCCAGTTATTATAATAAGAGTATTTATATTGGAAAATGACAATTAATGGTTATCAGTTTTGTTCTTTGTAGAGCAAATACATTCTATCAGATTTCTAGTGTTATAATTTGTATTTACTTGACGTTTTTTTTATGTTTTAATGTGTAACTGGCGAAGTTTAGAAAAATGAAATTTATGATGGTTTATTGTTATAAATTTAAAGTAAAAAAAAAAAACGAAAATTCTAAAGAAGAAAAACCACTGAAAAGCATTAAGTTAATTGAATAAAACTTCTCTAAAGTGAATTTGATTGTAAAGTGAGAAAGTAAAAGTATATCTATTCTTAATTAGATAAAGTGGGTTAAGAACTTAAAATGTTTATGAAGAGTGAATACATCTTTACTTTACATTCTTGTTCAATTCAAAGTAGCCTAATCCAATTCAATCAATCATTTCATCCAGTTCAATCAGTCACTTTCCAAAAAATTACGAAGTTAATACAATAATGAGTGGGATTGATATTAATTTGCAAGATGATAAAAGAATGTTTTTTATTTTTAATAATACTAGAATATATTATCATGTTTCTTCGGTGTGCACAAAGATATCTCCTATTGAATCTCTGACAACATATTTAAGGGATTGAGTTATTTATCAACTTTGTTGGATCTTGGTGATGAATATATTGTCCTATTTGAGAATGTTATATTAAATTCAAAAATTTATGTTCCTTATGTTTGCTAAACTAGGATAGCAGATTTTTACTTAACTTCTAGTCGCCGATGACAGAATATATGTTCTCTCCATTAACGAATTGCCCAATATTTAGACTTCTTTGTTTTGAACACATTCCTGGAGTGAAAAGGAAAGTATGAGGTCTAGGCTTTGAGCTGCTCATCCCTTGTTTGGTACTAGTACTAGTATCATTTTTATAGTGGAACGGAAAAGATTTATATTGATAGAGTTTTCATGGATCCCGCATTTGCATACTCCTCCTTAAGACCTTAACAGTGGATTGGAGAGAGAGAAAAAGAGCATTAAATATTAGATGTGTTCAAATGTAAAGCAACATATTATTTAACACTCTCTTTCCAATACACTTTTTTCTATTGGTTAAAATTTATGTGGGCCCTACTAATTCATGTGGATCCCACTTGAATTTTGTAAGACCCACATGAATTTCAACCAATAGGAGAGAGTGTGTTGAAAAAAGAGTATGTTACTAGTATTTTTTTTTTATTCCAAAATCAAATAAAATTAAAAAACTTGACCAAAATAACTAAAAATTGAATTTTTTGTTTTTGCTAGATTCCATCCAAAGCCAATTGGCACTAAGTGGAGTTACCCATAAATTTATAAATCATATTTGAGGCGGACGATATAGGACTTCTAACACCCCTAATGACGAAGATTGCCCAAACATAAACGATGGAAATGACTCTGATTCTGATACCATATTAGATTTCATGCTAAAACCAATTGACATTAAGTGGAATTGTCTAATAGGGTATTTAAACCGTACCTCAGAAATTGAGGCGGACAATATAAAACTTCCTAACAATTTTGTGTTTTCTTTTTTAAGAAAATGTTTGTTTTGATTCACTTTCATTTTTTAAAACCAAACCAAATTGAGGGATTATAAATTTTTTAATATTTAAATCATAAAAATACTTAAGTACCCTAAGTTAACCCTAGCTTGCATTCTCACTTTCTCTCTCTCTTGATTTTCATTATTGTGTCACTTTTCATTCACTCTCCTCTCATGCTTTTCTACTCTCACTCACCATCCCCACCACTCACCCATAACACATTGGAATGGAAGGAGTGGAGCAAAGTAGAAGACTCGTGTTAAGGGTTTTCAAATCCAATCCAATCCATTTCAAATCACTCAAAATAAACTGACAAATTGATAATAAAAAAATCAAAATTTTATTTGGATTACTTTAGTTTTCGATTCTTTCTTTTTCAATCGATTCAATCCAAATTGAATCGCACACTCCAATATTATATATATTATTATTCTGAAATACAATAATGGTCATGCTTTTCTGATGAGTTTTCTAATCTATCCCAACACCTTTTATTTTGAAATTAAAATAATAGTCATATTTTTTCTGAAATTATATATGTTTTGACTTTTGGGATAATATATTTGAGATGTTAAATTAGTATTATTTTTTTGGTACCCATGTGATAGATGCAAAGTATTCACCATCGTTAACAGTGATTAATCTCAGTCGGGGAACCTTAAGGCACACAAGGTAGGTAATCCCCTCCCAACTAGATTTAAATTATTATTTTAAATAGCAAAATAAAAAAAAATAAAATAAATCACAAAATCGAATTATCCAATTCCATCCAAACTGCTTTCAATCAAATTGGATTGTATTAGACTTGATATTATAATCAATCTAATCCAATTCGCACCACAACTTATTTTCAGGTTTGGATCATATGATTTTTTATCTTAAAAGCGATCCAAATTGAACCGCGAGCACCCATATTTTGTGCGGGTGCATCAAATTAAACATGAAGACAAGTGCATCAAACCTAGACCTCTCTGTCACCTTTTAGATGGAAAAAAAAACAGGGTCATTGGTGCTCACCCTCATGTTTTATTTGAACTTTAATGTATTAATGAGCTGCAGAGATTTTTTTAATGCTTTATACTATTGGTGAGAATAGTTCTTTGAAGGGTAGAAGAAGAATTACCTTTGTTTTTTTGGTTTAAATAACGAAAAAACTTTTAGTGTTGTATCGTTTAAAAATGCATAAATAACTTCCTAAACGACTTTTCATACAGGTGCCTAAGTGCCTTAATTTATAAGGATATGACCAAGAGATATACCTCTTTATTTTGTAAATCCTCTTACATATGTTCTGATCAATTAATTTAGTGACTAAGAGCTAATGCATAATCAGTTTTGTATCACTCATTGATGTTTAATGAAATGTGAAAAAAATAATCAAATCGTTCTGGTTTTTCAATAAAAATCAGTCTGAGTTTGGTTCAGTTGGAATTTCACAGCAAAACCAAACCACACTGGCTCCTAAACTCTTTATAGGCCCCACATTTATTTACATGTATTTCCACTATCTTTGATGAAAGTCATAAAATCAAACAAACGAAGAGAACATCTTAATGACTGATACCAAACAAGATAAATGATAAATCCTCCGCTTCTGTATTTTTCGGATCCGTTTTGTCTGCAGTAGCAAATTCATTCGTCGCAGTTGTACAATCTACCATCATTGAATTTCCTTCTCTCACACTCCGAAGTCCCAACCTTTGATCTGCTTTGTTCAAAAAATAGCAAAAAAATACAAGTAGAGAGATAGAGATGGGCTACCGCATAGAATCTGCATCCCTATTTTTCGTAGGATCGATTTAATTTGATTATGTACTTCAACAAAAGTTAAAATGAATAATTGATAAAATGAGTAAACCAATTGGTTTGGTCCAATTGGAATTTCATGCTAAAACTGAACCAAAGGTGGTGGTAAATTTTTTAGGATTTAATTGATATACATTGTCAGTGTAAAACTTTTTTACACTCTCAACCAATCATAAATTAAAAATATTTGACTATTATCATAACTATCTTAATAGTCACACATATGATGAATTATGATTTGTTGATAGTGTAAAAAACTTTAAATATCAGTGTATCAAAATTAAACCCAATTTTTTATGGACCTCACATTTATATATATATATATATATATATATATATATATATATATATATATATATATATATATCTATTATTTTCTTTAATGAAAGTTAAAAAAAAAAATATCTATTCTTTTCCATGGGACAATACCAAACAAGATAATTAACGCATAACACTTAAATCCATAAATCGTCCACTTTCTCTTCTCTTTTCTTTTCTTTCCTATTATATTCCTTTTTTTCCTCCGCATGACACCCAACATAAAGAAACCTTATGCTCGACTTGACAACAATATATGATAATTGGATTGTTCAATTTTGTTTACTCTTGGCCCCCATCTGTTAATTCTTGAGTTCATCCCTGGGTTCAAGAGAAAAATACCCTGCATAATTTGCACCGATCCAGGTAACATAATTGGTTGAGACATAGAATCACAACACGGACACAAGAGACCAAATACAAATAAATCAAAATTTCCTATTATAGTTTTATATGTTTTGAAATGGACACAGTTCATTTTTCAAATGCTTCACATCGCTAATCATATAAAGAGTTGGATAATCTTTGTCAAACAGAAAAGAAAATGGGCATAGAACATGGACTATGATATGAAAAACCTCTTAATATAAATAGAGCTCTTATGCTGAATGCTAGGTTTGAAAGGGATAAACAGAAAAAGTTTTTTGAATATGTCATTCACAATCACAGTGAAGTAGTTCAGATTTTTTATTCAAATGTTGTAACAAATTGAGAAGGAACTGACAGATAGGGACCCCGGGTGGGGCTATAGGCAAAATGGTGTATGATTAGTTTGTTTTCCCCCTCATTTGAACAAAGCAGATAAGCATATATTCTAAAATACTCTAGTTATGATTATGGTTCAAGATGGCCACCAATTTTAAATCAGAAGCAAAGCAAGGAAGCATCTCACTTTAGCATATGTTTAGGTGACATTCTGTTTGTAGCTCCAACTTTTTTCGTTTCCTTTGTAAAGATTTTATAGCAGCCAACGAGTCTTATCAGCAACTTTGGTCCTGCCAATCAAACGTGTCTCAAATATGTTCCAAACTTGAAATTTATTCTTCAGATTCAGAAGTGCCACATAATCTTCTTTATTCTCTTTTTGTTTCCTTTATTTATTTATTTTGTTTACTACACTCATCTTTATTTATTTATTTATTTATCTACAAACAAATTGGTTGTTCAATTTGGCAGGATTGGAGTTCATCCAAGCTCGTGTTTCAATCTCTTAAACGTCTGGCGATTTAATATCTGAGATGTTCTCAATGCATCCAAGACTGCAAATCTATATGGATAAAGCATATAACTAAGCAACAAACTATTCAAAGATGAAGGATGATCTGTAACAGTTGCAACTCGTTTTTTGCTTTTATTTTCTTTAAGTTGCTTTGCCATTCTTCTTTTTCTCTCTTTTGTGGTTGTGTGGTGGCCTTACTCAGTCAGTGCTCATTGTACCGAGACCGTGATGCTGAGCCTTATGGGACACACTTTGGTTCAAAACAAATTTACAAAGAGCACACAGCTTTAAGACCAGTCTTGAGAATCTAGAAAAGCCATAATGTGTAAATTTTTCACCTTTGTTTTTTGTTACTGTACAAATTTTAATAACAGGAAGTGGGCTCCGCCATAATGTGTAGATTAAGAGAATAGTTTGTTGCAGATAAAAAGGGCTCACATAATTCACATAAGGGAATACGTATCGTTGATGGATAAAAAGGAAAAGGAAAAGGACGGGGACAGGGAGAGTACTAATTGTGATGAGAGTTATGTAAATTACGTGAAAAACTTATAATCTGCAAATCACATTAGCCTTACATTAATAGGATCCCAAATTCTTCTTTAACAGGAAACAGACGTATCTAACAAGTTAACCTTCGCATGGTACGTACCGTACCACACACACAAGGCCCCACTCTGCATTTTTAAATTTCCTAATTTGGCAAAAGCACCTGACAGGGGAGAAATACAATAACACATTTTCTAACACTTTTTTTTCAACATACACTCTCCTATTGATTGAAATTCATGTGGATCATACAAAATTCAGATGGGATCCACATGAATTAATGAGACTCATATGAATTTCAACCAATAAGAGAATGTGTGTTGAAAAAAAAAGTTTTAGAATGTGTTGTTAGAACTCCTCACATTTGAGAAGAGGATATTGATATTCATATAAAAAATTTATGTTATTTGAACATCAAAATTCATACACCGTATTTGACACCGTATATGTTTATCTATATCTCTCATTTACCTTTATTTTCTTTGTTTATACACATTTCAAAAATACATAAGAAAAACAAAAGGGACATCATATGTTATCTCAAATTTAATGTTCAACAAACATTTCTCATATAAAATGCAACAAAAGTATTAGCTACCTCTAGGGATCAACAAAATTATTCTTAATTTATTATTGTTCCTAGGGCGACACCAAGAAGATTTTATTGGGTCACAATAAAAGTAAGGCTGTTATTATATAATCCTTCTAATGAACAGTCTATCCTTCAATACCAAAATAATTTTTTTTTTAAATAAATTGAATTTGTTTGAACCCTCTTGAAACCAAGTAAGGAGAGCAAAAAACTACAAAACGAAACATTTAAAATATCTTTTATTTAAAGAAAAGCAGACTGTGTTTCTCTCTTAACTTGATGGTCGTGTACCATTAAAAGATAATCATGTGTGCATGTACATCAATCCAAAGGCTATGCAAGTACACAATCTAATGATAATCTACTCCAAGATTTGAATGTCACAACAAATTGGGCCTTAGCCATATCAGTACAAGTTAATGATAAAAAGCATATTCTTTCAGGGCATGTGGTTTGCTACAAGGTACGTACTCTTAAAAGGCAGTTTCAAACCTTATGAAGGAAAATGGAGAGCAACAAGTCATTTTAAGTTTTTAACTCTCACTTTAATTGGAAGATAAAGAGCAAAATAAAATAAAATAGAGAAGAGTATATAAATTATCCAAGTACTGGCTGTTTCACTTGGACCATGACCAGTCACCCTTCAACTAAGACACCATGTCACCAAGTTGTGATAAAGCGAGGAATTTATGCTTTTGACAGTTCCTAGTTGCATGTGATATTTTAAGTTAAAAAAGTAATCTAAGAGAGAGAAAGAGAGAAACTATGAAATTTTGAAGGGGGAATAGAACTTGGCAACCCATCTAAAAGTAAAACAAAGCATAAAGGCACCATTGAGCCCAAGAAATCAAGTACTGTTATTTTTGTTATCTGGGGAAGAGAGCTTGGAATTCTAAAGCGAAGAGGAGATCTTAGAAGTTAGAAGAGCATAATAAAGCAATAGTTTGTTTCTTTTGGGGGCTGTTCTATTCCCCCATCTATTCTTTATATGACCTGCTTGCACCATCCCTCCCATCTCCCCAGTCATTCTAATTCTAATTAAAAGCAACCAATCTACAAAACTGCCCTTTCTTAATAGCAAAGGAATGATAATTTACCATATCAACCCCATATAAGTCTTTAGATGGAGTAAAGCTAATATTAATAACATGTTCTAGGCAAATATAACCTGCAATGTTTTTTTCATAATAACATATCGATTTAATTGTTATTGTTATGCATTGTAGGTGCAAAAATTAATTGTTATATATTATCTGTGTAAATATTTTTTACACTGTCAACCAATCATGAATTGTCACATCATTAAAAATATTTGACTCTTATAATAATTACTTTAAAAGTCACACATAGGATAATTTGTAATTGGTTGACGGTATAAAAAACTATCAGCATATCGAAATTAAACTAATAACATTTATTTAAATACATCCAACCTATACTTGGGCAAACATTTGCTGAGTTGAGGACTATGGAATCCTCGTGAGCTGAAACCAAGTAAGACCAATGGCAATCAAGGGCTTGTTTATCCACATACACACAGGTGTATAGTGTGACGTGGCAAGTTGGCTAAGAGTCCAAGGGACTAGGTTCTTTTATTAGGAAAAAAAAAAGCAGGCATATGATAGAGACGTAGGGAAAGAAATGAAAAAAAGAAAGATACTTGGCCTCTCAAGGGTTTTGTCCGAACCCCTTTATTCATCCTTGTCAGATTCTTCAATAACAGCCTTAATTTGCTTAGATTTCAGGCTTATGATTCGAGGTGAATCTAAAATTCCTGTAGGCCCTCCCTGCTTTAAGCTTTAAAGCCCCCTCCAAATCCAGTAGGACATAAATAACAAGCCTATATCTACAGGAATGGACCATAAGAATATAGATATTACTAGCACGGAGCTACTTATTCTCTTGTCACTCCTAACAGACAGAACATACCTTCTATTCTTCTTGCTTCAGAGTGAAGAGAAAATGGTGTTTCATCCTTCTAGAATAATTCTTCTTCTTCTCTTTGTTGGGTTCTTATCAGTTCAACAAGAGAAAGTGTTAGGCATGACAAGTTTAGAAATTGCACTCAGACAGAGCCAAAAAGACCATAGGATAATGCTGCAGAATCAACATACTCACAAAGCTACAGGCAAAGAATTATTGAACACAAAGAAGAATTCAGCAAATGTCAACAAGGGATTTGATCCAAATCAGTCAAGCAAAAGAAGAGTGTCGAGAGGATCAGATCCTATCCACAACAGGGCTTAACACATTCATCTAGTTCCTATGACTAGGAAAGAAAGCAAGACTAAGCTGACATCTAAGAGAGTGAAAAATGAAAGTTGGAATGCTTGGAAATGCAGAGCAGGTTAGAAATATAGTGAACTGTACCTGCATTCTCAAAAGACCTGCATTGTTGTTAATTGGTTTTCCCTTCTTTTCTAAGTTTAAGAGTTTTGTCATAGAGAGGCATGTATAGTCAAGCTACTAGATAATTTTCTAGAAAGCAATTCAGCGAACCAGCATCATCTGCATTGTGACCAGAGAATAGTAAAAGCACAGTATAGATGATGATGCCAGCTCCCAAAAGGAAAATGTTTTCTTTTTGTTTCGTTCAGAGAAAAAAAAGATCCATTTGCACTAGTATTACAGTTCCAGCAAGATTATAGTGCAATTCTTTTGTCATCCTATCTTCTTTCAAAAGTTTTTCAAATCTAACTATCTTTGGTACTTCAATTTTCAGACTCTTCAGACATGTCTTATCCCTTAACTAAAAAAAGCACAATTGCTGCGCATTATACATTCATAACAAAATTCTGGCTACTTTTGTTGTCTCATCATGTAGAACAGTATTGAATAGAAATTTGTCTTTGCTCATCTTTCTCTTTTTTGATTTCTCCCGTTTCCTGTGGGCTGCGAGTGTTTGGTGAATAAGCAAGGAGGATTTGCTCAGAAAAACAGAAAGAAGAATATCAGTAATAGTAACCAACAAAAATAACTCATACTTTAATTAAGAGGATGATAGAGTCACCAGCATGAGACAGGATAAGTTACTTGCCAAAAGCAAAGTGTTGTTCACCTGTCAATTGTTTCCAGATATATAATGAATACTTTCATTTTCATAATACTTCGTTATCATTAAAATCAAAATATAACAAAGATTACTAACATATCATCCAACATAAACTCATCCCTGACATGGATCATCAAAGTCATACAGCCTGTATTAGCATATAAGATGCAAACTTAAGGAAGTGCCACTTCAACTGCATTTGAGTGTAAGATGCTAGGAACAGTGAGAACAACAATATGAAAGTTAATATCCTTTTTCATAAATGACAAACACTGAGATTCTTGGTAAGTGTTTCTTCGCTGTGGCAGACAATAATGACTAAGGAAAATGTGAACAGTGTAAAAACTAGATATATTAACGCTTTTATAGCAAATTATGGTACAAGAAATTTCAGAAAGCATCAGTCAAAAGCATAACATTGGGATTGGAGCTCATGATCAGCCCGTATCAGGTAAAAGCACGATCCAACTAAAAGTTCTATAGGAGTATAATTTTCTCCTATTCATGCTGAAGCAGAATCTACTTATTCATTTTATTTCTTCCAAATCTTTCTTTTGTTTTCCCCCATCCCTACAAGGGTTCAACTGAAGAACTGTAACCATGAATGCATGATTCAAAAGCAATAAAATCCATTTGATACCTATTCACCTAGCTTGGACTGGAATTTTCTCTGGTTGGGACCAATGCATCATGATATTCTCTCCCACCTTCCAGTTGGTTGCGAGTGTATTGTATTCTAAGTGCCTAAATATTGATAATATGCACACAAAACAGGCTGATAGCTAGAATAATCATGCTATTCACATAATTGTTGGAACCACAACTAGAGAGGTTAGTATGAATTTAACAAGGAAAATGTTTTAAGTAAACCCAGATGAAGCAACATGTGCAATTGTTTATGATTATGATGGTAAAGATGTAAAGGCAGCCTTACTCTGGCTGGAGAGATTAGAATTTATATAGCCTTTCAAATGAGTCACTTGTATGTGTAGTAATGCCATTCAATCATTCATTCACATATTTGGGTTGCCAAAGATGACAAATAAGGGCTATTGTTTACAAGTAGCAATATACATTTCCCCATAATTGTATGTACTGTCACTCCATCGGCAATTGATGTATAAACATTTTATCAGTTCACAAGCATTATTCAATGTAATCTCCAAGGGAAGTGAATTTGGGGTTTTTATTTTTGGAAAAGCTAGTAACACACTCTTCAACTTCCTTTTCAATACCTTCTTGCTTCTTTATTATTGCATGGAATTCAGGTAAGACTAACTAGATCATCTGGGTTTATTCTCTATTTAGCGGGCTCACATGAACTCCACCCAACCCAATAATACAGTAAAGAGTGTGTTGAAGACTGAAAAGAGTGTACTGCCAAAGAAGGCGAGCCTTGGCGTAAGAATAAAGTTATTGCCCGGATTCAAACTCCTGGAAACAGCCTCTCCGGTTACGGGATAAGGCTGCATACATCTATCTCCCTAGACGCCATCAGGTGGGAGCCTCATGCGCTGGACGGCCCTTCTATTTTGCCAATATTTATTTCCATCTTTGTTATTGATCAAACCCTCACATTTACAGCATAAGGAAGGTGCATATAAATCAATATTTAAAAAATAAAAAATAAATTGAAAATAACCCAATCTGAAACACAGAGCTACCAGTTTACATACAGTAGAAGATTCAAAAGCCGATATTACCGTTCACCATAACAAGTTTCATGAAATAATTAATAATAATAATGATAAACGAGGAGGTAGATACCCAGATCCAGATAGTTACTTCAAAGTTCATCTGCCATACATTCATTCATCATCAGAGACCGCAATCAACGGTCATCGGCATCGTCTCACGATTGAGACGCTGCTCGGTGGACGAGAACCATAACATAAGCTAACTGAACGCTGCCGTTTTACTGTTCCTGACGGTAAGCGAGCTAGAAATCTAGAATTGGCACTCCCAAACCCTTTAAGTGTCTTGGGCTAACTTTTGGGCTTGATTATTTCAATGGGTCAGTCCAAAATTGTTTTGGTTGATGTTTGTCTCATTTCGAAGAGAACCGATGAAACTATTCTAAAGTGAACAGTCTGACTGTAAAGTGAGATCTCAATGTATTTTAAGTAATCAAGAGTGAATATACTGATATTTGTTCACTTTAGAGGAGTCAAGTTCCATGAGAAGTATCCAATCTAGATCTTTGGGTCCAGGCAGTTTGATGGAAACTATTATTCACCGACTAATGAATAATGATAATGTTACTTAATTTATGTGTCCCACTTAGAAATAATTTTTCTATCAAACTTAAATTATATTCTAAAAAATGTGTAATGTAAGTGATATTTCTTTATAATTTTTGTTTAAAATGAGTAAAGCATCTTCACCAGCCGTGAAAGAAAAAAAAAAGTATCATCCACAACAACAACAACAATAATAATAATAATATATTATTTTTATAACAATTTAAATAATTAATTGTTTGTTAAATATATCATTTTTTTTGTCTTTGATCAGATATTCTCACAAGCATAGTTATGAGACTAACTCTTGGGTCGAAGGTGGTGGCTCGATAAAGTCATTCCAAGAGTAACGCCTACAAAATTCGAACACCTCACATGCAAGTTGTACTGCCCGAGGATAAATAGTTGGTAAAATCGAGGACAAATGAACAAACTCTTGTAAACTCTTCCGCTTTAGTCAAAGCTCAGAGCTTAAGGAATTTATGTACTGCCCGAAGATAAATAGTCGGTAAAACCGAGGATTCAAGTAACCAATTAGAGAACATCTGTCAGCCGAAAATAATCAAAATAATACTCAGTTAAATAATGAGACCCTCATACATTAAACGATCCTAACTCATCCTCTTCTGTCCATTCATTTAGCAATAAATGTGTATGGCGGTTACAAAGGCCTTCAACCGCCCAACCTCTCATAAACATGCTCATTATGACAATCACTACTCATGGTAATTAAAACAAGTAATGGTTAAAGAAAAGCCTTATAAAAGGAAGAAAAAAGAAGCAGAGGGATTTATCACTTGGACGCTACCGGGGGTGGATTATTACGGTAATTAGCCTCGGGTAGCTAAGACTGGAGAATAATATTCCTATCCAAATTCTGACGTATGGTTTTTGGACGAAACACAAGTAAAGTTCTTTTGAGGTCGCAATTTACTTTCATTACAACTAACGGGTTTATCAAATATATGATTGAACTTCCTTTATTAGAAGTGAGCTTTTTAAATATATATATATATATATATATATATATATATATATATATATTGCATTAAAGACACCAAAAGGAAGTAAAAAAAAAAAAAAAGGCATGATGAAATATTCAACCTCTGATATCAATATATTAAATCTAATTATTAAAGATTTAGAGTAATTATTGAGCTACAAATTTCTCACCCATCGAAATAGATATTATAAAATGATTTTTTAACAAAAAATGAGTGAAATATCAACCTAGTCCCTAAAATTGTCATGCTCGATTGACATTAACCCTTACCATTATAAAATATAAAAATTAATCTCTGAATTTGACAATTGTCTATCAATTCAGTCTCTAACATTAATGTGTGTCAATTACACTTAATGGAGTATCACATGTGGATAGGGCTGGACAGCAGTCGGTTTCGGTCCGATTCGGGCCAAAAAATCCCAATCCGACCAAAATCAAAGAAGAAAATAAGTAGCTCGTTTTCGTTCATTTCGGGGAACGGTTAGGGCGGGTGGGGGGTTGGACGGGTGGGTTGGAGCGGTTTCCGATCAAACAAAAATAAATTAAACTGAAGTAGAACAAACACAGCAACATAATACATAAACTTTGAACAAAGTCCCAAAAAAAAATTTCAAACATAGCAACACAAAATCCAAAAAAGCTTGAAACTTGAAAAAGAAAAAAAGAAGAGAAGGTTCCAGAACCAAAGGCAGATATTCTTCGTTGAAGGAAAGGCAGCAAAGGACCAACTCTAAAAATGACCAAAATTGGTTTGGTTTGAAAACTCCATTGGAGCTTCTGGACCTTATATGTCTGCGTTCTACCTTCGATCTGGGTAGATCTGCAACATAAAAGTAGATATGGCGCAGAAGAGTGTGAGAAAGAGGCAGAGTGAGTGTGAGAGGAAGAAGAATGGGAGAGGCAGATCTACTTCATGGTAGAACGGCGGTGGTGTGATGGCAGGCTTCATGGTGCGATGGCCGTGGTTGAGAGAGGAACGAGAGAGAGAGAGAGAGAGAGAGAGAGAGGGGGGGCTGAGACAGAGTAAGTGAGAATGAAAGGTTGAAACTTGAGAACTCATAACAACTAAACAAAACCTAATGGGCTTGGGCTGAGAATGAGAACAGTTAATAAGGATATGTCGGTCGGTTCGGGTACCGACGGAAAAAAATTGGAAAACCCGTACCCCGCCCAAAGTCACCCACACAAACCTGAAAATGTAATCCGACGACCCGCTCCGACCCACCCAAAAACTTGATTCATTTATCGACTATGTCGGGTTCCGAGTCGGTAGCGGGTCTTTGTCCAGCCCTTCATGTGGATTAATTTAGCACCTATGTGGCAAGCAATGCTTGAGACAACATCATTTGTAGCATTAATTTAATCCCTAAAATTGTCACAAACTTTATAGTAGTCTTTGACTATGAGAAAATAGAAATAATTAATCTTTAACTTTGACAAATTTCTTTCAATTTGGTTCCTGTTGTTAGTTCGAATCAGTCATACTTGACACAGTGTCTTAGTGTGTCAACTTGACGCCTACGTGACAAATCATATTTGAAACGATGTCGTTTATACTTTATTTTAAACAAAACAAAAGGTGTAACGACACTGTTTAGTATTTTTTTTTCAAAATTCATCCTCTTACTTTTACATTTACGATCGTTGGAGCTGGAGAAATTCATGTTCTGCAAATTTCTAATGACAAACAACCAATGACCTTAACTAGAGTGATGCCTATTCAATATGTTGAATAGCGAACATATGTCATTTTTGTCAAGAAAATAGTAGATACCCCTAATTTTATTATCAGAATAAGTTAACATTATTATTAACTTTTAAGAATTTTCAAATATAATCGGTGAGATTTTTGAAAGAAAATAACTATTGTGGCTTGTGAGTATTTGTTAAACTAGTGAGTTTACCTTGCATTGCATGACTTTTTTAAATTGTTAGAATTTAAAAAATATATCAGAAGAGAAAAAATAGTTAAAAATGAAATAGAGCATGATAAAAAAAAATATAATAGAGAACATACATTATTTGATTAAAAGAAAATTTGAATTTAAAATTTAAAAAACGGAGAGAAATTAAAATTGACATATATCATCATAAGAACAGTACAAAAAGAAATCAAGTCACTTTCAAGTAGAAATAGATGTACTCAAATTTAATAGATAAAGGTGAATTGTAACTTTTTATTCTTTGTATTACAAAATTACTGTAGGAATTTCTGTTATAAATTTAAAATGTTAACAGATAATTAATTAATTATGCATAAACTTGAGCTAGATCATATGCATAATATTAGAGTGATTCTCATTAGATTTGGAACCTTCAATGCCATTCCAGCATACTTCAGTATGTGAGACAAGTTTCCATCGCCCATTATCTATAAACCTTCCAAGCCATAATCATTCTATTGTTTAATCGGACTCGGGAAAACTTTGGGGATTTCGGTTTTTAGGAATTTGGAGAAGTTTAGGGTATAGGTTGGTTGTTATTAAGGATTTGTAGAGAACAAATTTCTTCTTCTTCAACGGTCATAAATTTCAAAGCAAGAGGATGAGTTTTAATGAAGAAGGCTAAATGATATTGTTCTACACCTTATTTTTTTAAATAAAGTACAAACGACATCATTTCAAATGTGATTTGTCACATGGTTACTAAGTTGGCACCCATGAGATGCATCAGCGCCCAAATGATTGATGATTGCCAAAGTCAACGATTGGTTTTTCTTTTTTGTAAAGTCATAGACTAATATATGACTGATTGCACATAACAATTTATGGGACTACATTGATGTTACAAATTAACGATGTCGTTTTAAGTATGGTTTGTCACGTAGGTGCCAAGTTGGCACTTGCTACGTGCAACACTCCATTAAGTGTAATTAACTTCTAGTAACGTCAGGGACCAAAATGATTGACGGTTGTCAAAGTTAGGGATAATCTTTTCTTTTTTCGCAAAGTCAAGGACTAGTTGAACAATCGTGACAATTTCAGAAACTAAATTGATGTTTTACTTGTAAAAAATATGGGTTTAATTATTATGTATTGTTTGTGTAGAGACTTTTTATATTGTCAACCAATCATGAATTGTCACATCAATAAAAAAAAGTTTGACATTTATAATAACTAACTTGAAATCATATATATGACGATTTGTGATTGATTGACAGTTTACGATAATCATGTATAATCAAAATTAAACTAAAAAAGATCTTTGGTTACTACAATTCAATAGTATGATCTGGTCAAACTGACCATTCAAAGTTGTATAATATTTTATGTTAAATGATTTTTTTTTAAAAAAATCATCGATCTTATCTGCATATGTAATATTGCAAGAAAGTTCAGAAATGAGTTTAGGTTGATGATGATCATCCACATTTCCAATTTACTTTGCTATACATTATCTTTTCCCAATATTTAACATTTTTTTAGCAAAAAGAAAACCAATTAACCGTTAATTCTGGGTCCACATCTCTTAAATTTTACTCTTTCCAATCACTATTATAAGCAAAAAGTTTTAAAAATTTTTATCAAATATATAAGCAAATTTTAACTACTTTCACTTATTTAATGATATTTTTTTTAAAATATCCTTCATTTAATATCAATTTTATTTTCCAGCAACTCAATATGGGATTTATTTAATAAAAATTGAAGTTTTCGATGAAGGTTACTTTAGACAATATACTAAATTTTTTAATAACATTAAATAAAATTAATCAATTTTCTTAAAATATATGTTTCATTATTTATAATAAAGATGGAAAGGGAGTACTAGTGTGCATTAATTTGACCGAAGGAAACTGGTTCTGGTTCAGTTCATTAATTAAGAGCACACGGTCTCCCATCCAAGCTGTGCGAAAGATAGCATTCTGCTATCTTGGGTCCCCGACAAATGTAGAAACTCGGCTGTATATATATATATATATATATATGGTAATATCATGCTTCACTTGCCACAACTTCAATTATTCCAAAAGCCATGTAGGTTGTCTCCTTTATCCTTTTTTTAATGCTTTCATATGAAAATATATGTAGCTAAACTAACAATTAAACCCATGTTTCTTATGCATAATGTTTCAGAAGGAGAAACGTAACTTGTTACTTATGCACAAGTTTCAGGATTATTTTTTTTTCCTATTCATGGAATCTAATATCCTGCAGATCCTGCAGACCCGAAGGTGAAACATTACTTGTACCAGTCAAGCTGTAATTCTGGAACTCACTATTAGGTCACATTGTGTTGTCCATGCCTAATACTTTGTGTCACTCACTACGCGCATGGTTTCTTTGATGATTGATGACATAAATGTCACGGTACTGCCTCAGAAGTAATGTTCTGACTCTGTCAACCCTGAAAAAGATATTAAATTTAAAGTGCCTTTCTTTAAGTATTATTGTAGCATTATTGTGGAGTAAGGGAGGGAGGGAAATCAATATCTTTGTTTCAAGTTTTAAAAAATTAATTTTAGGTATTTTTAATTGTTGTATTATTAGTTTTCTGGTATTTTTTTAGGAAAATAAAATTCAATTACCTATAACTTTTTACTCCTGTCTCAGTTTATCATATTTATTTGTATTATTAAATTTTTTAAATTAAATAAATTATAAAAACATTCCTGAAAATTTAAAATACTTACCTACACATTATTAGGAATAAAATTTCTAGTAATAATATATATTCGCACGAATATCATTTATGTGAATGTGATTTTATACCTTGAAACATTAGAGCATTCACAACCCAACATCTCATATTTGTACTTTAGGGGTTCTTAAGTGAGTCCTGCACTTACACATTATTCATTTTTACTTTTTATAACTTAAGCACATCATCTCTCCAATCTAGCACCTTTAATATTTTTACTAAATGAATCTCATAAATAACCTCACATCATTACATTTAATCAATAATTTTACTAAATGACCCACCAATATGCTTTTAAAGTACAAAAATAGTCCACTTTATTTTTAAGCATCAGGTGCTTATACAAGCACCTCACAAAATTGGATACCTCACTCAAATTGATTCTTAATAGGAAGGGCGTTTAACAAGCAAAAAATGCATAAACACCTATCAATATAGATGTTGTTAGAGGTGTTAAAATTAGGGCAACCCCATTTATTTGGATTGACTTATCACAAGTTTAGAAAGCGAATGAAAGAAAAATTGATCAGCCAGGGATAGATTTGGACATATTATCAAAATTCAAGCAATCTCCCCCAATGGTATGAATTTCTTAACAAATACTACTTTTTCATTCAATATAGCTTTTTTTTTTTGTAATATATATAGCGTCTTTTTTTTTTCTAAGTTTGTTTATTCGGCTTTACAGAATTTGAACTTAATTACTTAATTTATTTGAAAAAAATTTCCCAAAATTTGTTACAGATAAAATATGAAATGTCATGTATGATTAGTCATATAATGGCAGTTAGATAGATGCTATCCGGCTCAAGCCAAAAAAATTGGGAAAAAATTCCTCTAAAATAAGTAAAAGTGTAACGTGAATTTTCTGGCACCTCAAGTGTAGCTTATCCTATTTAGATAGTCCAATCAAATGATGATAATCATTTGACTTGACTTATTAACATGACTTATTTAAATAAGGTGATGAATTTTGGTTTGATAGGATAATTTTTACCCCAAAATTATTAAGGTACCGAAAAAATCATCAAAGTGTAAAATGAAAAAATAAGAATGTATATTCATCATTAATTAATTAAAATGAGTTGACATCTGAATATAATTAATAGCTTAAAGTAGTTGGTTCAACAAAATTAAAAGAGTAAAAATAAAAAAACTCAGAAAAAAGTGTGTTGGTACACTTTTATCTTTACCCTTAAGAAAAGAAAAAAATGGCAGGTTTCAACTTAATATATAAATAAAAAAAGGGTTAAATATTTTTTGATACACGTAAAATCAGTGAATTTTGATTTTGATCCCTATAAAAAAAATTCTTTTGTTTTTGTTCCTTTAAAATCTAAAATCACTATTTTTTGTTCTCACTGTCATGTGACATCCATTACTTACTTATGTGTCCAACAAAAAATCATATGGTCATTCCAAGTGACACGCAATGACTTCCATAGTGTCATGTTAGCATATGATTCCCCTAAAACTTTTCTTGAACCCTAAAATGAATTATATTTATCTATCCTAAAATGAATGTTAGGGACTAAGAAATGTGATATTAAATTTTAAAGGGATGAAACCAAAAAAAATAATTTACAGGAATCAAAATCAAAATTTATTCATTTTATAGGGAACAAAATTAATAACTGTTAGAATATTTTGTATTTAATTTTATTCCAATGTCATAATGTGGGCAGATATCGTTTATTAATTATATTAGCTATTTGTCAATTAGGAGCCTTAATTGATATGTGATCAAATTAGGTGATAAGGCTAATTAAATTTCTGATTTGATAATAAACTAGTTAATTGATATGGACTAAATATGAGTGGATGTCATTGATGGCCCATTTCGGAATAATGGGAACCCTAATTGGCCATCACCCTATATATAGGCTATGGTCCCCAATACACCGGACAATATCGCATACTGTCTCTTCTCCCCATCTGAAGAGCGACTAAGGCATAAGGAGTCTCGGTTGAGGAAGAACCACAAGCCAACGGGTGTTCATTACCCGTCTCTCTTTTCTCTTCCCCCTCTCTGCGTTTCAGGATTACTAGCCTCCGTTCGTGAAGGTTGGTGATCAAGTTCATCCTCTGAAGAACGCTTGAGGTTAGGAACATACAATGGATTCAGGTATTCCTATATCTTTGATAAATCAGCATGTTGTAGATCATAAAGGTATCAAGTTTTAAGTTGTTCTTGATAATAAAGATGCATGCTATATATGGTTATTATGTTTCCGCAATAAAGTTTGTGATAGCATGCCTTGTAGATGATTATTGAGTTTAAATCTAACAAGTGGTATCAGAGCGGGTCTTCATGTTTGATTTATTAGGATTATTTTTGTGCTTGGGGTTATCCATGTTTGGCATGAATCCTAATTTTTTTTTTTATAAAAAAATAAAAAAGAATAAGGAATTATGAACGAATAAATGTTGAGGATTAATTTATTTGTTTTCCGATGGACCTGTGCGTTTCTTTTGTTCTAGAATAATTCTTTCGGTGATTTTTCTTTTTTCTTTGCCTTTCTCTCTTGGCTTTATTCGGTTTTGGCCATGGATCCAGTGGTACATCATGAGAATTGATTTGTTATATTGTTATGTATATAAACATATATCATATATGGATTTGAGGAGAAAGGCCACACACTGTTGGCCGAATGAATTGTGCCTTTCGAAACCATGATTTGATGGTCCTCTGCACATGAATCTTTTTTTTTAATTACATATATACTTGATGTATTTTGTTTGGCCATCAACGTGAATATTCAATATTTTATATATTATTATTATATGTAATTGTTGTTTTGGATCAAGAATGTATCCAAATTTAGGCTTTTAGCTTCTTACGTTTTTTTTTTAATCCTGTGCGTAAATGGTTACGTGAATTATATATATTTGATATATATTTGGTTCATTGATTTATCAATATATATTCAGTTTTCTCACACACTTATGAGTGAGACCCTATACCCGGGCCTGAGTGCAACTTAAGATAGGGAAGAGGCTGAGTAGTGGTAGCCTTCTGGATGTACATCCTGTTTGGTTATCACGAAGGCCTAACTTAGAGTGATTCCTTTCGAGGGTATTACCACTTCTAATGGTTTACCTATGGTTGTGGGCAATATTTCGAAATGGGTCCAGACTCTAAGAACCAAAGTTAGAACGATAGAGCCACCTATTGGGAAAGTTCACATATTGAAAAATAAAAAAATCTTTTTTTTTTTAAAGATTCATTTTATACTAAGCATTCGGGTTTTCAGTTTTTTTTTTAGTGTGAAAATGGCAAATTTGGGACCCCCATTTTATTAAAATTGTCTGGTAATTTTGGTTGAGTTGGTTGAAACAACACGTTGCCAAAGTAACCTCTGTTGAGTAAATTTGATTCAATTGGATTTACAAAAGATGTAGTATGGAATTATTCATGCGAGTTGTTGTCGGCCCGAAGGAAGGCACAACTTGGCCGGATAATTACATACCTGTAATGGTAAATGTGTGGTGATTGTAAAGTATTTTCCATGTGGATAATGGGATGCCCGAAGGTGACCATTATTTGACAGGACTTATCACCAATATTTGATCATTGCGTTGAGAGTATCACTTACAGTTAATTCTTACAATCCGAAGATTGGGGATTAATGGTGCGCTTGATATCTTGTTTAGGTCTTCAATTTGCCAATTTAGATTTTGAGTGAGTGTGAGTCGCTTAAAGCATAAAGTTGTCAAGGTGACATCTCTTATGGGAATCACTCAAAAGAAATATTAAAGATTATGTGGGTGTACATCCATGCGGATATTAATTGGCCCAAAGGAAGGTTAATATTTGGCAGGGTTGCATTCACACCTGTGATGGTAAACACATAGTGATTATAAAGATCATTTTCATGTGAATAACAGAGTATCCAAAGATAACTGTTGTTTGACAGAAATTATCACTAGTGTTTGATCATTACAATAAAATACCACTAGCAATTAATGTTATTGTCCAAAGACTTAATATTAATGGTGCACTAGGTATTTTGGTGAGTACCTTTAAGGTACTTATGTTCTCTTTAAGCTAATATTGCTTATGTATCTGCAGATTTAACTCAATTTTGATTCTCAAAAGTTCTGACTAATTTTTGGGATTAAAAGGAGAACATTAAGATTGTTCTTGGATCTAGACTTTGCATAAAGATAGAGAAAACCACCTTCTCTCACAATCCAATTTCTCTGAAGAGAGGATCAAGTATAGGAAGTGGGACCGCTCCCATTGCATAGGTCTTTTGATTATAAAGGTCGATATTCCAGAAACCTTTAAGGGTATTATTTTGGATGGCATAATTAATGCCAAAGTTTTCCTTACTGAAATTAAAAGTGCTTTCTGAAAGCAATAAAGACGAAAACAAGCACTCATTGGAGAGCTAGATTTTCATTAAGTATAAAGAAAAGAAAATATAAGGAGCATATTATGGGAATGTCCAATCTTGCTCATAAACTTAAGGAGCCAAAACGTGGGCTGTCTAACGACTTGCCCATGCATTTAGCATTTGGTATTCCTTCATGCGCAATTCGGTCCGTTTAAGTCAGCTTATAGCTGCTATAAAGTGAAATGGTATATGAATGGATTCATTTCATAAGATGTGCAAGAAAGGAAACAATGAAGCAAGAGACGACAAGTAATGCTCATTTGACAAATACCTCTAAAGATAAGGGCTAACAAAAGAAAACTAATGATAAAGCTGCTAAGGCCCCGTCTCAAAAGAAATAACTAGGGTCACAATTATTTCTTTTATAAGGACATCAGGTATCTAAAGAAGAATTGTCCCAAATATCATGTTTGGCATGCCTATAAAGGATTGTCTGAACTAATGAATTGGCCAAGTGATGATGAAAGATGCATCTATACTAGAGTTGACCAAGTCAGTAAAGGAAAAGGCTGTTGACATTTCAGATTGTTGTTACTGGCTAATACTTGAAATTAAAAGACATTTTGGTTTAGTCATTATTTAGATTTGGTTTTGATTTCTTATTGAACAAATCAGGATAATTTTGTTCATTTAGAAACAATGGATTCAATTTGTCTTTTAAATTCAAATATTGTAGGAACCAGTTAAGCTATGGGCTGGACAAGCTATAATTGCTTGGTATTGAGACCTCTTGTGACAAAACATTGAGCGAGGAATGGTACGACACTAAGCGTAAAGTTGATAGTGGAATTAAGGAGCACTATGACACAAACATTTAGGGCACATCTCTACAAATAGAGTTGAGCAACTTGTATAAGGGAATCCTAGATTCCATTAGCCTTATACATTTTATTGTTTGTATTAAATGCATTAAAGTTAAATAGATCAGAACATGGCTATCAAGAATATAGTTAAGTCCTATTAACGACTCTTAAAGGTATGGTGAGGAGTATGATTAGTCATTCTACCTTATCAGAGTCACTATGGGAGTAACACTAAAGATTGCAGCTTAAATGTTTGACAGAGTACCAACTAAAGTAACTGACCAATCACTTTCAAGTATGGGAACATCCAACTAAGGTAAGGCCTTATAAGCCTCGCGAAGGAAATTGGAGCTCCCCAAATAGTGAGCGGCAACCGTATTGATACTCTGAAAGGTCAAGGAGGTATGTGAATTTTTTTTTTTTAAAGAAACCTTGAGACAGGAACTGACTAATTCTTTGAGGATATTGAGTTTGGGGGAAGATAAGATTAGAGACATTTTTTTTGAGGAAGAATTGGTTCTAATCCCTGAACCAATTCATACAGTTGCTATTGGTATAGCAAATTTGGATCCTTGTGAGGATATTGTTGTTATTCTTCCCATTCAAGATAAGGAAATTATTCCTGAAGGTCAAACTCAACACCCTCAAGAACTAGAGCATCAGGAGCCGATGCATTTTGCCATGATCCACTAAAGAAAGGATGAATACTACTTTGGATAATTATATAGTATTTCTCCAGGAACATAAGATAAATGGTATAATGGAAGATGATTCTATCAACTCCCATCAAACCATACGACGTTTCTATTCGGAAAAGTGGATTGAAAGTATAAGTACAAGTTCAAGCTGGACAATAAGGTTTGAAGCTTATCCTGTTACCTGAAGGTTTCAAAGGGATAATATGGAGAAGTATAAGGTTTGTCTAGTGGCAAAAGGCTATACTCAAAAGAAAGAATTGCTTGTAAAGAGACATTCTCTTCAGTACCATTGAATGACTCTTTTAAGGACAATCATGGCTCACGTTGCTTATTAAAATTTGGAGCTTCACAAGATGGATGTCAAGACGGTGTTTCTCAATGGCAACACTGATGAAACAAATGTATATAATGCAAACCAGGAAACTTTGTGTCGAAAGACACTGAGAAGATGGTTTGAAAATTGACATAATCTATCTATGGGCTAAAGAAGGCGTCTCGTTAATGATACCACAAGTCTCATCAAGTGATTGTCTCATTTGGTTTCGAGATGAATATCGCGGACAACTGTGGGTATTACAAGTTCAGTGGGAGTAAGTTCATTTTTCTAGTATTATATGTTGATATTATGCTAGCCAAGAACGATATAGGCTTATAACGCGAAACCAAGAAATTTCTGACGAAGAATTTTGTGGTGAAAGATCTTGGGGACGCTTCTTTTGTCTTAGGAATTCGATACTTAGAGATCATTCTCGAGGTATCTTTGGGTTATCACAAAAGAGCTATATCGATATAGTTTTGGATAAGTTCGACATGAAAAATAGTAAACCAGGAGATACACCGGTCACTAAGGGAGACATTTTAGTCTCAAATTAAATGCCCTATGAAAATCTGGAAGTTCAGGAAATGCAGAAGATTCCCTATGCTTCGGCTTTGGGAAGTCTGACGTATGTTCAGGTTTGTGCGCATCCGAAAATAGCGTACATAGTAAGATTATTAGGCAGATACTTGAGCAATTCAAGAATTATTGGAAAAGCAACCATAAGGAATGTGAGATACTTAAAGAGAACAAAAGGGCATATGCTCACATATCAGAGATCTAACAGTTTAGAGATCATGATGAATTATGACTCCGATTTTATAGGATGCCAAGATAGTAGGCATCCGACTACGGGATATGACTGGAGTAATTTTTTTTTTTGTCACTTGGTTGCATTTAGTAAAAGGTATTGAAATACCACTCAAGTTAGGTTGTGACAAATAAGTCAAGTCATATTGTACTTCAACAACAACATGGGTTCTACAAAGTTGAAGTTCATCGACATCAAGTATCTTGTAGTTAAGAAAAGAGTTCAGGAAAAATAGTTTTCTATGGAGCACATAGGGACAAATTCTATGCTAGCAGATCCACTAATTAAAGGGTTGACACCTAAGGTTTTTCACGAGCATGTTGCTCATATGGGTGTTATCACAGAAGATGTCTTGGTTTAGTGGGAGTCTCTATTTGTGTTTTATGTTTGAGATACAAATCTTTTGTTATTTCGGATTTTCTGCGGAAATAAAGTTATGTTTATGAGTTCATTATGAACTTGTTTGTATCTTGTTGTGTGTAAAATTTATTTACACATTAAGGACTTTTGTTTGCAAAATTGCAAAATTGATCTCACTAAAGACTTAAGTTAGACCAGTTGGAAATAGGCATGATTCAGAAATCACATTGCATGAAATTTCCATGCCACTCATCCATATCGATCTATGTCATCAAGTGCATTGATGTGGTGGTCGTCGGGGTTTAGTCACAATAGACGTTAGTGATGACAGCCGCGGTGGTCCCATTATTGATGTATGAGGTGGACCAGATTGTAAAGGGAAAATTTAAAGATAAATAGCATTTGGATGCGCGCCTAAAGAATTCTGATATAATTATTACGATATATTGCCCAGGTGGGAGATTGTTGGAATATTTTGTATTTAATTTTATTCCAATGTCATAATGTGGGCAGATATCGTTTATTAATTATATTAGCTATTTGTCAATTAGGAGCCTTAATTGATATGTGATCAAATTAGGTGATAAGGCTAATTAAATTTCTGATTTGATAATAAATTAATTAATTGATATGGACTAAATATGAGTGGATGTCATTGATGGCCCATTTCGGAATAATGGGAACCCTAATTGGCCATCACCCTATATATAGGCTATGGTCCCCAATACACCGGACAATATCGCATACCGTCTCTTCTCCCCATCTGAAGAGCGACTAAGGCATAAGGAGTCTCGGTTGAGGAAGAACCACAAGCCAACGGGTGTTCATTACCCGTCTCTCTTTTCTCTTCCCCTCTCTGCGTTTTAGGATTACTACCCTCCGTTCGTGAAGGTTGGTGATCAAGTTCATCCTCTGAAGAACGCTTGAGGTTAGGAACATACAATAGATTCAGGTGTTCCTATATCTTTGATAAATCAGCATGTTATAGATCCTAAAGGTATCAAGTTTTAAGTTGTTCTTGATAATAAAGATGCATGTTATATATGATTATTATGTTTCCGCAATAAAGTTTGTGATAACATGCCTTGTAAATGATTATTGAGTTTAAATCTAACAATAACTTCATATTTTATAAGATTAAAACTAAAGAAATTTTTTTGCCCGAATCAAAATCAAAATCCGTTAACCAATAAAAAAAAAAAAGCTCGGGCCATCCTGCCATCGTTCGTGTTCAGCAACTGACCAATACAAATTATACAATGGATTTGAGCTTTGACCTTTGGTTCATGGATTACAACTCGCATTAACAGCTCTAATTAAGATGCTTTCATCTTTTTTTTTTTATGCTCTAAGATGCTTTCATTTTAATTACTAACAAAATTGAGTGAATATTATTATATTTTTTATGTCATATTCTTTTTTATAATATAACCTTATAATGTTAATAAGTAACATATGAGAGGATAGGATTCCAAAAACCAAATTTCGTGGCTTGGAGTGCTCTCTGAGAACAATAAGTCAGTACTCATTTGGAGTATATTTTTGCTTAGGCACAGTTTAATAGATATTTAAATTATTATTTAATAGTATAAGATTATAAAACTTATCATAAAAATATGCATCTATCTCTATACCCAAAAAAAAAAAAAAAGCAAAACTAGTGCTTTGATCCTTTTAATTAATTTAATTTTTTAAATTGATCCTTTAAGTTTTTTGGTGATATCATAATTCATTGATTTAATAGCAAGATCATGCACTATCATAACAATTTAAAGGACATGTTTATCACTAAAAAAACTTAAGGAATCTGTTTGATACAAAAACTTAAGGGACCAATTTAAAAAATTAAATTAACTTAAGAAATCAAAGCATTAGTTTTGCCAAAAAAAATGCATCTATCTTTAAATTTACTATTGTATATAATGGTCCTTAATTTCTTCGTGGGATTAATCTTCGCTCTTACGTGCAGAGAATATCCTAATTTAGACCCCAAAAAAAAAATCATGTCTAGCTGAGATTTCTTACTCCTTTGATTGGCGATTTAAGTTGCCGTTTAACTATGTACTTATCTTCTTAATGTCGGCAAATTAGACACGCCTTAATCTTAGCATGTCTTGTCAATGCCGAAAAGGGATCAGTAGCCGGGTAGCCCATGAGAAAACACAATGTGTTTTTTGGATTCTAGTGTAGCGTGCATGATTTCATTGAGTAGAGAGAGGAGATTAACTAAAAAATCTATGATCATATTGTGCATGATCTGATTGAGGAGTAAGTAGCTAGGGTTAGTGTGTGAGAAAAAGAAGATTAATTATTTTCTTTTATAATTCAAAGTATTTTATTCAAAATTATCTAGCTACAACATCACAATGAAATACTTTACCCACATTCTAGTCTTTTATAAATGGTTACAAAGCACTCACTTAATTATTTACTAATAGGCGGACCGGAAAATATACAAACCAAACTTCTTTAATACATACACCTCCAAAACAAAACAGCAGTACCACTTTGAGCAATGTGGTCTATCACCTTACATAACTCCACAAAAAAAAAAAAAGATTAATTAATTGGAGAATGTTAATAACTTAATCAGTGTTCATACTGATTAAAGAATAAAAAGGAATTTTTTTATTAAAAAATAGTACATTTGATATTTTGAATAGTGATAAATTTAATTTTTCAATAAAAATGTATTGTATTTCTAAACCCGTGCCGAGCCCAGCATGACCCTAATTAGTGTGAATTTGGATCAGTTGCGAAAATTTTATTATTTTAATAATCGATTATGTGGACAATCGATTATTGTTATAATCGATTATAATAGCATCAGTTCTATGTATAGATGTGTTTGCTGAAAAGCGATTATAAGATAATCTATTTCGTTTGGGTTGTGAAAAAAATCATTTATATATAGTAAATTACTAAAAAGGGTATGAAGTTATTTCATTATTTAATAATATTTGTTTGATACTTAGTTTTGTAAGGGTGAAATAAGAAGAATGTTATTGATTTCAAAAAAATCTAACAGTTTTTTAAATAAGCTTCAAACTTCTAGTTTCTCTAAAAACAATTTTTTCTTATAAAAATAGTTGTTTTGAAATTTAATCATTTTATCCAAACATATCAGCTTCTAATAAAAAATAGCTTTTATCATGAAAAACACCCTCTTTATTTAGCATATGACAAAGCACAAATTGTGCTGTTGGATCCAATACGATCAAAATTAACAAAATTTTGTTGTCTCAAAAAAATGGTATTTTGGTATTTCCTACCAATCAAATGTTAGGAATGTATATTTGTATTAATGAGTTATAATTTTATTTTATTAAATGATAAATTATTGAATTAAAAAACAAGTGACAAATTATCATTAATGAAAAACAAAAAAATATGTGAGGAAAGTGGGACATATGATTTTGATGAGTATTGGAATGTCAAAGTAGTCGGCATATGAGGACAATTAATTATTTGAATAAGGAATGACAAATTATCAACAAGCTAGCTAAATTTAGTCCAAAAAAAAAATGCTACCTAATTGTATATTTGTATAGTCAAAGTTTAATTTGACATCATATTAAGGAATGACTAGTTTGACCCCTACACAGTTGGATTTTGAATTTCTTTTTAACAATCACCGCAAATATATATATATAGAACAACATAAAAGAAAAGTCAAAAAATCTGGAGTTGTTTCTGTCTCAATCTTTCATCTACTTCTCTCTTTCTTCTTCCTCATCCATATGGTTTTGGGCCATTTTTTGACCTGAAATCACCCCTCTACATCGTTTTTCTCTCCATTTACCTAAATAAGTGGTTTCTCTACATAGATCTGGTTTTTCTTTTGTGTTTTTCCGTGATTTTGTCGTCTGAGTATTTTGTTCGTCATCTTGGTGCGACGTTGTGTGATTTTTCGTCTTATTGTGGTGTTCGTTTGGTTCAGATTGGTAGATCAGGTTCGATCGATTACAGATTCAATTAAGACTTGGGCGTCAACGTTACAGATCCGGAGGCATGAGTATTCCGGTCACTTTGATTTTGTCACATTTAGAGGTATTTTGTCGTTTTATGCTATTAACTTGGACGCTATGAGTTTATTAACAGATTCATCTTTTCGGTTTTTAGCGATGTTGAATTTGTATTGTTTTCGATGTATTTTACCAATTTGAATGTGTTATGAACAATGCACTCTTATTGTTTGATACGAAACTCACATACACTCTCAGTTTATGATTGAATTCAGAAACGATAATTGAAAGCTCATAGAAAAGAAAAGTAAAGAAGAAGAAGACACAAAGAGTTATCGTAGTTCGGAGAAAGTAACTCCTACATCCACACTGTTGTCGAGCCTCCTTATTGATTATGCAAAATTACATGTAGTTTTTCTCTACTCGCTATTCTACGGCTATGATGTATCTTATACATACTCACATCGTCAACTAACTAACTCTATGACTTCTATACAACTCTAACTGAACCACAATCCAGTTGTTAGAGATAGTTACAACAAACTGTTATTACTAACTATCATGTAACTAACTAGTATCACATAGAGTAATTGACTCAACTAACACCTAGAAGCTAACTTATTACATTGAGGATTCACCAAGCTTAACAACTCTCCACCTTGAATCTTCAAAGACAAACCAGATAGCCTCCAACAGCCTCCTCGAGAGGCTTCACATTTCACAGTTGCCAATGTTCACCAAATTCAAACAACGATTGAACTTGGTGTTTGGAACTACCTTTGTTAGCATGTCTGTAGGGTTGTCTTCACTGGCCACCTTGTTGACAGATATCAAACCTTGAGCAATGATGTCCCTTATGTAATGTAATCTTACATCAATGTGCTTTGTCCTCTCATGGAATAATTGGTTCTTTGAGAAACAAATAGCACTTTGACTATCACACCATACACAGGTAGGAACAGATTTTCCTTCCAACTCATTGATCAAACCTTTCAGCCATATGGCTTCTTTGACAGCTTCAGTCAAAGCAATGTACTCTAACTCAGTTGTTGATAGAGCCACAACTGATTGTAAGTTTGCTTTCCAATTTGCAACACTGCCATATAGAGTGAAAATATAACCAGTTATAGACCTTCGTTTGTCAACATATCCTGCAAAGTCAGCATTAACAAAACCTGAAATGTTTTCTGCTCCAGAAGTGCCTTTCCTGCCATATATTAGTCCCATAGTCTTAGAACCTTTCAGGTACCTAAGAATCTACTTTACAGCCAACTAATGCTCCTTTCCAGGGTTAGCCATAAACCTACCGACCAAACTTGCTGAGTAAGCCAGATCTGGTCTAGAACAAACCATGGCATACATAAGACTCCCGGTTGCATTTGAATATGGAACATTGCTCATGTAACTGAAATCAGCATCAGTCTGAGGTGAATGACTGATAGACAGTTTGAAATGAGCTGCTATAGGTGTAGATACTGACTTGGTTTCAACCATATTGAACTTATCTAGCACTTTCTCAATGTATTTTGCTTGAGGCAAATATAGCAGCCTTTTTCCTCTGTCCCTTTGGATTTCCATGCCTAAAATCCTCCTTGCAGACCCTAGATCTTTCATTTCAAACTCCGAGTTCAGTAGACATTTTAGTTGTTTAATTGCATCAACTTTTGAAATTGCAATTAACATATCATCCACATAGAGAAGGAGCTAGATAAAACAACCAGTACCAGTTTTATTGAAGTATACACAGCAATCAAAGGAACTTCTAATATAACCTTTGGAGACAACAAAAGAGTCAAACCTCTTATACCATTGCCTTGGAGATTGCTTTAGCCCATATAGTGACCTTTTGAGTAAGCACACATGATGTTCCTTTCCTATCTGTTCAAACCCCTCTGGTTGTTTCATGTATATCCTCTCCTCTAGTTGTCCATGCAAAAAGGTTGTTTTTACATCCATTTGCTCCAACTCTAGATCATAGGTTGCAACAAGGGCTAGGATCACTCGGATACTAGTATGTTTTACAACTGGGGAGAAGATTTCATTGAAGTCTACTCCATCCCTTTGTGTAAAGCCTTTAGCCACTAGCCGAGCTTTATACATACCATTCTCAAATCCTGGCACTTCTGGCTTACGCAGGGTCTGAATCCCGCTCCTCTATTTCCATAGCCAATGCATAGGCTATTAAGTCTGCATACCCGAATCTTTGAGGTGCTTTGACTTGCCTTTTTGCCCAATCTCTTACCAGGTTGTATGAAGATTCTGCAGTATCTTGTTGAGATTCAACTGACTCTATCTCACTCTGTGAAGCATTACCCCTGATATCAGTTTCTCCTTGTAGCTCCACCTCCAGCTGAGTACCCTGATTCTCCTTAGCATACTGACCAGAAATCGCGAATTCTTCTTCAACCCTGTCCAACATATCTTCTTCTTTGAAGATGACATCTCCGCTTATTACAGTCTTAGGTGCAACAAGATCACATATCCTCACTTTGTAGCCTTTCACTCCTTCAGGGTAGCGTAGAAATATTCCCTTCTGAGCTCTAGGTTCAAGCTTTCCTTCACTAACATGTATATAAGTTGTGCAACTGAAAATTCTCAAATTATTCAAACTAGGTGCTCTGCCTGTTCACAATTCTTCAGGTGTTTTAACCTCAATAGCTGTAAATGGACTTCTATTGATCAAGTAGCATGTTGTTTTCACTGCCTCTCCCTAGTAATTCTTGGCCAGTTTTGCATTTGATAGCATGCATCTCACCCTTTCCAAGATTGTCCTGTTCATCCTCTCGGCTAAACCATTTTGTTGGGGAGTGTGTCTCGCAGTCTTGTGCCTTGTAATCCCATTTTTCTTTACAGTATTGAGTGAACTCTCCTGCCAGGTAATCCAGACCATTATCTGCCCTCAAGACTTTTATCTTCCTCCCTGTCAGATTTTCAACTAGAGATTTCCACTGCTTGAAAGCCTTGAAAGCTTGATTTTTGTTTTTCAACAAATCAACCCAAACTTTCCTTGACTTGTCATCTATGAATGTGATGAAATACCTTGCTCTTCCTAATGAAGGAACTTTCGTTGGACCCCATATGTCTGAATATACATAGTCTAGCACACCCTTTGTTGAATGGACAGCGGTAAAGAATCTAACTCTTTTCTGTTTGCATATACACAATGTTCACAGAATTCTAGTTTTCCCAGCTTTTCTTCCCCAAACATACCATGCCTATGCAATTCTTGAAGGCCTCTTTCACTAACATGCCCTAGTCTATAATGCCAAAGTTGTGTAGAATTAACTTTGGAAACAGAAACAAGACTAGTAGAGTCAAGCATAGTGTTACCTTGTAGTTTATAGAGACCATTTGTCCTGATGCCTTTCATGATCATAAGAGAACCTTTGTGAATCTTCAAAATTCCATCTTGGCCTTTGTAGACACATCCTGTTTCATCGAGCATTCCCAGAGAGATTAAGTTTCTTTTCCACTCAGGGACAAGCCTTACATCACTGAGCAACATCCTTGATCCATCTGCCATTTGCATTTTAACAGTTCCAATGCCGATCACTTTACATTCCATGTTGTTTCCCATTAGAACCTTTCCACCTTCAATCTTCTTGTATGTGTTAGACCAATCATGATTAGGGGTCATATGAAAAGAACACCCTGAATCAAGAATCCACTCATTTCTACAAGCTTCATTGGACACTGATAAAACCTCTGCACTTTCATACCCATCTGCTATAACAGCCATATCATTCTGCTCCTTATCTTTCCGATTATTCTTTTTTTTTCCTCTCTGGACACTGTCTTTTGAAATGCCCTTCCTTTTGGCAATAGTAGCAGGTTTTCTTGAACTTGGATTTTGATTTATGCGTGCTCTTGCCTTTTCCATCCTTCCTTTTTGACCTCCCTCTTGCAAATAACCCTTCTGAATCAACATTCTCACCCTGATCAGTGATCTTCTTTTTCAGTTCCCGAGAGTTCAAGGTTGCCTTGACCTCTTCCAATGTGAAATTGTCTCTTCCAAGCATCATTGTATCAACCAAGTTTTCAAAAGATGGTGGAAGAGAACACAAAAGCATTACGGCTTGATCTTCCTCCTCAATTTTTACATCAATACTTTTAAGATCAAGTTTAGCTTTTGTGAACAAAGAAACATGTTCTTTGATAGACATACCTTCCTCCATCTTTAATTGATAAAGTCTCTTCTTGAGATATAGCTTGTTGGTTAGGGATTTTGTCATGTAAAGACTTTCTAGCTTGAGCCACACTCCAGCTGCAGTATCTTCATCGGCTACTTCTCTTAAAACATCATCACCGAGTGAAAAAATTATGGTGCTGTGAGCCTTACTGAGAATGTCCTCTTTTTCCATATCCGATAGAGTTGTAGGCAATTTCTTTTCCACTGCCAAGACATCTACCAGTCCTTGATGTACAAGGAGCGCTTTCATCTTTATCCTCCATAGGCTGAAGTCATTCTCACCATTAAACTTCTCCACATCAAACTTGGTCCCCATCGCGGAGGACAGCCCAGTTCTCAACTAAGCTCGTGATACCAATTGTTATGAACAATGCACTCTTATTGTTTGGTACGAAACTCACATACACTCTCAGTTTGTGATTGAATTCAGAAACGATAATTGAAAGCTCATAGAAAATAAAAGTAAAGAAGAAGAAGACACAAAGAGTTATCATGGTTCGGAGAAAGTTACTCTTACATCCACACTATTACCGAGTCTCCTTGATGATTATGCAAAATTACATGTAGTTTTTCTCTATTTGCTATTCTACTGCTATGATGTATCTTATACATACTCACACCATCAACTAACTAACTCTATGACTTCTATACAACTCTAACTGAACCACAATCCGCTTGTTAGAGATAGTTACAACAAACTGTTATTACTAACTACCATGTAACTAACTAGTATTACATAGAGTACTTGACTCAACTAACACCTAGAAGCTAACTTATTACATTGAGGATTCACCAAGCTTAACAGAATGAATGAATATCTTTTTTAGTTAAAAAAAAAAAACATCAAAGAAAAGAAGACTTGGACTTTCAATTTTTTCATTAAAAAGGAGTTAGTGACTTTCTTTCTGATCGTGCTATTATTATTAAAAAATAAATAAAAAATATTAATTGTTTTCAAACCAAAATCTAATATTAATAGAAAAATGCAATGTATTGATCATCCATCCATTATTGTTTTTAAAGCAAAAATCTTTTAATCAATAGTTACAAAATAGATATTAAAGAGGGTATGAAAAAAAAAGAGTATGATAATTTCATGTTTCTATTAATATTAGACTTAAAATAATTAATTGTCTACATCCCAGATCGTGTTGAAAACCCCATATTTATAAATAAAATATTACAATTAATTATAAGTCATACAAAAAGAATATACATTCTCTTACTTAAAAAAATATATTTTCAATTTTAAAATATTTTATTTCGAAAGCGACTCTATCCCTAAAGAGAACAAAAAGGACTTGGTTACTGGTTTTCAGGAGTTGGGACCCTCACATTAAGCATTTTTCTTTTTTTATATTTTTAGTGTGAAATCTTGGAAATTCTTTTACGGACTGATTTTTTTTGCCTTTCTAAAATCTTGAACAGTGACATACATAATTTGCGAACAGAAATTTTGCATCAACTATACGAATTGGTAAGATCATATTGCTAAGTTGATTTTTTTTTATAAGCAAAAAAATATATTAATTAAAAATAGAAGGATATTCTAAATCGTATATAAGAAAAAAAAAAAAAAAAAAAAGTTAGATCCAATGTAATTAGAATACTAATTCTAAATTTCTAACTTGGTTGTTTACATAATCAACTGATATTAACCGAAGAGGGTATTTAATACCTTGATTGTGTAAGATAGATGGGGAAAAAATTTGTCTGTTTCTATAGGTCCAAAATTTTATGGGTCAAACATGGTAGCAGATGTGTTTGAATTGTGTGACAAATGTCTTCTTACTCTGTGCTCACAGGTTAAAGAAAGGACTATCAATGGAAATTCAATCTATGGCTTTCACGTGATGCAATATGGTGACATAGGGCTTAGCAAGAATCATCTCTTCCTATATTTGGGTACAGATCTTGCTAACGATAATTTTATTTTTGTAGATAAAAACTCCTAGAGGCCACCTTCAAAAGCTGTCAACCAACGTGAAGCAGATCTCATATCCATTTCTGGGATAAGGTTTCATATGTGTCAAATATAGTTCTACTTTATTTAATGAATACTTGCTTAGTCATGTCTTCATCATGATTTTGTTCCCAAATTTTGAATTTGGGGTGGTCTGTGATATATACATGATATATTTTCTTATTAGAGAGAACAAGAGTCTCGTGATTGAAAAAATTAATAACAACCAATGAGAATATGTGATAAGGGGAACATGAAATACTACTCACCGTTCAGTATTGAGAGTTTTAAGTCTAACATCATGTACATGGAATGGTGATTCTCCATTCGATGGGGATCCCATTGATTCCATATTCCACATTCATTCCATGTACCTATGGGTGGGAATAGGCCGGCAAGGCCATCCAACAAGGACTTATGATCTGACCTGCTTAAGGTCTGGCCTGACCTGTTTAGTAAAAAGGTCAGGTTTAAACTTGCTAAAATGTCTTTTTATTTAAATAGGTCAGGCCTAGGCCATAAAAAAGCCTTTCAAGCCTGTCAGGCGGGCTTGAGTATATATATAATATATAATATATGATATTTTTAATAGAAAGTAAAATATAAATTATGCTAATAATATTTATATATATTAATAGTAAAATAAATTGAATGTTAAAATTTTATCTCACTTTCCCCGACTCATAGACTACCTAAAGTCCCTAACTTTATCCTCAGTGACAAAACCCATCCATCGTCCAAAGACTCCAAACCCTGTCTAACTTAATATGATGGGTCTCAAACCCTAATTACAGTCAGACTCGCCGGTCGTCGCCCTCGTCAACCTCGAGCCCAGCCATCAACCTCGCGTCGCTCCGCTTCCTTTCCCGCCAGACTCCATCGTGCCCGCTCCGGCCGATTGCGTCTCGTCCGCTCGCGCCCGCTCCGGCCGTATGCATCAAGTCCGCTTGGCCTCTGCTACGTGTTGCATGCTGCTGCGGCCTCCGCTCATACAGAAACACAACCCACGCCCCCTTTGTTCGGTTCTGGCCTCTGCTCATACAATAAGGTTAGTTTGTACTCATTTTTTGTTGTTTTGAATCAGAAAACCAAGCCTCCTTTGTTAAATTTTGTTGTGGTTCCTCATCTTCATTTTTTATTGTGATACCATTTCTGCATATTTTTTTGTGGTCCCCAAGCCACCCTTATTAAACTGGTTTTTTCTATTTTTAATGTATATTGTGATGCCTATTTCTTATTTGTTTGGTTGTTGTCTGCTTGTCTCCTTTATTTTTTGGTTTGCTTGCTATTCTTTGTACAGCAAAGGCCTTTTTAATCTTCTGTCTTTGTCTTTGTATTCTAGCTATTGACAGTTATTGTTGCTCATGGTTTTCTATTACTGAGTTTTGCCTTGCCTTGCCTTGATAGAGAACCTGACCTATTTAATGGCCTATTAGCCTATTAGCCTATTTAGAGATAGGCCAAACGGCCTATTTGAAAGCCTTAATACGAAATAAGCTTTTAAAAAGGCTAACATGCCAGATCAGGCTTAAGGGATATTATCTGTTGACACTCATTTTCTTCTGTAAGCCATTAAGTCATGCATGGTCGTGCACAAAATTGACGTAAGTTGTGCAGTAAGTTGTTTATAGGCATGTCCATGATCATGGGCATGCTGAAAATGAGTACAACCGTGCTGATCTTCTAATGCTTAAAATTTGCTCTTTTTCTTTTAAAACTCTCTAAAAAGGGCTTCTCTTTTGCTTAGTTTCTGGTTGCAACTATCGAACTCATGCATCAATTCTACAACAAAGAAGAGAAAATATGTGAAATCCTGAATTAAATACTTAAAAATATAATAAAAATCCATCCAATTTTTTTTGCAAATAAATGGGCAAAATGAAGATATATCAATAATTTAGTGTATTTCCATTAATATTGTATGTCGAATTGAATTGCATGGTGCTTTAAAAAAAATTGATATTCATGGAGTCATCCATTCTTATGTTTTACAAAAATGATATTTTGACAACAAAATACGATAACAAGTATGGACACCATACTTTGAATAATGTTTTGAAGTAATGAATTAAAGGAAGAAAGAGTAAAATAATAAACAAATGTTACACCGTATATTTATACGGTGTTGGACAATAATTTTGTTGTCCATATGCATGCATGTTTTAAGGGGTTGTACAACTTCTAATATTCTGTACATGTATGCTATGTGTGTGTACTGTGCAGGGGAGGTTGTTATCTGTATGTGGAATTATGGATTTTCCAACTTGTGGCGATCAAACACATGAATAATCACTCACCTCCTCCTCATCTACATCTTGAGTGTGGCGTCAATATCCATTCTTTTCCTGAAACTTCAAGACGGTCCGGATTTGGATCATATCAGTAATTATTTGATTATTATTCTTCTTTGTTGGTAGTTGGGCATCTAACAGTGATAGAGTTGCCCGATCTGACAAAGGTTGTTTTAGGTAGACTTTCTTTTCATTTTCTTTTCTCAATTGAATTAACATAGGTTTCTGCTTATTATCAATCTCATTTTCCCTATTTTTTATTTATAAGTTCTCTTTAACTTTCTCAGAGGGACAACCAGAAAGTATTGTTCAAGATATTGAAAGCATGGTTCACTCTTATGTTAAGAAGGTGGTTAAAGGACGTACCTACATGACTACAGAAAAGAAATTTCCCTCTTGATTCTTTTTTGATAAATATGATGTTTTATGTTTACTATGATTGAAAAGAGAATAGAACAAGTCATTCCAACTCAATCTGTATCCTATTTTTTAATTAAATAAATAATTAAAAAATATAGACTCTTTAACAACGCTTGTTTAAAGAAGTGCTATCTAAACCCATTTTATTTTATTTTTTAATATTATTCATTGCTTTCATTTTATAATGTCAGCGAGTCATTCTGTTTACTACATTTTCCATAGACAATGGTCAAAGTTATAATTTTTCAAGTGAGTACTTTTTTTCTATGTTTCATTATCAAATTACAGTGCATTGGTTAAGTTTGGAGATCCATTTACAATGTTAAATAAAAGAGAATTCCAAGAATTAATTTCTATTTTATTTCTTATGTTTTCAACTTCTTATATACATGATGTTTGAGTTTATAGTGAAATAAAAAATTGAATACATTGTTGAGTCTTTCTGCAACATGTTGAGGCAACATGCTGAGGCCGCTCAAGATATCTGAAACAAAAGGTAGATCATTTTTGCAGCTATCAGCTTGAAGCGTTGGGGAAATATCAAGTGTTGAGTGCACAAAATTGTTGATTCTTTTTGCAACATGTGTTGAGACCGCACAAGATATCAGAAACAAAAGGTATCAGCTTGAAGCGTTGGGAGCACTCTCCAGTTAGTGCTACTTGATAATTCTCGGAGGGTTAAAGCATAAGCTTCTTGATAATCCTAGCTATTTCTTAGGTTTCCAAAGGATAAGCCATAGGATTTGCTATTTGAAATTTTCGGTCTTCAATTACTGCTTCTCCACTTATAACCCACTAGTAATAGTTGATTAAAGTTCTTATGAAAAGGTTCAACAAAAAATACTTCAATACTGCTGGAGGATTAGAACAGCACAATAGTGTTTGAGCCTTCTCATTTCCTTTCTTGGGTGCCTTTAGGGGTGGTAAAGTGGGTTGTGACCCGCGGGTCAACCTGCCAAAATTTGGCGGGATGAGTTGGGGTCCTGAACCCACCAACTCACTTTGACCCACCCCGCTTAACCCACCTCAAAACGGGTCAATGGCGGGTTGGTCACGGGTTGACCCGCCAACCCGCCAAATAAAAAAAATCCTGCTTTTTTTTATTTTTTTAAAATTTTAGAATCAGATGAGAGAAGGCCTTAGGGAAATAGGGATAGGGTTACATTGACACACTCAATCTCCCAAACCTATTTGCGCCGCACAGACACAGGGAGCTTCACTCTGATATTAGCTTCACTCTCAATCTCTCATCGCTGCCAGCTTCACCATCCTCAGGCCGCGGCTTCAGATCATCCCATCGGTGCCAGTCGTCCCGACGCTGCTGCAAATCATCTCCCGTCACTCCTTATGTCCTTCACTCCTTCATTATGTATTTATGTCCTTCATGATTTATAGTGACCAAGCTTGGCCTGAAAGATTCTTTTTTTTAAAAAAAATACAGTGTTAGAGAGAAAGTAGAAACACTGAAACAACAACTGAGAGAAAGAGAGAGAGAGGGGAAAAGATATTGGATTAATAGTTTAATTTTATATGAATTAGTTTTTTTTTTTAATTTTATAGCGGGTCAGTCCACTAACCCACAACCCATTTTATGTTTTCTGCGTTTGGCTGGTCAACCCGCCATTAAGCGGGGTGGGTTGGGGGTGCAACCCATATTACCAAAACGGGTTGACCCGCCCCACCCCGTTTTAGGCGGGTTAATGGCGGAGCGGGACGGGACAGGGTGGCCCGTTTTGCCATCCCTAGGTACCTTCGTCTCTTCGGTTACTGTCCTTGTGTGGACAATTTATTGCCTAGTGAGGAATGAGAGACTTCAGCATTCCCATATCTTTTTGTTGTCTGTCATGACATTTAGGAAGGACTCCCTTCTTCTGGAGTCCTGATACACGACAAAAAGATATGGGACTGCCAACTAGTTTGTGCCCCAAAAATGTGGCTCATAAGTCATAAAAGAGTTTCAGAAAGGAAGAGTACAAAGAAGAAAATGAGTTTATAAAATGTATAGTGTAAATGATAAGAACACAAAGGATAATTATTTATAGCTAGGAGAGTTTGGTTCAATAGATCCGTGTGTTGGTTCAATAGATATTACGAGATTGATTATGGACATTTTTCTTTGTGCTGAAGTTTAAATATCGGGTTTTCTGTACAGAGACTTATTGTACGTTCATGAATTATGTCAACTAACGTACAAAGAGTTAGTCACTTATATTGTTTTGTTTTAATACGGGGGAACATAATGTTTCCTCAAGCGTGCGCTATTATAGTGACTCTTTTAATAGCGTTTGTTTGAGGAAACGTTGTTAAAGTTGGAGCGCAAATTTTTTTTTTTTTAAAACATGATGTAAATATAGTGTTTTATTGAGGAAATGATATTAAAGGTATATCTTTTAATAACGTTTTCTTTGGGGAAGCGCTATGAAACACCTCTACATATTTTTTTAAAGTTTTTAATTCCAAAAACGTTATTAAGTGTACATTATTAAAAATCGATTCTATCGTAGTGTTACTTCCCTCATTTTTTTAATGTTTTTTTTTTAATCTTTTGGGAAGGCTTACCACAAGGGTGGACACTAGAGATCCATAGGAGATCTCTAGGATGGGAGAGGAGAGCATGAATGGAAAAAGGGATGAGAATAATTTCGAAGATCGAATCTAGATACTTTAGACCATGTCTCACAAATTTAATCATGAGTTGCCTCTAAAAGACAATTCTATGATTTAGTTATGAATATGCTTAATTCTACCATCATGTCAATATATCTAATTGTTATCGGATTATGATCGGATAGAGTACAGTATAAACAAATGATTTTATCGAAAGATCAAGTTAAATTCAGATTAAGGTAAATTCATCCGTTGTCCGAGAGCAATTGCAATCGGATGAGCTGGTCCAGCTGGACCTCCTGCTCCTGTGCAACAACCACGTACCCCTTTAAGATTGAGTTGCCTTTACGAGACTTGCCCCTTGTCTGAATCAGTGACGTCAACAAGTCTAACAAATTTATTGCACACAACTAACTCAAGTGATTATTATAAAAATGAAATAACTAATTGAAAAAAAGTTAGTTAACATTAAAAAAATGTTAGCTGTACATAAAATTTGTACAAATAAATATTATACAAAGTAATGTGCACCATTATTTTTGATTAAAAAATAGAGAATAATCTATGAAAATTGATGTTACGTAAGTTAGTAAATTGCTTTTCACATAAAACATGTAACTCAATAAAATGTTATGATTATCATAATTTTAAAAAATAATATGGATCTTGTTGACCAATATTCTAAGAATATTGATTAAAAAATTTATAAAAAATAAATTTTTATTGAAAATTCAAGTGTCTAACATTTTAGAATATTAAATATATTATTTTTTAATAAATTTTTTTTAATTCCTTAATTAATATTTTTAAAACACTGATTAACATTCTTCAAGTAATATTTGTATAATGTCTTAACTTCATTTTCATTTTATTGTTTGTGTTCTTTTCTCAAATCATAGTGCTCGACATTTTGGGACCTTTCTCTATTGCTGTTTGCCTCCGTCTCTCTATCCCCTCACAATCCCACTTGTACCTCGGATTTTGTCATCAGTTTGCACTACATCCATCATTATTTTTCAAAAAAAAATTATTTTGGAAAATAATGCTAAACCAATGATAGAACTATAATAAAGATGAAGTTAATTAGTAATGTACTAATGTTTGTGCAAAAACACCTATTAAAATACAAATACGTGATTGGTCCGAATGATAACGAACTCGAACCACCTTAAATAAATGTTTAAGGATTCGATTCCTGACTCTTACGTATGAAAAAAATCTGATTAGGAGGGGATGACCCTTAAATGTCGTCCAGGTCCCCCGACGAAGACTAATCACCGTTTACGACGGTGGATACTTTATATCAATAATATGATTATAAAAAAAAACACCTATTAAAATAAGGAAAATATTTTTTTATATTCAAATCATGAATTAACGTATTATTAAAAGTATTAACTCTTATAATAATTATCAAAATTAAAGTTTATTGATGTCCAAAAACTTCATTTTTAATTTCTTGTTTGTGTTCTCTTCTCAAATCATTAGTGGTTGAGGTTTTGGGGACCTCTCTATTGCTGTATCCCTCTATCCCCTCACAACCCCTTTTAAACCTCAGATTTTGTCATCACTTCACATTACAACCATCATCATCACCATCATGTTCCACCTTCATCATCCCTATCTCCAGCTCTTCTAAACCATTAACCTTAAAGAATGCTTTAAACTTGTTAAAACCATAATCCCTCTCTCTCTCTCTCTCTCTCTCCCCTACCTGTTATATCATCCTTACTGCAGAAACTGAAATGGACTTGACCTCCAACAACAGCACCCACACCTTAGACACAGATACTACTCAAACCCCACCACCAACCCAACCCACCAACACCAACACCTCCAACTCCAAGTCTTCATCTTTCACCAACGGCTCCCTCAACCGCCACCACATCACCACCACTCCACCACCACCTTCTATGGTGGTTTCCTACAAGGAGTGCCTCAAGAACCATGCAGCCAGTATAGGTGGCCACGCACTTGATGGCTGCGGCGAGTTCATGCCTTCCTCTTCCTCCAACCCCTTTGAACCCCGTTCCCTAACATGTGCCGCATGTGGCTGCCACCGCAACTTCCACCGTCGTGACAACACACAACAAGATCAACAACACTACTATTACTCCAACCCCAACCACTTCCTCAGCTTCTACAGCTCACCACCACCCTCCTCAGCGGTGGCGCCACCACTACTACCTCACCGTGGACTTAGTCTGAGCACCAGCCCAAGCAGCCTCAGCCCAAGCCCAATATCATCAAGCCCATCATCCCCACCACCAATATCTCATCATTTCCCACCCTCCTATGCACCCAACATGCTCTTAGTACTTGGAAATGCATGTTCTGATGATCATCATCAGTTTCAGCAGCAACAGCAGCATAGGAGTTTCTTCAACTCTAATTCAGTGGCTATGACAGAGAACATTAACAACCCAAGTGGGAAGAAGAGGTATAGAACCAAGTTCAGCCAAGAGCAGAAGGAGAAGATGCATAGTTTCTGTGAGAAGTTGGGTTGGAGAATGAACAAAGAGGATGAAGGGTTGATCCAGGAGTTCTGCAATGAGGTTGGTGTTCCAAGAGGGGTCTTCAAGATTTGGATGCACAACAATAAGAACGCTTTCAGGAAGAGATCATTTAGAGATATTGGGAATTAATGATCCAAGTGATGAAAATGGTGGTGCATGGTGGTGGCTTTGATAGTGATATTAACAATTCCTTACAACACAAATAACAGCAACAATGACATTCATCTATAGAAATTAAGGTAGCTTTGTCAATCTTCATGTTTCTGGCAATGGATCATAGTCTTAATCTAGATCCGTCGAGAAACTTAATGAAATGGGTAGCAATTTGGCTATTATCAATTATCATTTTTGTTTTCTTATTAATATCAGCTAAGGCTATAGAAAGATCTAGTTTTTTTTATTTGCTATTAAAATGTCATGCCATGTGTTTATTTTTGTTCATAACTTCAGAAATTAATATCATTCATAAATGTTTCACCCTCTTCTGTGCTGATAGCTCTTATGGTTTTCACATCTTCCACGTGGATGAATATTTCCCATCCTATTTTGGTATATCATATCATATCACAATCAATAATATTTTGTCATATAAGTTAAAAAATAAAATTTAATATTAAAAAATTAAAATACATGTCAAAATATTATTGATTAGGACATAATGTGATACATCAAAATGAGGCCGGAGATCTTCATCCCTTCCTCTTGTTAAGGGAACAGGTATAGTTTAAGTCATTTTTGCTGTATTTTCAATATATTAATTATTCATTTAATTTCTTGAAAGTATGCACCTCCCAAAATGCCCATTCTTCTTTGTCCAACACACTAACTTTATCTATCTTGGAGTGCAATCTGTTATGCCATCTCCGTTTTTGTCCTTATTCATTTATGGAGCATTAATCCTACTACTCCATGGGACTAGGAGATAGTGCCAAATTGCTATTTTTGGGTTTGTCACTTTAACATTGCTTGAAGCAAACCTCTAAAATTTAATCTTCTTGTTCTTATTAATTTCTTTTATGAATTATCATACTTGGCTAAGAATTTCGCAGAGAGATAAGTGGTCCTAGGCAAGTTTCTTTGAATGAGGGAGAAAAAAGAGTAGGAGAAAAAATAGACCCATTAATTAGTAGGAAAAGGGAATTAAGATCCATGTTATTTGGTGTTCTTATCCTCTTGGACTTTTGTTTCTTGAAAGTCTTACAAGCAATTTTGGGTAATACATTACAAAGGAACAAAGAAGATCTATTTTGGAACTAGAAGATGGCATTGAGAAGGACACTTATCTATTCTCGTGTTTATCACTCATTACTTGCATTATTAAATTGCCATAATCTTTTTTGTGTATGTGCTTAGAAGGCAAGCAGCATGCTTTGGCTGATTATAATATTATCATACTCTTCTGGTTGTCTGAGCTTAGTGGAGGCAGTGCCTTGGACTAACCTGCCACCTTTCCATATTGGGTTTGGTTCAATGAAACGGCAAGTTTTGTTGTTTTATACTTTTATTTTATAAACTGCTAATGAGATAACCCCTATAAGGCAATCAATAAAGCCACTCAAGTGTAGTCATTAATTAATAATTCATGAATTAAGTAGTAAGTTTGATCCGCTTAAAAAATATATATAATTTTTCCATTATAGATTGCCACGTGGTTTTTCTTTTCTCAAGTTTTTATATTAGCTTTTGAAGATTTATATGTAACGGCAGACTTTTCAAACAATTCAAAGGAGATTACTGCGTATGTTTAATATGTCTTTGGATAAGCGTTTGACAAACATTATTTTAGATGGAATTGATTTTACAGGATTGATTTCAATATAATTGAGTTTGAAGTAAAATGATTTATGTTTGGATATATTCACGTAAAAGTGAGTTGAAAAATAAAATTGAGACTAAAAATCACGTTTGAAGGCGCAAAAGCTCCAAATGGTAGCTTCAAGTTAGAATCGATCCATTCTAGAAGCAAAATCAATTCTACTCGAAAACATCCAAACATGTCAAAATCAATTTTATATCTTTGGAATCACTTCTGCCTCTCATAAAAGTGAATCCAAACATGCACTTAATGTGTATATATTCAAAAAGATGTGCTATTTAGCACGAAACGAAAACAATACAAATTTAAAAGAACCAATAGAAACAAAATGCAAGCTTAAAAGATGTAAAAACATTACCATATATAAAAATAATGGAAAACAGCTGCTCTGAATAAACCTTCTTCAAAGAGATATGAAAATTGAATTCATACGATCAAGCAATTTCCATATTGAAATTTGTGTACGTATTCGATTATTGTAAACTCATAACGGGGATCCCTCACTCCTATGTTCCCACCTACCATGGTTTTTTTTTTCATATACTTAAATTCAGTGATCGAATCGAACTTCATAGGTTTAAGGGATCTAACTTCCTTTCATTTGGACCGACACTAGTTTTTGTTTCGTATATATTGTGTTATGACTGATAAGGTCTATCTGCAAAAGTTGCAAAAAAATAATAATTAAAAATTAAAACCCTTTGGATATGCAAAATTTTCCCCAATTGCACAGGTCTGCTGCTGCATTTTTTCTTAGCTTTTCTATTTTATTTTCACTGTCTTTTAATTCACCATTTCCCCCTTTTCAGCTTCTTTTCTTATGCTTCATCCATTTTGTTTGGAAGGGCCTGGTCTTTGATCTTGTTCTATTCATCTGTTGGATGAATCCAGCCCACTTCAACAGAGGAACAACCCAAACAAAATACTAGTCTTGTAAGTGGATATGTGGATCCACAAATTTTCATATATCCTTGAATTTGAGTCAATATTTCATTAGAATAAGAAAAATGTGAAATCTTATAAAAATATTAGCTTAATAATTCTATTAATTATTTTAATGGAAGTTAATTTTTTAAAATCCTCAAAAGTATTCAATGCACATATCTATTTTTAGTCTTTGGGACAATTGAGAAAAATAGATTATGTAAGTTATCGATTATATGTATAATGATTATAGTGATAATCGATTATAATCAGAATCTATTTTTGTTTGGGTATGTTTGCTAAAAAAGATTTTAAGATAATCTATTCTGTTTGGATGGTTCAAAAAAGATACTTTTACATAGTATATTACGAAAAATAGTATGAAGTTATTTGTTTATATTAATAATATTTGATGCTTTTTTAACATCAAAACTTGTTGAAATGTTTATTTAATAATATTTGATGCTTTCTGTCATAAAAAATTGAAGAAAATTTTTAACATTTCTTCACGACTATGAAAACATGTGAAAATATATGATTTTAAAAATTGTTAAATAAAAATAATAAATATTTTATTTGAATAATATAAAGAATTCTAAAATAAATAAGAGAGAATATTCAGAGCAATATCATAACAAACAAAAGGTTATTAAAGAATTTGAGTAGTGAATGCTAAATAAAAATAAAAATATGATAGTCATAGACAATATAAATATCAATAATAAAAGTAAAAGAGATAAAAAATAAAGAGAAACTAATTGCCAACTTGAAATTAGACAATCCACAAAATAAACAACAATGCACAAATTCCTAGTTTTCTACAAAAACTTTAACAATGTCATCTCTAGCTAATTGAATGTCGAATACACGATCCATCATCCATGTACACGGAGGACATAATATTATCCATGCGTTCAGGCAGGTCATTGTCATCACTGGTAGCATCATCATCATTGCTTGGTATATTCCCATTAGCAAGAATGCTACAGCATCTGTGATGCTATTTTGTCTAATAAAGTTATGTATTGCCATTATAGCAAAAACTATTTGAACCTGAGTTAAATAATTAAATTTGGGCATGTGATTGAGAATTGCAAATCGATTTATTCTTCCAACGTTGAATGTCCTTTCCATGATACTCCTTAAGCTAGAATGAAAATAGTTGAAAACTTCATTATGACTACTAAATTTGATTCTTTGCTCGAAATCTGGAAGATGATATTGCTCACTTCTATATGGCCCTAAGTAGTGAGTGGGTGTTGGATAACCAACATCAACCGAATAATATTTGTCCGACCAATAGTTAAAAGAAATTGTGAAGGCAAACATATATAGAAACATGCAAGTAATATGTTAAGGACTAATTAATTAGAATATCAATCTTTTGGGAGGATGTGAAAATTTGAAGTTTGCATTTCGTAGTGCTTCTTGACAAATTCTAGCATCATGTGCTCCACCTTCCAGGCCAACGCAAATATAAAGCACATATCCCAATCACATACAACCATGATATTTTGGCTAGTATATCCCTTTCTACGTATAGATTTTGCACGCTTACTTTGCAGAAGAGAAGAAAAGTGAGGGGGAGGGTTTGCCAATGTCCCAACGTAAATGAAGAGAAGAGGAAGAGTTTGGTGGAAGGATATGGGAAATGAAAAATGAGGAAAATCTAATATAATTGATCCGGGAGAGTTTGCTGGAGATTAATGTCCATCGAGAGTTTGGTGGGACAGTAAATCAGTAATGGAGAGTCGTTAGGGGGTAAGATGGGGATCAAAGTTTTGAGATACAAAAATAATCAGAGAAGAGCATTCTAACTATCTTTCACACCATATAGGATAAAAAAAATTTTAAATTATCTATTAAAATGTGTGAAAACCGGAAAAGACTGAGTTACATTATTAAATAAAGATGAGCTCAATATATAGCAAAAAGGAGAAGACTAGCCCACTCATTGGATTTCTCCCTCTTTCTAAGTGGAATAGAAACAAGAGATTTTTACCTCTATCCCATCACAGCAAATACCATGTAAATAACTGATAGAGCATAAAAGATTCTATTTTGCTAAGCTCGGAGAAAGCTTGTGTTAATCTTTATTCTGATTGATCCAAAGATAGTGTTAATTGAAATTCGAAAGAAAATGAAATCATTTGCCTTTCTTATGTTTCAAAACCTCACTGGGCTATCAATATGTGGTTGATCGAGTGGTAACGAGCTCAGACCTTTTAAGCAAGTGGTCAGGGATTCGATCTTTAACTCTTGTATATGGAGAAAATCTGATTGGGAAATATCAGTCCTTAAATATCGTCTAATACCTCGTGAGATTAGTCTCTACAGTTACGCACGGAGGATGTCCTAAAAAAAATAAAAAAAAAACTTCCCTAGGCTATAAACAAGCATTTACTAATGAAACTAATTGAATTAGAGTTAAAAACTTCTTATATGGATGTATTTTGTTCCACTTACTATGGCTTAAATTTATTAATTTATACTCAAGTATATACTTCATAACGTTTCCCTCGTGGTATTCCCATCTGGGTCCTACTCTATCTTCGATGCACATGGAATTCATTCCAACCTCAATGTCCAAGAGTACACTCCAACTTAAACACCTTTCATTCGGTTAAATAGAATACAAGTGTCAGGCCCTTCAATCAAAAGAAGAAAAAAAAAGATACAAGTGTCAGGCTATATTACTTCGCATATTAAGATCCTGTTTGCTTTGTTTTCTAATTGTAAAGATATCACATTACTTTTATTTTATTTTTTGTTTTCAAATATTTATAAAAAAAAAAACTGTGAAATCAATTTTTGTTATTCACAGCTTCCTAAACAAATCTTTGAAATTAGGAAATAGGATAAAATTAATGTAACATTTTTATAATTATCAATAAAAGCACCAAACACGTGAAACAAATAGAAGGGACCCAATTAAGTTTTTTTGATGAATCAGGAATTGAGGATCATAATCCCATCCACACCTCAAACACCAGCCATGCATGCTGCAGCTAATGTCGTGCACAAACCTTTACTCCATATATCCTACCCGAAAGTTGCCTTCCTCTCATGATTTTCTCTGGTTGGTGCTATGACATTATATATTGTATAGTACTCTTTCCCCTCTTCTCTCGCTTTTTGAAAATTTCCTCTTTCTAACTCGTGATCTTTGTGAGACTCTTTTTTTCTCGGTTCAGTCCACAAGATAGATCACTCATGCAAGGAAGAGAGTTGAACTACTTTACCAGATATCTGCTCGACCTCTGGCTCGTCAACTTCTCAGATTTTGGCCATTTATATAGGTAAACTTAATATTCCAGTTTTTTCATGTTTTTATTTATTAATTATGATATTAAATAACTAATAATTATTTAGTTATTACACATTTTCTTTCGTCAGATTTAGTAATTTGCTGTCTTGATGAAAAACAATTATTTCGTATGAAAAAGGGAAATTTTTATTTTCTTATGAGATTCAATAATCAATATCTTATCTCTTTCAAGAACGTGACTATTGTAAGGTAGTTGTTATGGTATTTTGATGGAATAGTTTTGTTATTTGTACAACATATATTGGACATTATTTAGGAAAATAACTCACATTTACATATATTTCTAACACTTACATAAATCAAATATTGTTCCAATATTATCTAAAAATATTGCAAATAAAATATTTCTCTTTGATGGAAAAGGTATTTAAGATGAGTTCTCATTGTATGTTGATTTCATAATAAATATTTAAAATTATATTAAGGTTATTGTTAGTTAAGGAATTAATGATAAAATTTTTTTATTGTAAAGTGATATATTTAATATTTAATATATTAAAAATTCAAAGTTTTCAATAAAAAATTTCCTTTATAAATCAGTGAGCACTACCCAAGTATCTGTTTTCTTCGGTCTGATTTTTTGGGTAAGCCTGAAACACCCCTATCATGAAGTCCATAAGGGAAATTGAATTGGGTTAGCCCAAGATTTTACATCAGACCCTGCCTGTGTGTTGTATTTTTATGTTTAGCTTATCAAGGGCTTTTGGGCCCGAAGCATGCTTGTGTTGTGTGATTTTATTTTGGACAAAACTTAGGTACCATTTTATAGGTATATTAGGTGTTGTTTTTCAATGAGAATATGACATATGTAATAGTTGTTACACATGTTATTTTTTCATTGAAGAGCCTTTACACATATCTAATTCTCATTGAAAAACAACAACTATTGTATCTCTAGAATTATACCTAAGTCTTATCTTTTTATTTATTGGTTTTCCAAACTGATGCCACATTGCATAGCATAAATCGAGTATTAAATAACTCTCTCAAGTAACTCAAAGTCTGTTTGGTAAAATTAGCTGTTAGCGGATAAGCTCACTTATAGCGAATAGCGGATGAGGTAGCTAATAGCGGATAAGCTAGCTTATTTTCTATGAAAGTTTTTGATAAAACTAGTGGTTGAATTAGTTGAAAAATATAAAATGACATAAAAGGACATCTTCATTAATGATTTTACATAAAAGAGAGAGAAAATGATAAAGGTGGAATTAAATGAAGATAATAAGGATAAAAATGAAAAGAAAAATGAAACGCTATAAGCTATAAACTCAAACGCTACTTCAAGTAGCGTATGGAAAAAAAGCTATAAGCTTGTGACAAAACGCTATAAGCTCATGACAAAACGCTGTAAGCTCATGACAGAGGCGCTTACCAAACGTGACTACTTTCCCATCCGCTGTAAGCTATCCACTATAAGCTCGTAAAAGTGACATGCCAAACAGGCTCTGATCAATCTCTTGAGAAATTAACGAATTAAGCAGATTCTTTGATTATAATTAATACTTCTATTAAACTTCCTCTCTCCTCTTTATTTCTTCTCTCTCACTTCACGCTAATTTCTCTCTCTCTCTGACATCATGTTGTCCCAAAATTTACCCTAAATCCCTAAACACAAATCATAAACCCAAAAAAGTTAAAATCAACACATAATAATTAAACGATATTATAAAATTGTTTTGTGTTAGCAATTGAGAAAAAATAAATCCAATCTACTTAGACCATAAACATAATTTCATAAGTGTTGCCTCATCATCTCTTTGCTGTGTATATATTATGGCATGGGCATGCTATCATAGGGTTTAGGGTATAGGTTTAGGTTTAGGGATTAGAGTAAATTTATAGATAATATGAAGTTAGAGAGAGAGAGGGAGAAATTAGTGAGAAATGAGAGAAGAAATAAAGAGAAGAGAGAGTTTAATATGAGTATTAATTAATTATAATTAAAAAAGGATCTTACTAACCAGCGTCCTAAGAGCACTGATTAAGGAATTCAAAAAAAATAATTATTTATAGAAAAATTAAGTATATCATTTTTAATGTTTCAAATACACCACTTCCCATACAAAATTATTTTTTTTAGATTCCTTAACTAATAGGACATTGGTTAACATTTTCCATTAAAAAAATATGCTTAATTAGCTTATTTTTCTAAACATTGAATTAGTTGGAAGGGATATTATATAGTTATGTAATGTTGTGTGGTCATTCCCAGAAAACTTAGGCGCAATTTTTTTTTTTTTTTGAGGTGAAAATACTTCAATTAAATAACTGAAACAGAAGCATTACATAATAGAATGTTTAACTGGTATGGGACATGCCCCATCCAAGTTCTAGAACCAATAGACTTAGATAAACCAATTAGGTTGTGAGCAATAACATTAAACTGCCTCCTAACATGAGTTACAATGACTCTATTAAAATCACTCATCAACAAATGACAGTCTTGGATGATTGAGTCAATAGCAGCCACCATAGAAACAGAATTGGTGCATTTAACCACTGTTGCAGCATCGGATACAATGGTCACATTAAGCAAGCCATGATCTTTAGCCAGTTGCAAAGCCCAGTGAATACCAAGTGTTTCAGTCAGCATAGGATCAGTTTCAATATTCTCAAACCTGCAAATTGAAAATAAAACTGAGTCAGGTTGGTCATAAGCAACCAAACCCCAACATGTTGAGCCATTAGGAAAGCATCCAGCATCAACAAAAATAGTATTCTGATCAGAGGCTATGTTAGGTTGATTGTGGGGAGAAAACTGGGCTTCAAGGTTAACATCTAGAGTAGTTGGACTGATTTTCTGCTCAAAATCCATTGCTGATTGAGCCACTTCAATGGGGTTAAGGGATTTGTGATTAAAAACAGTTTGGTTGCGGGTTCCCCACAATTTCCATAGCAAGGTAAAAAAAAATTGGACACCAAGAGTATCTGCACAAGTTAACCCCACCAAAGATTTATATCCATGTGGTGCGACACATGTATACCAAATAGGGAGGAGAACCAAGTGAATTGTGCCCACATTGACATTGCTTGAGAGAGGTGGTCAAGTGTTTCTGGTGCCATATGACTTAGGTGCAATATCAATTGTGATTTAGATCTTGTTTTCCAATGAAAAAATGACATGTATAACAGGTAATCAAAGAAAATATAACATGTGTAACAGATGTTACACACATTATATTATCATTGAAAAATAACATCTAAAGCATCCATGGGATTACATGTAAGTTTTCTTCATTTGAAAAACCTTATATTTATTTTACTCCTCAATCATTCTTTAGACCTACGGTGCCATTTCTGTATACTAACTAAGGAGTCTTTGCAACAATGTGTCTTCTTCTTTTCTTATTTTTAATTTATTTTTCATTTCTTATTTTTAATTTATTTTTCATTACTTTACGCGTGTTTGTGAGGTCACATGAATTCCTATGGGCCTGGCTCCTTACATGTCAACCATTCCTCAGAGTTTGAAAAATCTTTTCTACCCAATCTAAAGCTTTAGAAGACATGAGAAAAGAAAAAGAAAAAGCTACATCTAATAGCATCCTATTATTTCTTTTTAAAGTTTTATTCAGCCAAACCTTGTCTTTGGATGGAAGCGCATCTATTCTTACATTGACTACCTGTCTCATATGAGTCATGAAAGTCCCTAAAGCACGTGAGAGATCTCAGCAAATTGCACCACGGCAGCATTAGTTTTGTTCCCTAGTTTTGGTAACTCCTCGCCCAAAATTCTAGATCTGTTTAAACCATAGGATAATGTTATAATGCAAGACAAAGGCCAACCAATTCCTTAATTAAGAATAAAAAATAGAAAGTTTATATTAGAAATCAATATATTCAATATATTAAAAATTTAAAAGTTTTATTTTTTGATAAAAAAATTATACTTTATTTTCTTAATTAGCGTTGTTAGGATGCTGATTATCAAGACCATAATGTAATAGTATGAATAAGTAATAGAGTTTAATTGCTAGACACTGACAGCATAAAACATTTTTACACAAACATCCGATCATAAGTTGCCACATCGGTAAAAAAAATCGACTATCATCCTAACTACCTTAAAAGTCATCCATACTTTGATTGGTGATTGATTGTCTGTGTAAAAATGTTTTACATTATCAGTGCATAACAATTAAACTGTTAGAGACGCAGCGGAAATTTGGCTTCTAATAATGATATGAAATACGACCCTCACTATAGTTGAACAAGAAAACAATGTAGCCTGAACAATAAATTGTATGAAGAAATATGAATGTCTGAAGAAGTAAGATTAAACTTTAATACAATGAAAACTCACTTTGTTACACTCTATGTTTTTACGTTGTTGTGACAACTAACAAACCGAGACAAAGTTTATATAGTAAGCTACATACTATAAATTAAGAGAACTACGTTACACACAAATATAAGCCTCTCAATTTGATGTCCTTCCTATTATTATTCCTTAATTTCACCGGAGTAACTTTGTATTCAACTTTCCATATTTAGCTTTTACTAAATATTCCCACAATTCTCCACCTCGTTCATAATTTGAAAAACAATCAAATTTTGGACGAACGAATTTCATCATCTGAACCGGCTGCAACAAAAAAAATGACCATGTGACTGCCTACGTACCCTGTAACCGAGATCAAGCCAACCGCTGTTCTATTATCTCTCCATTTGACTCAACATGTTTGAATATGGAGCAATTCCAAACAATGTTGGAACTTACCACCTGTAACAACCTTGGTCAACATATCGGCTGGATTCTCATCAGTGTGTACCTTCGTAAGAGAAATATGACCTTCCTCTACGACATCCCGAAGAAAATGATACCTTATGTCTATATGCTTGGTGCGAGCGTGATGAACCTGATTCTTAGCCAAGTGAATAGCACTTTGACTATCACACCTCAGTTTCACGCATTCTTGTTGAATACCCATATTATCTAGAAGACCCCTCAGCCACAATGCTTCCTTCACTCCTTCTGCTACTGCCATATACTCGGCCTCTGTAGTAGATAGTGCCACTGTAGACTGTAACATCGATCGCCAACTAACTGGAGCACCATGTATTTTAAACACATAACCAGTAGTAGATCGTCGTTTATCTAGATCACCAGCATAATCTGAATCAACGAAACCACTTATTTGACATGTATCTCCACCGAAACACAAACCAGTGTTAATGGTACCTTTCAAGTACCTCAAAATCCACTTCACTGCTTCCCAATGTGCCTTTCCCGGATTTGCCATGAACCTACTGACAACACTGACTGCTTGTGAAATATCTGGGCGTGTACACACCATGGCGTACATCAAACTGCCAACCGCACTAGCATAAGGTACATGTTCCATGTATGTTTTATATTCCACCGTCGTAGGAGATTGTTTACCAGAGAGCCTAAAATGTGGAGCTAATGGAGTAACCACCGACTTAGCACCTCTCATCCCAAACCTTTCAATAATCCGTTCTATATAGTCTTTCTGACTTAAGAACAATTTTCGGTTTGGCCGATCTCTTTTAATCTCCATACCCAGTATTTTATTTGCAGCGCCTAAGTTTTTCGTCTCAAACTCTTTACCAAGTTGAGACTTTAACTGATCTATCTCCACCTTGCTTTTTGAAGCAATAAGCATGTCATCCACATACAATAGAAGATAAATATAATCACCTCCATGAAGCTTCTGAACATAGACACAACTGTCATAATCATTTCTGGAGAATCCTTGTTTTATCATGAAAGAGTCAAATCGCTTGTACCACTGTCGAGGAGATTGCTTCAATCCATATAGTGATTTTCTCAAACGACAAACCTGACTTTCCTTACCCTCAACCTTGTATCCCTCAGGTTGGTGCATATATATTTCTTCATCCAAATCGCCATGCAAGAAGGCTGTCTTCACATCAAGTTGTTCTAGCTCAAGATCACCATGAGCAACAAGACTTAATAGCACCCGAATAGAAGTATGTTTTACCACTGGAGAAAATATCTCATTGTAATCAACCCCTTCCTTTTGTGCAAACCCCTTGGCCACTAACCTAGCCTTATACCTTATACCGCATGCCTTGGTATGATCTTCTTTTCTTTTATACACCCACTTACAACCAATAGCAGACTTCCCCACGGGCAATGGGACCACCTCTCATGTCTTGTTCTTATGAAGAGATTGCATCTCTTCCTCCATAGCAACCAACCAACTCTCTCTATCTTTGTCTTTGATAGCTTGTTTGAAGGTGACCGGCTCATCATCTTCAACCGAGAGTGCATATTCTACCAAGTTTACCTGCCCGTAGTGCCTCAGAGGTTTGTCTGACCCAAACTTCTGAACTAGTTTATAATTCCTCTTTGGCCTAGTGGTGTCCAAAGATTCTTGTTGTTGTAATGTATGTGTATTTTCCTGTTGAACCTCCTCATGATCAAGCTCATCCTCCTCCTCCTCATCTTGAGTAACACCAGGATGCTCCACCTGAACATGACTAGAATCTGGTTGGTCTTCAGATTCTATCGCAACTACTTGATTATTTGATATTTTAACATCACTATCATTAGACACCATAGATTTTTCGTCGAAGGTAACATCCTTGCTAATCACAAACTTAGAATCTTCTACACTCCAAAGGCGATATCCTTTGACCTCTTGTGCATATCCTAGGAAGATAGCTTTCTTGGCTCTATTATCAAGCTTGTTAACCTTGACGTGATAATAGGCTGTGCATCCGAAGACTTTGAGTTTGTCATAATCAGCATGTTCACTTGACCACACCCTGTAAGGCGTGTCTCCATCTAAATAAGAATGTGGGATCGATTCACTATGTAGCAAGCTGTAGCAATCGACTCTGCCCACCATTCTCTACCTAACCCAGAATTAGAGCGCATACACCTTGCCTTTTCAAGTAGTGTACGGTTCAATCTTTCCGCGACTCCATTCTGTTGAGGTGTGTCTCTAACTATCCAGTGTCTCACAATGCCTTCCTGATCACAGAACTTCTTGAAGGCTTCTTCAGTATATTCTGTACCATTGTCGGACCTCATAGTTTTCAATTTTCTACCTGTTCTGTTTTCAACCATTGCTTTCCAACACTTGAAAATATCAAATACCTCATTCTTATGCTTTAAAAAGTAAATCCAAGCATACCTGGAATGATCGTCAACAAATGTAACAAAGTACCTGGAACCACCTTTAGAAGTCACTTTAGCCGGACCCCAAACATCAGTATGCACATAGTCTAACAACCCTCTACTTTTGTGCTTGCTTGTAGAGAAATCCATACACACAATGTTCACAAAATTCCATGCATGGCTTCTTCATGTTCTTCAACAAGCCTTTCCCACTAAGCAATGATAGACCCTTTTCTAACATATGCCCAAGGCGCATGTGCCATATCCTTGTGCATTCTGTTTGATCTTTACTTCCACTAATTCCAACTGCTAAATCTCCCGTGACAGTTTCACCCAAAAGAGGATAAAGATTTCTGTGACGGATTCCCTTCATCACAACCAACGAACCACGTACAACTTTTAAAACTCCATTTTCAATAGTTATTTTGCAACCATTTTCCTCTAGTACACCAAGAGAAATAAGGTTTTTTCGCAAATTTGGAACATGTCTCACATTCATCAGAGTTCTCACTGTTCCATCATGCATCTTGATTCTTATTGTACCATACCCCATGATTTTACAGGCATGGTTGTTTCCCATTAAAACGGTTCCACCGTCTATACTTTGGTAGGTAGTAAACCACTTCCTGTTTGGACACATATGGTGTGAGGCTCCTGAATCAAGCATCCACTTACCGGAAATATCATGGTCTTTCTCTGAGACAGAGAAACAATCATCCTTATCATTCGAGACATAACTCGCCTCCGACAAATCTTGTTGTTTTCCTTTGGAGTTGTTGCCGTTGTTGTTCTGCTTCTTAAATAATACCCTCTTATTTGGACAATTTGCTTTAAAGTGCCCAAGCTCGCCACATTTAAAGCATGTTCTTTCCGCAAGAGCTCTAGATTTTGATCTAGACTTCTTTCCCCTGCTTTGTCCTCTTTCATTAGTCCTCCCTCTAGTAGCAAACAACCCTTGAGCTTGTTCCCTGTTTTCTCTTCCACTGCTAGACATCCCACTTGTAGCAACCTTTCGAAGATCATCCGCTAAAAGTGATGTCCTAGTCTCATCCATGGTGAGAGTATCACCCACAAGCATCAATGTCTGCACTAGATTTTCGTAGGACTCCGGCAATGAAAGCAGTAGCATGAGTGCTTGGTCTTCTTCATCAATCTTAACTTCTATATCCTTCAAGTCTGATATGATCCTATCAAACTTGTTGACATAATCCCGGATTGAGGTGCCTTCCTCCATCTTGCATGTATACAATTTGGATTTCAAGTAGATCCGATTTGTTAGAGTTTTCGTCATGAAATTATTCTCTAACTTTGACCACACGCCAGCCGCTGTTGCTTCTTCATTTACCAAGAACGCAACGTCCCTCTCAAGGCATAAGATTATGGCGGCTCGTGCTTCGAGATCTAATTCTTCCCAATCCTCATCCTTCATATCCACAGGTTTTTGTTCTTTCCCCACTAACGCCTTGTGCAACTTTTGTGAAATAAGCAGATTTTTCATCTGCATCCTCCAATAGGAAAAATCATTTTTTCCATTAAATTTTTCGATTTCATATTTACCAACCTTGACGGTTCCACTAGTAGAAGCCATTATCTTCAATACAAATAAATAAAGTTTTACCACTCTAAAATTTTACAATTGGCTCTGATACCAATTGTTAGAGATGCAGCGGAAATTTGGCTTCTAATAATGATATGAAATACGACCCTCACTATAGTTGAACAAGAAAACAATGTAGCCTGAACAATAAATTGTATGAAGAAATATAAATGTCTGAAGAAGTAAGATTAAACTTTAATACAATGAAAACTCACTTTGTTACACTCTATGTTTTTACGTTGTTGTGACAACTGACAAACCGAGACAAAGTTTATATAGTAAGCTACATACTATAAATTAAGAGAACTACGTTACACACAAATATAAGCCTCTCAATTTGATGTCCTTCCTATTATTACTCCTTAATTTCATCGGAGTAACTTTATATTCAACTTTCCATATTTAGCTTTTACTAAATATTCCCACATAAACTGTAAGTAATAAAGATGAATTTAGTACAAATTCAATTCAAATAGCCTAACAATGATGTGTTTAAATTATTTTTTTATATAGGGATGGGATTAGGGGAGGGGGGAGGACCCTCTTGAGAGTATTGAACAAATATATTTGGCATTGAAAAATATGATAGGGTCATGATAAGGTAAGAAGGGTGTAACGTCTGACTAAATAGGTAAGAATTTTGATAGAAATGTTAAACTCCAATTCAAGTAACTGATGAAAAACTTTATTCAAAGAATAAGTTGAATTTGCAATCTTAATTAATTAGATACTCCCTCGGTTCTATTATATATGTCACATTTACACACAAAAATTATTTCAAAATATATGTCATTTTCTATTTTCAATGTAATATTAAATGTTTTCTATCAATTATACTCTTAAATACTTCACTTTACATTTATGACAATAGTTAATATACTAATAATTAATAAGGTTAATTTGGTAAAATTATTATTCTCTTTCTTTCAATTATTGTTTTTTCTTAAACTGCGCGATTTAGTCAAATATGACATATATATTGGGACGGAGGGATTACGTTTTTCCCACTTATATCTTCCTGTCTGCCTTTGCCATATAATATGCTTGCTTATTACTAAGTTATGTTTGTCATAAATTAAATTAAATTATTGTTATGGTGTGATTAATATATAAGAATTTTTGGACGTAAAATTTTGTGAGCAATTAATAAAAATAAATAAAAAAAGGTAAATTTTTTTTTATAGAAATGTTAAACTGCAATTCAAGTTACTAATTTTTTTTATTCTAATAATAATGTAATGAATTTAAAATCATAACTAATTAGATAATTCTTTTCTACTTTTTTGTTTTTTGAAGGAAGATAATTCTTTTCTACTTAGATCCTCCTCTACCATAATTGGCTTGCAGCTTGCTTACCACTTAGTAATGTTTTTCATAAATTAAATGATTGTCAAAGTCATCATTAATGTGATTTGATGCACTTAAGATGACACGCACCACCTGCCAAAAACACCGTCCCAACTCGAGAAGATGACGAAAGCCGGCATGCACGGAATATGAATTATGCCATAAATTGACTATGAACCCAAAAAACAATTCCGAGTGGCTCCGTTTCTATCACCACATTCACATCAAGAAGAATATATAATTAAGAACCTCTTGATTAAAGTTTTTCTTCACAATTTGTTGTATTATGAAACACTAGGAAAAAAAAAGAATAGCGTAGTTGAAGCGTGTATTGTATCGTATGCAGGTGGGGTAGACTTTTCATGAAGTTATTACACGCCATATTTCTTACTTGTCGCCACAAAGAGCTTTTTATTAACAAGTGTTGAGTCAGATCCTCTACGAAATAGCCCTTTGCCTGCAATTAATTGTAAGAGATTGAAAAAGATATATTTGCTCAAATTAGCGATAATGAACTAATTTTCCCCTTTCTTTTAGAATTGTAAAATATTGCAATTATACGTCAAAAAAAATACTAATGCCCTATTGTTCTTGAGTCTTGATAACTTGGTTACAAAACAAAACAGCACACCCCCATCTTTGTTAATGAAAGTTCGAAGGTATACCTTTCTATTTGTAGACATGCTACTAAACACCAAAGCTTCATACTATCGGGTTTTTAGTTGGTCACTTCTTATATGTTTTGCCTTCAATAACACGTGTTTACATAAATAATATTAGGATTTAATTTATCAATCCATGTAAAAAAAAAAAACATTACATTATCAATTAATTATAAATTATAGTATCATTAAAATATTTAAATTTTATAATAATTACCTTAAAAATTACATATAAAATCGTTTGTAATTAGTTAACAATATAAAAAAAAAACATTGTATTAAAATGAAACTCACTTACACATCCATTTTGTATTCATGTATTATTAACTAATATTTCTGCTGATACCATATTGAGTGTGATAATAGAGAAATGAGAAATGGGTGAATGGAAAATTATTATTTACAATCACTTTTCTGAATGTTTACAATCTACTATATATACATCATTTAATGAGTTAACTAAGAGTACGTTTGTTTAAAATTATTTGATGATAAAAATTATTTTTTTAAGCTATAAAATAATTTTTAGTGGTTTTAATTGTGTTTGTTTAAAATTTCTTGGGAAATCATTTTTAAAAAAAACATTTTTATTGCTAAAATGAGAAGGTATTCCTATTAGTTTCTCATTAAAATCTGATTCTATAAAGGAAAGGAAACATATTTGTTAAAAATTATAAAAAAATAATTTTCATATAATCTCTAAATTATTTTATATAAAAATCATTTTTTCATAATATGTAACAAACGGGCCCTAACTAACCAATACATATGAGTTAGTTGTAACTAACTTAACAGAATAAACTAACATTAGTTAATATGTATCAACTAATTTTTATTCTACGAGCAAATTTAAAAGTTTAACATTTTTATTTAAATAAATATATGTGTGGAGAGGTCTCATCCTGAAGTAAGATCTTCTCATAATGATTTATCATTCATTCTTTCTCCTACCAGGTGGGTTTGGTTTCTTGACCATGATTCAGTGGTAGTGGGAGCAGATTTTGGACATGGGTTTATTAAACAAGCTCTCATTCTTCTTGTCCCTACCAACCCAAAGAGGAGAAACTTTCAAGTGTTGCTAATCCATAAAAGCGAGTAATTCGTTAATCACAGTGTAGTTGACCACTTTAGTTATTATATATATATATATATATATATATGTATGTATTAATAATTTGAATATCTAAATAACCATCCATAGCTAAGAATTTCTGCTAGAACATAGACCCGCTAAATCCAAACACCACCTACTAAATCCAAGTTAAGTAAACAAATAAGAAAAAAAGGTATGAAACTTGAGGCAAGCAAAGAGTCTACTTCAAGTCTGTAAAACGTGTCAAGCAGGAAAACACGTACCATTTCACAACACAACTGTTTAAGGGAAAAAACTACTAACCAGTGATACTATGACACCAAATCAAATCAAATTCTCATTGTCTTAAAAATCACACGTTGCTTTCTTTCCCATGTACAAATGTACACAATCTTCTCCAACAATCTCGCCCTCTTTGTCCAAAAACAATTTCTGCCACTGATTTCGCTCTCTGTGCAAGTAGGGAGATAGTGTCCACTATCCCACAATGAATGTTTTTTTATGGGGCAATTTCAATGCCCCCCAAGAAGTCTTCTTTACCTTCTAACTTGTTTTAAGATTTTTTTTATTATTATAAGAAAACAAAACCTTTTGCAAAGGTTGATTTGGATTGGATAGGATCATAGGAAATTGAGTTGATGATCATTGATGGGTACCAAGAGCCTTGTTATGCTTAAAACCTACATTGATTCCATCAACATACGGTTTGTGAATGATTTTGTTTACGTGAACATGTTGTGGGCTTTTGGTTCTCTTCGTGTTTTCATTTGCAACTATGTGCTCTATTCATTAGGATTGATACTCAGATACTTCTTCAGGTTTGTGAATTTGCTCATATGGTTTTATACTTTTATTGTTATTTTGGGGTGTTTTTGAGTGCATGGAAAAATGAGTAATGCTTTGTTTTCTTTATTTGATTTCAGGTTTCTTAAGGTAGGAGATGCAGAAAATGATGTACCTAAACCACCACCACCACCAAATGATGGAACTGAGAGGAAGCATTTTTCTGATTTTGAGATTGATGGGTTTAGAGAAGAATTGGCCAATTTCCTGTTTTGGAGTGGGGATGATGTTCTTGAAGCTAGTGGAGAAAGAGGAGTAGGTACAGAGAGCTGTGTTTTCATGGAGAGTGTCTCTGATGTTCTTGAAGATAGTGAGAAACTAGAAGGAGAAAAAGAGTGCTTTGTTTTGAAAGAGATCCACTCTGATATTCATGAAGATAATGAGAAAACAGAGGTACATACAGAGTGCTCTGTTTTAAAGGAGAATATTCATGAAGATGGTGAGGAAAGTTCAGAACAAGATGGATCTGTTTCCAAGGAGAGTGACTCTGATAGCTCTGTTATTCATGAAGATGGTGATAAAAGTGGAGTAGAAACTGAAGGGTTTGTTTTCAATGAGACTAACTCTGATGTTCATCAAGATGGTAAAAAAATTGATGAAGATGAAACAGAGAGCTCTGTTTTGATGAAGAATGGCTCTAGTTCTCAGCATGATAGTATGAATAGAGAAGAAGAAAAAGAGACATGTGAAACTGATTTTGTGGAGAATCACTCCGATGTTCATGAAGATAGTAAAAAGGTACAAGAGAGTGAAACAGAGAGCTCTGTTTTTATGCAGAGTGGCTCTGTTGTGAATGAAGATAGTAAGGAGGAAGAAGAGGGGCCGGTTTTTGTGGAGACTGACACTGCAACAACCACAAGTAAGTGTCAGTACATGTCAGGAAAAGATGTCATCAGTTGCTTCATAGAAGAACCAACAACCATGAGCTTCAGTTTTAGAGAGTTTTACATGGGTCCAGATGTTTCTAAAAATGCATGTGCCAGCACTGTTATTATTGCCGACAATGTATTATCAGAGCTTGATACAGAGGAGGACTCTGTAGCACTAGAAGGAAAAGAGAAACTTGTTCAATTTGAGAGTGAGGTGTTTGGGGGAACTGATTCATCTGATGAAGATCATTTTCTTTTCAATGAAAACTCATTGGAATCTGATTCTGAGTCAGAATCATCTAGCTCAAGTGGCTTAATCTGGGCCAACAGTAACAAAATTGATGATTCCATTGCATATCAGTTTCTGGCAAGTAATGAAGGATTTGAAACTGAAATCTTCAAACTGATGATGAAAGAGGAAAGAGCTGAAGTTGTGGAGGAAAAACATTTTTCTTGTGGTAGAAAAGTTTCAGCTGAAGATAGGTATATAGAAATGGATGGTGATGTGAAGGATTTGAAGTCCTTGAATGTACATGGTTTTGGTTACAAAGATCAAAAAGAAGGCTCACAACATGAAGAAGATGCATGGAGGAAGGAGAAAACTGAAGAAACTAGGTGGGAAGAGGAATTGTGTGAATCAGAATCTGATGAGGAAGATGAGGATGACTTTGAATGGGAGCATGATGATTTAGTAGAACAGTTGAAAGTTGAATTGAAAAATGCAAGGCAAGGAGGACTTGCCACAATTTTAGAAGAGGTGGAGGAAGAGGAGGATCTGGAAGCAGAGTCCCCAAAAATGGTTGAAGATCTAAAGCCACTGAAAATTGAAGAGAAGCTTGAATACAGGGATCAAATTGATGAAATTGAAAATGTTTACAAGAGCTATGCAGAGAAGATGAGGAAACTGGATATCTTGAATTACCAGACTATGCATGCATTAGGTAAGAATCAAATTAATTTCATGTCTATGTTTAACTCTTGCATTAGAGCATTTTTGGATTTGGAACATTTCAATATTGTTGTTAGTAAAATTTTCAGCATATTGCTTAAAGATCAGAACATGAAGTGGTATTTTTCACACTTCCAAAATTGCAGATTGATGTTTTTTGCTGGTCCAATTTCATTATCTTTTTTCAAATCTAATCTTTTTTTTATTCTGAATTTTTTTCACATACAATCATCTTGGTGATATTTTTTAAGATGACTCTTGAATTCATTTATCTTGAGGTGGTGGGCCATTATCTATCTCACACCCATCATACTTCGCTAATTATTTGCAGTTAAAGCTATTCATATTTTGTTTGTTTTTCCGATGATAAACCAAAGATAGTGACTACTCTACATCATTAATTTTCGATTCCTTTTATTAAAGAAAAAAACAATTCCGTTATGTAGCAATCTTTTTCCTTCTTTTCATAGGTCTGCTTTATACATTAAAGATATTAAATTATCGGTGAGTAGGATCGGTTCTCCTTTCTAGAGTATGTAGTATTCAATAAAGTTGAAGGAACCTTCAAAAACATTAATTTTGAGTTTTGAATGGGTTTGGTTTCTATTATTTTACTCTAAGCAAACAAAACTTGCTTATTTAGCAAAAATCATATTTAACCTTTGTTTTTTACTTACTCGCCTACTTTGCCATCAATTGTAGGTCTTCTTCAACTAAAAGACCCTCTTAAATCAATTTCAATACCAAAATCCACCATCCCAGGTGCTAAGCCTGTAATCTCTCAGAATTTGTGGCCACGCAAAGCATCAAAGAACACATCTGACCCACTGCTGAAGATTGTTCATGAAATGCATAGAGACTTGGAATTAATCTATGTTGGGCAGGTTTGCCTCTCTTGGGAAATCTTGTGTTGGCAACACAAGAAAGCTGAGGAGTTGCAACAATTTCATTCACAAGGGTCATGTAGTTATAATCATGTTGCTGGTGAATTCCAACTTTTTCAAGTTCTCATTCAGAGATTCGTAGAGAATGAGCCATTTCAACAAGGCACTAGGATTCAGAACTATGTCAAGAACCGTTGTGTGATTCGCAACCTGCTCCAAGTTCCAGCAATTAAAGGTGAACATAATGAATCATAATTAAGTTCTTTGGAGGTTTAATTAATCCGTAGGTTCCTGAAATATTTGAGAATTTTCAGATAGGTTCCTATAATTTAGGAATTTGTAATTGGATCTCTAAGCATATAAAGATTTGTAATTGAGTCCCTCGTACACACCTCCGCTAGAGTTCCCAAAAAAATGTAGGGACCTATTTAAATTTTTCAAAAAAGTATAGGATCTATTTGAATTTTTCTATCAAGTTCAAGGACCCGCATGCACGAGTGGATATATCACTTAACAAAATCCTAACGGAAACTTCAGAAACTTTAACAAAGATGTGTACGAGAGATTTAATTATAAAAAATTTAACAGTTTAGGGACCAATTACAAACTTTTAAAGTCAATGACCTATTTCTTCCCTTTGCATGGGGCAACCTGAAATGAGATGCTAATTTTTGCTGTGATTGTTTTGCAGACGATAGTATGAAGAATAAGAATATAACTAAAGGGGATGAAGAGGATGCTATTGCAAGTGGAAGATTAGCAGATATCATCAAGGAATCGATGAGGGTGTTCTGGGAATTTGTCAGAGCAGATAAAGATTATGTGAATGTGATCCTTAAAGTTTCTCAGCAGATTGGTACTGATTTCAAAGACCCTGCAATTTCAGGTCTTGTGGTGGATATTAGAACCCAACTACAAAAGGTATGCTTTCTTAAGAGACAAGTGGTGTTTGATTTGTTTTCTGCTTTCTTTGAATTGATATTTTACAAGTAATTATAAAAAAAGGTTACTTTTTTTTGTTTACTCTTTTCAATTTTCAAAAGAAATTAGTAAAAAAATTAAAAATATAAAAAATTTATCATTTTCTTCACAAAAGTTTAAAATTGACATGTTTTATTTGAAAAGCAAACACTATACTATTTTTGGTTGACACATCCGGTTGCTTACAATTTTGGGTTGCATGTTGCAGAAGGAGAGAAAGCTCAAGGACATAGTTAGAAGTGGGAATTGCATAGTAAAGAAGTTCCAAAAGCACCATGAGGATCAACTTGACCATGAGCAGCTGGTTGCTCAGGTTGGGTTGAGATTGATTTCAAGAGTGTTGCACATGTCAAAATTGAGAAAAGAACAGCTAATATGGTGTCATGAAAAGTTACACCGAATTAAGTTTTTGAGCAGGAAAATCGTCCAGGTGGAACCTTCTTTTTTGCTTTTTCCATGTTGAATCAACAACGGGCATTGCTTCTCAAATGTAGAGATACTTTCCCACAGATGATGATATACTAGATTACACAGAAATTGGACTCATTTGATTATAAAAATATCAATGTACATATATAAGCTTCTTGCTTATACATCATGGTTATCTACTAAATGGCAAGCTATACCAAGTTTTGGTGTCAAATTGGTTTCCGCATTATAGTATTGTTGGTTGGGTACAAGTGTTGCGAAATGCCATCATAATTTCCCTCCTCTGTGAACTCAAAATAGGCACTATGCGGAAACGTAAAAAATAAGTGTAGCAGCACTAGGAAATTTTTAGCGTGGAAAACCTCCTCAATGTGAGCAAGGAAAAACCACGGGACCCGTAGGCCACTTAAACCTCCACTATAAAATAATGGGAATACAAAAATACAATAATGTTGTATCTTCAATTTGTAGATAACACTCACAAATTGGCTCACTATTTTTCTCTCTTAGAAACTCTCTCTAAGGTTCTCTATTTTTCTCTCACACTCTTTCTCTAGTTGTGAGGCTTTGTGTTGTTGTGTCTTCCTTCATCCCAATGCATCTATTTATAGATGCAAATGAGGGCATGGTGTAGTTGGTGGTTGATGGTTGAAACAAATTTTCAACCATTGCATTTATTGCTTTGGCTGGATTTTCAACAATTCTCCCCCTCCAGCCAAAGGGAAAATATCCTTGCACTAGTTTGGGGTTGATGCTAAGCCTGCAACTTCTTTACAGACTTCTAACTTTTCTTTTGGTAGAGCTTTTGTCATCATATCTGCCCCGTTGTCTTTAGTGTGTATTTTCTCAATCTGCAGCAGTTTACTTTCCAACACATCACGGATCCAGTGATATCTTACGTCGATGTGTTTCGACCTTGAATGAAAGGTCGAGTTCTTGCTGAGATGAATTGCGCTCTGACTGTCGCAATAGAGAACATAGCTCTCTTGATTCTGGCCTAACTCTTGTAGGAACTTCTTCATCCATAAGATTTCCTTGCAACCTTCAGTGATTGCGATATATTCAGCTTCTGTGGTACTCAAAGCAATGCACTTTTGTAGTCGTGATTGCCATGGGATAGCTCCCCCTGCAAAAGTAATCAAATATCCAGACGTAGACTTTCTTGAATCTACATCTCCTGCCATATCTGCATCTGCATATCCAAGAAGCTTTACATTTCCATTGCCAAAGCACAAGCACCTTTTGGCAGTTCCTCGTAGATACCTTAGTATCCATTTCACAGCGTTCCAATGCTCCTTTCCTGGATTTGATAGGAATCTGCTTACAACTCCTACCGCGTAAGCAATGTCTGGTCTTGTACAGACCATTGCATACATAAGACTACCCACTGCAGAAGAGTAGGGCACCTTGCTCATTTCTTCTTTTTCTTCTTCATTGCCTGGACATTGTGTCTTACTCAGTTTCAGATGACCAGGTAATGGAACATGCACCGGTTTGGCATTATGCATGTTGAACCTTTCAAGAACTTTCTTGATATAGTCTTCTTGTGACATCCATAACATTCTTCTAGAACGATCTCTAGTAATCTTCATTCCAAGAATCTTCTTCACTGCACCCAGATCTTTCATTGCAAAAGACTTGCTCAATGCCTTCTTGAGAGCAGCTATTTTTGTCTTATCTTTCCCAACAATCAGCATATCATCAACATATAATAGAAGTACGATGGATTCACCATTCTCATAATTCTTCACAAATACACAGTGGTCTGCGGACGTCTTTTTGAAGTTATGTTGGGCCATGAAGAGATCAAATTTCTTGTACCATTGTCTTGGAGCTTGCTTTAGACCATAGAGGCTTTTCTTCAAACGACACACTAGATGTTCTTTGCCTGGTTCTGCAAAACCTTCTGGTTGCTCCATATAGATTTCTTCCTCTAGGTCTCCATGTAGGAATGTTGTTTTAACATCAAGTTGCTCTATCTCCAAGTCTAGTTTTGCAGCTAGACCAAGGATTGTTCTAATGGATGTCATCTTCACCACTGGTGAGAAGATTTCTTCGAAATCTATGCCTTTCTTCTGGTTGCACCCCTTCACAACAATTCTTGCTTTGTACCTGGGGTTTGGGTTGTTCTCTTCAGTCTTGAGCTTGAACACCCATTTATTTTTCAGTGCCTTTCGACCATCTGGTAATCTCACCAGGTCATACGTCTGATTTTCTTTCAGGGACTGTAATTCTTCTTCCATGGCTTGCATCCATTTCTCCTTCTCATTCGTCTCAATGGCTTCCATGAAGCTTTGAGGTTCCCCTTCATCAGTGAGATTGACATACTCATCGGAATAATACCTCCTTGAAGGTTGTCTGAGTCTCGTCGATCGTCTTACTTGAGATTCTTCTTCTGTCTGATCAGTCTCCATTTGTTCTCCCTGTATTGTTTGACTTTGTTCCGTCTGGTCAGGTTGTTCCGTCTGATCAGGTTGCTCCGTCTGATTGGGTTGTATTGTCTGATCAGGTACATCATTTCTTTGAAGAATCTCCTCCCCTGAATTGTGTATCACAATGGTCTTTGGCTTCTTAGATTGCTGAATGTCCTGGATCGTCTGGTCTTCAAAGAATACCACATCTCTACTTCGAACAATCTTTTTGTTTGCAGGATCCCATAATCTGAAGCCAAGTTCATCTCTTGGTGAACCAAGGTATATGCATTCCTTCGTCTTTGCATCAAGCTTTGCTCTTTCATCTTTAGGAATGTGGACAAATGCCCTGCACCCAAAGACTCTCAAGTGACCATAAGAGGCTTTCTTTCCAAACCATACTTCATCTGGAATCTCTCCATTTAAAGGTCTTGAAGGAGACAGATTTATCAGATCCACTGCAGTTTTCACCGCTTCGCCCCAAAATGATTTGGGAAGTTTTGCTTTAGAAAGCATGCTTCTGACTTTCTCTGCAATCGTTCTATTCATTCTTTCTGCTAGTCCATTCATCTGAGGTGTCTTGGGAGGTACTTTCTCATGTCTTATCCCATGAGTTTTGCAGTATGTCTCAAACGGACCTATGTACTCTCCTCCATTATCAGTTCTCAAGCATTTCAGTTTTCTTCCAGATGCTCGTTCTACAGAAGCATGGAATTCCTTGAAAGCTTGAAGAACCTGATCTTTTGTCTTCAATGGATACACCCACACTTTCTTGGAGTGATCATCAATGAAGGTAACAAAGTATTGGGCACCACCAAGGGACCTTTCAGACGTTGAGCAAACATCTGAATGAACAAGATCCAGAATCTGCTTTCTTCTTCTTGCATCATCTGATCTTTTGAAAGATACTCTGTGTTGTTTGCCTGCTAGGCAGTCTTCACAGGATTCAAGTGGCTGTCCTTTTATGTTTGGGAGATGATCTTTTGCAAGAATCTCCAAACCCTTCTCGCTCATGTGGCCCAATCGTCTATGCCACAGTTCTTTGGTTGCGTCTTGAGCAACATTCATTTCTCCCTTGCATAATGTACAAGGAGCCTTCCTTCTTTCCACGAGCAACAATCATGCTTCCTCTGCTGAGTTTCCATCTGCCGGCACCAAATTGGTTCATCATCCCAGCTTCGTCTAGCTTGCCTGCTGAGATAAGGTTTAGACGCATCTCTGGTACATGTCTTACCTCCTTCAGCACAAGCTTGTTTCCATTCTCAGTCATCAGAGTTACTTCTCCAATACCAACGATTTTACTCGTGACATGGTTGCCCATCTTCACCGTACCAAAGTCTCTTTTTTGGTATGATGAGAAGAATTCTTCATGAGGTGTGACGTGGAAGGATGCTCCTGAGTCAATTATCCAAATGCAGTTGTCAGATGCAACATTCAGATAATTTTCCTCTCCGACAAGAAATATATTCTCATCATTCGAGGCCACTGCAGTAGTTGTTCCATCTTCCTTCTTCTTTGGGTTAATCTGGTCAGGGTGGACCGTTCCAGCCTGTTGGTCTCTCTTCAAGAATCTGCACTCAGACTTTCTGTGGCCCGGTTTGCCACAGTAATAACAGTTTAGTCTAGTGCGAGATTTGGATTTACCTTGTGATTTTCCACGACCTCCTTTTTCACAATTCTTACTCCTTCCTCTGTTTTCAACAACGTTGGCTTCAAACTGGTTGTTCAAGCCTCTTTCCCTCCGTCTTGACTCTTCATTTAGCAAACAATCTATAACAGAATCCATGCTAAGCTTTCCGTCTGGAGCAGAATTGCTGAGAGTGACAACTAGAGTGTCCCAACTCTCAGGCAGAGAACTGAGGAGTATAAGAGTTTGCAACTCATCATCTATCTTCATCTCGGTCTTCATCAACTGATTTACGATACCTTTGAAGGTATTCAAATGTTCGATCATGTTCTGACCGTCCGAGTACTCCAACTTCACCAGTCGTCTGACAAGGTGAGCTTTATTTCTGGGTGTCTTCTTTTGAATCAAGGATTCAAGTTTTGTCCACAACTCATACGCATTAGTATAAGTTGACACATGCTCAAACAAACTACGATCAATGTATTTGCGGATCATAGCTACCGCCTTCCGATTCTGGAGCTCCCATTCTTTGTCGGTCTTCCCTTCCGGTTTATCTTTCTGGGTGATTGGCTCATGCAAATCTTTGCAGTATAAGTGATCTTCCATCATCGGCTTCCAATAGGAGTAATTATCTGCAGTTAGCTTGAACATATCTCCATCATGAGTGATAGCTCCGTCCATCTTGAGTTACACAGGCCAATATCGTATACGTGAATAGTGCCGTATACTGGAACAATAAATGCAGTATGCAAACAGTGCACCAAGTAAGTTCCCAGGAAAGAGTGGTGGGTCACTAATGGACACACTTAAATACCAAGTCTTTCCTAGCCAGAACTTTCCTAGAATGCACTTTCACACTACTACACTTTATTTCCAGCAACAAGAATAATTCTTTTCTGATGTGGAAGATCAGACAATGCTGCAACCACAGAGCATACTAAGAATTTTCTTATGAATCTCTGGCACCTAGTATCTGAGAGCTCTGGGAGCTCTGATACCACTGTTGGGAAATGCCATCATAATTTCCCTCCTCTGTGAACTCAAAATAGGCACTATGCGGAAACGTAAAAAATAAGTGTAGCAGCACTAGGAAATTTTTAGCGTGGAAAACCTCCTCAATGTGAGCAAGGAAAAACCACGGGACCCGTAGGCCACTTAAACCTCCACTATAAAATAATGGGAATACAAAAATACAATAATGTTGTATCTTCAATTTGTAGATAACACTCACAAATTGGCTCACTATTTTTCTCTCTTAGAAACTCTCTCTAAGGTTCTCTATTTTTCTCTCACACTCTTTCTCTAGTTGTGAGGCTTTGTGTTGTTGTGTCTTCCTTCATCCCAAATGCATCTATTTATAGATGCAAATGAGGGCATGGTGTAGTTGGTGGTTGATGGTTGAAACAAATTTTCAACCATTGCATTTATTGCTTTGGCTGGATTTTCAACAATTCTCCCCCTCCAGCCAAAGGGAAAATATCCTTACACTAGTTTGGGGTTGATGCTAAGCCTGCAGCTTCTTTACAGACTTCTAACTTCTCTTTTGGTAGAGCTTTTGTCATCATATCTGCCCCGTTGTCTTTAGTGTGTATTTTCTCAATCTGCAGCAGTTTACTTTCCAACACATCACGGATCCAGTGATATCTTACGTCGATCTGTTTCGACCTTGAATGAAAGGTCGAGTTCTTGCTGAGATGAATTGCGCTCTGACTGTCGCAATAAAGAACATAGCTCTCTTGATTCTGGCCTAACTCTTGTAAGAACTTCTTCATCCACAAGATTTCCTTGCAACCTTCAGTGATTGCGATATATTCAGCTTCTGTGGTACTCAAAGCAATGCACTTTTGTAGTCGTGATTGCCATGAACAAGTTTAGCCCAATTCAGCATGCATGTCACTCTATGTAATTTTCTTTTATGCTGTAAGTTATTACATTTAACATAAAAAATCTTCACTCCAAATTTGCACGTTAGTTTGTATGCAACACTGCTATACGGTACATTATGGGCCAATTTCGATTTTAACATTCATTTCTATATTACAAAAATAAGGGCGAGGTCATTGGAACTTTAATATGTTTATTCACATTTCGTACTTTCTAATTTTATTTGAATTTTTCTAATTTAGCCTTATTGAAAATTTTTCTTTCAACAAAAATCAATTTTTGTTTCTATTGTAGTTACATGTTGTTACTTGAAACTAGTTACAACTAATTGACATTCAATTTATCCAAGTTTTTATTTAAACAATAGGTGTTGAAGCATTGATATTATTTTTACAAAAATCCATTTAAAAAACTTAAATGAGACTTTTTCTAATAATCTGTAAGGTAATTTGCAAGGCTTAATTCTTTTTTAAGTATAAAACAATATGCTATTTTCTAAAACTTATTGTTGTAAATATCATAGCATTTAAGGGTGTTCACGGACCGGTTTAGATCGGTTTTGTATTAAAAAGTCATCCGATCCAAAATTAAAAACTAGTTGCAGTTCGGTTTGAATTGGATTGATTCTTGTATCAAATCCAAATCAATTCAATATGATTAAAAGCGGTTTGGATTGAATTAGATGATTCGATTTTTACGAACACAAAAACTGCAAAGTAATTCTATATAACATCAAAAAATATAACATATAAGATACTAAAATTTAATACATTACAAACTAACGAGTATCAATTTATGTTTGGAACATTAAAAATAGTTGAAAATTACATCAAATCAAACTAATAAGTATTATTAGCCAAATAATAAGTATTATTAGCAAAACAAAAGCCAACAAATAGTCTAATAAGAAGTTATGTTAGGGTAATCCGTAATACACTAAAAGTCTATTACGACATCGCATGGTAATAATAGACAATGTTGTTAAAGTCGGATTAGACATCAAACCGAAAAAGTTCTGATTTAGGTTCAACCGATTCAACTAGATGGTCTGACCAGATGATGTCTCACACACACACACACACACACACACACACATATATATATATATATATATATATATATATATATATATATATATAATTTTCTCAAACTATAGTTTGTGATACTAATAAAAAATGTAATGAAAATAATCAAAATAGACTAAATCAAAGTCTTTTGTCATTTTACACAATCGGACGAGGCAAATGGCCAGAAGGACCTAGAGCTTTTGTTGTTGTACACTGTCATAATTACAAAGGAAGGATTACCAAATCTAGAATAGAGGATTAGCCAGCCAATTAAGTTCTATCTTTTTGTTTCACTTTTTTTTTAGTTTTTAAATTTTAAATTTTCTCTTTTCAGAAAATCAGTCAGATCTGGTTTAACCCGGTCCAACCGCGTTTTTGATCGATTTTGACCGGTTTAAAGAGGTATAGCGGTAGGATACAAGGAGTCGATCACTTTAGTCGCACCATCAGCTCTGATACCACTGTTTGGTCATGAGGGGAGCCTAATTTGGACACCACATGTTTCATCTAAAACCTTAAGATATTAGGTGTATGATTACCTTCACTTATATGTTGATCAATATATCTATTTCCGTTGGACTTTTTCCTCACAATTGTCCAACAAAATTTAAATCATGGACCGCACCTGATCCAATCAAGATATCTTGTGGCCACTAATGCAACCGTATAGTGTTGCATTTGTTGATTGCATCGCCTAACATTGGTATTTACAAGGTTTTAAATCACAAACTGCTTGTGAATATCCTGTCAAAAAAAAAAACTGCTTGTGAATATAATTAATTATATAACATCTCGGTTGTGTTAACATTTTTTTTTTGGTGAGTTAGATTATTTTTTGGTGAGTTCTCAGTTGTGTTAACTGTGCAACCGTTTTGTATCAACAACAAAAAGTGCAACCGCAACACATTGCAATTGTTGATTCTTGATTGGATTAGCTTGCATTGGTTTGAATCATTATGACGGTAGGGATCCAACGACAAATACAATTTAATTATGTATAAATTCTAAATAAGATAATCAAATAAAAATAATCATTTTATATTCTTAGTCGTATTCTAATTTAGAAATTCTGAATTATGGATGTCTTTGAATATGATGAATTTGGAACTAAAAAGCAATAAATCTTCTTTTCATAATTTTTTTTGAATCAACCAATAAGCTTGTAATTCAATTTCCACTTGTTAAAGATTTGAATATCATTTTCTTTTTTGGTTTACAGATTTGAATATCATTTTGATGTTGGAAGTTTGATCACTGATCAAGACAGTGTGATAAATGAGGTGCACCCCAAGAAAAGGACCTGAGGTGGTGTCACCTTGATGTCAAGGGTTTAAATGTTTAATCATATGCAGAGTTACGTTTTACTCTTTCCTTTCAAAGAAAATTATTATTATTAATATTAATAACAATAATAATAGGAGAATGTTTGATCACTCGTTAAGAAAGTAAGAAAAAAAGTTTTTTATTGAAAATTGATATATTTAATATTTGAAAAAGTGATATACTTAGTTTCCTAATACAAAATTGTATTTTTTGATTTCCTTAAATAGTATCATTAGGACACTCATTAACATGACTCAATAATAATATTCAAAAAACTTAGCTACAGTCCCCGCGCTGAAAATATATCATAATGGCCTTAAATTGATTTCAAACTAGTTTTTAGGATAAAACAGTTTTAGTATTTTTTACTGGAGCACCTATGATAACGTAGCTAAGTTTGATCCTACTAATAATCTTCCCGCTTTGTTAAGGACACACCTCCAATTTGCTAAGGGCACCTCCCGTGAATAATGTAATTCCCAAAATATCCTGCTAAAAGTTTTTTTATTTTAATTTGGCTCACTCGCAAATATGATATTTATGAGTAAGCAAATTGGTTGCTCTCTCGCAAATATCATATTTGCTAGTGTGTTATTTTTTTTATTTGCGAGGGAAGCAAGTACTCGCAAATATCATATTTGCGAGTAAGCAATTACAAAAATAACACACTCGTTAAAACCTTTCGATGCTAATATGTTTCGGACATCAAGAAGGGAAAAAAGGGAAAAAGAACAATGAGTTCAAGATAGAATAATTTATTAATACGCAGATCCATTTTCTGATAAATGTGTGAAGGCTTTTACAAGTACTCATAGTTTTCTCCCGAATTATACGTGACGCTCGCAAATTAGATATTCTCGAAAGAATGTATATTTTCACAAATTAGTTATTTGCGAGAGTGTAAATTTTTGCACACTCTCAAATATCTAATTTGCGAGTTGTTCTTTTATTTACACTCGCAAATTAGGTATTTGCGAGTGTAATGGAATTTTTTTTTTACGTTTTACATATATTAGATATTTATTTTATTTTGTTTGTTTCATTATAGTGTTATTGGAGATGGAAGACAGCAATATGTTTGATTCTAATAAGATTAACCAAACGACAGTTGTGGACTGTATAGGAGCACTCACTACTATGAAGATATTTCCTACACGAGATGATTTATTGTGTTGGACTCGAGAGGTTGGAAAACAAAATGGATTTGTTGTTGTCATTGTGAGGTCAGAGACAGGACAAAAAGGCGGACGCACAAAATTAATTCTAGATTGTGAAAGGAGTGGGAAGTATAAGTCTAAAAAGCATGCATCTTCTAAAGCAACTGGTACTCGAAAGTGTGACTGCATGTTCAGAATTAAAGGAATACCTTTATCGACGACTGAAGGAAAGGTTGAAGGATAGATGCTGAAAGTAATATGTGGATTACACAACCATCAGTTAGCTGAAACATTTGTGGGTGATTCTTATGTTAGTCGTTTAAGTGAAGAGGCGAAGAAACTTATTCATGAAATGACCAAGAACAATGTCAAGCCAAAAAATGTTTTGTTGATGGTTAAAGGTCGCGATAAGAGAACCTATCTACAATTAAACACATTTACAACAAACCTCAAAAGTATCGATCATCTGAGAAAGGCCCTAGAACAGAAATGCAACATTTGCTGAACTTAATACATCGAGATTGATATGTTTCTTGGTATAGAAGACATGACGGTTTGGACGTTGTTAAAGATATATTTTGGGCACATGCAGATTCCGTCCATTTGTTGAATACATGTAACATGGTCCTCATCCTTGACAGTACCTACAAAACCAATAAATATAGGCTGCCACTACTTGAAATTGTTGGTGTTACTTCAACAGAGGTGACATTTACTGTGAGATTTGCCTATATGGATTATGACGTGGCTGAAAACTATGTCTGGGCACTAGAGAAGTTAAGAGAATTGTTCGTGCTAGATAAATCAATTCCCCAAGTTATTGTGACAGATAGAGATCTTGCTTTGATGAATGCGGTTGCAGTTGTGTTCCCAACAACTTGCAATCTTTTGTGCCAATTTCACATAGGAAAAAATGTCTATGCAAAATGCAAAAAATTGGTATCTGATAACAAAAAGCTGGAGGTAGTTAAGGATGCATGGAACAGTGTTGTTTATTCTGTTGACGAGACTGAGTATGAGCAATGTCTGATGAGTTTTTAGGAAGTATGGACAGAGTAGACTATATTAATTGATTATATGCAAAAGACTTGGTTGGATCCACACAAAGACAAATTTGTTACGGCATGGACTAACCAAGTGATGTACTTGGGGAATACAACCACAAACAGGTATGATCAAACTAGTGTCAAAATTGTTAATGAATCATGTTATGCTATAGCTGAAGTTGTTTTGAATGTTCGTTGATAGGGTTGAGCCTCAACATTGGAGATTGAAGAATTTGTTGCAAAACAGCAAGGGTGACATGTGTATGTGTTGGGAGATGATGAATAACATGCTTACGCTGCAACACAACGAGATAAAGGCATCATTTGAGAGGAGCATAACCGTGATTGAACACTCACACAACATTCGTATGCTTATCAGATTGATAGGATTCATGTCTCGGAGTGCATTGCAACATATTGTTCATGAGCGGACCAGAGCGATGAATGTAGGTATTGATAAATCTGCATGTGGTTGTACTCTTAGAACTACACACGGTTTACCCTATGCTTGTGAGTTGGCTCACTACAGTATGACGGGTACTCCAATTCCATTGGAGGTAATCCATGTGCACTGGAGGAGATTACATTTTGGCCAACAAGAGGGTCAACCACAAACAGATGAAATAGTGTCAGAAGAGGAACTTGCGCTTCAGTGGGAGGTATTAATTACCCATTTCCGCACACTTGACATTGTTGGTAAAAGGACATTATATCACAAAGTGCGAGAACTATGTTGTCCTGAGACAACTTCAATGTGCCCACCGCCCGGAATGGTGAAGACTAAGGGGGCACCCAAATCCAAAAAGACCAACGCGGATGGATTTGATTGTAAACGTGACCTATCTTATTTTGAGCATGTCGATGCAATATACTCTGCACATGAGAATAGTTCTGCGTGTTCCTCGTTGAAATCAACTGCCCAAGCAAAGAGGAGACGTTTGTCTTTCTTGAATCAATTTCTTGTGCAATTTCAGCCATACATTGCTAACATAGTTAACATGGACAGTGATGGAAACTGGGTATCGTTGCATTGCAGCATTGCTTGGTAGAATTGAGGATAGTTGGCCTTTAATCCGTCAGGAGTTGCATAAAGAGATTACGGAAAATGTTGATTTATACGGTCCTCTTTTCGGTGTTTTACAAGAACTGAAGTCTTCTTTACGGGACGTGTAAGGTGCATGTCACCAAAACAAGTGGATGACACTACCAGAGATGGGTCTTGTGATAGCAACCAAATATAGGTTGGTCCTAGTCTATTTATCATCTGCCAGTATGACGTGCTGGACATTTTTTTCCCTTAAAGGTGCACCAACTCCAAACCATCCACTCATTTACATTGGTTTTGTCAACGGTAATCATTGGGTACAGGTAATTGATCTAATATTTTTATGTTTTTATTGTTTATGTTAATATTAGTCGGTAAATTAATTATATTTACGTTATTTCAGGTATTTTTGAAGGATAGTTGTCCACTGCCTACCATAGCATCACATTGGCGTGGTTTTTCCCGTCCTGAGGCTTACTCATGGCCAACACGATATATTAGTCGATTGCAAGAATGGTCTTCAATAATGCCACCGCCTAATCTTTCCCATCATGATCTATACAATCCAATAAATTTAGATGACGATTGACTAATACACCGTCGTTGTTTGTTGTACCTTTATATTTACATTTTACTGTTATTTTATTTTATATTTCTAAGTTTATTAATAATAACCCGTAATAACAATAACAATAATAATAGTAATAACAACAACAATAATAGACGTGTGGTCATAGACATGTGAGCATGACGTGTTATCATAGACGGGTGATCTCATAGACGTGTTATCATAGACGAGTGATCATAGACGGGTGATTTTTAGATGTGTTATCATAGACGGGTGATCATAAACATGTGATCATAGACGGGTGATCATAAACATGTGATCATAGACATGTGATCATAGCGCGACCCGTTGGGGGTCAAGTAGAGTAAATTTCACCAATTTAAGTTCAATAAGTACCTTAAACTTCTAATATTTTCAAGTAAATATGGCACTTATCACATATCAAAAAGGAATGTCAAATACATAACTAAGGCATTGTTGCCAAAATTTAGACAAAATGAAGTTTCAGACTTCCAAAATGGGACCAAACTGGCCTTTAATAATAACAATAACATTTACATAATAAAAACTAAGTATTCGTATGAAAATAAATTACAAAAAAATAAAACAACTCAGCGCTCCTGATCCTCCGCTATCCGAAGCACCTCCCGAAGGTAGTCACACATGTCATCTCCCTCCTGTGCATAATCAACGACCTGATGCAACATGACGGCAATTCTATCTAACCTACGAACCGCATGAACATAAGCCGCCTACAAATGACATAAATACATAATAACATAAGTACATTATATAGAAAAAAATAGATGATGTTACTACTAGATATAATATATACAGTGTAAAAACTTATTATTCCTTACCCGAGGGACACAATCAACATGTGTAGCTTGCAGAGGTGGGGCCTGTGGAGGTATCAGCAGTGGATGCGAGTGTCTGTAGTACCAATCCAAGTAATCCGGGGTGCACTCAGCTGGATAACTGGCCGACCTCAACCGAAATAGGTATCTAATAGAGTACAGATGAGGGGACATCCAGTTAAGACTAATGGCCTCAGCCGAAGGACGTCGTGGTCACTGCCGAGGAATCTCCTGCCTGAACTCGAACTGTCGCAGTACTCTCTTAGGCAGGTACGACCCTATAGTGTTCCCACACCGAAGGTACCCCGAAAAGTATGCCACCGGATCGAATGGGCAATACTGCCTATATGCGGCCCATGGTGCCCAGCACACATCATCAGCGGTCAGCGCATCCATTGCCTGCTTGTATGGAAGCACCCTCCCATGAACCCTCTTGCTTCTCCAGCGGTTAGCGGGTACACGCACACCCTCGTAACACTCAACAAGTCTCCGATCTACCACCGAAGTACGAAAACACGTCAGAGTTAAAACAATTATAAATTTAATTTTCTAATTTAATAACACATTGGTACCTGAAAGAGTGTCATGTAACCCGCTAACCCACGACACGCCAACCTAGTGGCGTCGCCAAGATAACCGTACAAGTGGCATAGGGCTAAAGCTCCCCATAACCACTGTCCCACCTGCTCCAACTCACGTAGCAGCTCGATATATTTGCAGTCGATACGAGTGCTAGTCTTATCCGTCAGCAAAGTCATCCCGAGTAGCACCAGTATGAATGCCCTTGCTGTCTCGTCCATCGGACCCTCAATACTTCGTGCATCATAAAGGTCCTACAGCCAAGTTAAAGTGACAGATGCCCACCCAGTGCCTGTCACCTCCGCCCGAGCCTCCTCATAAAATACCCCCAACAACGACTGTAGAACTGATATAACAATATCTATGTCCATCTCGGGGGGTACAAACAATGCACCTCTGATCGGGATGCCCAAAATGCATGACACATCATCCAGCGTGATGGTCATCTCTCCGAACGAAAGGTGGAACTAGCCGGTCTCCAGGTGCCACCTCTCGGAAAACGCTATCAGCAGTGAGTTATCTACCATCGGGTAGCTGCAATACATAAGAGGAGACAGACCGGCTCGATCGACATGAGCCTGTACTGCAGGTAGTAGTGGCTAACGCTCGCCAAACCACCTCTGCCACTTTTTCCCATGCGCAAAAACCCTAAGCGGGTCCTCCTAGTCCTGTACACATAAAAATAAACGTCGTGTCATGAATTATACAAAAGTTAAAAAAAAAAACTTTAAATGTTTTAAAAACAGTAAACAATAATTACCTCTCTGTTCCACAAGCTGTAAGCTATGTGGTCCCTGAATGAAGTTAGGAGCGATGTATCGGAAGGTCCTCCAGGAAATGGTCCCTCATCAGCCCATGCATCAATATGCATCTCGTCCTGTTATCCCTCGTCCTCATGTCCCTCGTTCTGAGGTGACTCGTACTGAGATGGCTCGTCGTCCTCGTACTGAGGTGGCTCCTGCTGAGGTTGAAGTGTACGACGTCCCCCTCTGCTCGGGCCAGCTCTACTATCAACCAGTTTTCGACGGTGCGAAACAGTCATAGCATCCCGCTGCTCTCGCCGCTGTCGCTGAGCCTCTGCTCTCGCAGCCTCAACCGTCATCCTATTGGCTTTAGCCTCAGCCTCCCTACCGGCCAACCAACCCGCTCCCCTGGTGCGCGGCATCACTGAAACAAATAACAAATTAAAATCAATATTTTTAAGATAATTCTGTGAGTAAGGAAAATTTTCCTTTACTCGCAAATAAGGTATTTGCGAGTGAAGGAAGAGGAAAATCTTCCTTCACCCGCAAATAGGAAAATTTTCCTTCACTCGCAAATACTTTATTTGCGTGTGAAGGAAAAGGAAATTTTCCTTCACCCGCAAATAAGGTATTTGCAAGTGAGGAAAATTTTCCTTCACTCGCAAATACCTTATTTGCGAGTGCAGAAAATCAAAAAAAAAATTCGCAATTACCTAATTTGCGAGTGAAGAAGCTATTTGTGAAAACGCAAATGTTATTTGCGAGATTCCAGAAAAAAATTATAATTCTTTGAATTTTGTAATCTGCGAGGGTAATAATGATATGAAAAAAAAAATTGACTTTTAAAGTTCTTTTATTAAGGATATTTTAAATATTTTACTGTTCACGAGAGATGCCGTTAATAAATTGGGGGATGCCCTTAGCAATCCCCATAATCTCCTCCCAATCTGTGTTTTGCGAAGGGTGCTTATGGCTCACGGCCTCACCGCCTCACCCTACCCCAATTACCTAGGCCCAATTTGAACTAGAGAATGGGCAAAGTCAAACCTTATGAGTTATGATGATTGAGAAAACAACATCTTGTTTTGTCAAAAAAAAAAATATTTTATACGGTTAGATTTATACTTGTAGGAAACTCGTATTTTTATAATAATTAAGTTAAATATTATGGTATGTTATATGTAAAGACATAATAGATATAAAGTTTTATCAATGTAAAGTATTTTAGGCTATGAACCAATTACAAATTATGAGTGATTTTTAAGATAATTAATAATTATATCCGTGCATCGCACAGTTATAGGTAAGCATTGTTTGAAATGTAGATGTTAAAGTTTTTTATTATTTTTAAAAAAATTAAAAAACAAAAAACTTCACTATGTAAACTATTTTTAATATCTAGTGTTTGTTTTTAATGTCTATAAATAAATTATAAAATGTTTGAAGAGACGAATATAGTGAAATAAAAATATTCATATTAAATTATTTATATTTAGTAATAAATAACACTAAAATGTACTATATTGCATGAAATATTAATACTTGTAAGCTACTAAGTTGCTATTCATTGACCGAAGTCAATATGAATAACATGATACAAAAAAAATCTAAATATATGTTATACAAACGTTATGAAAGGAAACTTGTAAGAAACATAAAATTTGACCAAGACCGTTAATGTTGTTTCATAGCACACTTCAACATCCATGAATCACTACTGTGAATACCCAACCTTTGCACATTTTTCTTATGTCAAAAACATCCAACCCTTGCCGACAGTGGGAGCATCACCCAAAATATGAATTTTTTATACTAATCAATTAGCTATTAAGAAAAGGAATTCAAGTTCTGCATATATCAATTTATTACAACATTATAAACCTTTTAGAATATGAATCCTACTCTAATGATTATAAAGCTTTCAGAATATGAATCCTGTTTTGATGCAAATTGGTTCTGCATCATGGGAAGTAATTCAATCATATTGGTTATCATATTTTATGCTAATCGGTTAAGTATAAAGGAAAGAATTCAGGTTCTAGATATATCAAATCATGATGGTAAAAAAATTGCAGAATATGAATCCTTATGCTGATAGATCAGATTTAACCATAAAGACATTTTAGGACATCAATGGGAATATTAAAATCAATCCCATAAGTCAGTAAAAATTTGAAACATGTTCTTCAAGCTTCTCATACTTGTTTCCAAGCTTTCAAGTTCACTGATGCTTATTTTGTCTGCATTTCAAGTACATGCTTTTTAAGAGACTAACACTATCCCTTTATCAATAACTGAAACACCAAGATATCCATTTCAAGTAAAAAGACACCTGGAGCAATTGTGTATCTGAAGAGGGAATGCACAACATTCCATTTTATATCATGATGAAGCAAAATAAAGACTGAAAATTGGAATGTGCAAGCTTGCTAATCTATGTATTATAAATTTATAATCAATGTTAGATTATATTATAAAGATTTAAACATTGTGCATCCTCTTCTAACTTTAGATGATTCCCCCTATAAGTACAATATATAGGAGAACAAATAAGCAACAAAACATGTACTTTTTAGTACAATAGATGGCCAATTTCTTTGTTGCCTTGACTAAACAGTTTGCATTTGTCCCTGTACGAAGAAAAGAATGTGAGTTCATTGTAAGTATATACTGATATTATTTTGAAAACCTGAAATATAGTTAGTAATAAATTGAGTAATTTGTTGGGATTAAACAATATCATAATTGCCTTTAAATACACATTCAAATACCAGCAAAAGAAGTTACCTCTGTTAATTTTTGGAAAACTTCTTTGTATACTACATTCGACGTATTGTTTGAAACATTCCCTTCATTGTCACATATCAATATTTTCAAACCACTGCGGGAAGTAACTCTGGATACTGTGACATATAGCTGCCCGTGAGAAAAGACAAGTTGTGGAAGATATACTCCAACATGTTTTAGCGATTGGCCTTGACTTTTGTTAATTGTCATTGCAAAAGATACCCTTATTGGAAACTGTCTACGCTGGAATCTGAAAGGAATTCTGCTATCAGATGAAGTCACAGATAGTCGAGGTATAAAAACTTTATGACCAATGTTGCTTCCAGAAATGACTTTTGCTTCCAGTACATAATTGCTCATTCGAGTTATTATTAGTCTTGTAAAACCAAACTTAATGTCAGTAACAGGTGAAATTAATGGACAATATCAATTTACTTGAAATTTGCGAAAATAATTCAAAATTATCTCACATGGATAATCACAAAACACACAAACAGAGAAAACTTTACATTACCTGATGACATAATAACCATATGGTAATTAAAGTTCACATTTCCCACCTGCATAATGATAGCACACACCAGTGGAAAATGCTTACATTACCCCAAACTGAAAGTGAAACAGAGAAATACAAGAAGGGGGTTGAATTGTGTTTCTTAACCGATTTTCGAAAACCCTTTTTAAGCAAACGTTTAAGGCAGGTAAGATGAAAGAACACACCAAAACGATAATAAGCGTTTAAGATACTTTGTTTTCAATCCCCAAGTTAGTAAAAAATAAAAACTTAACAAGATAGTGATAGAGAAATTCACACAGAGATATATCCTGGTTCACTCTTTCAAATCAAAGAGCTACGTCCAATCCCTTCCCTTAGAAGGTATTTCTACTAAAACTCTTAGCACTTTTCACAAGCTGTTTCCAAGTCTCTCCAAGACTACAACTCCAAGTATTCTACACCTCTTCAGGCTACAAGTATTCTTTTACAGACAAGCCTCTTCAGGCTCAATAAAAACCTAAGATTTGAGAGGGTTTTTCTGAGCTTTTTACAAACTCACTACAGTGAGAGTTTTGCATGATATAGCTCTTTAACAATCTGTTTGCAACTTTACAATGAAAGAATGAGAAGGTTTACAAATCAATTTCTAGAGAGTGAAAGTTTTGAGGCTTTTGTTTGCACAATGAATTCTCTTGAATATTTTCTTGTTCGTGTGTTCTCTATTTTGCTTCTTCAGAGGAGGGTCTTCTTATAGCTTTGTCTTGACCTTCTGATTTCAAAACAGTGGGAAAACTTTTCCGCTTAGACACATTCAAATATCCGTTAGACACAAAATCATTTGCCAGTTGTTCTCCGTTGTGTATTTGTCCTTTCAGAATGAGGAGGTGGTAGCAGCTTGAATGGTAGCAGACTAATTTTGCTTTTATTGTCGACAAACGTTTTGCTCTACGTGGTTTGCTTTGTACGACGTTCATACCTTCTTTTGTCTTATATGAAAAAGATATTTCCTTATAACCAATTAAGACTTTTGAATAAGAGAGAGAGCCACGTCATCTGTAAAAAGAAGTTAGTGGACGCACAGACATATATGAAAAGTTGGATGCACAATTTATATAGACAATTTGACGCACGCACAAGTAGTGTAGACAATTAGACGCACAATATAGACAATTGGACTCAAAAACAGTGTAAACAATTGGACGCACAATACTATATGATCATGTTTTGTACGTAAACTTTTACCACTATAGTCCAACAGATTATTTGGACGAACCATGTAGTTTCTTTGGACGAAGATATTGCAGTCAGTTTTTTGTCCTTTAAGAGCTAGGTGAAACTTTGGTTTTGGAGAACTATCCGAAGTCAGAAACATACAAAGGTCTTTTGACCTTATGAATTAGCATAAACTTGACTTTGAGTAAATTCAACAATCATATAATAATTTTGTTAATCATTAAAACTTTTAGAGGTCATTAGCCATTACTGTTTTGGTTCTAACAAAACAGTCCCATCATATCCAACCAAACTATTAAATTTACACCAATACCCATATTGAGACAAGTACAAATGTATTATTATGGTTGAGTCCTTAATGACTTACATGATTCCCACATTAGTATCACTCATCTCAATAAATGTAAACTAATCAATTCATCCCACATTATTACTAAATAATTCATCCTAAATATCATATGCTATCAACAATCTTTATATATGATACATAATGAAAAAATTTATACTAATCAATTTTAATACCTACACATATTAGAATTATTCATCTGATTCAGTCTCTTTGTTTTCTCTGTGCAACTTTTGTTTATTAAATATGGTCTGTATTGCCAAAGTTGGTTTTTTTGTAATGAATCAAATACTTACCTATCTTTTTTACACTGGAAATTCCTTTAATTTCGTTCATCAGCACAAATAATGTTTATTTCTTACCTTTTTTTTTATCTACTTCGAGGAGTATCCCACCGTCAACTTGAGACGGGGACTAATCTCCCGCGAGAGTTTGTTCGACACCTTGATGAGTGGCATCTCTGCCAGCTGAGATTTTTTCCATACCCAAGGCTCGAACTCGAGATCTTGGTTAAGGGGCGAGAGGCCTTTACCCACTCACGCCAACCTCAATCTTGTTTATTTGCATGCCCCCCGAAATTTGGGTCAGTGACAAAAGAAACACAACAACATAGAAACACATAATGCATCAACTAAAAGAACATAACAAAGCTGCCATTAAACTGTTATAGTTCACCAACCATTATAAATCTAAACTTTTATAGGGTTTATAAATCCAAAATTAACAAACATTACAAATCCACCAAGAGTTACAAATCCAAAAACCAGTATAATAATCCACCAAACACCAACAATACTAAACACCTTACTTCATAATCCACTAAGCATTACAACAAAAAAAAAACCATTATAATAATCTAAGGACTCAATACAGTGTTGCTTCATAAAACCCTGTCATGGTTTTCTAACTATTTTAACTTTAAGGTCATGAGGATCTTGCTATATTTTAAACTTCAGCTTATCCCCCTTTGATAAAGCTTTCTCTCTACATTGTGCACACAACGTACATTATAAAACTGCACCATTTATGACACACCGTCTACAAATTCAATATATTGGTCTCCATTTACTCGAAGACGGGGAACATTGTTGTAGCTGGATTGTAAATTTCCTCCAAAATCGGTCCAGAGCTGTAGTTCCCGGAGATTCCATTGTTATGAGTTGATGGGAATGACCTGCACACAGAAACTTGTTCAATCAAATTTTCCAGCACCCCAATTCAGAGAGCTACAAAGACACGCATCCAATTTGAATCTAAACTAAATAAAGTGAAGGTTAAAGCATAGAAATTCATCAAAGTAAAGGATAGCTGGATTTTTTTAACCAATTTTCAATTGCCTTTTTATGTCTTCACTGTTTATGAAGTTTTATATCTCATCTTTTGGGGAAGAAAATGAATTTATGAAATATTGAAAGATGCATTCACTGGACAACATTTGCATTGTAGTATTTTATAAAAGGTCAATTCATTCAAAGATGTCCATATTGTCAGGCTTTGTAACTCATGGAACAATTTATTTTCAATTTATGTTTCAATTTGAATCAACTACTGGCATGCTGCCTATCAAGTGTTTGAGAACAAACAAATCAGACTTGAGAGCAAGTATTCAGACAGCAATTAGCAAAAAATGCAAGGAAAGAGGAATTGTCAATTTGGATAATGTTAATAAAAAATTGTTTTACCAAATGGAAACTGAAATAGATTGTTTAAGAACATCGAAAAAAATTGTTTAACCAAATGGAAACCGAAATAGAAAAGAAGATAAATGATGCATGTGTTTGGGTTCTTCAAAGGTGTTTAGGGTTTTGGTCAATTTTGAAAGAGAAAACCAAATGAAAAAAAAAATCTTCAGGAAACATGATTCACAAAAGATTAATAACTCAGAAATGCAAGATGATAGGAAAGATGACGAACCCAGATGAAACCCCAAGATGAAAACCTTCGTGTCTCTTCAATGGCCGCTGTTTGGGTTCTACAAAAACAAAAGAACATTTAAAAGATGCACAGTGATGAGAGATAAGTGGAAAATAAAAAAAAATGGAAAAATAAATTTAGGAGAAATGCAAGATGATAGGAAAGATGACGAATCCAAACGAAACCCCAAGATGAAAACCTCTGTGTCTCTTCAATGGCCATCGTTTGGGTTGCGCAAAATCAAAAGAAGATCTAGACGAAACCCCAAGATGAAAACCTTCGCGCCTCTTCAATGGTCGTCGTCTGGCTTCTGGAAAAACAAAAGAAGATTGAGATTCTGAGACATAAATGAAAGAGAAAACAAAAGGGAATAAATATTGAAAAGAGAGTTTGAGAGGATGCTACCAGAAGCCAACTAGACAATGAGAGAGATGCACTTGTGGGTGTCACCTAGAGAATGACAATAGATACCTGATAGAGAATGAGAGAGAATGCATTCTAATCATTAAATGAAAAATATCAGTAATCGAAAAGAGTAGAGTAAAAACGAATAATCCATTTATTATGAAATAGGATATGACAGAATTAGCCTTCATTTCGACGGGAAAACATACCCCTAATTTCCCTCGGCGAACCTTCCTTTATATATATAAAGATTAGGATATGAGTTTAACACTTTTAATAATGAAACAATTTATAATTAATTGATAATGTAAAGAATTTTTATATTAACAATGCCACATACCAATTAAATTCATAAATATTTGATATATAAATATAAGAAATATATTAAGTATTATATTCTGAGTCTTTAAATAATTGTTGTTTGTTTTAATCATTTACCCCCAATAAGTTAAAAATATTGCGTGGTATGTAAGAATATTTATATAATATGTATCTCTATACTTTTTCATATAGCCATCTTTATGAGACATGATATTCGGAGTTTGTCGTTAGGGCCTATGATCTAATCTATTTAAGGTCTAGTCTGGTTTAACCTATTTAATAAAAAGGTCTGATCAAAACTTTTTAAAAGGCCTATATAGCTAAAGAGGTCAGACTAAGGCTTTAAAAAAAATCCTATTAGGTCTATCAAGCTGACTTATTTAACACACACATATATAATTTAATATATAATACTATAATATATTATTTATAATATTTATACTTATTTATAATATTTGAAAGTAAAAGACTATTGACCCATTTAAATATAGAGATCTACTTGCATATTTATTTGTGAAGGCCTAACGGCTAATTTATCAGTATAGACCTACCAACCCCTTTATCATTAAAGACTTACAAGCCAATTTACAACTGAAGACTTATGACATATTTATAGTTGGATGCATATTTAAATGTCTTGTTGAAAAGTAGGCTTTTAAATAGGCTTTCAGGCCAGGCCCTTTGAAGTAGGTCAGATCAGGACATAAAAATTAGCGTATATCAGACTAATAGGTCAGACTCAGGCCTTAAGATTGAAACACATGTTAGGTTCAGTTCTGTCAGAATCGAACTCGACCTAACTTATTTTCACCCTTATCTGTCATGAGTATGGGACTTTCCAACAATTATTTTCTCGAAACATTAGATATTGACCCTTTACCTAATAATGTAGCTTGCTTTTATTACCCTCCCCCCTTGTCAATAATTCCATACCTTAATACTATTTTCTTAAAATGTACTTCAATATAATTATAATATCCAATTTCTTTTGTGTTATCTAGAGCCGTCTCTCTCTCTCAACCTTCCCTCTACTTCTCTCTTCCTTCTTCCTCATCAATCGGAGGGGATGGTTTTTGGCTATTTTTTGACGTGAAATCACTCCTCTATATCGTTTTTCTCTCCTTTTTATCTAAATAAGTGATTTTTTCCACATTGATCTGATTTTTCTTTCATGTTTTTTCTTGATTTCATCGACTGAGTGCAACGTTGTTTTATTTGTCTTCTTGGTGTAGCGTTATTTGGTTTTCCGTCTTGTTGCGGTGTTCGTTTGGTTCAGATAGGTAGATCAGCCTCGATCCATTACAGATTCAATCAAGATTTGAGCGTCAACGTTATAGATCCGGAAGCATGGGTATTCCGATCACTTTGATTTTATCACATTTGTAAGCATTTTGTCGTTTTATGCTATTAACCTGGGTGCTGTGAGTTTGTTCGTAGATTCATCCTTTTTTATTTTTAGCGATGTTGAATTTGTGTTGTTTTTCGATATATTTTACTAATTTGAATGAATGAATATTTTTTTAATTAAAAAAAAAAGATTATTACAAGTATGATGTGAAAGAATGAAAAATATGAAAAAGAATTTAGATAATGTGAATAATTTGTATTTTAAAATATAGTTAGAAATCTTAAATTCATTCAAAATCGTTTGGGATTCTGAAAAGGAAATATAATGCTATAATGTAAAAAGAACATGCACAAGTTCATGGAATGGACGGTTGCTCCTGGTGGTGGCTTGAGTCATATGCTACGGTACTTCTGTTCGCACTTCACTTTCTTTGTTGTTTGTTTTGTTTTGTTTGCCTGTGTACTAAAAAAAAGAATATAATAAAATTAAAAAAATATTTTGATACTCCAAAAAATTAATTTATTGAGGAATATATAATATTTATAATATTAATGAACAATCAAATGAATATAAAAATAATTAAGTTCATTATATATATATAAAACAAACTAATGTAGAAACCTATGTCTGGTCTGATAAATGTTTGCATTTAATTGATATGTATCATTATTGTAAAGATTTTTTATACCGTCAATTAATCAAAAATTGTCACATCAATTAATATGTTTGAGTCTTATCTTAACTATCTTAAAAGTCACTGATAATATACATTCTAATTAGTTGACAATGTAGTGTATATCAATTAAACTCTAAATATTTCTTTCTTAAAAGTTGTATAAAATAATTTATATTTTAACATATAAGTAATAATATTTGTCTTTTTATTTTCTTATATCAATAAAGGATTATATATATATATATATATATATATATATATATATATATAGGATTTAATTTGTATGCATTGTCAGTGGAAAGATTTTTTACACTGTCAACCAAAATACTATATATATTTAAAATAAATTCTGTGTAATAAATAACAAATCAACGTTTCCATGTTTCTAATAGTATTTAGAGATAAAATATTTAAATAAAAATATAAATTGAAATACGAAAGAGTGTTTGTTCAAGTTGATAGTGAGAGTTTTGCCAATTAATCATTGGATTGCATGCCTTCATCTTCATATAAAATCATAAAACATTGTTTGAATTGGGCATCCAATAAGCACTTAACGATACTGAAAGATTATTGTATCATATATCGGATGAAAAGTCATAATGGATAACATCGAAAATGTAAATCGAAAATGTAAATAGGGTTAAGAAACATATGAACCAAATTTTGAAATAAAACAAAAGACATAAACAATATAAAAGATATAAATAACGTTTGATATCCAAACATATAGCACTGAGAATGATAATTTTTGAAAAAAATAGAACACATCCTCGTCTTTATAGTACAGTAAATCTTTCAAAGAATAATGTTTTTATTGTATAAATTCAGTCAAAAAAAAAGAACAAATATTTTAAGGATAATTTCAGAATATAAAATCATTTATGGATCAAATGATATAATTTTTACTCTCAATAAAAGAAATATATTAATATAATATATAGAAAATATTCAATAAGAAAAAAACCTTTAATTAGGTTCGAATTCCTTGATAGACAGTAGGGACAAAATTATTATCGATATCAGAATTGATTTAAATTTTTTTTTCAGGTTTAGGGACCAAATCAAAAATTTGTGTCACGTATAAGAACCAATTTGCTGATGACAGACACGAATTTGCTAACGTTTGCATATTTAGGGACCAAATTTGCTATCGTTTACACATGTAGGGACTCATTTCCAAATTTTTTTTACGTATAAAAACTAAATGAAGAATTTATGTCATATATAGGAACCAAATTATTACATTAACCTAATATCTATAATAAATGGGATAACCTCCCCTGAAATAGATATTGAATGGATACACACACTCAATCCTCTATCTTATCTTCTTCGCCATTGTTTATTGTTTAAGGGTTTAATGGCAAAATAATTAGTGACCCATTATCCATCTAGTCCATCCATGAAAAAATCCATCTAATCCATCCATTTATAAAAAAAAAAGATTGGATTGGGTAGAATACTTTTTTTTTAATGGATGGTTCATGACCCATCCATTGCTTTTTGTAAATTCATTGGACCAGGAGAAAAAACATAATGGATTTTTTTATCTATTCCAAAATATTTTTCACAAACCAAAAAAATCAAGTGAGAAGACAGGGACCCCCTTCGACCTTATATTCCAAACATTTTTGACTTTTGGAAGTGGTAGCCAAACTTTGTGGAATATTGTAAAAGGTGAAATTAAATATCAAAATAAACTTTCGTGATGATGATTAATTATTAGGGGACATATAAGAGTAGTTATAGTGTCTGTTGCCGGTGATTCTTGATTACCTGCTCTTCTCCATGTTACACCTAAGATTCTCAATATGCAATGGCATAGAAAATCGGCATTAGCTTGCAGTCCTGAATATACCCCAGTTGCTCAGGCATTGAATTTAACCTCTGATGCTTCAAATGTCTTTCTAACAAATTTTTTCTCATAAACTCGGATCGGCACAACCGACCATCGACTGCCTACCGGTCTGCAAGCCGACTGACGACTCAGTCTGTAGGCGGTATGTGAAAAATATTAAAATAAAAATGGATGGATAGGCCATATAAAAATGATTAATGGATGGATTGGATTGTTTTTTATTAAATGGGTCATGGATTGATTGGATTTTTTATTACATTTTTAATGGATCGAAATGGATTGGTGGATTATTTTTGACCTATTTATTATAATCCGAATCAAAATCCATCCGATCCGTCTGTTTGTCCCTTAATAAAAACCAAGACCGACGCTCATCAACAGAAGGACGTCAAGAACATTCTCGTTTGTGATGATTTATGGAGAGCTAGCAGGGGACTACATCATGGACGAAGTTTTCATAACAAAGTAACTAACTTTATCTTTTTTTTTCCTTTGTTGAGTGTTGGGTATTTTTATATGTTGAATCATAAAATTTCGCCCAAAGTTATTGTTTTTTCTTCTTCTTTTGATCAAGTGAATGCACGTTCGTGAAGCTCACTTGGAGAAAAATCAAGATTAGCAACGACCCACGTCCATAGCCACTAGCTCATCATTTCATTCTTCCCCAATTAGCGTTTACCCTCGAAGAAACCCAAAGGTATATTGCAAATAGTGTTAAGTTAGTTTTCTTGTTTTTCTCTCTATTACTTTATGTTTTATATTATATACGAATAATTTCTTTATCTCTAAATCGATTAATCCGGTTCTCTTTCCTAGTCACTCGCTACCCCTTTTAATAAACATAAGCATCCAGCACAAAGTTTACAATTCTGAAGCAAGTTTTAATTGTGATTTTTTGATTACCTGATAATTTTTTTCCTTTTGGTATTAAATTGTGATATCATTTTTTGCTGTTATTGTTTATGTGTGTCTGATCTCTGTAGCTGAAAGTAACCAACCTTTTACTTTGTAGCATTAAAGTTGTTTTGTTTTCGTGTTGGGTTCAAATTTTTTTTTTTTATCTTTTGTTCGGTGATACCCTTCTCTGCTTCTATTTTTAATGATGACAGATTTTAGCTTCAAATCCAATGTTTTTTTTTTTCTCTCCTTATTACCTGCAGAATATGGGTGTTTATAACTGGTAGACTCTCTTAAAGATGTTTCAATGATCCTTGAAATTAGATAGGGAGGGCTTGTCATTTATGGAAAGAACTGAGTTTGGAACCTACTCTAACCAAAATTGTGTCTATTCCATTCTTGCATGTCACCTATATGATTAAGAACTTGCATTAAAACTTTGAAACTTGGTTATTTATCATTTTCAATTGACATGTCAAATGCACATGATTTTGCATAGTATTGAAAAAATTAGTTGCTATTCATGGAGTTTATAGATTGTAGTCACTTGAGAATGTGAAGAAGGCATGTTATCAAATAGGATGGTTGTCTTACTTTGCTGTAAGAATCAATTTGACATTATAAATCACATTTATTAAGCATAAGTCAATTCTTTATATAAAATGGTTTGAATTTACTGTATCTATAATCTATAATCTATCTATAATATATACAAAGGAAAATGTCAAAAGAAGCTACATATATAGAAATTTTTCAGTACGATAAGATTTCGTTCATAGATTCAACCAAATTTTAAAACGATACATATTGATTTCATACAATATTGCAAAGTAATTCATCAATTGATTTCGTTCAACCATATTTATTTCGTTCAAATTTTGGAATTCGTTGGACTTAAATTACACCAACCATAAATTATTGATTTGGTAGGAAATTAATCGTTCTACCCTTTGATGCATCAAGAATTACTTATAATACACTCCATCAAACCATTGATTCCACCCTTTGATGCAACAACAAATAGCTGTAAGATTGATGTAACACCTACAATTCAGGAACAAAATAATTTTAGAATTGTTATATCATTAATAAAATGATAATGCACCCACATAACCCATAAATTGGAGCAGCTACGATTAAGCATGTAATTAGAGGCAGTTTCATAACAATATTTCCGTATAGTATCTCATCCAAATATAGAACCCTTGATACAAATTGCAATAATATCCAAGTAATCTCATCATAATGCAAAATTTAAGGTTATCATTAGCCAATCATTAAAGATAAAATGATAATGCACCGTTTCAAACTGTTTGCACCATCTATATATTAGGGAATAAGGCAATTCAATTTTTTCCCATTTCCCGCCAATATCTCTATCTATCCAATCGTGGTTGTCTAATCTCCTTTGTTCTACCATTGTCTCAATGGCTTTGAGGCATGATATGATTTCGGAAGTCAGTGTCAAAGCTGAGAGTTGGAGTTTATTAGTTCAGGATGTTTGGCTCTGGACTGTTTCTGATTTTAAAGAAGGAAAACTACCATTATTTTTGGGAATGGTCCTCATTGACAGCCAGGTATTTTCTGCTTCAGGGTGACAAGATTGGTGCTTTTGTCAAGAAGACCTTCATTTATCTTTTTCAAAGCAAACTGAAAGAGGACAATGTCTACTTGATAACCAATCTAGGTGTTGCGAAAAACATTGGTGAATATCGAACTACAAGGCACCAGTACAGGCTAAACTCTTTAAGTATGAGACCAGAGTATTTTTTTTAAATTGATGATCTCCTTGCCAAAGAAGTGTTTTCTTTTACATCACTAGCAGATTTTTTTCAGAATTAAAGAATTAAATATGATACTGAGTCGGTAAGTAATTAGCAAAATGTGTTTTTCATTTTTTTTATTTTGAAATATCTTTATTCTTTATAATCATGCTTACTTTAATGTTAATATGTAACCCATCGCGGTTGAACTCCATGATATTGATCTTGCTTTAAGTGCCATCCATTTGCTTAAATTCCTTCTCCGTCCCAACAACAATCCCAACAACAGTAAGAATTCCAATTACATCTTAAACACATTAACATTAATGTATGCAGGATTATAAAGAATAAAGATATTTCAAAATAAAAACAATGAAAAACACATTTTGCTTATTATTTACCAACTAAAAAGTTGGTATCATATTCAATTCTGAAAAAAATCTGCCGGTGATGTAAAAGAAAACACATCTTTGGGAAGGAGATTATCACTTTGAAGAAGTACCCTGGTCTCATACTTAAAGTTTAGCCTGTATTTGTGCCTTGCTGTTCTATATTCACCAACGTTTGTGGCAACACCTAGATTGGTTATCAAGTAGATAACACCTTTTTTCAGATTGCTTTGAAAGTAAATAATTGAAGGTCTTCCTTACAGAAGCATCAATCTTGTCACCCTGAAGAATAAAACCGCGTAAGGAAACATTTAACATAAAGTAAAAAATTATGACATGTAGTGAGAAAATACCTCGCTATCAATGAAGACCATTTCCAAAAATAATGGTAGATTTCCTTCTTTAAAATCAGAAATAGTCCATAGGCGAACAACCCGAACTAATAAACACTCTGACCTTTGGCACTGACTTCGGAAATCATATCATGTTTGGGAGCCATTTTGAAAATGGTAGAACAAAGGAGATTAGACAACCACGATTGGATAGATAGAGATATTGGCTCGAAATGGGAAATATTTGAATTCCCATATTCCCTAATATATAGACGGTGCAAATAGTTTGAATTTGAAACACATAAATATTTATACTTTAATGTTTGGCTATCCTACTCGTCCAATTTATGGGTTATGTGGGTGCATTATCATTTTAATAATGATATAATAATGATTCTGAAATTAATTTGTTCCTGAATTGTAGGTGTTGAATGGAAATACATCTATTTGATGGCCAATGAAATAAATAAATTTGAACGCAATCAATATTTTTGAATGAAATCAATTCAAATATACGTTGCATAATTTTATTAAAAGGGTGGAATTTTTGAACGAAATCAATTCTTAGTTGTCAATTTTTTATTCCAAAATTGACATTTAATGGTAACGTTTTTTTGCTATGATGAACTTCTTTAATGATTGCCTAATGATAACCTTATATTTCGAGTTTTCGTGGAACCTTGATTTACTTGGATATTATTGCAATTTGTATCAAGGGTTCTATATTTGGATGAGATACTGTACGAAAATATTGTTATGAAACTGCCTCTAATTATTTGCTTAATTGTAGATGCTCCAATTTATGGGTTATGTGGGTGCATTATCATTTTATTAATGATGTAATAATTCTGAAATTATTTTGTTTTTGAATTGTAAGTATTACATCAGCCATACGGATATTTGTTGCTGCGGGTGGAATCAATGGTTTGATGGAGTGTATTATAAGTAATTCTTAATATATCAAAGGGTGAAATGAATAATTTCCAACAAAATCAATAAATTATGGTTGATGTGATTTATGGTCAACTAATACAAAAGTTGAGCGAAATCAATTGATGATTTAGGTTGCCATATTGTATGAAATCAATAGGTATAGTTTTAAAATTTGGTTGAATTTGTGAACGAAATGATATTGTACTGGACAATTGGTTTTTGAAAATATATCCTTTAATGTTAACGATTTTTTTGCTATCTTCGACTTGTTTAATTTGTGACAAGTGTAGGTTAGTCGGTCAGAATTTGTTAGGGAATGACATCTGTTAAAAAATTCGTTTGTAGCTTCTTTTGACATTTTCTTTTGCATATATTATAGATTATAAATTATAAATTATAGATTACACTGACTTATCGAAAGGCATTTAGATGAGATGATACTGATCTGTTCCAACTTAATCATTGATTTTGAGTTCGAATCTTAGCCCCGGGATGCAGCAACATTAAATCTCTTAAGGGAGAATTTTGCCGCCCTTGTGGTCCTACCCGATTCGAGGAATTGGTCTTCACAGTTACGGGTGGAGGATACCCTAAAATATCGAAAAAAAATTATACTAACTTTCCTTGATATTTAACTTAATTACATTCAACGTTTCGCTTCTTACAAAAAAGTTACATTCAATTCTCATTACGAGAAATTAGTGTAATTTCAATCATAATCATTTAGAAGAGGTATGTGTAATGATAACATAAACCTCAAATGAAGTCGATATAATTTTTAAACCAAGATAAATATCAGGTGTAACTAAGTCAAATCTAAAAAGAGACTAGGATAATTTTTTCAGTATTATATAATGTCAGTTTAAATGTACAACTATCATTAAAAAATTTCTCATTTGATTGACTGATTTAAATTATAAATATAATAAAATAATAATATCATTATCATTGTATTTGTTATTTCTAAATGAATGAATGGATGAATTTATGTTATTTTATATTAATGATTATATGATTATATACTATTATTTATAATTATATAATACTTAAATTATTAGTTTGCACTTATTATTAATTACTATATTATTATATTTTTACCTCTTATATTATTTTGGCTTAATTGCACTTTTAGTTCTTTTATTGTTGGTCATGTATGATTTTGGTCCCTAAAGTTTTTTTAGTGCACATTTGGTCCCTCTATTTTTTCAATATTACAAATTCAGTCCTTCCATCCAATGTCTATCAAATTTTCAATGATTAATAGGGAGGAACAATTGCTCTAATCACATATAGCCTCTGGTTGAGCTTCTATGGTAAAGGATCTATGGTGGAACCAAACAAAGGTCTCGAAAAGGAAGGATAAAACCAGTAAACAAGATAGAGAAATCATTGAATCATGTTGAATTAGAGAACCAAATGAGAGATAACTTCAACCAGAGGTTCAAGGTCCTGAAAAGGAGGGACAAAGCCAGTAAATAACATAGATGAATCATGTTGAATTAGAGAGCCAAATGAGGGATAACTTCAACCAAAGGTTCTGTGTACATAGAGGAGTGGTTTCTCTATGTTGATCATTGAAAAAATTGACAGACATTGGACGGAAGGACCAAATTTGTAACGTTTAAAAAATAAGGGATCAAATGTGCATCAAAAAAAACTATAGAAATCAAAATCGCACATGATCAATAATAGAGGGACCAAAAATACAATTAACCCTATTATCTTTCAAATATATTCAAATTTCCCTTTTATATTATAATAATAATAATAATAATAATACAACACGTGTCTTCAGCCATCCAACGGTGACCACCTCACATAGATTAAGAAGCCTTAAGAGCCGTTAGATGTAGGTCATGAATCTCGCTTTTATACCTCCCTGCGGCCCAATTGTTAGGTTCTCTGAAACCCTAGTGACACAAAACGCAGACGCAGAAGGCAGAGCTTGATCGAGGATGGTGCAGCGTCTCACCTATCGGAAGCGGCATAGCTATGCCACCAAATCCAACCAACACAGAGTCGTCAAGACTCCTGGTAACTCATCCATTCCATTTCCGATTTCGATCGATTGGATTGAATATTCATATTTCTAATCTAATGGGTTTTGTGATTTGGTGTTTATGAAATGAAGGTGGAAAGCTCATTTATCAGACCACTAAGAAGAGGGCCAGCGGACCCAAATGCCCCGTCACTGGAAAGAGGATTCAAGGGGTATTCATTCATTTCATTCCTCTTTCAATTAATTTTTTCCCAAAAATCGAAAGATTTGTTTTTTATTTTTTGTAGTTTGCCAAGTGTTTGATCGTTTCTGTAGATATTGCGTTTGTTTTGCAGCTTATAGCTACTGTGTTTTTTTAAAATATAATTTACTAGTTATTAACATTCTTAAGGATGATAGTAGATAAATGCTAGTAAGTGTGTGTAGTGGGAGCTACATGCGGACTGAAAAAGGAAAATAAAGAGGGGGAACTCCTCACCTTTATATCTAGAGAGCAAGTAAGGATTTATCCACCCTTAGATCATTGAATTGCTTGAGATCGCAATGCACTCTATCAAATCAAGGATGGATACATCTTTCTTGCTCACCAAACTCACCTTAGAGCAGCCTTTTCCAAACTTTATACCAACTTTATAGCACACTTTTTTTTGTTTCTCTTCATGTACAGTATGAGTTGACAAGTGTAACTAACAGTGTTATCGATGGCGGATGGCGGTCCATGGCGGAAAGCCAAAAATCCGCCATACAAATGGCGGATGGCGATGCGGCCATATGGCGGATGCCATGGCGGATAACTTAAAAATATTATATATATATATATATATATATATATATATATATACATAACAAAAAAATGCAGAAAAAATATAAAATCTAAAACAAGCCACAACATATGTCAAGGACCGTAACTAATTTGATAGAAAATATCATATAAGTCTCATATTCATCTATTATAGGCTACTAACAAGGCTAATTACCATCAAGTTCAAGATCTTAAAATGAAAATGACAATAAAATGATAAAAACACCCGTGATGCAGCACCTGATGAAGCTTGGGTTTAGAGCTGATTTTGAAATTTAAAATAAATATTCAAATGCATTAGCCTAAACCTAAAGTAATAAAAAACAAGACAATAGGCTAAGCCCAAACCATCAAAAATAAAAAATAAAAAAGTAGAGAAAAAAGAAAAAGAAAAAATTTGAAAAAATAATAAAGGAATAGAAGGGGCTCAGAGCCCATGATCCCATCGTTACATTTGCTGCAATTTGCAGCAAGGAGCAAAACGCTGCTCAGCAGCAAAAAAGAAGGGAGGGATAAAAGGGGACTCACGGGGCCGTGGCTCAAGGCAAACGACGGCACGGAAGAGGGATGGAGGGCGCGGAGGACGGCAAGTGGATCAGCACCTGATGAAGCTTGGTCAGAAGCCATGGTTGGAGAAGAGATGTTGGTCGGAGCAGAAGGAAAAGGAGAGATGCTGGTCGAATCGGGTTGGGTCACGTGGCCCGGGTTGGGTCACGTGGCCCAGACCCGTGAAAACCCATAATGTTTCCAGTCTCGCCCGCCTTTCCACCATGAACGCTTTTCCGCCGTGGACCGCCACAGCTATTCGGCCGTCATATCCCGCCATGCGAAAACCGCCACGCATGCCCTCTCTATGGCGGTTTGTGCAATTTTTGACACTGATTTCCGTCATGGCGCCGCCATAACCGTTTTTTGACAACACTGGTAACTAACTGCCATTCATGGCTTCATGTAAGAGGATACCAAATGTAACTAACTGCCATTCATAGCTCGTCTCTGCTTTAAAATTTGTGTACTTCAGTTCTAGCATGCCAAACTGGAGCAATGTTTACAACCTATTGCCACCTTAAGTTCGATATATTTTTGCTACTTTTGATGCTCGTGAACACGGTAATGGAAGTTTTGTTAATGTTTAGTTTGTGCTTAATACTTTTTCTTTCATATTTTGGATTTCAAATCTTTAATATTGATGGTCTGTAGTAGGATGACTTATTGTCAGTGAGTCTCGATTTGACTGCACGGAGCTAACATCTGATGCATATATCTTGTGTTTCATACATTGTTTTCCTCGGTGATTGTTATATTTATATATATTTAAGCTTGCATTGGATGTGTTTGCACCTGATGATGTGTCTTTCTTTAATTGTATCATATCTGATCTGATGCAAATGTCGTTATATATTTGTTTATTGTAAGGTTATGGAGGTAATTTATGCTTGACAATTGCAGATTCCACACTTAAGGCCAACCGAATATAAGAGATCAAGGTTACCTAGAAACCGTAGGACTGTAAACCGTGCTTATGGAGGAGTTTTGTCTGGAGGTGCTGTCAGGGAAAGGTTTGTTGCTCAACTTCGTAGGCCTATAAGAGCTTTTATAAAGTCTTTATTAGGTAAATTGGTGGACTAACTTGCTTATATTTGTCTCCGGTATGAAAGGATTATTCGTGCTTTTTTGGTTGAAGAGCAAAAGATTGTTAAAAAGGTCTTGAAGATCCAGAAGGCAAAGGAAAAGCAGGCCTTGAAGGGCTGAATATGAAGAACACAATGAGATAAAGATCTTTTTGGAGGAACTTTAGGTCTGGGGCAATTATAGTAAATTACGATTTTATTAGAGTTGTTTCCGTGTTAATTGTGCTTCTTTCGTTTGCTTGAGAACTCCTTCTAGTACACTTGTTAACTTTGTCGACAATTCCATTTTGATACAATTTTCTGTCTCAATTTTCTCTTCATGGTTCTGGGTCTCATCGTGTTTCTATATTTTATAATATTATATTTTCATCGTGTCACGGTCTGAGCTAAAGACAGAAGTAATGATAAGGAAATTGTAATATTTAATTTTAAAAGTTAAGAATAAATTTGAAAAAAGGAAGTTATTGGACGTATCTAAAATATTTAATGAAGTTAGAAAACAACCAAATCTATTTTGTCTTTAAAATATTATCCTCTTTCTTCCCTTCATTACTTGTCCACTATATTTCAAATCCCCAAACATGAGAGGCTGTTTTTTTTGCCTCTTGGTGATTGGGGACGGTCGCTGTTCATGCTTTGTTATCAAACATTTGGGCATTGCTTTGATACCCATGGATTATAGAGGCTATGGGTATTCTTATTACTTGGACCAATTAGTGAGTGACCATTGTTGTCAATTTGTTTACTTAGGGAATCTGCTTTTCAGGCTAATTGATCAAACTAACCTATTTTTAGAAATTATTTATCAATATAACCTTGTTTTGAAACTATTTATCAAACTAATCCATTTTTTGTAAACCTGACATTTTTTTACTATTTTTTTCTGACACCAAAGACTCTAATTTGATTAGCGTTTTTAGAAAATGTTACTGTTAGTGGCGTTTTTATCAGATTTTGTCACGTGGCAAAATCTGGTAAAAATGTAAAAAAAAATTAAAAATTTTACATTAGGCCGACGCTAGAGGTATCATTCGTTTGATGTCTATCAGACGGGTGCAGAAATGTTCACCCGTATGATATATTTTTTTCACCCGTCTGAAGCTGAAGATCTTCATCAGATCTGACGGGTATCCTCAGACGGATGAAGAAATGTCTCAGACGGGTGAACATTTCTTCACCCGTCTGATAGTCATCAGACAGTTGAATCACCCGTCTGAGACGGGTGAACATTTCTTCATCCGTTTGAGAGTCATCAGACAGGTGAACCTAGGGGTGGGCATGGGTCGGGTTGGGTTGGATCAGTTTCTTCGAAAATTTTCATGTAACCCAAACCAACCCAACCCAACCTCATATGGGTTGGTTTGGGTCGGGTGACCGGATTTGGTAGTAAATTATTTTGTTTTTATCAAAAGCAAATAATGGGGAAAAATAGGGAAAAAAATACTACCAATGCATTAATTTAAACTTCCAAATATAAAAATGAAGCATACAGCTTGAATTTGGAGCACAATATCCATCAAAATTAAACAAACAAGTGAAATCAAAAAACTAATAATGTCTTCAAACAATTCCTAAACAATTTCACTGACTATGTCTTCAAGCTATTTCTGCATGTCTTCATACTATTTCTACTCATGTAACCAAAAAATGGTCACTCCAATTTAGGTGGCTGAGTATAAAAGAAGAGTCATCAAATACAAGATAGAAAAGTCACTCCACGCTCCAGTAGCTGGGCTTATAATATTCCTCTCAATATGTGGGTTGAGTTGGGTTGAGTGGGTTTACAATCTTTGGACCCAGCACCCAACCCATAAGCTATGGGTCTACTTATTTAGAAACCAACCCAACCCAATGACCTGAACCAACCCAATAGTTGTGGGTTGGGTTGGATTGGGTACACCGGGTTCGCGGGTCGACCCGTACCCATGCCCACCCCTAGGTGAACCCGTCTGATAGTCCTCAGATGGGTGAAGGTCTTCACCCTCAGACGGGTGAACATTTCTTTACCTGTCTGATCTGATGAAGATTTTCGGCTTCAGACGGGTAAAGAAATATATCATACGAGTGAACATTTCTTCATCCGTCTGAGAGACATCAGACGGGTGGCACGTTTAGCGTCGGCCCGTAAAATTTTTAATTTTTTTACATTTTTACCAGATTTTGCCACGTGGCACAATCTGGTAAAAACGCTACTAACAGTAGCGTTTTCCAAAAACGCTAGTCAAAGTAGCGTCTTTGATGTCAGGAAAAAAATAATAAAAAAATGCCAAGTTGGCAAAAAGTGGGTTAGTTTGATAAATAGTTTCAAAACAAAGTTATGTTGGTATATAGTTTCTAAAAATAGGTTAGTTTGGTCAATTAGCCTGCTTCCCATGGGGACCCTTGTAGCCTTCCCGCTCTTGATGCTCGTTTTCACCAACAATGGTGCCTGTGACTCCATAACTCGCCTCCTCACCATCCTTCGAGGTTCTTGGCCCTCTTATGCTTCTACGCTTCCTTCATCTTCACTATCGAGGCTCCTAATGGACGGGTATACATGGCCTCGCAACTCAATGTTTTAAAAATCGGTCCAATCAGATCGGTTCAACCAGTTGGACCGTTGATCGGACACCTCTCTGATCCTGGTTGAATCGAAGAAACGGTTTGATTGTTAAAAAATATCAAAAACCAATTAAATCGGTCTAAAATTGAAAAATCGGAATCGAGAAACCCGTTGGTTCAATTAAAAAAAATGAAAATTATTCTTTTTTTTTAAAGGAAGGTTAGTAATACTAATTAGTTTAAACAAATTTTGATTTTGACTTTTGTTACATCATATAAATTATAAGTTTTATTTTTCTCGTTACTCATAAATCTGATGATGAATTGTTAACTTAATTATCAAGATCCTATTTATTGCACCTTACTTTAAAGTTTAACTTTGTTCTTAACTTGGATTTGTTGTTGTGTGCGTGTTTCGTTATTGAACAATTTGGACTTGATATAAAAAAGCTGAACCTTGGATTGAAATTTAATTTGTTGATTGATCTCTTTATTAATAGGTATTTGTAATAATATATATATATATATATATATACACACATGTCTCGATTCGGCCACCGGTTAAATCGGTTGAATCTTGAATCACTCTTCTTTTCAATTTTCCGATTGAACCAATTTTTAAAACATTGTCGTAACCTTTAATGGTCTATGGCTATTCGCCTACTCGGGTCCAGTCGGGTCCGGCATACCCGACTTGAGGAAGTACAAGGTGAGGCCCATGGATTGGGTGGACACACTGTTGTCCGTGCTACTCTTCTGTGTGGTGGCTGAGGGACAAGAATGTGTTGAGCTGCTTTTATCCAAAGCCAGAGCATGAAACTGAGGCGGCATTGCTCTGTTGTTGAAGATTAAAACACTGGTCACCCACTAATATACTGCATTGAGCAATACATAAAAGACTACAGTTGCATTTTATTTAGTAGTAAACGAAGACTATTTGTATTCGGGTTTAGTGCTTCACAGTTCTCATCCATGTTTCAAGATCAAACTACAGTGGAGGAAACAACCACGACTTTAATTTTGGGCATCAACTTGTTATGAGGAGGCAGTGTCTCCATCATCGCATGATGTTCCTTCCGGGTATTCACCCACAAGAAAAGTTTCGGGTTCTTCTTGGGCTCTATGAACTCTATACATTAGGGCTTTACTACATAGGCCCCACCATTTTCTTATCCACCACCATATTTTTATTTTTATTTTTTTATTTTCAAGATACCCCTATCTGGAATACATCCCTTTCCGAATGTGTTCCGACAATTAGTTGTCAGAATACATAAAAATTAGTGCTCTGGAATTTTTCAAGTTTTTTAACCAATCGGCATTTAGTTTCCGGAATACAAAAAAAAAAAAATATATTCCTGCAATTAGTTGTCGGAATACAAAAAAATTGTGTTCCGAATATGTATTCCGGCAACTAATCGCCGAAATACAATTTTTTTTTGTATTCCAGCGACTAATTTCCGAAACACATTTGCAAATGGGTTTTTTTATCTTTTTACCTATAAAAACGAAAAAAAGGGATGGTGAATATTTAAATGTAGGGTTGTAAGTAGCAATGACATCTATATTATAGTCCTCATGAAATGCTTTGAAGATGCGCTGATCAAACTAGTTGGCCCAGAAACGGACTTTGGCCCTTTTTGATAAGGATCCTCTGACAACGTTTTGGGTAGGAATAGTAAAGTGGGTCAACCCGTCCCGCCCCATCCCGCCATTAATCCACCTAAAACTGGGCGGGGTGAGCCAATCCGTTTTAGACATATGGATTGAACCCCCTAACCCACCCCGCCTAATGGCGGGTTGGCCCGCCAAATACATAAAAACATAATTTGGGTTAGTGGGTTGGCTGGTTGACCCACTATAAAAATAAAAAAATTAACAAAAAATCATATAATATTTCTTTTTTTTGAGTAATTTTCATATCCTTAAATTATTATTAAAAAATTGGAATAATCTTATTTTATAACATACAATTTATGTTTCAAAAGTAAAGACATTATTTTTGTAGTATGAAATAATTTCAAGTAACAATTAAATTAAATAAGTAATAAATTCATTAAAAAAAATTATTTTTTAATATGACGGGTTGACGAGTTAACTCGTCCCGCCCCGCCACCAACCCGTTTTCGGGTGGGTTAAGCGGAGCGGGTCAAAGTGGATTGGTGGGTTAAGAACCCCAACCCATCCCGCTAAATTTTGACGGGTTGACGGGTTGATCCGCGGGTCACAACCCACTTTACCATCCCTAGTTTTGGACGGTCCCAAATTTCACCAATATGTATATACTATATAGCGAAAAAAGGATATCTTAAACAATATACAATGATCTCACTTGTAAAGCTTTAGAGAAACTGACTCTGTTTCTTGGACAGAAAGATTAGTTGATAATACGATGGCGAGTTGTGGCTTGGTCAATGATATGTCCATCTCTATCCTTCAAAGTTTAATACTGCAGGGAAATTTCCTTGTATTCATAAAATAAAAAAAATAAAAAAAATACTGCTGGGAATATAGTGTTCTGTAGTGGACAATTACCTAGTACAGTAGTACTTATCTAAATTCTATTATAAAAAATAGGTAAAATATACTCATTGATCTCGTACGTTTTTTTTTTTATCTTTCACTTTGGTCTTATATCTTATATTTTCATTTTGATCTTATATTTTATATTCCGTCTTCGATGTTAGATCTTTCCGTCAATTTATTTCCGACGTCGTCAGTTTTAGGGGCCCAACTTAAATGGGATATGATAGTTTCCTTATGGTCTAACATTCTTGTCAATACATTATCTTCATTCTGTTCTGGATTGAATCTACAAGATAAAAGAATACGAGATTGTATCACGAATTGTATCCAAAAAAATATAAAAATATCTTCTGGTGTCAAAGGGATTGCACGGATAAAGATTCTTTTGGTCCTATATGTGATGTTCTTCTATTTGAGAGAGGTATATATACAAGTAGATGTTTTGTATTTGGCCTCATTTATCTTTTTCTTCTTCAAAGGGAGGCTCATTGTAGGCCTTACAAGGGAAGAGAGAAGGAAAAAGAAAATAAGAAAATCACGGAACGCATTGCGGTGGTTTGAACCCATGTATTTATAATCATCATATCCCGCGGCTACTAACTGAACTTACTCAAGTGACGGCCTCGTTTGTCTAATTCTTTAACAATTGCATGGCTCTTAAATTTTGTATTGAGTGACTTCTTTTGGGCCATTAATTAAATAATATTCAAAGTCATTCAACAAAAAATTAACATAATAAGAATTACAATTTTCGCAACAAATTTCAAGTACATTTGAGTTCACACATATTGCCTCAAAGTTACAAAAAGTTTCGAAGCACTAACAAAATAAAATGCTAAATGCTAATGTAAATTGAACAGAAATCTAGGTTAAAAAAGTCAAACTCACTCGTTACTGTCTACTAGAAGTCAGAAAAAACTATGCCATCTAATTTGTATAAAATGGACCAAGAAAATGACGTACATCCAAAATTTTACATCTATTTTATACCGAATAACGACGTATAAATTTTAAGTTTATAAGGTGTATTGTTTGGTTGATATAATATAGTAATGAATCACTATATCGTGATAATCAATTACTTATTTCATCAACCAAATAATTCAAATATTTAACTCAAAATTTATACGTCGTTATCTTAGAATAATGTGGGCATGAAAATTTGGGTGTGCATATAAGAGCGTGGAATGGACTAAGTATAGCACTTGGTTGTGGAATAACTAGAGGGCACATCACAATCCCAAAGCACATTTGACTTCCATGCATCACCAATATTGAAAGGCATACTGAATGGAAAACCAGTGGATCTTACTGTCTCCAACTCTTGGACTTGGTTATCAACACGAGGCACGTTCACATTAGGAACCTTTACCAATGCATCCTCATATTGGTTTCCAATTGTCCCTTGCATCTCACGTAGTAATGGCATTGGGTAGGCATTGCAGTGCTCTTGCAACCAACCAAAGTTTGTAGTTGTTGTTGTACCCTCAGAAGTCTTACTAAATTCTCCAAGCACAGAAGATGACATATTCAACAACATGGGAGAAACATCCATTGTAGATTTGGCATTAGTATTACATGTTTCAAGAGGAGATGAGAATAACAAGCTGGTGCTAAGGTCTCCATTTGAAATGGGTAAATGATCAAAGGCTTTGTAAAGCAATGGGTGGTTAATAATGGATTTATAAGAGGCAACATCTAAAGGACAAAGAGTGCTACTATTAGAAGTTACGTGTTGGGTGTTGTCATTGTTGTTAGTACAGAACTGGCTGGCTAAGCTAGTTTTCTTTGTAGATGGCATGCTGACTGAACAAAACTGGGTGTTATCTTGATCTTTGGTTAGTAGCATATCAGAGGTGCTTGTTTCAGGTAGGGGAGAGACCCGAGAGTGAGAGAGAGCTCTTTGAGCTGTAGAGTTGGTTTTCTTGAATATCCTGCAGATTGCCCAAGATTCCTGCAAGTTCAAAGACATGTTAAAGCAGTAGTCTTCATGTAAGTGATTTTTACAGCCATAAACACTCAAAACTGCTATAACTTTGCTATGAAAATAAGGTTCGAATAATGCTTGATGCACAACTTTTATGTACACTTACATGGCTCATATTACATTGAGGTGAAAAACTAGAGTAGAAATATGCGGAAAATAATGAGACTAGTTATACCCAGAAGGTGAAAACTATAGAAACGGTTTATTTGGATACATGATTTGTCATTTTTTACATTATTATTACGACACTTTCTTTAATGTGAATCTTTTATGCAGTATAAAGTACGATGAATTCAGTACATGATACGCGGGTTAATAAAAGAGCCATGTAACTATGAGTTATACTTCTTACATTAGCAGGAATGGTCTTGTCTATGTACTTCTTTGGGGATAATGAGTCTGTGAGAGAAGGTAGCCTGAACTCATGCATCATCCAGTCAGTTTTGACTCCTTTGGCAGCTCTACCTTTGTAAAAGACCAAGGATTTTTTCAGGCCTATACACCTCGAACCTTCTGAGGAGTAGATAGGCCTATCAGTCCCAGTAGCTTTCCAGAACCCAGCACCTGTTACCCTATTAGGCCTTGCACTATTTCTGTATTTCCTGTCTCTAGGACAGTAGAAATACCACTCTTTCTCCCCTGTACCGGCCAACTCTGCACACATAATTAGAATCATAAAAATAACTTGTTAGACACCACTAGTGAGTAGAGCCCCTTAACAAAATTAGGAAAAAAGTATATACTCAAAAGCTAACTAGGCTAAGTTCCAGATTGAAAGAGGTACTTATAATCAAGGGGTTATATATATGAACCATGATAGATTTGTGTCTTACTTGGAAGATCCCAAGGATCATATTTATAGATATCAAGCTGCTTGATGAGCTCTATAGATAGAGGCTGCTGCTGAATCTTTCTCTTGAGGTAAAACCCAACTAGCTCCTCATCAGTTGGATGAAACCTGAACCCTGGTAGCATAACTTCATCAAGTTTCTCACCATCATTTCTCTCTTCCATATCTTCACCTATTTCCTTCTAGAGAGACCCTTTGTTTTGTTGTGTCTCCTCAAGATTTTAAACCAAAACCAGTGGAAAAAAACAAAAACAAAAAACAAAACCAAGAAAAGTAGAAGCTGCTTTCAAAGAGATATATAGCTAAAAGCTTTGAAGGAAAACCCTAAAAGAAGTGCATGAGGTACTAATGATGAGAAGTGTTTTCAAAGAGAAAGAAGAGAAGGTGATGAGAGTGAAGTTCACTTAATTTGAAACCATTATATGCTTCCTGAGAAGGGGTCTGCCTCCGAAGGATCAGCCGCCTTTTCTGGTGACTTTTAAAGGAGTGTGTGTGTTTTGCGAGGATTGCTTAGGTTTGACTCATAACAACAAGCAAAGGGCAAGCATCTTGAAAGAGAACAACTAACAAGAAAGAAATTAAAGCTATTTTTAAGTCAAGAAGAAAATACTCAAAATAGAGATTTTGTCATAGCAGAGTACTACTATTTCTTAGCTTGTACCTAAATGATATATATATATATCTGCACAACACTTTGGAAGCACATGTTTCACATCAATGGTATACAGTAAATTAGAGTGCAAGTATGTAGAAAATAAAATGAGTTTGATCATAATCAAATGATAAAAATAATATAAATATAAAATGATGTGTGTATAAGTGTGTGCATGAAACAACCTTAAAGAATTTTTTATTTACTTTTACTTGTCAATGAGACTAATTACTAAACTTGGAATCTCAAAAAACCATCAAATTTGCAGCTTCTGGGGATTATGATCTTATATTGAATTGCCCTTTAGACATATTAATCTCATGATAGTTTTGGTCTATCCACTACAAACCAAGACATAGATAAAAGTTCCAAGTAACTAATGATATTTATATAATATACAGTGTTTGAAAGTTTGAAATATCATTTGGAAACGTGTGGACCTGAAGCAGATTCCGAAGCAGAGCTCAAATTTATAATGGAACAGCAAATTCCAGTTAGAACCACTTAGGGATTATATTATTGGTTTGAAGGTTTCTCAGAATCCGAAAATCCCGTTTCTATTCCATTCCCACAGCTTCTATTCCACTGATTTTGTCAGGTTGAATCAGTTTAATAATGGTAATAATAAGCATAATGTTAATGTCAAATTTCAAATAACAACAAGCGGACGTGTGATCAAAGTCTAATATGGTTGAGGGGACCGCTTTGCCCATATAGGAACATTATATTAAATTATTAACCCTAAATAAAACCATTTGTTTACTACTATCAACATATCTAATATCAGAGATAGAACTCAAGTGCAACATGGTGCTTCAAGGGTATTTGACCTTGTTTCTTTGAGCTTTCTTCACTACCTAAAGTCATTCTAAGCCTATGATTTTAAATATTAATTAGCTGCATGACAAATTTGCATTATTTTCTTTTTCTGATATTGACTGATTGCAGGGACAATTTTTTCTTTCAGGAGATAATTCTCTTATATTGTAAGTTTTCAGTTTGTGTTATCAAAGCATAATTTTAAAGTCTTTAACTTGAACGGTAACTTTTTTTAAAAGAAATTCAATAGTAACTGTTATAATTAGTATTTGATTAACCGTTGAAATAAATTCTCCCATAGCATATAGGATAGGATTTCGGCGGGTGTATATATACAGTCATTTGCACGTATTCATATCTTGTTAACCAGTGTATGATTAAGAAATCAAGAAATAGTAAGTTTTTATTAAGAATCTAAACATACTATCTCTCGATATGATAAATATATCATTTTTTAATTAAAATTTACCTCTTTTGATTTATTAACCAATGTATTAAGGACACTGATTAACATTCTTCTTTTAGAAATTATATGCTATTAGAAATCGTGGGAGCACCAGCGAGATATTTTCATATAGCTTTCAAAATAATTATCTCGAAAAATATTATTTTCACGTTTACATTTAAAAATAATCTCAACCAAACAGACACTTCAATAATAAAACTCATAAATGGGTCTAAATTTCCTTTTAAGACCCCACTTTTTGATACATGCCTTTGCCAAATATGTCTACCAGTTGGATGACAAGTGCCGTAACACTAATTAATGGGTAAGTTCACCGAGTCAGAGCAAACTTGGGACTCCAAATTCAGGGAAGGTCCCCAAAATCTAGTCCTCGGTTGGAACCATTTTTGTCTCTTGCTAGGTTTTGCCTCTCAAACGTGTAACCAAAGTTTAAAACTAAGTCAAACTCTCAAAACCTAAATTTTTTGAGTAAATCTCCGATTTGATCCCTGAAATTATAAGGTCGTATCAATTTGTTATTTGACATTTTTGAAATTCCAAAAACATCCCTAAAATTGTCAAACGGTAATCAATCTAGTCCCTCTGTTAGGGACTAAGTTGATGTAAACCTTATAATTTCAGGGGTCAAATTGACACAAATTTAACAGAATGACCAAATTGATACGACCTTATAATTTCAGGGATCAAATTGGATATTTATTCCAAAATCTATATCTCTTTGTAAGTGTGATACACCACCAACCCTCTCAATAAGTTGCAAAAGTATAGGAAAAATGCTAATAAGTATCCTAAAAATATTAATTAAAAAATTTTAAAGGCAAGTTTTTATAGATCAATGATGTACTCAATGTATTAAAAAGTGAAATTTTTCTATTTTCCAATAAAATTGTGTTTCTTCTTGATTCCTTTATTAGTGTACTGAATTAGTAAGGCCCATAACTTTAACCCAAAAAAAAGATTCATAAATAACAAAAGCAAATTAATGCCAACGAAGAGTTGCCTTATGGTCATGATGACTCGTGGCCTCACTTAAGAAGTGACAAAAAATGATGCACCTTAGAACAATTAAATTGGGTTGCTCCGTGTTTCATCATTTTCTGGAGAAAACTCCAAAATTTGAAGTACAAGTGGGGGAAAAAACCAAGTAAGCCATCAAATGTATGCCTATCACCAGAGAATTATTAAGAAAACAAAAAACAATATTTCCTTGTTGTTAAAGCTAGACCAATGTTGATTACTTAATTATACAAAACAAGATGAGTAAAGCATTAAACTAAGGGAAATGTTAATAGGTGTCCTTAGAGCACGGTTTAAGGAATTAAAAAGATAAGATTTCATAGAAAAGGATGTACTTAATATATTAAGAAATGACATTTTAGTTTTTTAATTAAATATTATCTTTAGTTGATTTTGTTAATCGGTGTTCGTAGCACATTGGTTCGAAATATCCCTTAACTAATGAAGGAGTATTCTAACCAACACTCAAATTCTTACTAATCACATTCCTATCATGCCATTTTCTCTCTCATGTAGTCATGTGGATAAGATAAATAAATATAAAAGGATTTTATTGATGGAGCAAGTTAAAATTTATGAAATTTCGGTTATTAAATGCTTGTGATTTTAAAAAAAAGGCTTAATTGCACTTTTGGTCCCCCACGTATCACGATTGTGCAATTTTGGTCCCCCGGGTTTTAATTGAGCCAATTGGGTCCTCCAAGTATCACGATTGTGCAATTTTGGTCCCCCAAGTTTCAATTGCGCCAATTGGGTCCCTCACGTATCATGATTGTGCAATTTTGATCCCCCAATTATCACGATTGTGCAATTTTTAACATCAGCAGCCTACATAGGACACATGGAACTGATTTGACACTTAGTGAAGTCAACTTGACAGTTTATGGGACATTCTTATAAAACATCATTGACATCTCACACAATTTAATGATCAAATACACATCATTAAGTGTCACATAAGAATGACACATAAGCTGCCAAACTAGTCTCATTAAGTGCCAAATCAATCGCACATGCGCTTCGTAGGCTATTGATGTTAACAGTTGCACAACCATAATACTTGGAGGACCAAAATTGCACAATCGTGATGTATGGGGATCAAAATTACACATTCATGATACGTGGGGGACCCAATTGGCTCAAATTAAACTTGAGGGACCAAAATTGCACAATCGTGATACTTGGAGGACCCAATTGGAGCAATTAAAACCTGGGGAACCAAAATTGCACAATCGTGATACCTGAGGGATTAAAAGTGCAATTAAGTACCTGATTGACTTATTTCTTAAATATTTATATATAATTAAAAATTTATAATACATACATAATTTATTAAGTATATTAGTATAATATATTTATTTATTTATTTATTTATTTTATACAATATAATAATTTTGTTAAAGATTATATTTGAAAGTTAAAAGTTTTTTGGTTAAAAAAATTAACAAATTTAAGTTTCTTACATATATATTTCCGGTAATGTAAGTTTTTAAATAGATTTTCTGACTAGACTAAACTTTTATATTTTCACAAATCGGTCAAACCAAGCCTAAAAGAAAGCCTATAGCAATTAACATATCATACTCAAGCTGATACATTACAAAATAGATTTAATCTTATTTAGGCAAAGCCTATCTTATCCTAGCTCATTTTCACTCATGTTACAACTTACAAGTACAAGGATGTGCTTTCACAAAAGTAGTCTATGTTTGTCATAATATGATACAATCATGTTTTAATTAAAATTTAAAAATTCCAAATCTTTCAACCAATAAAAATTCAACTTGGAGAAAAATATTAATCTCCGTTAAATTATCATAATGCTTATTTATTAATAACTCTTGTGAATGTGCTTGGATTCTAGAGTTATAACAGTGAAGACTTGATGAGTAAGGTTTAATACATTAATCTCGAGGAACAAACATGAAGCAGCTGGCTTTAAGGACACGCTCCGTCAATTATGATACACATCATTCCATTTAATATCCTCCAAAAGATTCTTGACATCATGCCAAGTTACAAAGTGTTGTGATTTCTGACACATTACAAAAAATAAAAAATCAAACACTCCATATACAAAGCCTGTTAATCAGAAAGGAGAAAACTTATCTGCAATTTCATAGGTGCTTTAGATGCTGTTTTTCAATAAGAATATGACATATGTAACAACTGTTACATATTACATATGTTATATTTTCATTGATGATCTACTGCATATATTAAATTTCCGTTGGAAAATAGTATCTAAAACACCTATGAAATTGTACCCAAGTTTCTCCAATCAGAAAACTTGTACAGTTGTAGTAGATCAGGGTCTGCTTAAAATGTCAAAGTTCACTGCATATTTTAGTTGGCATGATCAAATAATCAATTTCTAGTTCCTCTCTGTCTCTAACAACAATCTGTATATTTTTCAACAGGGAAATGGTCCTAGAGTTATACGAAGGAAAGGATCAGCACATGCTCCACATCCGTGCAAAGAAGAGAAAATGTCCTCATCAAGTTGTCTGCAACAATTCTTTGATATCGTATCCTTGAAGCTATTTACATACAAACAGGAGAAGAAGCATTCTTAGCACCGTACCAAAAAAGTTTGCATAACAAGTTCAACAGTAAACCATAGTAAACAAGAACATATCCATAGATTGATATAAATACACCTGGAGAAAAGTAAGAAGTAATATAACTCCAGAGTTCCAGAAAGCATGGATAGTGATGGGAGTGAGAAGGTTGCGAGTTTGAGCATATGAAATCCCTAAAACAGTCCCTAGAGATGTCACAAATTACTGTTAATTTCTTTGCAGCAGATTGAGGAACAATTGCAGCTTTCAAAAGAAAGTAAGTTCTTTCATTTCTTATTCTTACTCATACTAATATAAAGACAGAAAATCCAAGGTAACATTTGCATATTCTTAATCTACCCAACAAATGTTATCTTGTATTCATAGTACCTAAAACAAATAGCTGTGGAAATTCTCCAGGAGTGAGATGGGCTAGAGCAAATACAGCAGCACTAACGATGACAGCTACTGGCGTGGAAACCCTGCAGTGAGATTAAGCAACCATAAGAGAATGTGTGCCAGTAACACTCAGTAGTTCATAAAACATGTTAAAATAACTGAACTCAAGCAAACACCGCGACTGCAAAATCATTAAATTTTCATGAATAAATATATATTTACTAACAGATAGTTTGTCATATTAAAAAATTGGAGGAGGAGTTAAAGAGATGTAACCAATGCACTACTAGTTTACACATAAACCCTGAGCTTATCATAATACTGTTCTTAGAACTGTTCAAAATCGATGAGCTTGTAAACCATTATAAACCAAACAGCAACAAATTTCTCACACTTGGAGATCCAAATACAGGATATAAAACTTATTACAGATATGTTAAAATTCAATTTTATGGTTTTATTAGGGATTTGATTTTATTGGGAGGAATTTATTTTATTTACAAGAATCTGACTTTTCCAAGCCAAGAAGCCAACTATTTAAGAAAACCCTTTAGGTAGAAGTGGTAGCTAGTTTTCAGCATACAGTAAAATTGTGAGTCACTTATCATCAGTCTTTTCTTCCTCTCTCTCTCTCTCTCTCTCTCTCTCTCTCTCTCTTCCTTTTGGATTCACTGCATTCTTTTTGTGGACCTATGTCAGCAAATCCTCTACTTATTTGAACTATAAGCTCAACATACTTATAGCAGTCTCCACTTAGAAAGTGCTGTATACTTTTATTTAAACAATTAAACACTAATTTAATAACTTTCTCAAAACACAAGACCTGCCAGATTTTGTATTCAGTTGTCACTACCTTGGGAACTTTCCGTTTTCTTTATACTATACCTACAGCTTTGAGAGGTCTCTGGATGGCACTTACCAGTTGACTGACAATAAACAAGTGTTGCATTAGTTACAGGTCTATGGAATACAACTTAGACCCTTACTGAATAAATAACATTAACCGTCCCTTATATGATATATTAAACCTCTTAAGACTTAAATCCCAAATCTAACCTTCAAGCTCACCAAAGTTGATTGTGGAACTATCACCTAAATTTCAAGTTAAAAATCTTCATTCAAAAGAATGACAAGCGCAACTTTCATTCTGGTTTTTTCCTAAGGAAGGAGGGAAACTTCACTATGCAGCCTAAATCAACTTCCGCTCCTAGTCAAAAGGTAAGGTCATATGCAAAGGATGATCCATCTATTAAATAACAGATAATTAAATACTGGTTTTTTTGTCTCATTTCCTTCTATAGTCTTTCTAAGTTTCTATTAATCTTGTACTGCCTCTGATTTATCTCATGATCATGCTGATTCTAAAAGCTTCATAGCAAGAGCAAAATGCAATAAACAGACAATCGTTAATGTATCTTTACAGCAGAAGCCACATTTTTTAAACACCACCTTTGTTCAATTATCCAGTCATTTAATATCTCTTTTTTTCTAAAATGTCTTACTTATAAGGCAATCTCAAATCTATTCAACCAACATATTTGATTATATTATATGGGAATGAAAATTTTACAAGGAAAAAAGGCCTGATTCAGAAATCAGGGAAAAATAAAAGAAAAAGAACTAACAAGGCACCCAATACCACTTAGTCAAGGAAGCCAAAAAAAAGCCTCGAAATACAGTCTCCTCAAGAAGTGGAGCAAGAACAACCGTGATGCCCACTAAACAAGCAGTACTACAATGAAAATAAACATTATCAATTACTTATTCATGAATATAGCATAAAAACCTAGATCGAAACTTTGAAAATATTAAAGCTCAAACATCTATAAATAGGGAAAATTTATCTAAAAGTACCTGACATTTGAAGATCCAATTAATGGAAGAAAGCTAACAAGAACATCAGTCTGAAAAGCATATTAAAGAAGCTGATAAGAGATCCCTAAAAGGTCAAAATTTCATAAAATTAATCCTTACTAATAAGTTGGGCAATCTTGAACAGAAAGTAATTTAACATTATCAAGATTTAATTCAGCTTAGGCCTACAAAGGTTGATTAGTATAATTGGTTCATACTCAGTCTTCAATCAAAGCCAATCTGACTCTAGTTAGCAGGAAGGCTCCATACATAATGGCAAAATATTACAAATATCTTGAAAGTGATAATTCAGACAGTAGTCAGTACTTATGAATTATGATAATTCAGTGACAGTGATCTGAAATTGGTCCTTTGAAAATTGTGATGTAAACAGTTCACCAGATAAAAACACAATTACATCTGCATCTGCCAGTGAAAATTCTAAACTATTTACCTCTCTTTTCGGGGTTTCACCACTAAAGAAGGACATGGCAGCTCCTGTCAATCCAATGGCAATTAGGGCACCAGCAAGTCCAGGTCCTGCCCACAAAAGCCATCCCTTTTGAAGATTGAAAGGTTCTCTCCAATCTGAATCAATTTTGCCATTGAATGGGGATAAGCAAGTGCATAACATATTATGATTCTTTAGATATAAGCTAATTACAGATTGAACATCCGATTAAATGGAGCTTTAATAGCACTAACAACAGCGAACCTCATAAGTCATAACTTCAAGTAAATTGACTAATAATATAAAGACCATAGTTTTAAGGCATCAAACAGTCATTAATATAAAGAAAAGAAACCTTTTGTCTGTATCCTAGATAAATTTGAAAAGTTTTAAAATGATAATTACCATATTTGAAGAAGTCTTCTGAGAGTGGCTGGTATGTGCTGGCAACACTATAAAGAACTCCAAGTACAACAGCAGCTGTGAGGCTGCCAAAATAATAGGAGAAAATAAGAATATAACCCGGAACAGTGGGCAGTTTAACACCAGAAAGAAAATTAGAATAACTATAAGGTAGAAGGAAGTGTTTTATGGTTTTTAGATGGATCAAGATGACTTTTTACTTACCAAAATAAGGAAACTAGTTAACAAGACAAGGGCTAAAGTTAAAAGCAAATGTTATAAAAAAAGGCATTCAAACAAGGATGTAAGTTTGGGGCAAGAAAATAATCAGAGAAAAAAATAGTCAATTGCTGCCTAAACTTATGCTTATCACTCAATACCATGAGAATCCTGTGATCCGGCTATGTATAAAATGTCGGCATCACATCAGATATTCGTGAGTCTCAACAATGACCAAACCAAGCCAAACCAGAACTAATAAGTGTAAGTTGTTTGACTTGTTTCACAATTTGTCAAAACTCTTTAAGAAGTACAAGCATATAAGTCTCAATGAATATCTTGCATACCCCTGATCCACAAAAAGTATCTCTGCCTTCTTATCTAAACATAGCTCATCATACCGAATCCCTAGATATGGTACAGCCGTTGCCTCAACCAAACCTGTCAACACAAAACTGCCTGGGAAAAAAAATTAATGACTCAAAGTCCTACACAATAAGGCATGCAAATTAATGGTATAGGTCATAAGTTTCAACATGATATTTTCCTATGTAGATGATTTATTGTTTGATATGCAATCATGATAGCTATTCAAAACACACCCCAATCCACAAGCGAGAGAGGTTATTGAAATTGTCTGCCATTGCCAAGGAACTTCCCATCGCCGGAGAATAGGCCATTCCAATCCAGATTCCTGAAAAAAAGAGAGTAGCACAAGTGAATTTACATAATCACTTTCCATATAAAGTCCTGGAAATAAAAATAAACACTAGAAAGGCCTTTACTTCATAGGTCTCACTGAGTGAACCCATATAATTAACTCATGCAAATGGAATCATTTTATCATAGTAAAAGACGTCACTGAATTAAGGTTAAATTAATCTGCGAGTGCCTAAATAATTTGAGAATTTTCAAATAGGTCCTTGAACACATAAAAAATATGTAATTGGGTCCCTTATACACTTTTCGTTAGGGTTTCGTTACATATCCGTTAGAGTTCCGTTTAGTGATTCATCCACTCGTCATTTGCGTCCTTGGATTTTTTGAAAAAATTCAAATAGGTCCCTATACTTTTTAGGAAAATTCAAATAAGTCAACTTTTTGGAACTCTAACGAAACCCTAACAGAAAAATGTATGAGCGACCCAATTACAAATTTTCTATGTGTTCAGGGACTAATTACAAATTTTTAAAATATAGAGAGGTATTTGAAAATTCCCAAATAGATCAAGGACCTACAAATTAATTAAACCTTGAATTAACTACAAAAACCACCAAATACCCAAAAGAAATTTGCCTTGCCACAAGTTACATAGAAACATCTGTTCAACTATGATGCAAATTCAAGGGCATTAACAGAATTATGAAAAAAAAAGCAACTCCACTGACAACCAGAAATTGGAGACAAATTTAAAAGTTTCCATATAAATTTACCTCTCTCTCTCTCTCTCTCTCTCTCTCCCAGTCTCTCAATTTCCATTTCCCCTTAAGGGGGCAGCAAGGATAACAAAAGGAAGAAGCTACAACGAACCTTGTCCTGAAACTTGCTTTCAGAATTGTCTCCAGCGTTGAAGAAGCACACTGAACGAAGACCTCTTTCAGAACCCAAAGGGCAAGGGGGAGACAAGCTTCTATGGCATTGTTCTGATAAGATTTTGGACCAAAACAGCTTGTGGGAAAGGAAGGGAGCACAAGGTGATGATGAAGCTAAGGAACAGATAGCTATCATTGAAACCATTGTCTAAAGTTGACAACTTTGGAACACCAACTTGAATGCCTTAACTTACCTTACCAAACCAAAAATTTTATTGAGAAGGCTTTGTTGAGCCCAGGAAGAAGGGGACAAGGCAAAACTTGGACGAAGTTGATAACCAAAAAGTCATGAAATTAGATGCGGTTACCATATGTGTGGATAAACACATTAATTAAATGTTTATTCAATAAATTTTTTTTACATAACTTAAAAAAATTTATTTTCAAAAGTTTATTTTTTTGATAAATTTATGAAAATAAGTTAAAAAGAGCTTATGAAAATATCATAATCTATTTTCATAAACTATTTGCATAAATTTATTTTCATAAACTATTCTCATAAACTCTCTATAAGTTATTCTCATAGGTTTATTTCCGGCCACTAGCTTATAGCGGATGAGTTAGTAATTCTGTTTGATAAGAATATTTATCACTAGTTTATAACTTATAGCGTCTCATTTTTCTCCCATTTTTTTATCCTTACTATTTTAGTTTAATTCTACTTTTACTCCCTTTAATAAAATAAAATATTATAATCTTCAAAATAACACATATAATTTAACATGATATATAAATAATTGATAAATAATTTAAAATAAATTCAAATATTAAAAATGATAATTATTTTAAAATAAATTTTATATATATATATATATATATATATATATATATATATATATTACACATAATTATTTTGAATTATATTTATTATCATTTATTTAATTGAAAATATTAGGTAAAATATATTGATTGGTCATATATGTTTTTTTTTATTTTTCACATCGGTCCTACAAGTTTTATTTTTTTCAAATTGGTCCTACATATTATGTTCTGTTTCCATGTCAGTCATTTCCCTCAATTCGACCTAACGCCGTCAGTTTTGACTTGACGTGGCTATCATGTTAGTCCCACAGGTGACTTTTGATCTGACGCCATAAAGTCGAAATTAACGGAAAGGACTACCGTGGAAATTGAACATAATGTGTAGGACCACTTTGAAAAATAAAACTTATATGACCGATGTGAAAAGTAAAAAAAACGTATAAGACCAATCAACCTATTTTGCCTAAAATATTACATAAACATGAAGCATAGGTACTGTACAAATAAATTATTTATTATAATTGATTATGATAATATATATATATATATATATATATATAAAAGGTATATGAGCATATCCTTTTATGTCCTTTTATCTTTTTCAGCTTGTTCAACTGTTAATTTTATCAAACACTTCCACACCAATAAACTAGCTCATCCACTATCCGCTATAAGCTCACTAGCTTATCCGTCATCCGCTAGTTTTACCAAACAGAGCCCTGTTTGGGAGGATGGAGTGGGGTGGCAAGTAATGAAGTGGGATGGTTAAAAAGACTTAACCTATTGTTTGAGAGTTTAGTAAGTAATAAAGTGAGATGGTTTAGGATGGTAACCCAAACCACTTCATCTCACCCAATTACCCAATTTTTATACTCTCCAAATTGGGGGTTTGAGATTCTCTCATTAAACTTCCAAACAATTAAATGATATACTTTTATTACTCAATTCCACTCCATTACTAATCATTCCACTCCATCACCTTCAAAACTCACAAACAAAGCCTTGATGTTTGTTTCAAATGATAATATGAAATGTGTAAACTTATTGATAAAAATATAATATATGCAATAACTATTATACATGTCATGTTTACGGAAAAAAACTACTATATGTGTCATGTTTCATGGAAAAACAACACTTAAGGTATTTACGAAATTGCACTTAAGTTTTCTCCTTAAATGATTAGGTGGTTCTTTGAAAAAAAAATTATTATTTCTTATAAAAAGAGTTTTTATTCGATTTTTTTTTTTTGATTTAACCTCGTATGTCTAACAAATTTGATTGAAGTATGAAAAATCTTTTTTCATAGAGAAAAAAATGATTTTTAATTAAACTAATAGTTTGAAACTTATTTGAAAAAAGTTGTTTGATTATCCATACTTTGTCGTCGCTAGTTATCAGGAAGCTTATTATCCGGAAGATCCCATGAAGTGTGGAAGCTATTCTAGCCAATACAAAGAAGAAAACAAAAGTATGGATGGAATTCTTATGACATCAAAATCATCAAATGACGCACAACAAATAAAGGCAGAGGAGGCTCGATACACCAAAGCCATTCCTATTCATCATACTACATACACAATAAGGGAGCCCACCAAAAGGACAAATCTTTAATCATCCTTCCTAACAGTTGTGTACTCATCCTCCAAGGATATTCAAGTAAAACAAAAAAAACAGAAAAAAAAAAACAATTTTTTTCCCTTTCTGCTCTTCCCTCTTCCTCCTCCATTCCTCTTTGTCTGCAAAACACAACCGAAAACTGAAACGCCAAGTCGAAAAATCAAACCAACCCTTCCACTGACTGAGTCTCATAAACAAGAATTGTCAGAAGAACAAAACTTCCAATTAGGCAGCTTCTACGGTGCGCAAGGAAAGGAAATCGCTCACCGTGGATGATAAAGTTGTAACTGTCAGATCTTGTAAAAAAATATTTGAACGGTATACACGTCAGACCCAAGGATAAAGCAAGTGAAACCTTTATTTTAGGTCTCTCAAAAAAATAAAATTTTTTTTTAAAGAAAAAGTTTATTTTGTATTTTTTTTATGTTATCTTTTTGATATGTTCCATACATCAACAAACATAAGTTAGCTCATCTAATATAAAAATTTACCATTAATTACAAGGTTCAGGATCAACCTGTGTAGGTAAACTTGAAATGGCAGTTGAGTTAGAATCAGAGAGATGACATCGGTGCGTCTAAGAGAGATGGCGTCAATGGCAGATCTTGAAGAAGAGGAGATGATGAAAATTGGGATGCTTCAAGGAATATTGTTGGGGAGGGTGCAGAATATATATTATTGTAAAAACGGAAGCTTTTGTTGGGGATGGAGCTCTTGGAGTAGGCCCTGATCATAGAGTTGAGGGTGAAGAGGTTGGGGGTAATGGGTACGCACCTTCTTCAATTCAGGCAAAAGAAAGGTGCAATTTTTATCTCTAAAATAGTTCATCTTTAAGGGGTTTTAACAGTATCCAAATAGCATGTCCTATTATCAAATTTCTTGTTCTCCTGGAGTCAAAATGAAGAACTACAGTTCGTTGAGCCGAATGGGGTTGTGGAATTTAAGGTTCACAAAATGTTAAAACTTGGGAATTTTCAATTCTGGGTGTTATGATTGTCTGATGGCTAAGATGAAAACAGAATAATCTCATTTTCACCCTAACTTCAACATCGAAATTTGAAAAACAAAACACGTTTAGGCCCACCGACCACCACCACGTCTTCATCATAAAACCCTGTCACATATGCCAACATCGTCTTGAATGCAAAAACAACGATCCAGTATCTTTCATCATCCTCCAACACCCAAGCCAAAACATAACAACTACCTGCAACAAGCCTTAACCCCCTTTGTAACTCTGAAACCGTCAACCTCACCATGAACCCATAAGCTACAACCCAAACAGCACCTTGCACCCACCATAGAAAGAGCTCAACAAATCTTCTTCAACATAGGAGGAAGGACAATGATGCTTCCAGCGAGCAGAGAGAGACAAAGAGCAAGAATTAGGAGAGAGAAAGAGAAAAAAAAATGAGAAATTATCCATCTTAGCCCCATCAGAAGGCTCTGTCTTCAATACTCTATTGCAAAATTGGAGTTTGTAACCTTCATCATTTTGCGTCATAGATTTAATATTAAATATTTCAACGGTCAAGATTAAAAAGGATAAAATTGATATTATGAAAATAATAATTTATTTAATTTAAAAATTTAAAAATTATTTGTTTAAATTTAAAAAATGAAAACTTTCCCCAGTTCCCCACCTTCCCCCTCCCCTGCATCCAACCAGATTTGGTCGGTATCTGTAATCGTTGCAACGCACGCACCTCTTATTTAATATTGCATGTTACCAAATCTAAAAACTTAAGCTCCAATTTCAATAACCACGTCTTTGAATTTTAATGACATGCTCCAATCTAAAAATTATTTCATATATAATCTATCATGTTTGACAATTAGCTTAAATTTATAAAAAAAAAAACTTTTTTGGAAAAAAAGTTATTTTATGTCATCTAATTTATTTTAGCTTAAGATTATTATGATTTGATTATTTTTCATTCTCAAAACTCTCTTCACTAGTTATCCCTACAAAACTAACTTTCAAATTACAGTACCATAATTCAAGAAATAAAAAGTTGCACTACAAAAGCATCGTTATATGTCCGGATGACTAAAGAGCTGCTATTTATTTTTAGCTAAACAATAATGATGAAAGAAATATTGCATCAAACAGTATCACTCTCATTATATTTTGTTTTTTGTTTTTCTAGGATATATCGTGCGTAACTGTAAAGATTAATTCTATGGATCGGTAGGATCACAAGGACGGCAAAACTTCCCTTCAATCGTTTTTAATACTAATGCATTCACTCTCATTATATGTTGCTAAGTCATTAAAACATTTTACTCTTGTAATAATGATTTCAAAATTCACATATATAATAATATATAGTTAATTATTAGTATAAAACCTTTATATTCACATTTCATTAAAATTTAACTCAATTGATTTTATGGGATCATGTCTAATAAACATGCAACTATTTAATGTGTATTCTAACTATTAAGAGTTTGTTTGTTTTGAATTTTGGGAACGTTTGAAATAACTTACAAACATTTTATTTGAACTTATGAGAACAATTTATTAAAATAACTTATAAAAATAATTTATAATATTCGTATAAGCTCTTTTTAATATTTTTCATTAGGTTTATTAGAGAAGCCTATAATAAAATCTCTCTAGTTTAGTAAAAACATTACTAAATAAACATTTTTTATTCTCGTACTAAATAAATATTTAATTAAATTGTTTATGCAAACATCATCATTATGTTAAGTAACTTACTTTTGCATACCTTCCGAAGAAAGTTGGATAAAAGGAAATCAGAATTTCCTTCTCACAAACGCCGGTGATGTTGGGAGAAATCTTAAATGAACATGCTTCTAATTACACGGTTCCTATTATCGTATTGATAAAGAGCTATGTTATTTTAACATCAAAATTTGGATATCATATTTAATATTATATGTGTTTATTTTTATCTTTTATTTATGTTTTATCTTTTTTATATATACATCTCAAAAATATATCACAAAATAAAAAGATATCATATGATATCTCTATTATAATGTTCAAAAATTGTCAATGAGGTATCAGAATGGTTCCATTTGCATCATTGTGGTGGAACTTGCTCTAATTTGGGTTAGTTTGCAATTTCATTTTGGAGGGGTTAGTTAACGTTCTATTCTATTTTTTTCTTTATAAAGAATTCGTAATCTCATGTTCTTGGCTTGGTCAAATTAATTATTATACTATTAAAGAAATACTTTGAATAGATACGTGGCCTTGATCGGATCTATAAATCGTTGAATCCAATGTTATCCCAACCCATTTAAATGCGAGATATTAAAAACACTATTTATAATTATGCAAAGATGTAAGTAACGTTTCTGAAAATAAATAACATTATTAAATATATAGTTATAAATAAATAAAGAGTAAATACTTAATTTGATTCCTGAAATTGTAGGATCGTATCAATTTAGTTCCCATCATTATCAATATTCCAAAATGATCCCTAGATTTGCAGAAAGTTAATCAGATTCGTCCCTCCGTTGATATTTGCATGGACTATAATGACATTAAATTGATAATGTCAATGATGCATTTGAAACTAAGTAAATAATGTCAGGGATGCATTTGCTATATTTTGCAATTCCAAGGATCATTTTGGAATATTGATAATATAGGGGACTAAGTTGATATGACCCTACAATTTCAGAGACCAAATTGGGTATTTACTCTAAAATAAAATATCTAACAAACCTAGAGCCGCCTTTCTCTCAATCTTCCCTCTACTCCTCTCTTCCTTCTTCCTCATCCATTGGAGGGGTGATTTTGGGTCATTTTTTGGCCTGAAATCACCCCTTTACATCTTTTTTCCCCTCATTTTATCTAAATAAGTGATTTTTCACATAGATTTGATTTTTCTTTCACGTTTTTTCGTGATTTCGTTGTCTGAGTGCGGCTTTGTTTTGTTCGTCGTCTTGGTGCGGCGTTGTTTGGTTTCGCTTCTTATTGCGATGTTCGTTTAGTTCAAATTGACAGATCAATTTCAATCTATTACAGATTCAATCAATACTTGGATGTCAACGTTACAGATCCGGAAACATGAGTATTCCGATCACTTTGATTTTGTTACATTTGTAGATATTTTGTCATTTTATACTATTAACCTGAGTGTTGTGAGTTTGTTCGCAGATTCATTCTTTTCGATTTTTAATGATGTTGAATTTGTGTTGTTTTCGATATATTTTATCAATTTGAATTAGTGAATATCTGATTTTAGTCCATAAAATAAAATATCTCATAAAAATAAGAAAATAAATTATGATATCTATGTTTACATAAAAAAAAACAAAACAATAAGATATGATAAAATGATAAATTATGAGATGGAACAAAGACATGCGGGTGCGGCATGGGCACCCACCACACAAATATGCGTTCCTAATTTGTAATGGTGACAATATGTGAACTTGAAAGCGAAGCTTCATCCAACTTAAAATCTTTTATTATTATTATTATTATTATTATTATTATTTGAGGAATTAGGCCGATTATATTTAAAGTTTGAGTTAATCATAGTGAGCATTATTCAACTTTCAACAGTTAGGGTGAAATTATTTATACTTTTTTTTTTGTTTTGAATTTTTTTTTTTTGATGAACCTTCGCAATTAGGGTTTTTGATTTCCCGGTCACTATAATAAATTTGTCATATACCTATGGATACTTTTAGTGACAATCGTTAAAACTATAGGTATATGTATTAGTGTCAGTTAAACTGTAGGTAAAGGTGGATGGACCGTAGGTAAAGTCTATTGACAATCAAATACATCTAGAGATAAATGTATGTGGATCGTAGGTAAAACCTACGGTGACAGTTATTTCCCGTAGTTATTTGTCACTCATAATAGACGGTTGGACCGGTCATAGATAAATGTAAGTTTTACATATACCTACGAATTTTAAGCATATAGTGAATGGCATTCCGGACTATCCCCACAAGTTTCGGTCCTTTGAACAGGCTTTGAGATTAATCCTCGGTCGGCTGCTTAGAGCAGAGAATTAATCATTGGTTTTCGCAATCTCCCAACTAAAGTGTCGTCACCAAGATTTGAACTTGCGTCCTCCTCTTTATGGGAACGAGATATTTACCACTCGACTAATCCTGTGTTGGTTTGGTTTTGGAAATTATTGATACTTTTAAATACCTATTCATTCTCTTTTTTTAATCAATTATAATTTGGATTTAATTGGTATATATTGTCAGTGTAAAGATTTTTTACACAGACAACTAATCAGAAATTGTCACATAAGCTAAAGTGATTGACTATTATCCTAACTACCTTAAAAGTCACACACATCATGATTTTTGATTGGTTGTCAGTATAAAAATCTTTACACTGACGATGTATAATAATTAAACTCTTATAATTTTATTTTATAAAATAAAAAACTAAAGTTATGATTGATTGATGAGGAGCGTAAATAAGTAATTTGACGTGCCAATAACATTACCCCAAAAGTATATAACAATAACATAAACTTCAAAAAAAGATTAATGTAATCTCTAAATCAAGTAAGATGTCAATTATAATTATATTAAACCTTACGAAAGATCAGGGTAATTTCTCTTTATTATTATGTTATTCATTTAATTCGCTTAAAGGATAAATCAAAGCTCATGAATCAATCCGGCAATACACTATCCGAAAATTATTAGAATATAGAATATAGAATATAGAATATTTTACAGAAATGTTCAGAATGAATGTATTCCCGGTGTATGACACTGATCAAAAACATTAGTAATATATAAATAGGTATAATTACATGCTTCAATTTAGTTATGACATTTTAATCAAAAAAAAAAATTTAGTTATGCCATTTTTAAGACAAACTATAAGAATTTTTAAAAAAATATAAAGAGTTTAATTGATATGTATTGTCAGTATAAAATTTTTTTACACTGACAATTAATCAGAAATCATAGTGTGTGTTACTTTTAAGGTATTTAGGATAAGAGTCAAACACTTTAGCTTATATGACAAATTCTGATTGATTTTCTGTGTAAAAAATCTTTACATTGACAATATATACCAATTAAATATAAATTAGTCAAAGTGTATACAAATTAATCGAGACATCACTTAACTGTAAATAAAAAAAATAAAAAAGATTAATTGAATTTAACATATTAAAATACTCATACTTACGGCACTATGATGTCCGTCGTCTTAGGGATGATAAAGTGGGTCAATCCGTCCTGTCATTAATCCACTCAAAACGGGATGGGACGGGCCAACCCGTTTTAGATATATGGGTTGAACCCCCAACCCGCCCCGCCTAATGGTGGGTTGGTGGGTTGGCCCGCCAAACACATAAGTAAAGATATTATTTTTGTAGTATGAAATAATTCCAAGTAACAATTAAATTAAATTAAATAATATTAAAGAATTAATAAATTAATAAAAAAATTATTTTTTAATATGGCGGGTTGACGAGTCAATCCGTCCTGCCCCGCCACCAATCCGTTTTCGGGTGGGTTAAGCGAGGCGGGTCAAAGTGGGTTGAAAACCCCAACCCACCCCGCCAAATTCTGACAGGTTGGCTGGTCGACCCTCGGGTCACAACCTACTTTGTCATCCCTACGTCATCCGGTCGGTGGCCTATTAGATTAAGATATTTTTGAGACTGATTGATTATTGTGCTTTTTTGGTTTTTTTTTTTTTTTATAATGTTGTTATAAGTATAAAGTATTTACTATCGTTAGTAGTGACTAATCTCCGTTAGAGAACATGCTGGGTACATAAGGTGGGTTCTCCTCTTCCAATCAGGTTTTCTCCATACACAAGAGTTAGGATTTGAATCTCTAACTACTTACTTAAAATGTCTGAATCCCCTGGTACTCGAACCAATCACATATTTACTTTTTAGTTTATTTTAAGGCAAAATGTACAATTATATATTTAGTAACAGAAATGAATTTTGGACAACAAAATGGGACAATTGTTGTCCCTTTATTTTTTGATGTATTTTTGAATTATGTGTATATACAAAAAATAAAAAATAAGTGAAAGATATAAATAGATAAATAAGATGTTCAAAACTTGATGTTCAAATAATACAATTAATTTCATAATAAATATCTCAAATATAATTTTTGAGTTCCAGATCTGGGATTCGATTGTTATTTCTCAAATAGGGAAAAATTGGGGAAAAAAGAAATGAGATAAAAAAGAAATAAATGTACATATATAATGGTTTTGTTTTTTACTGAGACATGTATAATGGTTAAAAACTTAAAATACATGAATTTCCATTTCCAGATTAATTTAGCAAGGACTTTTATGTACTCAGAAGTGGGTAGCATGATTATTTTGAAGATAGCCTGTGAGCGTGGAATAGGATCCACGTGTCATGATCGGCAGCTGTTGCATGGCTTCAGCTTCCATGAATCATGCTGAGATTTATATTTATAAAAATATAAATATAGTAAATAAATAAATCTCACCACTTTTATTCGCGCGTGGGACCCTTTTCATCACCGCCATTTTAGTACTCATACTACAAATATATATATATATATATTCTTGACAAATACTACAAATATTTAAAAATACGAGATAAAATCAAAATATGAAATGAAATTAATTATAATTAAATAGTAAAATTTATGGTGTAATTGTATATAGAATTAAATTCAACAATATATGATTGGTCCCAATGATAACGAATTTGAATCCTTTAAGCAAGTGATTAGGGGTTCGATTTTTGACTATTACGTATGGAGAAAAATCTGGTGAGAGGGGATAACCCTTAACTGTTGTTCAAGTCCCCCGATGGAGATTAATCACTATTTATAATAATGGATATATCATATCAATAACATAATTATAAAAAAAAATATAGATTTTAATTCTTAATTCTTATACAGGGTAAATGTAAAGATGTTTTCACTCAATCAATTATTAAATATGAAATTAAGTGTTAAGGTTGTCTTTCCTTTATTTCCTGTGATCTGTTTTCATTAGTAATTGTAAAATGGATAAAATTTTGATGTTATTCATTAGGTGTTTGTGTAACAAATTGTTATACATGTTAAATTTTTATTGAAGTTTTATATATATATATATATATATATTTTATTAGAAAACAATATCATAAATACCTATTGAACTACACCTTCATTTTGTCCACGCAAAAAATGATTTGGCTCCCTTAAAGTGGGTGAAGCTCTAAAGTGAGAAAGTAAGAGATTATCCACCTTTTAATAAGTTAAGATTTCTATGAATTTAATCAAATTAATGATGAATAGCTCCTTATTTTTTAATTTTAGAGTTTTACTCATTTTAAAAAAATCAAATCCTAAAGAAAAAAATTGTCACAATGCTTCATTTTGGTTCTTGTTCTTAAATATTTATGGTCTAGAAGTATTTAACAACAAGAAACACAATAAAATTGAGATGATATGTTTTACGATCATGGATGAAATCAGGAAACAGCAAAATCTACCAGAATGTGATAACAACAGTCTTATAATCGTTAATTAGTGCTTCATTACAAATTGATAAAGTAGTTATCTCATTCTCAACTCATACTGTAAAACCAAAAAGAAAAGCTTAAACAGACTAATTCCTCAGCACAAGGCATAATAATATTTTGATAGATTTTCTATTTTCCCTTTTCTTTTCTCCTTTTCTGCTGATTCCGTTGCTCTTCTTTCATGTGAACATGATTGCTTTGCTATTGAAGGAAGCTCATAGTCATAGGGTTTAGAGAAAGAGAAAGATTTTTATTGACACGTCTCACGTCTCTTACTGGATCCACGCAACTGTGCCAAACACCAAAATCATTGTTTGGTTTCCCAGAAAATATATAAAAACCTCTTTGATTCTTTTTCTCTCTCTCTCTCTCTCTCTCATTCTTCCATCTCGTGTTCCTCTTGGTAATCCCAGATCTTCCGACCACTGCTCCCCCAGCTTCATATGATCAGTAAGAGATCTCCCTCATGCAAATTCTTTTCATTTTTTCTCCTTCTCCTCCTCCTCCTCTTGCTATTTTTCTTTCTTTTTGATTCTTTTTCCTTCTGGGCACTTCAAAAGTTGTGTTTTTTAAGTTCCATTTTGTGCCCCAAGTAATTTATTTTTAGTAAGGTTAAATGGGTCTTCTTCATTTATAACTATGACTTCGTTTGTGTGTGCATCTTGCATTGTATATATGTATTTTTTGTATTGTATTTAAACTAAGAAGCTGGATCCCATATGGTTCACCAAGTACTTGGTTAGTTCGTAAGTGACTTTCATGTTTTTTGTTTTGTCTTGTTTTGTTTTGTCTTGTCTTTAACGTTTGTGTTGGTTTGGGTAAGGTAGTATGCAAATGCATAAGCTTTCCATGTTGGTCGCCAAGAGAAACATGTGCTACCAATGGAGCTTAAGCTCCACACTGTTGAGCAGATCTGAAGCTTGCTTTACATTTTTTTTTGCTTCTTACAGTATATTACATACTAATATTGGCTTTATGAAGGTGATTGAAAGTAAATTGACATGATCCATTGAAGCTTAATTTCGTTTATTGGAACTTGCAATTCGTTAAAATCTATTCATTGGAAGCAATTATTTACTTCGACTTCAGATTTTTGTTCTGGATCTGGAGTGGATAATGTAGTACTTAGCCTTGGGGATTTGTTAATCTTGCCATTTATGTAGTTCTGAATAAGAAGTGGTCTTTTTTTCAGGTTCTATATGGCAAAACCAAGTTCAGCTGATAGTAGGACTAGAAGCTCTGTGCAGATCTTTATAGTAGTTGGTCTGTGCTGCTTCTTCTATATATTGGGCGCGTGGCAGAGAAGTGGCTTTGGAAAGGGAGATAGCATAGCATTGGAGATTACTAAGAAAGGCGCAGACTGTAATTTAGTTCCAAATTTAAGTTTTGACTCTCATCATAGTGGAGAAGTTAGCAAAATTGATGAAGTTGATTCAAATGTATTTGAACCATGTGATGCTCGTTATGCTGATTACACTCCATGCCAGGATCAACAGCGTGCCATGACCTTTCCTAGAGAAAACATGAATTATCGAGAGAGGCACTGTCCCCCAGAAGAAGAGAAGTTACACTGTTTGATCCCAGCACCCAATGGGTATGTAACTCCATTCCCATGGCCAAAGAGCCGTGATTATGTTCCATATGCAAACGCACCCTACAAGAGCCTTACAGTTGAGAAGGCTATTCAGAACTGGATCCAATATGAGGGAAATGTGTTTAGATTCCCTGGTGGTGGAACCCAATTTCCTCAAGGTGCAGACAAATATATTGATCAAATTTCTTCTGTGATACCTATAAAGAATGGAACAGTTAGGACTGCGCTGGACACTGGTTGTGGGGTATGTTTGTCATCTCAAATTCTTTAGGGTTTAGATCAAACCTCTTTTGTTATTGTTGTCCATGTTAATTTGATTAGCACCACAATTACTTTGTTTTAGCTGTGTCCTTGATGTGTGGTTGTTTTGCTTAGGTTGCCAGTTGGGGTGCATATCTTTGGAGCAGAAATGTTATTGCCATGTCATTTGCACCAAGGGACTCTCATGAAGCACAAGTACAATTTGCTCTTGAAAGGGGCGTACCTGCTGTCATTGGTGTTTTGGGAACCATAAAAACGCCTTATCCATCTGCAGCCTTTGACATGGCTCATTGTTCTCGCTGCTTGATTCCTTGGGGAGCAAATGGTGAGAATTTTACATTAAGAATAAGAACTAGCTTCTTTTCTATATAGCCCTTGTGGTAAATAAGAAAGCACAATGATTATTTGCTCAATCTTGTTCTTGTTTGATTTGGCACCTTATATTGTATTACTTGTTATAACAGCTCTATTTAAAAGTGCATTTTGGGTTGTTCATTTGCAGATGGAATGTATATGATGGAAGTTGATCGAGTTCTAAGACCCGGTGGTTATTGGGTTCTTTCGGGTCCTCCAATCAATTGGAAGGCTAATTACAAAGCCTGGCAGAGACCTAAGGAGGATCTCGAGGAAGAACAAAGAAAAATTGAAGAGATTGCTAAGCTCCTTTGCTGGGAGAAGAAGTCAGAGAAGTATGAAATTGCCATTTGGCAAAAAACTGTAGACTCTGAATCATGTCGTAGCAGACAAGATGATGCTAGTGTAAAATTTTGCGAATCAACAGATGCTGATGATGTCTGGTTAGTATGAGCCTTATTTTAGTGTTAATCAATTTATACATTTTATCATTGTGTTATTGATATTCCTATTATTTCTTTCGGCTCGCAATGAACACAAACATGTGTTTGCATAAAGCTGAAGAGATGGGAGAAAATAGGTTTAGAGAGATAAATGATGAAAATGAAGAGGAAAATTTGGTTATTCTATTAAAAAGAAAATCAGTAATCATGTACCAAGCCCCATATGCTTGTGCAGGAGCCATCCTCCACCCCCCACCCCCAGCAGAAGCAAAATTTGTAGTTACAGTTGTTATTCCTGTGATTTTGTATATATAATTGTGAAAAAGCTTGTCAATACACTGTGATTGTTCACTATCCCTGTCAAGTTTCCCATTTATCATTGTTGTATATATCATATAAAGTATTTAAGAGTGGGTCCAGAATATTATTAAAAAAAATCATTTTTTAATACCTGAATATCTGAGCAATGCTTTACTTATGTTCAGAAATAAGTGGTGTACTGACTTGGAATGGCTTTGTTTTGTGGCTACAGGTATAAGAAAATGGAGGCCTGCATTACTCCCAACTCTAAAGTTTCTGGTGGTAATCTTAAGCCATTCCCAGAGAGGCTATATGCCATCCCTCCTAGAATTGCAAGTGGCTCTGTTCCTGGAGTTTCGGCTGAGACATTCCAGGATGATAACAAAAAGTGGAAAAAGCATGTAAATGCTTATAAGAAAATTAATAGACTCCTGGATTCTGGAAGGTATCGCAACATTATGGATATGAATGCTGGGCTGGGTAGTTTTGCTGCCGCTATTCAATCACCAAAGTTATGGGTCATGAATGTTGTGCCTACTATAGCTGAGAAAAATACACTGGGTGTCATATATGAACGAGGGCTTATTGGCATCTATCATGATTGGTACGGCTTTCTAACATCAGCCTACCTTATTCATCCAGCTCTTGATCTTATGGTTTTAAATACTTGTTGTGAGTATACAAATCGTATAATATTATTCGGATAAATTTCCAATTTTCCAAAAGTATGATAATGATGCCGACTCTACTGATAAATATGCCATCCTGTATTGAATTGTGACTAGCTGTACATTTTTTGGTATTCAACTTACTTCCTCCTTACATGTTTTTCCTTACTATTAATACTCGTGCGTTTCTGATCCAGGTGTGAAGCCTTCTCCACATATCCAAGGACATATGACCTCATTCATAGCCATGGTCTCTTTAGTCTATATCAGGACAAGTAAGTGTTCCTTTGGTTGTAAGGTTATTCAATTACTCTTCCTGTTATTTTTAAATTTGAATTCGGTATCAATTCTTAATCACTGTTTTTAAGCGTTCTTAGCACACAATTATAGTTTAGCCAGTATGGCCTTGAAAATTATTTCTGGTACTGAGCTTAAACAACTTCTGAGTTGCAATGGAATCTGCAGTGACTGTGTTGAGTCTAAATGTGGGCCTGTACATCAGGGGTTCAAATCTTAGAGTCGCCGATTTGGAAAGTGTTTTATCTAACCACCACCCCCAACCCAAAATTGCATGAAATTGATCAGACAAAAAAATAAACAATTTGACCCTGTGCTTGATTATGCATATTTCAGGCTCTGATCATTGTCTAAAAGTGTTGATCCTTGCATGTACTCAGTATTTAGAAGTGGATTATGATTATATCTTGTCATGAATCCCTGGTTTCATAGTTCAGTAACTTGTTGGTCTGTTTTTGCTGCTCCATGGGGAATCTGAGTCAGCTGGGGTGACACGTTTTACTGAGAGTGCTGTTTATTGCTTCTATGGCTGTTTTGTTCGCTAAATTTTGTTCAGCAGACAATTTTGTGCCTGTTTAATGGGCCTGTGGATTTCTGAACAAACCTCCAGAAGAGCTACAGCTGAGTGGCTCCCTGGAGTTTGGAGCTTATAACATGTACATGTTGATTCAGCTATCCATCATTAGTGCTAGCAGAACCACTTGGTTTTGTTTCTCTCTGTTTCCATTTTTAGAATTTGTGTCCTTGTTCCTCAAAGGCATGTGTGTGATAATTAAATGCAGATGTAATCTAGAAGATATTCTTCTGGAGATGGACAGGATATTGCGACCAGAAGGCGCTGTGATATTCCGTGATGAGGTCGACGTCTTAATTAAGGTAAAGAAAATAGTTGGAGGAATGAGATGGGATACTAAAATGGTTGACCATGAGGATGGTCCGCTTGTTCCTGTGAAGATACTAATTGCTGTCAAGCAGTATTGGGTTGTTGGTTCAAATTCCACATCAACACAATAATCACTGAAGATAAGTTGAAAGGCTTGGCCTTAGGCTGCCACAACCTTTCTGCATACGATCCTGACAGTTCATATGGTTTTGTCATGAGCATTTTGGCTTAACTAATCATCACAAGTGTGGCACACGGAGGACGTTTACTAGAGTAATACTCAACTGTAGCTTCGCTAAGGTTTCACATGTAGTAAATTTATTAATGAACAAATCTGTGAAGCTATGCTCAAGTTTTATGATATTAGTCATTTTTTTCTCAACTTAATTATCTTGTTATACGATGTTACATTCAAAAGTCAAGCAAAGGCTGGCTTTTTTTTATAGTAGTTTTTCTTGTGTTTTCTGAATTTTAAGTTGAAGCCTCTCTCTTTGCCCTTTGTACTGGTGATAACTTGTCCACATTTTGTGACCAACAATGGTGTAAGGTGATGTCTTTGTAGATAGAATTCCTCATTGCTTGGAAGCCAGACTAAAATTGAATTTTTCCGATTCTGTTGTTCCTGAGTTTTCAATTGTTGGTTATCAGTTGGAATAAAAAGATAAGGCATTCTAACTAGGTGTATTAGCTACATAGATTAAATGATGTCATTATATTATGTTAGAAACTGTAGTCTATGAAGAAGCCATTTGTGTCTAAGTCTTTTTTAATGATTTTGTTTAGAGTTTTTCTTGGTCTTCTTCTAAATGATTGGTTATTTTCTATCTGATTAATTCTTTTAACTAATGCTTTTATTGGATTTTTTTTTACATGTCAAACTATCCTAGTCATGATTTTACCTTCTTCTCCTGAACATGTATCACTTTTACTCTTCTTTTCTTTTTTATCGTTTCTCGTGTAATCACTTATCCAACATTACATTATTGTCTCTGCAAGACTTAATCTCTTTTTAGCACTTTACCATCAAACATTTAGTATCTTAAAAACGTTGTTAGTCTTATTGTTTTACGATAAGAAACACCTTTTGATCACAGATAATAGAGTGAAGGTTCAAATTGATCCTTTGGTCCTTGATAAAAAATCATAATGATATTTTGGTCCCTGAGAAACGATAATATCAATTTGGTCCTCAAAAATGTAAAATGCAAGTCAAATAGATTCTTTTTAGGGTAATTTTTAAGGACATTTTAGTCCCTGTTAGGGATTATTTTGACTCACATTTTATATTCTTGAGGATCAAATTTATATTTTTTATTTCTTAAGGATCAAAATGTCATCGTAATCTTTTGTTGAGGGTCACTTTGGATCTTTACTCCGGATAATGTAAGTATCTATTCATTTGGTCCACCCATTTTACATCTCTCTATTTTTCCATCACTTTTATACCTAAATTCTCGAAAATAGGCTGCAAGACTGAATTAATTTGTTGACTAATTCCGCTTGAATTATGTTAGAAAGTCTGCCCCCGGGGGTGCCCCACCCAAAAAAACAAATTCCAAAATTAATAATCGACCGTTAGCAGATGATGCACCTAAAGCCAAGAGTGAGAAGGTGAGTTTGTTGGACAATTCACGGATTTGGATGATTGGATCCCCTCAAAAGTGACTACAGGGACAATATTGAACATTAATAAAAATGAGTGGTTGAGATCAATTGTTGGTTCTATGATTTGAAACGGTTTGATCACGTATGAATGGTGCAGATTTTTCTGATTGCGTGAATGCAGAGATTACCAACTATAGGCAGTCGGGATCCAACAATCACCTGTTACAAAATTAGATTATGATATTTTGGATGGTGTTTCAGATTCATTTACTGAGCCATTATTGTTGATACCTATTATTTAATTGAAGTTGCAAATTAGCTGCCCTTAAAATGTAAATTATGTTACCATATCGTTCAAGAACAAAATAATGTGCTATATTGTTAACCCAGTCGTAGATCGGAATTGGGTTCACTGCAGTCAGAAAACCCACGCATTCACGCATTTACTGAGATGTATTGTTGGATTAGTATTGTTTCATTTTTTTAATGCACACTCAAATGCATTTAATGGTGTAGCACGATGAATGTGTGAATGCTTGGATTTTCTGAGTAGTGTGAATCCATGAGCCGTGCTAACCACAACCACAAGAGAAGAAAGACTAGGCTGTCTTGAAAAATTCCAATACCTACTTTGGATTTAATTAAGGTCACGAGCTGTAGCCTCCCAGTATGCCTTGCGACAGAGTATTTACCTCAGTAGACATGATAGTTCACCTGTCAATTTTAGACAAAGGTACAAAGCAATGCTGTGAATCCAAGATAGGCTAAGCTAGTTCTGAGGGGCCTGCTTGCTTGCAAACTGATGCTACACAATTAATTGAAAGGAAACTCCTAGAAGTAAGTTATGTAAGATTATCTAAGGAAGCACCTAATCTCGATTGACACAAAATTTTGTCCAAAAATATAGTTAAGCAAAAGAAGAAAGAGATAGATCACTTATATAGTGAACGGTTAACCAGTTATATAACTTGATTAAATCCTTCTAATTAATCTGTTCAAATTTAACATCATAGCCTAACTTGTCAACAATTTTCCTTAATTGAAGGGCCACCTCCCCTTGTCTACATTAAAGCTACCCTAACTGGGGTCGGGATGCTATTTATTGCCTATCCTTTATTTGATTTTTGCTTGAAGTGTGGTGTATAACAACCAGTATGAAATCTTGTCAATATTTTATGTCTGGTTTGGACTTATATGGTTGATATGATAGGCTAATTAATGCCATTGGTAATAAATATGCTTGCTTTGTTATTACTGTTAATTGTGTGGACAGCATATCACTGAATCAAACATACTAGTTTTTTGCTGGTTGGTTATTCTCCAAGGCAAGGAAATTCATGGCAACAAATGGTTTTTGTGGTATTGGCATTCCAAGCATGAACCTTGTTTATTTTCCAACATGTAACCAAGAAACCAATACCGCCAAATCACCATTCTATCCCAAACAGCAGTACAATCGTATTAACTGCATTCAGTACCAACTAGTTCCTTTGTGTCCCTTCTCTTCGGTGTTTGTCACTATTAAACCTCTCTACCACGTTTAATTATTTAATACGTTTAATGGTCTGTTAAAAAGTGTGTTAAACTAGAATGGACTATTCACTGAGTTATATCCAACTGTGACAAGGGAAAAGGCAATACTTTTAAAATGATGGGACCACAGGTTAGTCAATCAAAGTGGATATTGAACATGTTTCTCTCTAGTAGTTTTCACCCTTTCTTCCTGAGAGGAGACAAATCATAGGGGTTTCCAATATAAGGGATATATATACAACTGTTAATTTAGGCAGCTAAACTTTCTATCCATATTTTCTATGTAATCTGTGCTAATATGCATGTTATTAGGCAGACTAATAATAAAAATCGTTATCAGTCTGAATTCAAGAAATTTCCTTGAAAACCATTGATGAAGTGTCAATTAGGCATACAAGCACATGGCCCTACCTACTTGACATTTTGCATATTCCACTAGCCTACTTATAGAGCTACTCCATGGTATGCCAAGCAGCCATTCAGCCCGTCATTTTAAATTCTCTCTTGTATCCATTTCCTTTAATCTAGCTTTAGCTTTGCCTTCACGTAAAATTAAACTTTCCTTTAAGTTTGTTCCTTGAGCACCTTTCCATATTATTCTGGCCCTCTTGTACTCAATTTCTCATAATATTAATTTTTTACTTCTAAGTATTGTAGTACCTTTGTCTTTATTATTTTTTCTCTCTCATTTTGTTCCTCTTGCTTGTTCTTCTTTAAGTCTCTCTGCAAACAGGTTCTGTTGGGCCATTTTTAAGTACTTCATACTTAACTTCCCTCAACAAACCTGTAACTATGGTTATCATAGCATCCACTGCCAACAGCAGCCTCCATCAGTTTCAGACTTTCAACTCTCAGAATAACAACAACAACCACCTCCGTGATGCTTCCTTTTCTTCATACTTGAACAGCAATGAAGAAAGCTTTGCTGAGTCAAGCCAAAATCTTAATCCCTTTATCAGCAACAGAAAGGAAGAAGATGGAGAAATTGGAGTATTTGAGGCTGCCAAGTACTTCAATGGAGTTGAGGTGGAAAGCTCAAAAGTTGCTAAAGTGGATATTAAAAGGTACCAGTACCAGAAAGATGAACAGACAACTCTAGAAACTAGAGAGTACACAGTTCAGTATGGAACTCCAAGTGTTCGTTCTGAATCAAGTTGGAACAGCCAAAGTGCACTATTCCAAAGTGCTATGAGGAACAGGAAAAACAAGGTACAGAGAAAGAGTTTTCTAGCAGGCCTTGGTTGCAAATGCTCTTGTTCTGATAAGAATTCAGTTGATATTAGCGACCATGCAAGTGAAATCAGTTTCAACAAAACTGCAACTTATGGTGTAGATCATGGAAAAACAACCCCAAAGAAGCTCTTCAATGCGGATCTAGATGCTAATCATGCAGTTAAAATAAGTAAGCCTCATGCAGAACTTTTGATCAATGAAGATGTTTACTTCCAAAAGCAAGAGAAGTTGGGGGTGGGATTGAATAGAGAAAACAGTTTAGCATCCTCAACTGTGAATTCTAGCTTAGGAAATCAACTTGTCAAAATGCAACTTGAAGAAGTAGAGAAACCAAGGAAATCATTGCAAGTGTTTGGCTCCCCAATATTGCATAGCAGGAGCAAGTCCTTGAGCTTTGATAGAAGGTTGACAATGCCATCTTGGGAAGCTACTCCTAAAAGGGAAGAATTTGACTTGTCTGCTTATTATGATGGAAACTGCAATGATGATGCTGAGAGTGATGCAAGTTCTGACTTATTTGAGATTGAGAGCCTCACAGGCAAATCCAACACTTTCTTTGGTAGACCAACATCAAATGTTGCTTCAGGCTGTGCCAGCCCCAGTTGTTATGCACCAAGTGAGACAAGCATAGAATGGAGTGTGGTCACCGCTAGTGCTGTAGAGTACTCAGCCATGTCAGATTATGAGGATCAAAGATCAGTAGCAACCATAAGGAGTCCAATAAGGACATCCTTAACTTCCTCAAATGCTAAACCAAAAGTAAGCAGAGAGATACCAAAGCGGTATCCTAGCATGTTGTTGGGTTGCAAGAGCCAGAAAGCTGTGGGAGTTGCTGTGGATGCCTTCACAACATGTGAGAAACCAAGTTCTAACACACAAATTCGAGGCAGGTCGGACACCTTCCCTCGGGTGACAAGGTTCCAGGCAGAGACTAAGGAGGGAAATTTTGGTGCAAGACATGGACAACATGCTTATGCCACACCCCCACTTCAGCGCTGACACTAACCAAATTCTTCAGCTCTATTGTACATTTAGCAGTAGCTTGAATATATGTATATCTTTTTTCTTGTACTTGGAATATGTTCAATTATGTATCTTGACTTAGTGTCAGAGTTTTTATGTTATTGGCATGTGTTTTCCAAAATAATGATAGCAGAAGTAGCTAAGCTTTTAGTCCAAAATCTGCAAGGCAAAGAGAGCATCTTATGGGCATCAAATCCCCACCACAAGTGGGAAGTGTCATGTGTCTTCCTCTTATTAACCTTCATGTATTTTTCTCTTTGTTTAGACATATATTTCCACTCAGTTTTTTGCAGTTTCTGGTTAAAAACTTAATGAGAATTCATGCCTTGTATTCATGCACTTGATGTTATATAAAGAAAGATGGGATGTGAAAGGTGACCTCGTATTGTCATGCATTAGAAAGTGCCTCTTCCAATGCTCTCTCTCATCAAGAGCCTGCTTGTTGAATATCCTTTTGTTTTTATGCGTTATTGGATATGATCCTGAGGACCATAGCCATTTAGAAAGCATTTAGCATAGCTTTTCAACAGCTTTTTGGTTTCACTTTTCATGATACTTTCCTTAGAGGACCACTAGCAAAAGATAAAGAAAAGGGGGTGTACCTTCTTCCTGTATTGTTGGTTATTAGTTATTACTGCATCCAACCGACAAATATATGAAAGAAAAAAAAAAAAAAAGGACGATTATATAGCTTATCATCCTTCAAATCCAATGAAGTTTACATGGAACAACTAGGGGCACCATGCATTTTCCTTTTTAAATCTTGGTTATCTGCTGTAATGATGGACAATTATGTACTAATAATTTCTACTTTTTCTTATGCGAAGGATGCAAAAAAAATTCATAAGAGGAGCTCATTTTAATCATGTGATGGATGATAAGAGCATATATCCATAAAGACAGAAAAAATGATCACACAACTGTCTAGCAGATAACCTTCAAACCTCAAGGATAGAATGTCCTTACAGCAACATGCAACTAATAAAAGGGACACCTAAATATTAGCACCAAGGAATAAAGCCAGCTACATTCAATTCTAAAACTACCTCATAAATTAGGCGGTCCATCAAGCTAATCATCTTTCCTGTGTCATGGTCAATAGTCCAAAAATCTATCAGATATAACATACTAGGAGCCCCTTACAATTTTGTTCTGATGAAATGAAGATAGAAACTATAATTTGAATCAATGTGTGATTCAATTAAATGTAGTTCATGACTCAGATAGTATCTGATTAAGGGCTGCTCCTGGAAGAAAAGTCCATTTCCTCTAAAATGCAACAAATTTGAAACCTTTCCAGTGAATGATATCTTTTGAGATACCGAGGGATGAATCAGCAGTTAATGAAGGTTTTCCACCAAGACATCCATAGATAGAGGTTGAGCATGCAGCCATGTGATGTTGTGGTCAAGAAGCTATTTATTTATTGAGAAAGCAAAAGCAGATAAGATATTAATGCCGCAAAAAGAGAAGGTATATGCAACAATATAAGGATTTAATTGGTATGCACTTTCAATGTAAAGTTTTCTTATACTGTCAATCATCCATAAATTTTCATATCATGAAAAATGTTTAACTCTTATCTTAACTACCTTAAAAGTCACCCAGACCATGATTTGTGATTGGTTGACAGTGTAAAAATTTTATACTGACAGTGTATACCAATTAAACTCATAATATAATGTCATCCTAAGAACTTTATTGCTTGAGCAACCTTGTATGTGGTGCAAATTAACATATTAATGGTCCAGTCTAGCAATCAGAATATTAAGCAGTTGTCATTTTTACTATCTATGCATTATTTTTGAATATTGACTAAAGATGAACTTTGTGACCATGGCTAGGACCACTAAAGAGATTATGGCATTTAAGTTCTCTCATTTGGCCCTAGAAGCCTTTACGTGGAGCTAAAACGAGCCTCTAAGCTATTAAACTTGAAAGATGCCCGGAAGATAATGTGTCTGGAGGTCATATTCTAGTGTCTAATATCTTCATGATCCAAGAAATTAAATAAGGTGTATTTGTTCCTAGTTAGAAGAAGAATAGGACCTAACATTGCAGATTTAAAAATCTAACCACAAATTCTTTCCATACAGCTAAGGGTTTTAGATTGTTGATTTGGATGGATGGCAAAACATGTTGGCCCCTTATAAATAATAGCAGAGAAAGCATAACATCAGCAGTCATTTCTAAAGAAATCACAAGAAGACTTGAGGTGCTCCACAAATCCATGGCTCTGCTCTGTGTTCTATTTAGCAAAATAATTAGATAAGACAATATTACTAGGGCTCTGTTTGTTATGCATCTAATTCATACAGTTGTAGGAACACCTTCTTCTGTCTGAATCCACAAATGCAGCACTACCAAACCTTTAGGGTTATAGTGGTTATTGTAAGCCAATGTAGAGCATAACTATATCAACCATGCTACTTACATACACTTGTACTCACATTACCTTGTATGTTGTATCTGCATAGTTTTCACCATTAGTCCACTTTTTTCCGCATACCTATATTTTGATCCTGCCACCTAAGAAGATATGAGAAATGTATCTCTAAAAATGATGTGTATCAAGCATTTTTCTAATTATGTCACGCAAAAGAAATGCCCTTGGTTGCTAAATGCTAATTGATGTATTAGGGATGTTTTCGGGAGAGTTTTTATTAGGTGTTAATTAATGCATATAGTATGCTTTCACGCTTTATAATAAAATACTCGGTTATATTCACTTTACTTCCTTTGCTTGAGAACGTCTTCCATACATAATTGGTGGTCAATGAAATTTGATACAATGTTATTGCTTTAGAAGTTTAGACTTTCTGAAGAAAATTTTATTTAATAAGTAATGATAATGTGTCAGCTTTTTATTAATTTAATATACACACGCAGAAACTAAGTTGTAAAAAGATTTCACCCTACGGTTTGGGTCAAAAAAACATTAATGTGTCACCCTTAACTTTGTTACTTTATGTCCTGTAGTTGATAGCATACAGTCCCCTTTCCTGTGAAATATGAAGTTCAGAGTGAAATGTTCAAATGATACTCACCACGCTTTTTAAAAGTTGCATAGCGTTACGCAAATAACTATTCAAGCTACGTATTTCATACTCATGACTCCACTTTATTGTGATTAATCAAGTATAAACTTTGCTTATTAAACCAAAATAAAAATGAAGTCTGTCCCTATTTTGTCAAGAATATTATAGAAATAAATAACCACAATTTAGAGGATAAGGATGCTTTCATTTTAATTATTTTTTTTGGTGAATTCTATGATACCACAAGTATAATTTTACCTTGTCTGGGTGGTCCAATCAGATGGTGAGAACCATTTGACTTGACTCATTAATATGACTCATTTAATTGAAGTGACACATTCTGATTGGGCAAAGTAACTTTTACCCCAAAATTATTGGAAGTACCAGAGAATGCACCTATTTTTTTTTGTTCGAAACTCACCGTAATTAGGGCATTTGACTCCTCGATAGGTCCACCGGGGTGTCTCCATAGCTTCGGCCTTTTGGATCAGCCATGGAACTAATCCCCGATTCAGCAGCGACGGACTCCGATTTTTTACACATGAGGTTGGATTGTCTCCCAAATGGATAACTTCAGGAATCGAACTTGCATTATTTTCCTTGAGGGAGAATTACGTTACCAACTCTCCCGACATCATGTTGATAATTATTTTTTAATAAAATAAGGATTTAACGGTGATGTGTTGGTTGTATAAAAGTTTTTATACTACTAATTAATTATACATTGCCGAATCATTAATAATATTTGCCTTTTATAATATCAACCATGAAAATTACTCTTGTAGTGATATATGAGTGATTGACATTACACTCACAGTTTATCAAATTAAACTACTAAAAAAAATTCAATAGACAAATGTGAAAATTACACATAAAGATACTAAATACTAATAACCTAATAAAGTCCTTTATAAGTTATTGCAACATGAGATAGAATACTACCTTCAACCAGAATATCTTTCGATTCGAATTTTGTCGAACATTACTAGTGAAAATACCATAAAAAAATTTTGACAGCAGTGAAAGTACCATTATTTGTTATTAATTAGTAACTAATATTTCATCACATGTCTCAACTAAAATAAAAAAATACAGAAAATAATCATTTATATTTTAATTAAAAGAAACACGTGAATAGATGCTAACTTCTAATCATTATAGGACTCTCATAAAAATAATAGCTACCGTATTTTTTTTTTTAATTAAATGGCTCTTTATAAAGTTTATTTTACATGGATGTTTTACACAAAAAAAAACTCATCTAAAATAAAGTTACCTCTAAAATAAGAAAATAAAAAAATATTCACCCTAATATTATCTAGTAAATTAAGATCACAATACATTTTATTAAAGAGTTTAATTGTTATACATTGTCAACTAATCAGAAATCATGATTTGAATGACTTTTAAGATAGGATAAAAATCAATCATTTTTGGTGATGTGATACTTTCTGATTGATTGACAGTCTAAAAATTTTTTACAATTTAGGATTTAATTGATATACACTGTCAATATAAAAAATTTTTATACTATCAATCAATCTTAAATTGTCACATTAATAAGAATGTTTGGCTCTTATCTTAAATCCCTTAAAAATCATTCATACCTTAATTTATGATTGATGTTTTTTACATTAACAGAACATATAACAATTAAACTCATTTATTTATTCAATTTAAAAAAAAAAAAAAAACTCACTTTAAAATAACCATTTCCTTTTTATGGATATGAGAAGAAAGGCTTCTAAATCTCACTTTCAAAGCGGTTATGAAAGGGAGACATGTATTCAATTCCCTTTGTTTATTTGTGCCAGCAGGGACAGACAGCTCATTACTTGAGAAAGGAGAAGCCTCAGCAACTTTGGCATTTTTTTCTCATTACAATACACATATTCCCCACAAATAATCAAGAGTGCACGTGAATACAAATGTTTAACGGATCCATACACCCATTTCATTCAATCAGAAATAATCATGGGCTCCATGGAGTACATGATTAGATAAATGTCCATTCACAGATAAAACAATCATCTCATAACCATAGTTCAGCCAAAAATTGAGCTTCATAAAAAATAGAACCAAAGACACAAAAGTCGGCAAAACAACTGAAGTATTTGGATATCCAAAATTGCATTGTAAGAAAGTTAAACAAAGTAAGACACCAGAGCAATACAAGTGTGAAAGTAACAAACGTAATAGGCAGCTCCTCAATTTCTTTATTAAGTTACTATCTAGTATGGACAGTAGGGAAAGAAAAATAGAGAAAAGGGCACATCATATTCATATGTGTATATACAGACATGAACATTTCAGGCAGTGCTGCTCTCATATAGAGGATTCACAATACTAGTACAGGTGGAGTGCTCACCAAGCAAGCAAAAAGGTTAATCATCCTTGTACTCTTTACAAGGTCTAGTTTCAAAACCCCCACCTGCCTTCTCCTCCAATGTGTATGGCATGTAGGTACCCAAGAATTTATCCCACATGACAAAGAAAGGCTGTGAGTAGTTGTACTTGTTGCCATAGAGCTGATGGTGTACGTCGTGGTAAGCGGAGTTGTTATTGAAAAATATATGGAAAAGGTTCCCAGGGAGCCATAAGCCACAGTGATCATCCACGGTTTTAATGGTGGCGAAGGAGAAGAAAAAGGTGGAGGCTCGAGGACTCATACCAGAGAGAAGGAAAGATAAAGCCCCGCCCACGGTGTCAAGAAGAAGCCCCTCCACAGGGTGATTGTAGAGAGCTCCAAACGAATATGGCACAACCAGTCTGTGATGTTGAGAATGGATATGCTTGTATAGGAACTTGTTGTGATGCATGTATCTGTGCATAAAGTATTGCCATGTGTCCATTACAAGCATTGCAATAACAAATTGTCTCACTGAAACAAGAAGGGAAGCATTCTGACTTGTATTTTGGCTATCACCTCCTGTCACCTACACAATAACAGTGACCCAATTACAATTTTATCATTCAGATCCAATCATAATTCTACAATACCAAATCATTAAACACAACGTACAAGTAGATCAACAAATTCTACAATAAAATTTTACACAAGATTCAGCTTAACAACACTCCATAGTAAATGCAAAACCTCTTGATTCAAAGAGGTCAACGTTGGTAACAATTTACAACTTCTATTTTCTACTTTTATAAAGAAGAATAACTCACAGCAACCTTGAGCACAAGCACCAAGATGTATTCACATCCCACAATTACATAGTCCAGTGCTTCTGAAAAAGCGGCAATGGAAACCATGGAAGCCATGACATTTTACTTAAATTCCATGCCTCCTAGAACAACTCCTTTTTTGTCTTTCTCTATTAAATAAACAAAGATTGGAAAATCCATATATAAGCTGTCTAAACAATAGCTTCTTCTTTAGTACACATTAAGGACTGTGAACCAAGTGATCAAAAACAAGAGCCATATGTGCCCAATAATGATTTTAATCTATAATTGACACATCATTATGCTGATGAGTGTAATAGATATTTGTAAAGAGTCTAATAGAACCTTCAAAGAATGAGACTTGAGGTATGAGGTAAATAAGCTTCCTACTATACAGTCACATCTAGCTCACTTTGAGCCTCCTCTCTTGTTAACCATTATAGTATCAAACCAATCCTAATTTACAGTTTTTTTCGACTACTAACAAGAACAACTCCTGTATTTTTAAGGAGGTTTCTAGGGCACATCATTTGATTTGGGGCAAGATTAGGTGTTTAGCTTCCATTTGGTGTAAAGAACATGGCCTTTTTTATGGGGATTCCCTAACAGATAGGTCGAGAGATTGGACAAATTTTCTCAATTGACTTCTCATCCTTCTTTGTTGTTTTTGTATCATGTTTATGATGAGGAGGATCACTTATCCTCACATCTCTTTGTAATGCTTCCTCTTTATCTAAAAAGAATTTATTCCTGTTTTTTTTGGGTGCTTAAGAATTTATTCCTTTACCAACAAACAAAACAAAACAAAACAAAACAAAAAACAAAACAGAAAAGAACACTAAAAAATTAAGAAGTGTAGAGCAAATTGTTTCACAATATCATTGAATCTGGACTTTTATTTTTTCCAAGGAGTTAGATTAGTTCATTGGTTTCAAAATTCAACACCCCCCATTTTTTTTTATCAGGGGAACAGCACCCTATTAGGATATATACCAAAATAAAAGTTTTTAACACCTCCGAGAACCCAAAATAAATATAAAGATAAAATAATAAAGAGTCCAAAGGTCCTGATTAGTCAGGGAAAGCAGGGGACACTAAATCTGCAATTTTCTGCATTGGCGCTCTTTGCTCTTCTTTGCTTTTAGATGGGAAGGAACTTATTTTGGGTTCATAACATATTTGCTTGCTACTGCTAAGGTGTGACTACAACCAAGTTAAGTATCTACAACTACAACTCTCCCATATGAAGTAGCTTATGACAAACATATAAGCTAAAAAACAATTATATCATCTACATGTACTCAACTACACAACCCGGATTGCTATGATGCTTGGGTGCTCCAAAAATAGTTGTCTTACCCATACCTGGTACGTTTTCGGTACCAATTCTTATTGGGTACAAATGCGTACTTACCTAATACTCACTTAATGAGTAGATACTTGTCAATCCATGCAAAAGACCCAGTTTTGTCGCCAAGTTCTTTTATTTACTATTTTGAAACAAGCAACTAATGTGCTCAATTCGAATCAGGTGCCTTCTTTATATATTTTTGCTTACTCGAAATACTTCATGGAATTTCGTTGAAACCTTGTAATTAGAACATTATGAAAATTGTATTTATATTATGATTTAATTCCTTTGTTGTTTATGTTTTTATATTTCTATATAATACATCCCGCCATACCTGTACCCCAGTTTTTAGAATTTTTGTTGCACCCTGTAACAGTGCGGGTACCTTGCAACTTATGGATTGAGTGATGAACTGAGATACCCAAAATAGCAACAAAACATTATCAGAACCTACAAACCCTAATACACCAAACAACCCATATGCTGCTCTGAATTCTAAACAACTAGGCAAGGCATACCTAGTATTTGCAATTGAAGGTTAATTGTGATATAAAAATACTACCAAAGATGTTATAAACACTTTGATGAGTCTACGGTTCCTCAAAAGACAATAGGAGCCAAATTAAACAATGTGTTGGACATTTAAACCTCTAAAAAACTTATTAGGCAATATAAATTGACTCAATTAATTATCTTGCGATGAATCACCCATATAAAAAAGGAAAGCTAGAAAAACATAGAAACTTTTTTTTTCACCTTAAAAACTTACCGCAAACAAGAGTGTTGCAACCACAGCTTGAACTACTTGTTGGAGCAGAACACCTTTAACCACAGCACCTTTAGATACCAAATTCTTTTCATCTTCATCTTGCTTTGAATGTAACCGATACTTCTCAGAAAACAACCCCAGAACAACATAAATCCCAGAATAAATCCAGTAAACTATTATAGGGGCAAAAGTTCCTAACAACTCATCAGAAATCCCCAAATCCATCACCACCCCACAATATAAAAATCAATTTTTTTTTTTTTGTGATTTGATTCAAAAAACACGCACCAGAACCAAAATTTGCATGAAATTCAGAGAACCTAGAAACAATTAGATGGGGAACAAAAAGAGGAAACCCTAACCCTTTTATGGGAAATAAAAAAACTGAAAATTGAACCTCTCACTCCTATTATTCCTCCAACCCCAAGAGATTGATTGTGTTACCAGCAAACCCTATATAAATAATAATAATAATAATAATAATATTGAACCAATTAATATAGAGTTTGTTCCACGCAGAGGGAAGAGGAGAGAGAGAATGTTGTTGAAAAATTGAAATTGCTGGCAGGTTCGGGACTCTTGATGGAAAGGGACACGTACAAGGAAATATCGAGTGTTCTTGTGTGAGACGGTGTACGATGTTATCGTGTACCTCGTATGTGTTTGTTTTAGTGTGAAAATGATGAAAGACGGTTGTGATTCGATGGGAGAGAGAATAGAGGTGGTTGCGTTTGTAGGGGATTGAAACCGAGGAGAAGTTTGTTACTATATTAAGATAATTGAAACGACGCCGATTTTGACCTGGGCAAAGTAAGGGAAGCAACCTGTTTTGAAACTCTTTTCTGTGGACGGGAGGGACCGTTAGAGTTGACCAAAAGTCGTTATACGCTTATTATCGCAAATCCTTTGACGCGAAATGATGAAAGTGAAACAGATTGGGATGATTCCTTCTTGGTGATTTCTCGGAGGAAACTTGTGAAACTTCAAATACAGAAAACAAGTTGCTATGGTGCTACACTGCTAGCTGCGGTATTTGTGCTCAGTAATCATTTAAATTTTATTAATATATTTAATTGATATACATTTTTAATAAAAAAATTTAAAATTAATTAATTATTAATTATAAATTATTATATCATTTAAAATATTTGATTATTATTTTAATTATATTAAAAATCACTTATATTATAATTTGTCTTCATTTTTGAGGTTGGATTTATCTCTTTGTTCGTTACCATAATTACATGGAAAACTATTAGCGGGCTTTTGTTAAGGTGAGAGGACATATTTATTACTAACCGTAAAAGGTTAATTTATTCATAATTCTTACTATTATTTTTTTAAAAAAAACACGTACACAAAACATTGGTTGTAGAATTTTTTCTTAAAATTGTGAGACGCACATGGTTTTTTATTTTATTTTTCTTTTTGGTATGGCACATGGTTTTGAACAAGTTGACGATGGCTGTGTGGGTCAATAATCTCAAGTCCACCCTCTCCACGTGGGGATCCAGTTCAAAATATCCATCCCGCTTTTTGACAAGATGACATTCCGAGTGAGTTACACGTATGCTCAATGTCTATCAGAAGCTTACCTTCCAGAATTGGAGACATAGGCTCTAATCTCCCAATTTTGAAAATTTTAATGCTCTGATGCATGGGTTCTCGGGTACCGTACCCGTATCCTGTATTTGTTGGATATTCATCGATACATATCAAACACGTATTAGAAAAAAATTCAAATAAAAAAATCTGGATACTAGATTTGAATATATGTGATATTTTTTGGGTACGTATCGGTTCTCATAAATATGTTCTGATAAATAAATTAACATTGTTGTTTAGTAAAAAAATATTAAAAATAGATTTTTTCATTACTTTTTTTGATAATGTTATATTTGTGAACTTTATATCATCATTATCAATATTATTATTATTATTATTATGATATGGATTTAATTGTTATGGCCGGTTAATATAAAGATTTTTTACACAGTCAACCAATCAAAAATTAGCACATAACCTAAAATGTTTAACTCTTATTCTAACCACCTTAAAAGTCACTCATATTATAATTTCTCATCGGTTTTCAAAGTAAATAACTTTACACTGACAGTGTATAATAATAATATTATTGTTGTATTTATGCTTATCTTTTATACAATTTTGTAACATTTTATTTTATTTTATATATATATATATATATATATCATTTTGAAATAATTTATATTGACATATCTGTACCTATGCAACATAATTTTAATGTTATCCCAACATGCTAATACTGGGTGTCTATAAAAGATTGAGTTTAATTGCTATACACTGTTAGTGTAAAATTTTTTTTACACTGACAATCAATCAGAAATCATGGTGTGTGTGACTTTTAAGGTAGTTAGGATAAAAGTCCAACACTTTAGCTTATGTGACAAATTCTGATTGGTTATCTGTATAAAAAATCTTTACACTGACAGTGTAAACCAATTAAATCCATTGTTACACTTGTAATTATTTATTATTTATTTCTTAAAAGTTAATCATAAACCAATCATATTTATCGAAATTAAACTTCAATTGCTTATTTGAAGCTAAACTTTTATTTTATATTTGTATAGCATCATTTGTATAACAAACAACGTCAATTATCACGATTCCAGCTAGGTTAACAACATTATCATGCACGTATCCAGTTTTTTTTTTTTTTTGACTGGATGCACGTATCCAGTTATATCTATTAATAATTCAAACAGATAAACGCTAAATTGAAGATCCGAAAGTAAAGTCGTAATGTCAAGTAGAAAGTAGACATATAGGAAGAGAAAAAATATATATACATATTTATTATATTTATATGTGTAAATGCATGTCTATAAGTAACACGTTTTGAAACCAAATACCAATGAAAATTAAAAAGGAATGCCAGTCGGTACATACAGAGTTCTCCCCATAAACTAATACTAATGCTTTGGTCATTCCACAAAAGACAACTTTACGCCAATAGATTAGATAAATCAACCAGAGCAATTCTCTTCCGTTACAATGCAGTTAATGTCATCTTTCTTCATCCTTTTCATATCGTACTTCCTCCAAAATCATCTTTCATCACAACATGAAGCAAAAGGCAATAGCATCTCACACAGCCTCCAACTTCTGGGTCTCAGCAGTTTCCTTCAAAAAGTTGAGGCGAGACTGCTTGGTTTGCTTGCAAGCTGCTACAGAAAGTAAAGGTAAAAGGTCAACTTTTTTTGGCTAAGTAGTGGAATGAGAAGAAATACAAACACTCCATACCTTCTGTTTTGTTTTGGTTATTGGATGCAAGCACGGAAGATTTCCACTTCTCATAATCATATTTTTCCATTTGTTTGCGTTTTTTATAACTTGAAAGCTGGAAATAGAGTTCCATAGTCAAGATTTTAGCTAACATAAAAGAGAAGACTTGAATATTCATAAAAATTGGAAGTCAATGTTCATGCAAAAATAAAATACTAAAGCAAATACATAATATCATCATAACGACTTATTGGAAAATGTAACTAATTATCACTGTAAAGTCAATGATTAATCAATATTAAAAAATGGGGTGATGTGTAATTTATAATCAAGTTTAACATTTACTGTTATTTTGATAAGTTTCAAGATAGCAAAATTTAATTTACTCTAAAGAAAACTGGCAAAATGTGAATGGTGAAAGTTAAGCCAGATTTTTGGTGGGCTACTTTAAGTGACTAATTTAGCTCTATACTCCATGTCAAAGACTCGAACATACTTGACTTCATTCCTCAGTTAGTGGCATCTAGCATTTACAGCAATTCATGGAAGAATTAAAGAAAAGTAGTCACTAGTATGTTTTGGATTGAAGCGACAAAAGGGGAAACCTTGTTAATCATTAATCAATATAATGAAGCTATCAAAAATCCATAGCAACTAAATTTGGAAAGGAAGTTCAATGATTAGACTATTGGAGGCAAAAGAGAAACTAGCGAGTCAATTTAATTTCAGACAGTTTCTAACTATCTATTACTAAATCCAACATTACAGTAAAGAATACATAGTTACAAAATAATCGACGGCTAGCTATATAATGAATGTGCTCCATTCTACTTCGATAAAATTAAAAATGAAAGCTTATCTATAACTATCAGTGTGGTGTCCCCTTAAAAAATGGTAGCGAAAATTTTTAGAGGGAAGAATCCATGATATCCCTTGGGTACCATACCCTTATCTATGTGGTCCAATCAAATGGTGAGAACTTAAGCAACGTAACATTGACATAACTTAATTAATTAAGATGACGTATTGTGGTTGGAGAAAGGATACCCAAACCCATTACTTTCCAAAAATAATATAGCAACGCCCTTTTTACAGATGAGATTTGTATGAAAAATTATGTAAAGAGAGCCAAGTCATGAGTACCTCTGCCCCATCATCAGACAAATAACCACCGTCCTCAGGTTTCCTTTTACCTGGTAACACATCAAGCAGATCTGCACAAAGAGATACATAAGCAAAAATTTAAACTACTTAATGCATGACAGATATTCAGAGAGAAAAAAAGGACTAAATGGGACTACTTTAAGCAATACATCCTGCTCAATTGATATGGCAAGATCATTGACAAATGAGATATACCTCGATTTGACTTTACTTCTCTCGGATCTTTCTTTTCTTTAGCAACCCCAAAAACATCATGGCACAAGTCCTTCATAGTAGTAGAAACCTGCAGCAGTCATTCACAATCAAGTTGAAAGAATTCACATTGGACACCCAACTAATATAGCCGCCATATCATATATTACAATTTGATCATAGTAAAAACATATATAAAATAGCACTTACACTTGAAAATTCAGATTCAGATGTACCACATAGTTCAATTAGTTTAAGCTTGTCCACTTTGAGCTGTAAAACAAACATAACAGAATACAATAAGACAGGTTAAATCAAACCAAAGGAATACTCTTAGGCAGTGTTTGGCATGCATTATGTTCTCTTTGATTCTATCCTTTTAATCAAATCAAAATATTTCATTTTTCATCATCATGTACTATTCTGTTCTATTTATAAAATAGAACAAATGTAAAATACAAAATCATATGTTTTCTTCCGCACTGTTTTAACACATGTACCAAACACTAGCTTATAATAGTACAGATTATTTCAAATGTACCTTTTGTTTCTTTGCACATAAATAAAAAGCAACGGCAGTAAACACAGGGCGAGTAAAGTCGGCACTGGCACGACGAGAGGACGGCAAGGAAGAAAGAAACCGATCCTTATAACTGAGCAAGCAAAAAAGAACAAACATAACTCAGCATCAGTCACTTGTGCACAAAAATTGAAACATAAATGTGTAACAGTGAGTACTCTAAAAAAAAAATGCATTTTATCAAACACATAGCGGATATACTTAAAACAACAACAGAAAATGATGAACTTACAGTTTAAGACCGTCACGAATAAAAGGAATAATTCGAACACAACCAAATTGAATCGCTAATTCTCTAACATCTAGCTTCATCCTACATCACCAAACAAAACAAAAACTCCATTACAAATTCACTCTAAAAAAATAGTAAAAAATAAAAATAAATAAATAAATAAACCGGTTTGGAGAATTAAAAGGAAAACCGACTTGACGCCAAGGCCATTGTGGAGAGAATTGTAGGATCTGATATAAGCTCTTTCTGACATTCCGCTTAACTTCACGGCACACGATCGATCAAACAGGACTCCAAGCCTAAACAATGTGAAACGGTTAACACCGTTAAAGTCTGTTAAACAGATTCAAACAAAGAAGAAGAAGTAATGGAAGTACCTTGTTGCGGCGATTTCCAAGCAGATAATTGCTTTGGCAACTTCGCCCTGCGAATAAAAGAAAATGAAGATTGTGGATCTTGGAAGCGAGAATGTGGATCTTGTAATGGAAGAGAACTTACGACTCCGATGACGGAGGAATCAAAATTGAGATCGGAGAGACGACGGAGCTCCGCGGCTTTTCGGATGACGAGTTTGGAATCTGAGAGTCCGAGTTTCTTCGCTATCGCTGATAGATCCATAGTTTTTGTTTTGTGTTTGCAGAAAGAGAAGAATGAAATTGAGTTGTTATTGGGATGAGTTTTCACTTCAGATTTGGATGGATTTTGAAGGGAGCGAGTGAGTAAAAATGGAAATGGAAATGGAAATGGTGGGAGAAATGAGCGGGAAGAAGAGGAAATTGTGTTGCCAATATTTTTTTCTTTATTTTGGTCTGTGATTCGTTTTTGAATATTCTCGCGCGCACAGTTTTACCGCTAAAATTTTGGCGCTGTTGAATAATGTTTTACGCCCTTTCGCGAACGTTGCATCTGTTTGCCAACCAACGCACATATATTATACGCTGTAAAATAATCCTTTCTGTTTTGGTATATATGCATTGAACACACTTATTTCCTAACAAAATCAAATAAAAAAAACCTATATATTATACAAAAAAAAACTCACTTTTTTCACACCACTTTTCACACTTATGATTATATACTTATAATTATAATTATTAATTATCTATTTTTTTCTTTTGAAACAATAATGATCAGATAATTAATTGTTATAATATAATCAAATGAAAAAACGACGAGGTCTGATAGGTACGATTGTGTCTATCTTGTCATTAGTATAAATATAAAAAGTTAAAAAAAGGATGAAAATATTATTACTCTATACAAAAAATGATAAGGATATCTCTACCTAAAAATGAAAAAAAGAACAAACCATGTGTTAACACTTAACACTATAAGAGAATATTTACCATCTAATTTTTCTGTCTATCCAAACTAGTGTCCTTTTTTAAGAAAATGCCCAAATGTACTAATGTAAATTTTTGTGTGAGGGTAAGTAATTACGTATAACTTATGTCAATGGTTTGATTTGCATCATATATATTTAAATAATAAGTAACTCATTAATTTTGGATAAACTTGTGATTCTAAAGCAAGAAACGGTCAAAATGGATAAAGATGACAACAATTAGGATATTGTTTTTTTAAACCACAAATATTTTTTTAAAAATTTAATATTCCCAAAATACCTCCATTGTCTCCTTCCCTCTCCTTCATATATCCGCATGAATTTTCGTAATTTTATGGAAATAAACTATCACTAGCTTTATTTTATACTATCGGAAATAAAAGTAATACTATAATTTCGCTTTTGTCTCAACTGCCACTAGTTGTCAATGTTCAAGATTCATCCTCTAGGCTCTATGTTAGTAACAACTTTTGTTATGGTTATACATTCAACAGTATTTGGTTTGAAGCTACGACTGTGGTTGCTGTTCCACCACCTATTGAAATTCCTGCTGGAAGTGTTCTAAGAGCTGCATTGGCAAGTGGCCTTTCTCGTGCTCTGTCTTGTGCTTCACTACATCCAGTTGATTCAATCAAGGTAAATTCTTGAACTTGATGATTTCTGTGATTAATGGTGATTTCATTTTTTTTGTCTGCTTATGTACTGCACATAATTGTTGAAACATAGTGTTCTTGCACTAACAATTATTCCATATTCCTCTTATAGCTCTATGGTTTTTTTGCTCCTTTGAGAGGCCTCATTGTTGACTTGTTTGGCACATTAGACTTGAGTACAAGCATCAACCTTGTCCTTCCCTAAAATCATTGCCCAGCTGCCAGAGATTGGAGCATGGAGTTTATACAAGGGTCAATCCCTACAATTCTTGGACAGTTTTCAAGGTTGTTTTTTACCTCTCTTAATTTCTTCCCTCCTACCTTCCTTTCTCTTGAAGCAAATAAGCGAAAAGGATAATGTTATATTCCTTTTAAGCTTATGGTAGTTTTTGATAATGCAGACATGGCTTGCGAACTCGGATATTTGAAGCAAGTAAATTGGTGTTGATAAATGCTGCTCCAACACTACCAGAACTCCAGGTAATTTGTAAATCCTACTTGCTGTTATTTATATCGTGGGCAATTTTTGATAATGTTTTCCTTTCTCTCACATTTTCCGCATTGTTTGGAATGCATAGTACATAAAATGAATTGCCTCATTTCCCGAGCACTTAATTGGCTAATTACGCATATGTCCTCCTTGTTTTGTCCCATCAAATCAGTCTTTCAGGTCTTCTGCATTATATAATTAGGTAGTAGTTAAACCTATTGTACCGGAAACATAACTCAGTAAATTGTGTAATGTATATCGGAATTATGGTTCCATTAAATCAAATAAAATATATACTGAAATTAAGATTCTGGTTTTTAAACCCTAAATATATATATACATACCGGAAATAAAATATGTAAGAGTTAATCGTAAAGATATATACATACATACTGGAATTAAAGCTCCGGTATGAAGCAATTTTTTTTTAAAAATAGGTTACGCGATGAACCTAGTGGAGGTTATATGAGTATTTTGGAAATATTCATTTTTTTCAAAAAAATTGTGGTGTATCAGAAAAACTTGTGCTGTAAAAAGCAACACCCCAACAATTATACAAAATGAAGCAGCCCAAAATTAATAGGTCCTAATCAAGGACCAGTAACTAGACCTTAAAAACGAAGGATATAATTTCTCTAAAGTTAGTAAAAGTGTAAAGTGGGAAAGTAAGGATGTATATATCCTTATTTAGCTAAAGTTGATTGAGATTTCAATACACTTTAACTAATCAAAGGTGAATACACTCTTACTTTCCCAATTTACATTTTTGCTCACTTTAGAGAAATTTTATCAAAAAACGAAATATCCTAAATTACGTCAGATAATAAGATGCATAGTGTACCTTATAATAATAATAATAATAATAACAACAACAACATAAATAATATACACTATCAGTGTAAAAATTCTTTACACTGATAAACGATCATAAATTGTTACATCACTAAAAGTATCTTACTCTTATCATAACTACTTTAAAAGTCACTTATAAGATGATTTGTGATTGATTGACAACGTAAATCTTTTTACATCGATAATGTATCAAAATTAAACTCATAATAATAATAATAATAATAATAATAATAATTTGAGAACATGATTGTTTAACTTGCATGTAAACCCTTTTTTTTAGTAAACTCGTACAAGTTCAAGTAAATTATGAAAAAATTTGATAAACTTTTGACTCTACTAGTGAGTTTATTGATCTATATTTATACATTGATTTGACCTCGAAATGTAAGTTTTTGGTTGATGTTGTTCGTAACACCCTAAAAATTCTAAAATAATTAATTAGATATATTAGGAATAATTAAATAAAAATTTTGATGGCAAAAAGTTTGGTTTTTGGCTCAATTGGGTTCCACTGACAGTATAAACGCTACTATTAGGAAAAATACCAGTGAATAAAAATTTGGATTTGACCGAATATATTGAGTTATAAATATTTTTAGGTGTTAGACAATATATTCGGAGTTCAAAAATGCAAAGGTGGGGAGGAAGCAATGTTGGTGTGGGTGCTCTTGATTTGACCAAATTTCAACTTTGAAGGTGAGGAGGAAGATGACTCATTTATGGTGCCTTGAGTAAGATAGTGTTTATCTTGGTTCTAGGGGAAACCCCAACCCCTTTTCTTTGTAGATTTGTTGTTGTTTTGATTTATTAATTCTTGCAAATTTTATTTGCTATTTATTGGTGATTTTCGGATTTATCCTTGTCGTGGTTGGAAAGTGGATGAAAATTCCACAATATTGCAATTTTGGGTTCATTTAGAACCCTTTTTGGATGGTTATTGGTCCCTTGAAATTTTGTGAATTTTTTTATGGTGTTGGTTAGGGTTAAAACCCTAAAAGCATAATTATGTTGAAGATGGTTGAAGATGACAATTGAGGTGTGGGTGAATGGAGGAATAATGGACACTAAAATGTGTGTGGAAATTTAATTTGCTAGGGCTCTAATGCCACACCTTAATTTTGGCCGTCACCATAAAGAGAGAGAACCAAAGCTCCAATTTGTGTTGATCACACCTACAAATGAGATTAAGGTACTAATGACCTCTTAGATAATAACTAGGACTTGAAACAAAAACCACGCAAAGTATTATGACTTGAATTCGAATTAAACAAATACACTAGTGGATATTACAAAAGAAAACAAGTATTCAATTAGACTAAGATAAGAGAATCTTGTCCCCCTTAGCCCATGTAGAATTTGGTCACACAAAATAAATGGGTCTCAATGTGTAAATTATGTGCTTAGGAGACTTCTTGGAACCAACAAGACTTAGGTTGAACTAAGAAATTACTAGGCGACACTAACTTTGTGAGACACTTAGGTAAGTGACTAAATCATTGTTTAGATTAGAAAATTTAAGTATTAGAAAAATAAATAGGATCAACTACCCAATATAAAATAAACTAAGTTATGGAATAACTGATAGTTAATGTAGAATCAAATCAAATTGTATTGATAATAAATCTAGCACATAACAAAGGATGTTAACATAAGTGATATTTTAAGACGCATGGGGTTTAGTAAACAAACTATTTAGAATACAAGAAATTAGTAATATCATCAACCAATGGGCCTGTAAGGCCCAAATCACTTATAACCGACTCAAAATGGACCTACAGATGGACAATGGTCCTAATTATGGTTTTGGGCCTCAGGACATGGTTTGGCCTATTTTGATATGCAAAAAATTGACAATAGAATAAATGCCCAAAGTGTGGACAAAGGACATAATATACTTGGACAATAAATGTTTAATATTTTATCTTAAGTGATGAGTACTTGATTATAATTGTTCACTATTTGTTCTTAAATGAAAAATACTTGAGTAAAAGTGAAGCAAGTACATGAAAACATCATTGCTCTGTTTTGAGGATAATTGTATTGATACTTGGTTAATATTATGTGATCATGTTTGGAATCATGCTATACATGAAAACATGTGGCATTCGCATTGATTCATGCATGATCCTAGAGTGTCGAAGAAGTTAGACGTTAAGGGCATTCCGCCTATATGAGTTTTAACTCGAAGGGTATTCCGGGGCAAGTATCAACGGAATGACTCGACGACCTAACAGATTGATGTGAAACATAGTTGTGTTGAGGTCATGCATGACAGTGGTATTGGCATTGGATTATTGTGAATGTTTTGTCTTTGACATGATGCCGAGGAGAGAGTTGCACTCTGGTGTGGGTGAGTATATAATAATGGAGGTTGTGAAGACATTGGGGACGCATGTTACACAAAATCCCACAAGGGGCTAGGCGGGTAGCACCCTTGTGCCGTGGTAAATCGATACCCTCGCATGGCGATCCCGACGAGTCACTGAACTACTTAGGATTAGTAAAGAGTGTTCCGGTAAAGTCGTGTTGTGCAAAACTCGAGATTGATGCATTTTGTTGGGCTTACTGGATACAAAGCATGTACTTCTGATCGCTCATTCGATTATGTAGACATTCCATGGAGTTGAGTCGAGTTGGGTCTCATGCACGTGCATTGGCATTGGACATCTTGCATTTATGTTTGAGATATTTCATGGATTCCCTTGTGAATATTTGGAAGACTATGAATACACTTGATAATGTAATACTTTGTCTATTTATTTTCTAATTGCATTATCTTGTTTGATTTTTGTTTGCTTTTGGAAATATTACTACCGTGTTGCATTTTGTATAGATGACAGAAATCTTACCTCCCATCTGTTATGTTTGTCTTCTTTTGTTTATGCCTTTCTGAATTAGTAGACTCTTCGGACGGCGAGCGAAGGATGTGTCTCAGGGATCTAAGGATCATACTTCGTGACGATAACAGGTGGATCACTCGCTATTTTGATCACCTCATCACTCTTTGGGGCAGAGTAGTCTAGGCATGTGGGGGAGTCGTTATAGTCTGTTTGGACCAGCTGTGCAAGAGATATATTGAATAATATGTATATTATGTGTATTGGTTGTATACATATGTAGTATTATTTTGAGAGGCCTGTACTAAAACCTTCCTATGATATGATATGATCCATATATTTATATTTATTTATATTATGAGACTATTAAGACAGGTGGATATCTGTGTTGGATTGATATTTATGATGAGATTACTAGGTTGTGGAGTCCGGGGGCCTTAGTGTGCTTAATATATGTCTAAATTTGTTTGTTGTTGATGATTAAAATAATAGATTATATTAGGACATGATAGATGTTAAATGAGATACTAGAGCGTGTCTCATTGTTGGGAATTTGGGTTTAATTACATATGTGTTGCAATACATATTGAATTTATAATGCTAATTTTACATTTTCAATATTATTTTTGTTTTCTTTTATAAAGCTATAAAATAAAGTGAGTACTTGACTAAAAATTATGCAATAGTTAAGTTAAATAATTAATTATGTTTTTATGTCATCACTTTTGTTTATTTTCTTATGCTAAAATGTTAAATATTAATTTTGAATATATATGATACCCAAATATGTTTTTAAATAATATTTTTGAAATATATAACGGTGAGGAGAATTGAGTTTAACAACCTTTGTTGAGTAGGTAGGTACTTTTTTTCAAGTGCAATTATGATACTCACACCATTTTCTATTTCACTATTTTGAATATCTATTTTATTGATCAAATTATCCTTGCTTTAAAAATAAGGAGAATGCTAATCAATACGCATGGATTAAGAAATAAAAAAATTTAAATTTTTAGAATTTATTTGATAGCACTATTAGTATAAAAAAAATTTATATTATTAATCAATCATAAATTATCACATCTTTAAAAATATTTAACTTTTATCTCTCGTTATTTTAAAAGTTATATATATCATGATATATAATTGATTGATAATATAAAAATTTATGTATAAATAATATATGTCAATTAAACTCATATTTTTATTGAGAAGTTGATGTCTTTTAATATTATGAGAAGTTATATAATCAGCTTTCTAATAAAAATTTGATTTTCTAAAAAACTGCAGATGATTAAAATTTAGACTTAAATAAAAATTGATAAATAGGAAAGTGGTGGAGTGTAGGATAAACAGTCTGATGGGGACTACTCTGATGAGATGCTCTCATGGCAACGCTCTGTTCAGAGCCTTCAAACCTCGCAATTCAAACCTTCCCACTTCACTTCCACTCTCTTCAATCCCAATCAACAAAGGTCACTTCTCCTTCCTTTCACTCGTTATTTCCTTCATGATTCAGTGATGATTCACATGTTCCTTTTCCTTTTGGGGTACACTTAACGCAAATTGATTTTTCCTTAATAATTTCGAAATGGGTCGTTCTCTGCTTTGTAAAAATTGTAACTTTTTTTTTTTTTTTTTCTATATGTCTGTCTCTCCTCAATTTTGTTGGCACAGGTACAGGTGGATCAAGTTGTTGTGGGAAGGCTTATGATGCATTGCTGTTGGATGCTGGAGGCACCCTTTTGCAATTGGCAAAGCCAGTTGAGGAGATTTATGCCACTATTGGCACCAAATATGGTTAGTTATTGTTTAATGACTCTTCTGCTACAATATTGGTCCAAAACTAAAATTTGAAACAAACAAACAAACTGGAAGGCTATAACAAGCCTAAGTGTGTGATTGGATGAGCGTTTGACAAACGTGATTTTGGATAAAATTGATTATGCATAATTGATTTCAATATAATTGAGTTTGAAGTGAAGTGATTTATGTTTGGATGTTTTTATTTTGAAAGCAAGTTTGATGTAAAACTTAGTGTAAATTTTTCAATTCAACGCAGAAGCTACAAATTATAGCTTCTACTAGAATCACGTTTGAAGACAAAATCAATTTTATAAGACAGTAACCAAACACCTCTGTTTTTTACCAAAATCACGTTTAACAGGGACAAAAGCACTTCTGGTATCTCCAGAAGTTAAACCAAACACACACTAAATAGATAGAGTTTTCCATTTTCATTTTACAAAGATATATACATCAAAATGGTCTTTTAATGTCAATTTTCCACATCAAATTAGTCCTTCAATATCATTTTTTGACATTGAAGGTCCATTTTGATGGAATTACTATTGGAGCACTAAACTGATGAAACTTGTATTTTTGGAGGACCAAAATAGGTGTATGCTCCTAGTATATGTTACTATCTCTTATTAGTTACTTATTGGCATGAGCATTTCAAGGCTCTCTGTTACTATTATCAACATTTTCCTTCCACTGATATAATATTTAGCATTCTGAATTCTGGATGAATTCAGAATGTTGTGTCTTGTGTGGATGGGTGAGCATATAAGAAAATATAAAATCAGGAATGAATGTATTGAAGGAAAAGTAGGAGTTGCACCTATTGAGTAAAAGATGGTGTTGTCGTGTCTTAGATGGTTGGGATATGTTAGAAGATGATACACATAGTAAGGGTATATTTGGAATTGTGTATGAAAGAAAGAAGAAAAAGAATAGAGAGACAATGGTAGGCCATGATGTAGGGGATCATTCCCCTAATAACTAACTAATGATGGAAGAGTAGGGAAACACACGCCCTTGCTGATGTGGCAGGTGTTTCTGGCGTGAGAGAGAGAAAATGAGGATTATAGGCAAGGTTTGTGTGAGGGGATCGGGTAGATTGGAATTGGCTTGGCCATTGGGAGAGTTTAGGCCTCATAAGTGCCTATAGTATTTTCTTCTGTTTTTTTCCAGCTTTCATACTTGTAATCAAGTAGAATTACACTGATTCTACATTTGTTTTTCCCATTAAATCAATATACATCAGCTCTGCTACACTAGCAGCAGCTATTTCTCTTAATTCTGTGTTGATAACCTATCATTTGGTATTCAGAGCACCGTTCCTGGCGCTGTGAATGGTGGTGACGAGAAGCAGTATGGATAATCGCATGGATGCCGTTGAGTTACGTGTTGGGAGCCTCGAAGGGACTGTTACCAAGATCCTGGAGAGCATGGAAGCATTTCACGCAGAATTCAGGGAGTTCACGAAGAAGAAACGGGTCGAGGGCCACGACGAACATGAGACGTCACCAGAACGCAGTGTGATTACGTCTCCACATGCGAAATCTGGAAATTACGAACCGCATCTACGACCGGGACGTAGAAAATTGGAGATTCCCGTGTTCGATGGAGATGATGCGTATGGTTGGCTGGTGCGAGTTGAAAGATATTTTCGGGTCAATGGCGTGAAGGAAGTAGAGAAACTTGATGCAGTGGTGATTGCGTTGGAAGATCGAGCGTTGAATTGGTTCCAGTGGTGGGAAGAACAAGCCCCGTTGAGAACGTGGCCGGAATTTCAATCGGCGGTGCTGCGAAGGTTCAATCCGGGTGCAAGTCATGACCCGTTGGGCCCGTTGTTGCAGTTGAAGCAGGATGGAACCGTAGCGGAGTATAGAGACAAGTTCGAATTGCACGTTGCTCCGTTGAAGAGAGAAGAACGCACCATGCTTACGAGCATTTTCAGAAATGGATTGAAGGAGGAGATACGAGCTGAGTTGAAGATGTTTAAGATTGATGACTTGGCTGAGCTGATGGATCAAGCTTTGGTGGTTGAGGAAAAACACCAGACTCTGTTTGCGAAAGGAGGGGGAGTGAGGGAGAAGCTTGACACGCAGAACAGGGGAAGTAACTCCAAGTTTCGTGGTTCATGGGAACCAAACAAGGAGAAGAAGGAGGTTACTAGAGCTTCTACAGGAGTGGCAGAGAAGAGTAGTGAAGGGTTTAAGGGCAAGAAATTGAGTCAAGCTGAATTGGACGAAAGGAGTAAAAAGGAACTCTGTTTTAAATGTGGAGATAGGTGGGGAAAGGGTCATATTTGTAAAATGAAGCACATGAGATTGATGTTGTGTGAAGGGGAAAGTAGTGATGAAGAAGAGTTTAGGGAGTGTGAGCCTGTAGAGGAGTTTAAGACTCTACAACTATCCTTGCAAAGTAGAGAAGGAGTAGCAACTCACAAATCATTCAAAGTTTGGGTTGTGGTTGGAGGAAGGAAGATTTTGACACTGATTGATTCAGGGGCAACAAGCAGTTTTATTGCACCTGAAGTGTCTGAAATCATGAAGTTGGAAGTGACTGAAACTCCAATGTTCATAGTTGAAGTAGGAACAGGGGAACAAGTGAAGAATAATGGTGTTTGCAGGAATGTTAGGTTCAACATTCAAGGTATAGAGTTTACTCAGGACTTTTATTTGATGGAGTTGGGAGGAACGGAGTTGGTATTGGGACTTGATTGGCTAGAGGAGTTGGGTAACATTGAGGCCAACTTCAGAAACTTATGTCTTAAGTGGACTGTGAATGGCCAGAAACAAGTCATAGAGGGTGAACCATCACTGTGTACGGGACAGGCCTCTTGGAGAACAATGTTGAAGGCATTACAGAACCATGGAGTGGGGTTTCTGGTGCAGCAAGAAGATAATGGTGGCAGGGCAGAATGTATGCAGCAGGTTACTCATGAGTTGAGTGGAGTTTTGGAAGAATTCAAAGATGTTTTTAATATGCCTCAAGGGTTACCTCCAGCCCGTAAACAAGATAACTCAATTATACTGAAGCCTGGTGCTGAAATTCCACACATAAGACCGTATAGGTATCCTTTTTATCAGAAAAATGAAATTGAAAAGATGGTTAGGGAGATGCTGCAGTCAGGAATTGTGAGGCATAGCACTAGCCCATTCTCAAGTCCAGTTTTGTTGGTGAAGAAGAAGGATGGAGGATGGAGGTTTTGTACAGATTACAGAGCTCTTAACAAGGTAACTGTACCAAATAAATTTCCTATTCCTGATATTGACGAGTTGCTAGATGAACTTGGTACAGCTGTGATATTTTCTAAGTTAGATTTGAAGTCTGGTTATCATCAAATTAGGATGAAGGAAGAGGATATCCATAAGACAGCATTTAGAACACATGAGGGTCACTATGAGTATTTGGTAATGCCTTTTGGTTTAACTAATGCACCCTCTACCTTCCAAGCATTGATGAATCAGGTGTTGAGGCCCTATTTAAGAAAATTTGCTTTGGTTTTCTTTGATGACATACTAGTTTACCGTAGTAGTGTGGAGGATCATGAGGCACATTTGAAGGAGGTGTTAATGTTGTTGAGAACTCACCAGTTGTATGCCAATCAGGAAAAGTGTTCATTTGGACAACCCCAAATTGAATACTTAGGTCATCTTATATCTAGTTCTGGTGTAGCAGCTGACCCGAAGAAAATTGAAGATATGCTCAAATGGCCGGTTCCTAAGGATTTGAAAGGATTGAGAGGTTTCTTGGGCATTACAGGTTATTATAGGAAGTTTGTCAAGAATTATGGCAAGATAGCTTGGCCATTAACTCAGTTGTTGAAGAAGGACAGTTTTGTGTGGAATGAAGATGAACAGGCAGCTTTTGAAGCACTCAAGTCAGCCATGACTACACTGCCTGTTTTGGCAGCCCCTAACTTCAACAAAGAATTCATGATAGAAACTGATGCTTCTGGCAAGGGCCTGGGTGCAGTACTAATGCAAGAAGGAAGACCTATTGCTTATATGAGCCAAACACTCTCAGAGAGATCACAAAAGAAATCTGTCTATGAGAGGGAATTGATGGCTTATTGTGTTTGCAATTCAAAAATGGAGGCCATACTTACTTGGAAGGCATTTTCTGGTATTAACAGATCAGAAAAGTTTAAGATTCTTGACTGAGCAACGTATTATGGGTGAGGAGCAACAAAAATGGATTTCTAAGTTGATGGGATATGACTTTGAAATTAAATATAGACCGGGTAAAGAGAATGGGGCAGCAGACGCACTCTCTAGGCAAATGCAGTATGCTTCATTATCAACAGTCAAGTGTGAACTGTGGGAAGGTTTAGAAGATGAAATACAGGCTGATGCTGAGCTCAAGGGTGTTGTACAGGATCTGATGGGTGATTCGAGTAGCCATGGTGGTTATCAATTGAAAAAAGGCCGGTTGTATAAGGAAGACAGAATAGTTCTTCCTAGGAATTCTCCTCGCATTCCTTGGATTCTCCAAGAGTTACATGACTCAGCAGTGGGAGGACACTCTGGATTTTTCAGAACTTATAAGAGAGTTGCTGCCCTTGTTTTTTGGGATGGTATGAAGAAGCAAATACAAGATTATGTGCAATCTTGTGAGGTGTGTCAAAGGAATAAATACCAAACTTTGAGTCCTGGGGGTCTTTTGCAGCCTCTACCCGTACCACAGCAGGTGTGGAGTGACGTCTCGATGGATTTTATTGGTGGGTTACCGAAGACAATGGGGGTGGACACTATCTTCGTGGTTGTTGATAGACTCACGAAGTATGCTCATTTTATTGCCATTTGTCACCCTTACACAGCTAAGAGTGTAGCTAAGATATTCACTAAAGAAATAGTGAAACTTCATGGTTTTCCTGAGTCTATTGTGTTAGACAGAGATAAGGTGTTTTTGAGTAGTTTCTGGGCTGAATTGTTGAGACTAGCAGGCACTAAGTTGAAGTATAGTAGTGCATACCATCCACAAACTGATGGCTAGACTGAAGTGGTAAATAGATGCCTTGAGAATTACCTACGGTGTTTGTCTGGACTGAAACCTAAACAATGGCCTAAGTGGCTTAGTTGGGCTGAGTTTTGGTACAATACCAACTACCACTCCTCTGTGAAGATGACTCCATTTGAAGCACTTTATGGCAGACCACCTCCGGTGCTTTTGAGGGGAGATGCTCATCACTCAGCAGTAGATGAAGTTAGTAGAATGACAGCTGAGCGAAACGATATGATCAAGGAACTTCAAGAACAATTGGTGAAAGCTCAAGATAGGATGCGAGCTCAAGCCAACAAGCATAGAAGAGAAGTTGAGTACCAAGTGGGTGACATGGTATATCTGAAAATACAACCTTACAAGATGAAGAGCCTAGCTAAAAGAATTAATCAGAAGTTAAGTCCTCGGTTCTATGGTCCCTATGAGATAGAAAAGAGGATTGGAGCTGTGGCATATCAGTTGAAGCTCCCTCCAGATAGCAAGGTGCACCCCGTGTTTCATGCATCACTCTTGAAGAAATCTGTAGCCCCAACAGTGACAATTCAACCCCTGCCTGCATGTATGAATGAGGACTGGTTGCTGGAGGTTCAACCAGAAACTGTTATTGATCAGAGGAAGAATGACAAAGGAGAATGGGAAGCTTTGGTTCAGTGGCAGAATCTTCCTGAATTTGAAAACTCTTGGGAGTTAGTTTCCAAGATCAGAACTGAGTTTCCATTTTTCCCCCTTGAGGACAAGGAGAATTTCGAAGGGGGGGTAATGATACACATAGTAAGGGTATATTTGGAATTGTGTATGAAAGAAAGAAGAAAAAGAATAGAGACAATGGTAGGCCATGATGTAGGGGATCATTCCCCTAATAACTAACTAATGATGGAAGAGTAGGGAAACACACGCCCTTGCTGATGTGGCAGGTGTTTCTGGCGTGAGAGAGAGAAAATGAGGATTATAGGCAAGGTTTGTGTGAGGGGATCGGGTAGACTGGAATTGGCTTGGCCATTGGGAGAGTTTAGGCCTCTTAAGTGCCTATAGTATTTTCTTCTGTTTTTTTCCAGCTTTCATACTTGTAATCAAGTAGAATTACACTGATTCTACATTTGTTTTTCCCATTAAATCAATATACATCAGCTCTGCTACACTAGCAGCAGCTATTTCTCTTAATTCTGTGTTGATAACCTATCAGAAGAAAACCAATAGAAGCCCTGATGAGGAGAGTTGATTAAATGGAGGATAATCCATAGTTAGAGGGAGAGGAAGACCAAGAAAAACTCTAGGTGAATCCATTAGGAAGGATTTAGAGCTGGCCTATTGGAGGATTTGCTTGTTAATAGAACCCAATGTCATTTTCTGATCCATATAGCAGACCCCACATAGTGGGAAAAGGCTTTGACTGCTGTTGCATTCTTAATTCTGGATGGATGTGTTTTCTTTGTATATCTTCAGGTTTGACTGTGACTCCCGCTGAGATAAAGCAAGGATTTAAGAGAGCATTTGCTGCTCCGTGGCATGAAAAGCTGCGTTACCAGGTCTCTGCTCCACCTTTGAATCTTCGATAATTTTCTTGTAATATTTTGCTTGATTGCTCAGTAAATTTGGATGACCTTCTTCGTTCTAAGCCTGTTCTCTTCTGATGACTTTTCTATTCTGAATACCATTGTTTCCAATCATCCATTCAGCTATTGTATTATGACCCTGTAAAGAGGGTCAGACAGAGTACAGAAAATTTAACTAATAAATCAATTGTACCCACAAGATTACTGTTGTCTGGGAGGGAATAAAGAGGAATTTTGTATAAATAAAGTTATCAGGAAGTTGTATTGATTAAATACATAACATGTTTGCTTATGGCCATTATCTTTATGGTTTATTATAAAACATTTGTATGCAAATAGGTTCCTAGTAGTTTCCTCAAGAAAATTTGTGCTTTCACCAAAACCACTGCAAAGGAACTTAACTATCATTTGCAAATTGGCATACTTGCTCAGCTTCTGTGTGTCAATTTTGGAGCCAACTTTGTAGAATAGCCATTTACAGGATATTGATGTCACCATCGTTTTCCATGTAATTACATAGTTTTTACATGAAATCCAGTCTCATATTTAATTTCTCTGACAACATATGTGAACATGAAGCCATTTAATGGGAAAACGTGTTTATATGTGCAGTAATACTTACTCACTCTTATGTTGTATTTACTACAGGGAGATGGGAGGCCATTTTGGAAACTTGTAGTTTCTGAAGCCACTGGTTGCAGTGATGAGGATTATTTTGAGGAAGTTTACAAGGTGGCTTTTCTTGGTACTGGCAGACTGTTCTATTTGTCATCCACTCATTCCCTCATTTCCAGTTTTCCAATTTATGATGATTCTATCACCCTAAATTAATTTATCTATAGAATGCTTAGATCATTTTGGAAAAGTCGATCCATGCCCCATCAATAGGAATTTGCAAATATTTTTTGCTTCTCATCAGCTTTTTTGCACCTTGACTTTAATATGATCTATTGGTTTTAAGATTGTAGTTTCTGATCTGATCTTCCTTCTTGTTGGTTCCAGTCTTCCAGAATGTTCATCATGTTACTTTTATTTTTATTGCATATTTTACCAAGGAAAAAAAAATAGCAGGAGAGTGTTTTCGAAGTAGGTTATGTTTGCTTTCAATTAACAAATTATAATATGACAGGCACTTGTGTCTGAACTTTAAGTGTTGTTCGTGTCAGTACTATGCAAAAGGTGATGCGTGGCATCTTCCAGATGGAGCTTATGAAACAATTACTCTTCTCAAGGATGCTGGAGGTCTCATGATTAAATATTTCTTTTTATCCTAAACCAATAACATTGTTAACCCCTTAAGTTGTCTGCATTCTTTAAAGTTAATCCTTGCTAACATGACAAGCGGTGACACAGTTAAGATGGCTGTTGTATCCAATTTTGACTCTCGCTTAAGGAAGCTATTGAAGGACCTTAATGTTTTGAATCTGTGAGCATCAGTCATTCCTTCAATACGCTGTTACTTAACTCTATTGCATTTTTAAGCATTTTATTATATGATTTCATTCAAGATTGCTCGTTGAACATCTTAGTTTGCTGAAATCTCACAAAGTCTGATGTATACACCTTTTGTAGTGTTTGATGTGTAGTGGTTTTGCCTCAGGTTTGATGCTGTCATTATATCCTCTGAGGTTGGATATGAAAAACCAGACCCAAGAATATTTCAAGCTGCTCTAGGTATATATGTAGTTATTTGTTACCTTCCTGCTGACTTAATTTACTAAGCAATATGTTAAATAGTATTTTCAGCTCAACATAACTATGATTCTTATACCACCCCACCCCAGCGTTCCCTGGCCAAAAGAAAAGGAATTATGAAGTTTATCATGCCAGTACTTTACAATCAGCTCTTCGCTTTCTTGTGGAGCAATGAGAGATGGTTGATATTTGTCATATTTTCCTTGAGTTGTTAATTAAAATACCACTTTTTACAGGGTTTTCTTTTGCTTCTTTCTGCATCTCTTTAATTTCTAATTCTATATGAAAAAATTATCGTCGAAACTAAACATCATCTTTTTGGACTTGACAGAATTTACATTACAAGACTGCCTGAACAACACTTATAAGAAACTACACTAACAACCATACCTTATCCTACTTGGTGTGTTTAATTAGAAACAAGACTGCAATATATGAATGAGACCTTAATTAACAATCTTTGGACACGACTTTAACTATTTTTTCATCTCATTTAGCTGTAAACAAAAGATTAGAAAATATCACATCAATGAAGCAGACTATGTCCTCTTGTTGGAATTAATTTGACGGAAAACATGGCATTGTTTGCTGTCATGCTAACCTTTGTTGTTGTAATAATGCTTCAAGTTAATTGAACCCAGCTAATGTTTTCCATTTCATAGATCAAGTAAATGCAGAGGCTTGCAAAACCTTACACATTGGAGATGATCAAAAGGCAGATAAACTGGGAGCGAATGCTGTGGGGATAGATTGCTGGTAAGAGCTTTCTTGTTTGAAATTATCACTGCGAGCTTATGCTGATAGAAATGTCTATATGGCTGATCATTTGATGTTAATTGTTTTCCATTTTTCTCTTCTAGAATATGAATTGATTTATCTCTTAATAAATGTTCTAAACTTAATCTGTGAAAGCAGGTTATGGGGTGTTGATGTGAAGACATTCTCTGAGATACAAATCCGCATCCTCAATTCAGAGGGATAGTTCTACTTATGAGGGTCAATCAATAGGCAATGTTCTTCTCCTGATTTTTTAGGCATGTTAGCACAAACACCAATGTGATGAACTTGGTTGCAGCTTAAAGTTTTGATAAATAATGTTGCAACCAAAATGATGATGTCCATGACCAAGTGTAACCAATTTCTGCCTCCCAAAAATAATTTTCTATCTTTATTCTTGAAACAGTAGGGGACAAGTTCATTACCAATTTTATTTGATCATTTGCTTAACTGGCACATGGAAAATTCTCCAGATGTACTGAACATCTATATCTTCAATGAGTGCAAACATGCTATCTATTGTAAAATATGAGATGAGGAAAGGGTACAAGTTTATGGTTTTCAACGAATTATTACTTTGGACATACTAAGTAAAGCTACTCCTAGGAAACACCCTTTGATAGCTTATGGCTAGAAAGTAGAAACCGTGTTTTTCAGGCATGTAAAAAGCCGCAGAATATTTAGAGGAGAAGCAATCCAGCACTTATTCAAATTGTCCATCAAAGTACCTTTTATACATATATGTCATGTCTTTTCTCTTTTGTGCATTGCCTTTTTTAAAATTTCTTCGGATGTTGAAAATACTAGTTAATAGCCGCATTCCACTGGATTAGAGTGGCAGGGTTTCATGTTATCAACTTCAATTTGGTTTCAAGTTTCTGGTTTTAAAAGATAAATTTGAAAACAAAGCCTCTTCGGATAAAATGAAGTTAAATTGATTTTTTACTTAATTTGAAAACAGTTTTCAGCTAAAGTCTAAAATCATAAAAATAGGTTTTACGATTCCTGTTTCAGGTTTAAAGTTGACATGTGCTTCATTAGTTTGTTAACTATTATGACATTTTGGAATGTTTAAAACCTACGCATTTTTCTCCTTTCTATGGTTAATGAAATCATAGGATATTTTTAATGTTTTTATTATTTATTCATGTGTAATTTTCGCTCAAAAGGATTTAAACACAAATAACATAATCGTTAGGCAAAATTACATTTTTGGTCCCTTAAGTTAATTATTTTGTTCAATTTGGTCTCTTAATTTTTTTTGTAACAAACTAGGCTCTCATGTTTATCAACGTTAACAATAATAACCTAAGTGTTACTCTCCATTCAACTTCGTTAAACGTGTCTATCAAGTCCACAACTAGACGTATTAAATGGCTGGTGACCTGGTTGTTATCATTGGGGGTGTATGAGTTATCTTTCTTCCTCTTAAATGATGATTTAGAGTTTATGGTTCCCAATCTTCTCCCCGCAACCATAGCTACAAAATTTGATTTACATCTACCTTACTCGGACATCGATCTGAAGTCCTCAAAACGACGTCGTTTTGACCAAACCACTAAGCCAGCAGCACATCGGCGTCATTTTGGATACTTAATGAACACGTAGGACCATTTGAGGCGGTGTTACTAATCTTTAGGCCAACGTTGTTAATGTTTGTAAACATGGGGGACTTATTTATCACTAAAAAAAAGTTAAGGGATCAAAATGAAAAAAATAATTGAGATAAGAGACTAAAAGAGTAATTTTGCCTAAACGTTATTATTATTATTGTTGTTGTCGTTGTTGTTATCGTGGTTGTTCCTACTACTTATTATTACTGTTTTTATTATTTTTATAGTTTTATAATATATTTCTTAAAAATTTTAATTTTTTATTATTTTTTTTCAGACTTAATTATTTTTATGTGTCAATATTTTTTTATATTAGGTGAATTCATAATGAGATGAGATAAAGATAGTGACTTAACTAAAAAAAATTGAAACACAACTCAAAATTGAAACTCAACTTAGAACTGAGACTAGATTTGGTTTTTGAAATTTTTAAAACATAAAACCAAAAATCATCTGAAAGGGGGACCTTAATTTGTCACAAAACTATTTCCGTTTATCTGGCAACTTGTTACTTCCCCGTTTATTTTTATTATTAATATCACCAATTTGTAAATTGTAATCATCTAGGTTACTGTGAAGTACATTTCATAAGCTTTACAAATAGAATTTATCACCAAAAAAAAAAAAAAAAAAAAAGCTTTACAAATAGAAAGAATCTAAAGAGAGCACTAAAGAGAAAGGAGGAAAACAGGAGTTTTTTGTGCTCACTATTCTGTGTATGAGGAAGAGAAAACAATAACCTGGATGGAGTCTATGTTGTCCGCAATATTTCATTGGTTACTCAGAGGGCTAAACAGCGTCTTTATGTTATCATCGCACGTTGTGAATTGGTCAAAACAATGAAGATGGTAATAGGCAAACTTATAATCACGGCATTTCATTCATCAACTTTATTCTTTTTCATCTTCTTCTCATGACAAATGTCACACAAAAAGGGGGTCAGGCAAAATGAGAAACTCCCTTCACAGTAAAATCTTCGTCACCAGACCCGGTAATTTCATGCGGTTACAAGGTTAAAATTTAGGAGATTCATCTAGTTGAAGGCTTACTAGCACTAAACAATTTCCTTAATCATTGCATTCAATTGACTAATTCTAGCCATCGAATATAACAAAGCACAGCATGCTTTATTTGAATACCATGGGGTTTCTATTGAAACCTTCCAGCTGTAAGGAACAAAATTGTCAGGATAACCTGTACTAAAACTTCCACATGTTGACCTTCTAAATAAGTGGAAAGGGGTGTGTTGAAGGCAAAGACATTATTAGCATGCTAAGTGATGCAGATAATAAGATAAAACAGAACCACCAATAGAAAGAAGTAAAGAACAAATTGATATACATTAAGAATCAAATGGACCTGTTAAAAAGGTCATTTTTCACCTAGTTCATAACACACATCATTTGTATCACTGTAACTTCTCACTGGAATAAACAAACTTACCAATTCTAGGCAAGATATCGATACAATTTTCTGTCACTATCGTCTCTCTCCAAAAAGTCCCGCTCAATGAGAGACTCAATCCGTTTCTTTACCTCTGTTGGATTTGCGAGGAATCGCGACTGCAACTGCTTTGTGACCTCGGCTATAAGATTGTTATGATCAAGTTGCTTCCTTGATTTCATGATCCTCACTATCGCTGCCTCAATCTGGGGCTTCCTGTCCTCCACCACTCTCTGCCGAGTTTCCAGCTTCTCAGGTTCTGATTCCTTTTGTGCAACTACAGTTCCTATTTTCACCTTGTATAGTTTGCTACTGAACTTGTCATTAACAAAGAATGCATCGTCCTCACCAACATCTTTACTCATAGGCTCCTTCCTAAGGACATTTCTTCCCTTAACTAAAGCCAACGATTGCAGGCACCTCTTCAGATCTGAAGCCGGAATCTCTGTTGCTTGCTCAATCTCCTTGTAGCTTAGTCTATCAGCATTATTAAACAGCATGATGACACACATTTGGTAAGTGGAGACATTTAACTCATGCTTCTGACCTTTACCAAAGGTAGCTTTCAAGTCTGCTGTGCCCATATTAGTTTGCCAGGACAATCTCCTGCCGGTATGGGTGCCAAGGTAATATGACCGAAACTTCTCGCAAAGTGCAGACATTTCTGCTGGCAGGTTGCATGTAACACTAGATTGAGTTGGCCAAGACCCTGTTGTCAGAACCTGCACAGTAAGTGTAGGACCATCACCTAGCTCAGGGTGACTGTCATAAAAGCCCTGCATTGTGTCTAGAGAGGTTTTCATGTCTGTAAACATGCCCTCTAATTTAGACGTAAATTGGTAACCGCATTCTGTTTTAAGCTTTACTATGAGACTTCTCTCTGCATCATCAGAAACTGTTTTTCCAGACAAAAGCCGCTTTGCCAGATGCTGTTTGTAATACTTCTCAAACACATCTTTTTCTTGCAAGAACCGGAATAGCATCATCACCTTGTCTAGAGTAATCTCGACATCATCCTCACTAACTCCCTTCAGACCTTTTCGAAGCTTATCATCTACAAATAGTGAAATGAACTCTGGAGATCGAGGGTTCAAGTTGATGAAGAATTCAAATGAGGAATTCAAAGCATTCTGGAACGACTTGTCATTGTTAAATGCCAAGTTTATAATCTTGTCATATTTATCTTTCTCATCTAAGAGCCTCTGAACAAATTCAACAGGATCCTTCAACCTTTCTGGATCAGAAACAAGATGTTTACCAGACTCTCTGATGTGTGAAGTCATCACTTCACGCAATTTTGAGAGACCATCAGTAACAAGACGGAACAAGTTATACATTCTACCCAAATCTTCATATTTATCATCACAAAGCATGTTTACTAACCCAGAATTCTCCATATGGATTAATCTAAGCATGTGATTTTCAATCATCTCCTTCTCCACTACATTAGTAATCTTCTTTTCAGTCCTGGGATCCAAGTAATGACTCACTCTATCCATTTCCTCATTCAGACGCCTCTCAGCTTTCTTCAGATAATCCCCACAATCACAACACTCAATGAACTTCTGAGATTCTACCCTGTAGAACTCAGCTGAAACTTGAAGAAAATGAGTCTCAAATTCTTGCCCATAAACAAAAGGACCTAAATCCATTAGCATCTTTGTTATATTTCTCATCAATCCTCTATCAATAACTTCACCAGCGCGTTCACTCTGTACTAATTCCAAAAGCGTATTCAGGAGTCGAGTCCTTATCTGGTTTGAATAAATAACATTTTCTCTCCACAAGTTCAGGCCAAGTTCATGAACAGGCGTTTTCTGCGCATTTGGGATGTAAGTCCTATCCATGTACATCAGAATGTCTCTAATCATTTGTAATGCCTTATTATGATCATTCCATTTCCTGTTCATCTCTTCCAGAAAGGAACCTCCTTGAGTGACTTCAACAGATCTAGCTATGTCTTTGAGATGTGCAGTCATGGTAGCAACCAGCCCCGAGTACAGCTTCTCACCAAATTTGTGAAGAACCATATTGTATGCATTTCTAAATCCATACATAATGAAGGTGAAAAATTAGAAACATAAAATATATTTTCCCTCATTGAAAGGGAAAAAAATAAGAAAAAAATCCTTATGATATACACATATCCATCAGGAAAATTCACATGCCAAATTCAGCTTAATATGCCAAAATGATTCATTAGTTCAATCTGTATAAACTAATCAATCAAGGAGAGGACTATAAAGGAAAGTGGACGACAAACTCCAACTAGACTTTTGCGTCTACTAATCCGCTTATAAATAACATTAGAAGAAGAAATTAAATTGCATGTAAGAACTGTCAATACTATTGTGTTCCACAAGATTATTTCCACTATTAGGTCTATCCTTATTTACTTGCAGCTACATGTTGAAAATTATTTTATTACATTACTAGGTCAATTTGCTACATTTACAATTGGAACCACCATTAATATGCAACTTCTTCAACACAGATAAATTCCATGGCATACAAAGGTAAGTTCCATAAATTGATGGAAGAATAATTCTATATTCTCCTAATTAATCATCCTAATAATCCTCCTAATTACTTAACGAAGAAAGTATTAAATGTTTTTCAGGTTCGCAATATATTAAATGCTTCTACTTTTGTATTTAATACTTTATGTTTTATGTAAGATAAATGCTAATTTGTACGATGGATATAGGCCGTATAGCATCTTTAACATTGAATGCCAGCTTAGCGAAGTTGTCAAAAGCAAACCGTTTCATTCATAAAAATCCATAGCCATGCCATTTGTAGTTGAATTTGTGAAAATGATTTCGTCTGAAATAGTGCCGCTCTTTAAGTAATTAGGATGCTAAAGCATTGCTCAATTCTGATAGATCCCTATCTCCTTAATATAGTCTACAACCTTCACACAAGGATCTGTTAACATCATTTAGCCACATGACTTGCTACAAAGGGATAGCACCATGAAATTAACCGGCTACTTTAACGTATGATACATTGTCAAACATCAACAAGACATGTATCAATATATCATAAACACATATATTCACCGTTTCTCAAAAATTTATATCACAGACCTCGTTATATCTTATTAAGAGTCCATTTATCCAACAAATATTTTCAGCTAACCATCACGTGACGTTGTTCAGTTTCTTAAAACTGCCCGCTAACAAGCTCCTCATAATAGCTAATCCTCACAAAGTACAATTGTATGGCCTAAAAGAATATTAACAAAAAGAAAAAGAAGAGAAGCGCATGAGTCTAACTAGAAGGACAACAAAAGCACAATTCAGGAGTGAAGAATAAGAAACAAATGATGGCACTTGAGAGCTATGAGGTACAAATAAGTAATGACCTAGCTCAACAATCAAGAAATGAAACATGATTCATAGTAGCTGATCCACAACACCATAACAGCACCATGATAAACTCAATAAACATGCCCCTCATGCATGTGCAGCACCAGCCACTGAGGATACCCTTAATTCAACGAAAAAAGCTAGTTTCTCACATCTGTGTGGAAGAATCAGAGTGTAGATATGCAGAAGATCGTGAAAACTATTCAGATATGGAGTGAGGTGTTTGCAAACGTGTGCATGTAGCATTCTTTTAATTCAACAACCCGTGAGAGATAAAAAAAAAAAAAAAAAAAAAAAGCAAACCCCAAAAATGATAGAATAAGCTTTTTCTAAGCTCCAATTCGATCATTCCAAAGACACCAAATCCTATGAGGACTACACCATTATCTTCTCAAACAAGCCAAATAATACATGAAATTTGTACACCTCCAAAACAAACATAACCATATCATGTGCAGACAAACTTTTTCCAACAAGCAACAACAACAAGAAGACAGTACTAATCATGAGAAAGAAAGGGATGGAACCTGTAAAGCTCTTCGAAACTGAGACCACTTGCGTTGTGGTTGTATATCTCATGAATCGCATGTTCCAGAATGTTCCATGTCTTGTCAGCATATTTCGGATCCATCACGACCCGGTGCTTGAACGCCTCTATCTGAAAATTCCTCTTCTTCTGGTTACTCATCTTTCTCCTTCTGACCCAAACCCCAATACCCAGATTCCAAAAACGCAACTTTCTTCCAACCCAGAATCCAAAAACCCTTCAAATTGAAGAAGAGTGGAAGACCTATAGTCTTGCACAACAAATTGACATGAAAAAAATGGATTTTTATTTTTTATTTTTTATTTTTCACAAAAAAAAGTGGTGAAGGGTGATGAATCATTGGAGGGAATTGAAGTGATTGAGTGAAAAAAACGAAGGTTTAGAGAAAATTGGCTGCGATTGGTTAGGAGCAGTTTCTGGTTTCGGAGTTCCATGTGGAGAAGACGATCATGAAGGATGATGAGACTCTGCGAAACGTTTCTTTCTTTCGTTTTTTTGTCACGTTTCGCAGTTGAGTTCTCTCAGCGCGTCTATTATGTTGAGCAGTGCGCAGCGCAGCGCAACACAACATTGCACCGTCAGGATATATGACAGATAAATAAATGAAAAATTTTAATTTTGATACATTACCTATCTAAAGTTTTATATACTATTAATCAATAATAAATTATTTTATATGTGATTTTTATGATAATATTATAAGATTCAAATATTTTTAATAATATAATAATTAATGATTAATTGACAATATAAAAAATATCTATATTGACGATGTATAATAATTAAATTCATAAAAAATTATATAATTTAAAAGGATTTAATTATAATACGCTTTCAGTGTAAATTTTTTTTATCATGTCAATAAATCATATATTATTATATCATAAATATTTGAATCTTTCAATAGCTATGATGTGATTGATTCACAATATAGAATAATTTATGTAGACAAAATTTAAACTCGTTTGAAAATAATTGAAGAGTTTAATTGTTATACACTGTCAGTGTAAAGTTTTTTTACACTGACAACCAATCAGAAATCATGGTGTGTGTGACTTTTAAGGTAGTTAAGATAAGAGTCAAACGTTTTAGCTTATATGACAAATTTTGATTGGTGGTCTGTGTAAAAAATCTTGTCAGTATATACCAATTAAATCCATAATTGAATGAGTAATACTTATAGAACCTTCTAATTATGATAGAAAGTTAATTATCTCACATCAATAACTTCACAATCTTAATCAAAGATTAAAAAAGAATATAAGTTTTTTTTTTATGATAAAAAAGAATATAAGTTGATTGGTTGATTAGTTAAAAATTGATTTTAATTTTTTTAATATATATATTAATTCAATGAATGGGGGGAAAAGAAAAACCAAAGAAAAGAGGTTGCTGATAACTTGCTAAATGCTAATGCTGAATCATAACATTCCCACAATTTAAGGTATGGTATCTTCAGCTTATCTTCGTACTCTTCATCTGCCTTTCTTATTGGTTTTGAAAAGGAATCAACATATTTAACCCAAAAAAATAAGGAATCAACATACCAGAAAAGTGTTTAAAGTGTGCATGCAAAAGTATGACTTTCATAAATAAAAAAAAATCGGGTTTACAATGATTTTCATAACTTTGGATATGGTGATTCGATAAATGTTTTTCATACTTACTATTTTGCCTCAATTTTTTACATACAATTATTCATAGAGATAACTATTATGGGTGCATTTGTAATAAATTATAAAAAGTTTGTTTATAAAAAAAAAATTATAACAAATTTATGAGAATAACTTTTGAAAATAAATCTATATAAATAATATAAGAAAATAGTTTATAATATTTTCATAAGCTCTTTTTAACTTATTTTAATAAGTATGTCAAAGAAGCTTAAGAAAATAAATTATTTATAACTTATTTGAAAAAAAATCCTTATTGCATAAATGTTTAATTAAGTTTTTTTACCCAAACTCATTCTATTATAACTTTTTGCATATATGTTGGTGATCATTGACGTGATGTATATTTGAGTTTAATTGTTATGTATTGTCAGTGTAAAGTTTTTTACACAATTAATCAATCAAAAATCATGGTATGAGTAATTTTTAAGGTAGTTAGTATAAGAGTAAAACATTTTAGCTTATATGACAATTTCTAATTGATAGATGATGTAAAAAATCTTTGCACTGACCGTACATACCAATTAAATCTTATATATTTTTTCAAGTAATTTACTACATATTCATATTAATAGGTTCTTATTTTTTGTTACACTTTTTTGTTTTTTTTTTGTTAGATGCTAGTTGCATTTGTGACATATATTTGTAGACAAAAATTGGATTCATATCTTTACTTGCTTCTTACACCAATGCATATATACGGTTATGAGCCCTTTTCTACAAATTTTAAAAAGAAAAAATCTATTATTGTTAAACAAATAATCACTTTTACGGATTGTTATCTAATTGTTTCAGGTTTTGAGAAAAACAAAATCTGAAGAGATTATTAATCTGAAAAAAACTGAAGCTATTTTGAATAACTTTTCATAAAAATATATTCTTTCTTCAAGTAAAAAATATTTTTTAGGAGTGTAAATAAACACAAATTAACTTATATTTTACTTAAAAATATTTAAAAAATATTCAATAGATTATTTTATATGAAAGTCATGTTTTTAATTTTAAACCAACCCTATTTCTAAGGAACAAGCAAAGAATGTTGCATACTAAATTTTCTGAATGTTTCTCTAACCATTATTGATTATATATCTTACCAGGTCCGGACTTCCTTTATTGCCCATCTGTTGCCTTTGTTGTGGTATATTGCCATATCCTGTGCAATGCTTCCCCTATGATCTCTTTTCTTCCTTTTTCTTTTCCTTTTTTTGTTTTTTTTTTTAATTTCGTTTATTGGTATATTTAAAATGGTGGAAGGGGATGAAATGAAGAGGAATGGAAGAGAATAATACAATGTTCTATTGTTTGAATGACATAAAAGAGGATAGAAGGAGATGGAATTCATTCCATCTTATTCCATCACCTACCCTCTTTTCCCCCTTTAATTTGAGAGGAATTTAGATAATTTTTAATTATAAAATTCTTATTATGTCCTCACCCTAATACATATACTTTTCTTCGTTTTTTTTTTCCGAACTCACTTTCTCACCTATTGTATAAGTTTTACTCCGATTACATTATGACAAGGATGGGCACATTTTTCATTTGTAGATGAACTCGTGAAAGAAAAATGTACTTTTAGTTTGAATATTTAATTTTGAAATTTATAGGCTTTAATTGAATCGTATATGATAGTTTCTGTCGTAATTTTGGACAAGTTAGTTTGTTGAGCTGGTAACTCTACTTGGTATAAATTTGAAACTTTATTCTCATGTGGCTCAAAGACCAATTTGGATTGTCTCCAGCCCTCCAGCCTCTCCAGTAGAAAAAATAAGAACAGGCCAAGAAAGAGAACGGAGAAAGGATGAGAAGATGAGAGAGAAAAAAGAAGAATGAAGAGAGAGATAGAGGGGCCGGAGAGAATCCAGGTCCCTCAAAGACACTTTGTCCCCCTTGGGTGATACAATTTGACATTTTAATTAGAGATGAAATTAATTTCGTCTTTAATTCTGTCACCATTAGAGACAAATAAATTTAATTAGTCACTTAATGTTAACTTTACAAATCAGAGACATAAACTGATATAATCTATTCATTACAGATATAAATATGTCTCTAATTCCTTATCTATATGGTCCAAATCTTATTAGATTTAAATTTATTTAAATCTTTATCGACGCGTGTAATACTCACCGTTTTGAGACCTTCGGTAGTCTATTGGTATTTTTTTTATCGATAACTTTTTGCCGATCGTCGATAATGACAATTTTTAAATTATATAATCTTTTGAGATAAACTTTTTTTTGTCTTAGTTTGTTTTTTTTTTGCCCTAGACCCAGTGTATCCCAACGTGATCAACGAAGGAGTAATCACTGTTCGCAGGGCGTGGCTTCCGCTGGCAAAGTATTATTTTAACACCACCAGGAGTCGAAATTGGGAGCAAATCGAGTCGACCCCTAAAGTGTCCCAGGGCAGGCCTTACAACTACTGGGCCAAGAGGCTTGGTTGTCTTAGTTTGTTTCCAGCTAAAACAATGATGATATTTATTATTTAAAGATAGAAATTTTTCATCTTCAAATAGTTTTGACTTTTAAAAATAAAATGTTGACCAAATGGAGATGGATTACATCAGTGGTATATAAATTCCGTATCGAATCCGATCTCTAATTATTAAAATTAACATCTCGTGACTATTAGTTGTTTCCATCTTAAAATTTATCTCTAACAAAGACAATTAGTGATGGAATTGATTTCGTCTCTTAATAAATTGTCAAATTTTATAACAAAGGAAGAAAAAAAAAATTGAGCTAAACCACAAGGGGGTAAACTGTACAAATTTATAGCACATGAGAGCAAAATGTTGTTGAATCAAATCTTAAAGGTTAAGTGTCAAATGGTATAATACAAGGGGGCAAAGTGTTTTTGGAATTGGATTAGCTGCTGTCAACCCACTCTTTCTCTCTCTAATTTTATTTTTATTTCTATTTTTGGGGTCAACAACAATGAAGAAGGGTGAGAATAAATCCAATGGTGGGAGTTATTGTGACTGCAGTAATTGCAGGAATGAGTAACTACAGTGAATCCAGGTCTGCGTTTTTTAGGCAAACCACATAGAGAGATAAAATGTCTTTGCCCATTGTTGTTTTCAAAGCAAAAAAGATATGTTTGGTGTAGATGAACGGAAGTTTGGAGTGACAAGAATGTAACTTTATTTTTACCAAACTTGAAAGCGTTTTTCAGCTCCATTTGTAGTTGACATCCAATGTAACTGGAAATCGAACATGCACAAAGTAAATGTAAAAATGGGTTTAAGACAAAACAGTGTGAATTTAACTTTTATGTATTAAAAGTAGGAGCCACAAATAAATGAACTTCATAGTTTGTTTTTGACAGAAAAATACTGAAATTATATAACTGGGCAAAAAACCAGCAATGATACAATGAGTAACCGTGGGGGCAATCCTCAATCCAAATTTTACTAGGATGGATTAAGACAGGTTTTGCTAAAACATGTGCTATTTGGTTTCCCTTTCTCCCTACATGAGGAAATTCAATATTTTGGAAATGGGCTTTTAGAGACACATAATAAGATAATATGAGGCCCAAATACGAATTTGTGTTAAGCCTCTTTTGCAGTTCTCTCACTATTTGCAATGCGTCTGTTTCAACCATGAGGTTCAGAAAAAGCATGTCGGCAACGAGTTGAAGCCCTAATCAAACCGCCATGGCTTCCGCAAGGCTGGAATCACCGATGTAGGATTCCTTCCAGGTTGCAGCTGCTAGAACATTCCCAACTCTATCTCTAATCACGACTCCAAACCCACATCTTCCAACGTCTCCAATCGCTGCATCCAAGTTGAGTTTGAAGAAGTTTTCAGGTGGAGGTTGCCAAACATGGATAGTCTGATTTGGATGAGAGGCAATTTGAGGAGGAAAGGCCATGCAACTCTGCTTGTATTCCTGCAAGATCAAAAGCGCCTTGGAGATGGTTGTCAGAACTGGTGTTTGACAGTCTTCAAAGCATTTTTTATTATGAGCCCTTCAGATGCCGTAGATAATGGATGCTCCAATTTCAAGCGTTTCTTCCTCTGCATGTTTGATAAACGATGCAAGCCAATCAACAAATTCTTTATCCTCCGGATAGCAAATGAATGAGTAAAAAAATAAATTATTAATCTATTTATAATTTGTTAAAGAAGTATTAGCAAAATTTGATAGATAAATGTTCAATTTATATGTAAATCAATTCTTTATAAATGAATATCCGATTAATTCATTTAAAAGTATATTATATTTTCAGAATTTATTTTTAATTTTTTCTCGACGTAATATTTGCTCCTCTTTCTCTGCAGATATTGAATAGTCCCATTTTCATCTATTAGCAAAGTTTGATTCAATCCATACAATACATTAAATTTATTTTTATAATTTGATGAATTGAATTCAATTTATATAGTTGGAGATGAACGAGCAGTGAATTAATTGCCACCCCTAATCAAAATTAACATCTATAATACCACGCAGTGATTAAATTTGACCTTATCTAAAAAAGGCATATATTGCATAACTCTTCCCATTTTCATAACAATATATTATTCAGGACTTGAAAAAATGGAGATTCATTCTTAATTTGTAAATTTTCAAAATTTGAATAATTTTAATAGCAGCTTTACAAATTTCTTTTCCCGTTAAGAACCCCCTACAATTTTCTTTCTTTTTTAAATAAAAAATAGCATACTGTGAAATCTAACTTGCTAATAATCACCGTTATTTTCGGTTAACAGATATTGTGTAAGTTTGTGTTTGTTTCTCTGTTAGTAAACTTAAATTTATCAACGCAACAAATTTCATGTTAGATTCACTTTCTTTTACAAAATTGGCATATTAAACTGACATTTGCAATTTCAAACAGAAATTCAAACATAGCCTAATACAGAAACTGGCATGCCGAGCATCGCCATTGTTTTCTTCCCTGCTTTGATATCACAATAGACAATACTAATTTCCTCAAGCATTCTACACGCTGATGCCAAATTCAAATTCATTCTAGAGCAATGGTCCAAATTAATTCCTCTCCAAAAATGAAAAGTTCTAGTTACATTCTAAAAAATCTCAAATGTAAAAAATGAAATTAAAAAAATATATCTCTTTAAAATAATTAATAGTAATAAATTAGCCACACTAAAAAAAATGAATCAAATAAGGCCAGACCCCCCCAATGGTTGCTAAAAATAAAAAGTAACATATTAAAGAAAAAATACAAAGAAAAGGGTCGAATTCTATTTATAATGTATATGATAATGTCTTTGAGATGCATTTTGACTGTTTTCACTAGAGGTGTTCATCAATTGATCCAAACCAATTCAAACCGCAAAAACCGAATCGAAAAACCGAAAATCGAATAAATCGAAAACCGAAAAAAACAAAAACCGCTTTTTTTTTTCATTGGATTGGCTCGAATTTCGGATCCCCTAATGAAAATCGATCCAATCCAATCCAAACCGATCTACTATATATATATATATACTATTATTTTTAAATTATAATACTACTCATACTTAAGCATTGTTTTTCATACTTTTATGAACGAATACTCTCATTCTTTTTAATATTTTTGTTGGAATTGTCAAATACTAAATGTATTGGAATTTGCATAGTTATTCATGTACCTAGGAATCAATAGTTATTTATGTACTAGAAGATTTCATACATATACTTAGGAACTAGAATTACATTAATTCTAGTATATATAGGTTTAATGTTGGTTTTCGACTTAATATAACTATGTAACGATGTATCGGTAAAAACCAAATTATCCAATCCAATCCAAACCGTATTTGATTGGATTGGATTGGATCTGATTTTTTTAAGGAAGCAAACCGATCCAATCCAAACCGCAAGTTGTTTCCATCATTGGATCGAATGATCTTTTGGCTCAAAACTGATCCAATCCAATCCGCGAACACCTCCAGTTCTCACCCCCAAACTTTCCTAAATAGACTAGACTTTTTGATAGAAATTAAAATGTTCGTAAACTTCATTCTAAAAAGAATTAATTTAACTAACATTTAAGATTTTCAAGAAGTAAGTTAAAAATTTTCATTTTTTCAACCACCAAATATGTTTTCATGTTTTTTTTCCTTTCCTAGACCAATTTGGGTTGCTCTTTAGTTCTAACGGCCTCAGAAAATCCATTTTACCTTACTGAGAATCACCATTATTTTTCCTTACCAAATATAGCTTACTATGGAATCTAGGTTGTTGAGAATTGAGAATCACCATTGATGCCACAAGATTAATTTGTTCTGGAATGAATCATTCTTTTTCTTCTCCTTTTTTTGTTTGACCGGCAATAATTTATGGCTCATCCCTATGCCTTCACCTCGAAGAATATAAGGGATGAACCATAAATTATTGCCGTTATAACAAAAGAGCTCTTTGATTTTTTTTCTTCTTATTTTTATTCTTCAGGCACAAACAAAAAGGATTGAAAATCATTATTTCTTGAAAGAAGTTCAGATTGAAAGAAGAAATATGAAATAATTTGCTGAATAACTAATGAGTAGAGAAATACTTAAAACAATTTTGATGAAATTTTTCTTTTAGTAAAAATCAACCATAGTGTAAGTTTCAGAAGCTAACAAACAACCTATGCCAATGAGATGTTAACAAAAAGGAAAAGAAGAGGTGAAAAAGCAAATATGATATGAATTTTCTATTGTTCAAAGCACATAAACTATATTATCTGGATCAGCCTTTCTACACCACACCTAAAAGAAAAAGTTAAACTCAATGCCCAACTTAGAAACATGGGGCTAATAAACTGACAATAAGAAGATATATATTAGAAAAAAAGAAGGGATAAAGGGCTTGAGAATCTTCTAAAATCCAAAATTGCAAATGGCCTCAACCATGAGTATTGACAGCTTGCCACAACAAATTCTTGGGATCAGGGTTAGTTAGGTCCCTGGCTTGCAAGGCAGCAGTTCTGAGGGTTCTAATTGTCCATCGATTGGCCTCCCAGAAAGACAAACTCCTATAAGGCAAATTATGCTTCTTGCAGAGGTCAATCACCAATGGGGAAATCTTCCTCAATTGGCACCTAGGAAGCCTTGGGAACAAATGGTGCTCAAGTTGGAATTGCAAACCACCAAAGAACCAATCCATCCAAGAGGAGCAAGAGATATCCAATGTCCCACTTGTCTGCTTCTCAAACCAGTCATTGCCACCAGGTGCCCCAACATACACATTTGCAGCAAAATGGTTCAAACAGAACTGAATATGTTGAATGGAACAAACAGCAAAACTAGCAAGCACAAACATAATCATTTCTGGCAAATTTGGCAGGCAAGAAACAAGAAGAGGGAACCAAGTCCAAAACACAAGAATTCCCATTATGTTCAAAGCTCTATCTGGGACTTTACGCCTTGAAAACAAAAGCAAAAGAGTTTGTAGGTACAAGTTGACCCTGGCAACACACATAACAGGATAAAAAGTCCAGTGCTGGTAACTGATCAAGAACCTGGCTAAAAAATCAAACTTTAACTGCCTACCATAGAAATGAGATGTAATTGAATTGAAGAAACGGGAAGACACAGCAAAAACTGGCATGTGTTGGAGATCAGGGTCATGGTCAAGGCTATTGCAGGCAATGTGGTGTGCATTGTGAGTCCACTTCCACCAAGCAATGCTTATCCCAGTCAAGCAATTACCAGAAAGGAGTTGTGCAAATTTGTTGAAGCCACCATTTGTCATAACCACATAGTGACCTGAATCATGACCCACATAAGCACTTTGCATCCAAAGCAATCCCAACAGCATGCCAGAACCCAAATGTGCCCACACACTGGTGCATCTCAAAACCCCATAAAGAACAATGAGGAACATGACAGCAACAGAAGCTAGTGTGCAAGAAGTGACATGCTCTTTCTTATCAAAAAGACCCAATTTTGAAAACTCAGATGCTAGCTTCCTATAATCCTTAGAAACCTCAGAGACCTTGAAATCCATGAGGTGATACCCAGTGAAGAATTTGTCAAGATGTTTCCATGCAGTGCCAGGATGGTAGGCTATGAATGCATCTGTGACATCCTGGCCAGCAAGGTTCAAAATGGGAACATCACCACCAGGGTGATCCTTAGCCCAATCTGTGACATTGTAGACCTTACCTTGAATTGAAATCCATAAATCTCCTGGCATGTTGTGCACTTGAAGCTCCTCAGAAGTGATGTACTTCTTCTCACCCTCCATGGCTGGTTGGTTATGCACAACAGAAGACAAATCAAACACAATGATGAGAATAACAGCACAAAATGAAGAATGAGAATGAAGGGGTATATGATTCTGCAATACAAGAGCAAATCCAAACCAAAGAATCCCCTTTAACTGAAGTGGGGTTGTTTCAGGAAGACAACCCAATAGACAGGGATTTTTTGATTTGATCAAGTTGAGGGATTTCAGGTTCTATCTCTATCTCATCCTTTGTACTTTTAATAATATTTGTTAATGTAGCAGAGTTTGAATGTTTTAAGGTGCCTCGACGTGCGTTACATGCTAACATCGCACAAACAAAAGGTTTAGGCCTTTTTTATTTTATTTTATTTTTCCTAACACCAAAAGCCACCCTGTTAAGTTACCAAAAGCCACCCTGTTAATTATCCCCAAACCTGTGGGTGTAACAATTTTTTTTTTTTTTCTTCACCGAGCATCCACAAAAAAAAAAAATGTTACAAACGCTCATCTAAAATCACATTTATCAAACACTTATAAAAAAAAATGTTACAACAAACACTTATCCGAAAAAAAATGTTATAAACGCTCATCTAAAATCACGTAAACGCTCATCTAAAATCACTTTGTCAAACACTTATCCAAAAAAAATGTTACAAACGCTCATCCCAAAATCAAGTTTCTCAAACTCTTCTGCACACATTTTTTTTTTGTCTTCATTGACCTTCTCATTTTTTATTTCATATGTATTTAGATGAACATTTGACAAATGTGATTTTGATTGTTTTTATTTTGAAATCAAGTTTGATGTAAAACTTAGTGTAATTTTTTTAATTCAAAGCATAAACTACTATTTGTAGCTTCTACTATAATCATATTTGAATGCAAAGTCGATTTTATCAGACAGTAATAAAACACCTTTATTTTTACCAAAATTACGTTTGACATAAGCAAAAACACTTTTGACGTCTCTAAAAGTGGAACCAAACACACACATAATGATTCTAGGATTCAAATCTCTGATATTACATATGAAAATCATCTGATATCGAAATTCACTTCTATTACGATCAATCACCGTGAGGTCGTGGGTGTAATTGTGTAAGATACATGTAAACCTTTTTATAAAAATTACATCTCTCACGCTTGTTTTTTTTGTTCCCCCACGTCCTATTTTATACCTATTTTATTATCATTAATTAAAAAAAAATGAAGACTTAAATTGGTGCATTGAAAATTTCTTTCATCCATTTTTAGTCTTTGAAAAAATAAATTAACTATTTGGTCTCTTAAATTTATAAACGCGAGATACATTAGTCTCTAGATTTAGTTCCGACGTCCATTCACTTGCTTACATGTCTCATTAACCATCCGACTTGGTCCATTAATAGTCATATGTGACCTATGACGAATTCTCTGCATGAAAAATGAATAAAAAGTGAAAACATGAATAATTTTCAGTTATTTGGATTTTAAAATTATGCATATTTTTCACTTTTTATTCATTTTTCGCAAAAAAAATTCGTCATTGACAATGCAAAATCACTAACGAGTCAGGTAAGATAATTAATGAAACACACATGCAAATAAAAGGACGTTAGAACTGGACCGAGGGACTACAGCGTTCCCCATATTTATAAATTTAAGAGATTAAATGATTAATTTATTTTTTTTTATGACTAAAAATAATTCTTCAAAATTTTTTAGGATCAATTTCAATGTTCACTCTTAAAATAATTGTTTTAAAAAACTGTTAGAATTTTTTTTAAAATAAAATGTGAGAATATTGCTTTTGCTCTTGGGGAAGGATCATTCACAGGATTTGTGGTCCTGGTCTTGTATCAGAACTTATGGGGTAGGTCACAGGGTGTTAGAGTAGGTTCCAATGCAAGGTACTTGAATTAGAAGAGTCCACGATATTTTTGGGAAACCATGAATTGAATGCGATTTAGCCTTACCTTCACATCACATGGCGGGTTGTGGTGACTGGTACGAGTCACTGCGGTGTCAGCAAACTGGCAGACCAATAGGGAATTATTATTATTACAGTGAAAAAAAAAATAGGGAATTATTAAGGTGCATTCTCGAAGTCGATTCCCTTCTGTAATTAGGTCACGCACTTACACAGTAATAATAAATATTATGTAAAATTGATTTTATCAAGATATAATATAAGTCGTTTAGATTTTTTATTACGTGTAAATATATGTTTTTATTATAGCAGAGAATTTGGATCCGTATATTTTTTGATATCTTTAATAATTAAATGAATCATATTAATAAAATAAGTTAAATATTTTTTACCATCCGATTAAATAATCTAGATAGAATAAAATTATGTTCGAGATATCAAAAAATTCATCATTATTAAATTAACAAAAATGTTAGGTGATGTCACGAAAAAAGTTAGTCAAGTTACTACTGTATATAAGACTTTGTGAACGTTAATTTTTGTATTAAAAACTAATTATCGTTGCTTTTAAATTTAGCTTTGATACAGAGTAACCGTACAACTTATTTATATTAATTATCATTTAATTATGTAGTGTTAAGTTATTAAAATAAATAATTTGCTAATTCAAATAATTAATTTCAAATATATTATTATTAGGGGTGCTAAAGTGGGTTGTGACCCGCGAATCAATCCGCCTGCCCACCAAAATTTAGCGGGATGAGTTGGGGTTCTTAATCCACCCACTCATTTTGACTCGTCCCGCTTAATCCATCCGAAAATGGGTCAGTGGCGGGTTGGTCTACCAGCCAGATTAAAAAAATAAAAAATTAATTATTAAATTATTAATTATTTAACATTATTTAATTAAATTTAATTATTATTTGGAATTATTTCATAATAAAAAAATAGTGTCTGTACTTTTGTAACACAAATTGTATGGCATAAGATAAGATTATTTCAATTTTTTAATAATATTTTAAGAAAGACTATGAAGATTACCCAAAAAAAAGAAATGTTATATGATTTTTTTAATTTTTTAATTTTATAGCGAGCCAACTCGTCAACCCAATTTACATTTTGTGTATTTGGCTGGCCAACCCGCCAACCCACCATTAGGCGGGGTGTGTTAGGAGGTTCAACCCATACGACTAAAACGAGTTAGTGAGACAACCCCTTCCTAAGATGTCTCATTGGTGACCTACTTATAATTATTAGCGTTATAGCGTAGCGTAGTCGTATAAAATTAGCAGAAATATTAAAACATACAATACATATTGATACCATAATAAAAGTATACATACATAATAGTACTGGCTCCATCAGTAGAGCCTACAACACTGATACCAAATATGAAAGACTTCAAAGTATACAGTAAACAAAAACTAAAAACATAGCAACGGAAATAAAGGTACATCAGACATCCTCTCCTAGCGCTCAAGGTCCCCCAGCGATGGGATCCGAGGCTCTCCCACCGGCATCAGGCTCAACAGGTATGCCATCAATCTCCTCTGGAAATTCCTCATCAGGGTCTTCTCATACAGTCGAGAATAAAGATAAAATATGATACCGAAAATAAAAGGGATAAGAAACAGTAATATGTCATAAATGGGAAAAACAGCGATATAAATAATGTATATAGATAGCAACAGACCGAATCACAACAGCGACAACCAAACAACTTCCGAAAAAATTTTCCCTTAACTACTGTCTCTCACACCCATGCAACTAACGACTATATGGACGCGATCACGACGCGGCATCCCCAACGGATCAAGGTGTCCCAATCATCATTATGCCACCCCCATAAAGTAGGGTTCGATCTAAAGCCCGCAAGCCCAAATCGTCTGATGGATACGACATATTCCTTCGCCCGCAGGCCAGGTCGGAATATTCGTCCGTCAACAACGCAACTTACGGTAACGACATGTTCCCCCGCCCGCAGGCTAAGTCGTAGCATTCGCCCGTCCGTTAACAACTCAACTTTCGGTAACGACATATCCCCCCGCCCGTAGGCTAGGTCGAGATATTCGCCCGTTCGTCTACAATTCGACTAACGGGTACGACCACCTCCCCGAAGGTAAGATCGGAATCGTCCCTACGCCAAACTAATCGGTACAACCATCTCCCCGCAGGTAAGATCAAAATCGCCCGTATGCCAACACAGTGATGAACAACAACTATGCAGCATGAATCTCACTGACTCATCTCAGGATCAACACTTAGTGCCTCAACCACGACTTATAAACAACCACCACCAACTTTCATCCGGCTTAACCGGGTATCAACTTATATCACAACATTAACAGATCAACTGTATCTCTAGGGTGAGCACAACGACACAAAATAAATATCCTCCATTTCCTCACCACACATTCATCTCCCAACTTATCAGAAATCACTGCCTAGTTCTACTCAGACATCAACAACAACCAGAAACAGTTCTCAATAGACATGCCAACTTACAGATAAATAACATTTAATCAATTATAGCATATAATAGACATTATACACATAACACATATATCATACCAAATATCCAATCACATCACAGACAACCTCAGTATGTAGTAAAATCAACCTAACGGTCAAACGACCTCTAGTAGGGTTTGGGTCGCCCTACGCATATCAATATATATTATTTAAAGCTTGCCTCCCCGATGATATTGCAGTTCTTTCCCCCACCTTAGTGATGTTCCCGAGAGATTCCGAATGCGGCTCTGGAACTTTCAATCGGGTGCGCGATCGAATGTCTGAACTCTGTCCGATTCTATACCACAAAACACAATCACAAATTTATATAATTAAATCATAAACTCCCTGTATCTTGTGTATAGGTTGAAATGAAGATAATTTAAGAAAGGAAGTAAAACTGGCAGAAATCCGCTAAGCGATTTGATTTTGCTAAGCGAAAATTGAAAGGAAGTAAAGCTGTCAGAATTCCGCTAAGCGATTTTATTTCTCTAAGCGAAAATTAAAAGGAATTAAAGCTGTCAGAATTTCGCTAAGCGAAATTGCTCCAGAATGTAAAAACCCATTTTCTCCAAATATACACCCATTCGGCCTCTTTAAGAAAAATAGGCTAGAGAGCTTATTTGATTTCAAGCTCTTGGATTATGATAGTAGGGAATGATACTAGCTCATAGGAATTGGTTTGGCATCAAAATGATTTTTTTACAATTTTCTAGAGATTTTTGAAGTTTAGATCTAGAAATTGAAATTCATGAAAATCAATAGAGAAAAATAAGATTGAGAGCTCAAAGATGAAATCTATACCTCCTAGGTGATAGAGGAGGATGAAAGGAGCAACTTTGCTTCACAAATCTCCTTGAAAAAGCTTGTGGAAGTTGAGTGAAAATGAAGTTGAAAATGGAGGAAGAAGAAGGAAGAAGAAAGTGAGTAGCAGCTAGGAACGAGAAATGAGGGGGAGAAAAGGTGAGTATAGTGTATTTATTAGGTGACTTAAGGCTTAAGAAATAGGTACAGTAGTAATAGGTAATTAGTAAAAACTAACCAAGAGCAATTTGGTCAATTAATCTCCTGACATTTTGAAAAATCCTCACGACACTGATAGGAGTCCCCAGATGATTTAACATAGCCCTGATATGAAAGTCATTGGCTCAAGGTTTGGGAAAATTTTGAGAATAACCCAAAAAAAAAAAAATTATTCTCCCAAGTATCCCCTTTCCCCTATTATATACATAAATACCCTTTTTTTTCCCTCTCACTTTCCCCTCCCTCTATTTCCGACTTCCCTCTTTCTTCTTTTTATTTTTTTTATTTTTTGGGTGTTGAGGAAACCCGACTTCTCAAAGGGGTTTTCATTTTTTTTCTTAAAATGCTAGTTAGGAAGTCGGGTTTTCCCTTAGGATTTTTTTTTTGAATTTTTTAAAAAAGTAATGATTTGTTTGGTTTTTTTTTTTTTTTGGATTTTTATTTAAATTTAATGGGTTTTAGGGTTTAAAAATGTGTGATTAATTTTTTAATTAACTAATAGTGTTGGATGTTAATTATATGATATCATTACTTAGGGTTAGGGTTCAATGAATAATATTATGCAACCCTATATGATTAATATAATCAATAATATTATTAAAGTACATTAAATAAAATTAAGTATGGAAAATGTTAAAAAAAATTATGATATCATTACTTATTAAAAAAGGGGGATAATGACAAGTACACAAAATTAATTCCTAAATGGTGTCCAGTTCCACATCGTGGAGGTCGTCGGTTACGACGTGGACGTGGTCGATCTAGCTGTTCCTCATCAGCTGCAGCGGGTTGCTCGGTTAATAATATTATTGGTTATATTAATCATATAGGGTTGCATAATATTATCCATTGAACCCTAACCATAAGTAATGATATCATATAATTAACATCCAACACTATTAGTTAATTAAAAAATTAATCACACATTTTTAAACTCTAAAACCAATTAAATTTAAATAAAATTCCAAAAAAATAAAAAAACCAAAAAATTCGTATTTTTTAAAAAAAATCGGGGAAAAAAAATTTCCTATGGCGACTTCCTAACTATCAAATGAAAAAAAAAAATTGAAAAGCCCATTGAGAAGTCGGTTTCACCAAACCCGACTTTTCAACATAAAAAAAAATAAAAATAAAAAGAAGAAAGTGGGAAGTCGTGAATACAGGGAGGGAAAAGTGAGAGGGAAAAAAAGGGATATTTGTGTATATAATGGAGGAAATGGGGTATTTAGGAGAATAATTTTTTTTTTGGTTATTCCCAAAAATTTCCCTCAAGGTTCTCGAAAAACCCTAAGACAACTTGAATCGTCTACCCGATCGATTTTCTGTCGGAATATAAAATATTATTTATATTTTTGGATGTCAGGACACATTTTAGCAAAAAGTTAGAGGATTGAATTGTAAGACTAATGGTTCTGACCGTTAGTCAAAATGAGGTCTTGATAGTAGAAAAACACTATCATCCGAAAAAAACATAGATCGGGCTCTGTTTGAGTTTTCGGCCCAAAACTTAACCATACCCTCCTACGATGGCGTAGAGAGTGATTATGGCCTCAGAATAATTAATTAAAATTTCTAGACTCTCTAATAAAACACAATTAATTAAATACTGAATAATTAAAAGAATAAGAAAAATCGGGGTATTATATTACTACCCCCTTAAAAAGAATTTCGTCCTGAAATTCGACGTACCTTCTTAAAATAGGCTTGGATATTGCCGTTGCATGTCCTCTTCGCGTTCCCAGGTAGCATCTCCGATAACTTCGTCCCATATGATCTTGACCAACGGAATATGTTTACCTCGGAGTTCCTTTATCCTTCTATCCGCGATCCTTACAGGTAGAGTCTCATACTCAAGGTTATCTCTCAATTGTATTGACTATGGTTCTAAGATGTGTGATGGATCAGGGTAGTATTTTCTCAACTGAGAAACATGAACGACGTCATGAAGGTTGGATAGGTTTGGGGGTAAAGCGATGTGATAGGCCACAGGACCAATTCGGCGAAGAATTTGAAATGGTCCAATAAACCTAGGAGTAAGCATTCTAGATTTTATTGCCCTGCCGATTCCAGTTCTCGGAGTCACTCTCAGAAATACATGGTCGCCTTCCTAGAATTCTAACGGTCTTCTCCTCTTATCGTTGTAACTCTTTTGTCTATCCTGTGCGATTTTTATCTTTTCCCATATCCTCTTGATTTGTTCCGTCATTTGTTGTACTACCTCCGGTCCTAGTACTTGACTTTCTCCATTCTCATACCAACATAATGGTGTTCTACATTTTCTACCGTACAAAGCTTTGTAAGGTGCCATTCCTATGCTCGAATGGAAACTATTGTTATAGGTGAACTCGATCAATGGTAAGAACTCTTCCCAACTTCTAGTGTGTTCCAAAACACAAGCTCTTAAGAGGTCTTCCAATGACTGAATTGTTCTTTCCGACTGACCATCCATCTGAGGATGATAAGCAGAACTCAACCTTAACTTAGTTCCTAGAGCCTCATGTAATTGCTTCCAGAATCTAGATGTAAATCTAGGATCTCTGTCGGAAACAATACTAGAAGGCACTCCGTGCAACCTTACTACTTCCTTGATGTAGATTTGGGTTAACTTTTCCAACGTATAACTTTCGCCAATAGGTAAGAAGTGAGCACACTTCGTCAACCTATCAACGATTACCCAAATGGCATCATGCCTCTTGTTAGTCCTCGGCAAACCAACCACGAAATCCATAGATATTCCATCCCATTTCCATTCTGCGATATCCAAATATTGTAGCAGTCCCGCTGGCTTTTGATGTTCTATCTTCGCCTTCTGACACACCAAGCAAGCCAACACATACTCAACTACCTCCTTCTTCATTCCGGGCCACCAAAACATTTTCTTTAAGTCCTGGTACATCTTGGTAGCTCTTGGATGAAAACTCAACCTACTCTTGTGCGCTTCCTCTAAGATCATTCTCCTTAGCTCTATATCCATTGGCACACAAATTCTATCTCCATACCTCAAGACTCCATCTTGATTCACCCTAAACTTAGAAGTTCTGCCTTCCATCACTTGTTCCTTTACTTTTTGAAGATACTGATCAATCTCCTGCTTTTCCTTGATCGTCTTCAAAAAGTCGATCGTTACTGTAACCATTCCTAGGTGTATCTTATCCCCAGATAATTCCATGCCTAGATTCAAATCTCTAAACTGTTCAATCAGTTCCAATTCTTTTACCATCATAGCAGATACGTGCAAGGATTTCCTACTTAACGCATCCGCTACCACATTCGCTTTTCCTGGATGGTATTGTAGATCGAATTCATAATCCTTTATGAATTCCATCCATCTCCTTTGCCTCATATTTAACTCTTTCTGATCAAATAGATACCTTAAACTCTTATGATCACTGTACACTATAAACTTGGCTCCATATAAATAGTGTCACCATATCTTTAAAGCGAACACTATGGCAACTAATTCCAAATCATGAGTCGGATAATTCCTCTCATGAATTCTTAGCTGTCGTGAAGCATATGCTACCACTCTCCGATCTTGCATTAGGACACAACCCAATCATTGGTATGACGCATCATAGTATACGTCAAACTGTCCTGAAGAGTCCGGTAACGTCAACACTGGTGACATGGTCAACCTCTCTTTCAATTCCTGAAAACTCTTCTCACATTCATCTGTCCATTCAAAAGATATTCCCTTCCTTGTTAGCTGCGTCATTGGCAACGCGATTTTCGAGAATCCTTCAATGAACCTTCGGTAATATCCAGCTAAGCCCAGAAAACTCTGTATTTCACTCACCGACTTAGGGCTTTTCCATTGCACTATAGCTTCAACCTTTGCTGGATCTACAGCTATTTCTTCACGATTAATCACATGACCTAAGAACTGTACTTCTTCTAACCAGAATTCACACTTGGACTACTTTGCATAAAGTTGTCGGTCCTTTAACACTTGACGCACAATCCTAAGATGTTCCTGATGTTCTTCCCGATTAAGGGAATAAATAAGAATGTCGTCGATAAACACAACAACAAACTTATCTAAGAACGGTCTGAAAATCCGGTTCATGTAATCCATGAACACCGCTGGAGCATTAGTTACACCAAATGGCATAACCAGATACTCGTAGTGTCCATACCGGCTCCTAAACTCCATCTTCGGTATATCCTCCCTCTTGACCCAAATCTGGTGGTAACCACATCTTAAGTCAATTTTTGAAAACACTACCGCTCCTTTTAACTGTTCCATCAAATCGTCAATACTAGGCAACAGGTACTTATTCTTGATCGTCGCCTTGTTCAGCTGTCGATAATCCACGCACAGCCTTGAAGTCTCGTCCTTCTTTTTGACGAACAGCACCGGTGCTCCCCAAGGTGAAGCACTCGGTCTTATAAACTTCTTATCCAACATGTCGTCCAACTGCTTTTTCAGCTCTGTTAACTCTGCTGGAGCCATTCGATAAGGTGCTATCAAAATCGGTCCAGTTCTCGGTACCAGATCTATAGCGAACTCTATTTCTCTCTTCGGTGGTAAACCCGGAACGTCATCTTGGAAAATTTCAGGAAACTCCCGCAATACAGGTAACGAATCCAACGTTGGAGATTCCTTAGCTTCCACAGAGAGTAGCAACATGCGTTTCTGAGATTTACTACCTAGGTTATTATCCTTGGCAAGCATTAATCTAGATTGCTCAGGGAAAGATAAGGTCTTTTTAGAACAGTCTAACACTACATGGTTAGCTGAAAGCCAATCCATGCCTAAAATGATATCAAGTTGATGCATAGGTAAGCAAATGAGATCAACAGAAAAAGTTCAATTCTCAATGACAATAAGACAATTTAAACAGACAGTCACGGTTGTCAAAGAATTACTGGTAGGAGTAGAAACAGTTAATTCATGGGGAAGTAAAGAGACATGCAACTTTAAATGATCCACACGCTCTTGGGATATGAAAGAATGAGTAGCTCCCGAGTCAAACAATATAGATAAGAGTTTACCTGACCCTAGGCACATACCTTGTATAAGATGAGGGGATTGAGAGGATTCAGCTCCTTGAATGGTAAATACCCTTCCGGTGGCTTGTGGTCTCGCTGCTTGTTGTCCGGTTCCTTGGGTTCTGGTCACTGGGCCCTGCCCGCCTGTGTTGTACCTTGCTCCTTGTGTACATTCTAGCGCTATGTGACCCACTTGGCCACATCGGAAACACTGGCGAGTCTCCTTTATCGGATAGTTCCGAATTGTATGTGTTCCTCCACACCTGAAGCAGCCACTTGGTTGGAGTTGTCCTTCAGTCTGTCTTGCGGCTTGACGGTCATAAGGCCTCCGTCCCGTCTGGAATCTTCCCTTTCCGCCTCGACCCCTCTGGTCAAACCTCCGAGTAGGTCCTCCAGTTCTGCCTTGTTGCAGCTCTCGCTTTTTGTCGATGTTCTCAATGACAGAACATCTCTCCAGCATCTCAGGAAGTTGGGTGATGTTCAGTGGTGCAATCACCCTTTGCATTTCATATTTCAGGCCATCCTCAAAACGACGGCAAACCCACTCTTCGTCAGGGAACCTCTGGTAAAATTCAGAAAATTTGAGCAGCGCTTCAAACCTTGCAGAGTACTCCCCAACAGACATGGTCCCTTGCTTCAGGCTCATGAACTCGTTCTCTTTTTCTCTTCTCATCATTATGGGGAAATACTTCTCCAGGAAGCATTCCCGAAACAGTCCCCAGTTGATGAGTCTGTCTTCAGCTTCAAGCATCCTCTGCTTGCCTTTCCACCACTGTTTTGCACCTCCTATCAGCATGAAGGATGCATATGTTACCTTCCTATCCTCACGGTAGTGAATCGCTGCAAAGATTTTCTCCAGCTCTTGTATCCAGAGTTCAGCTCCTTCTGGGTTAAAGTCGCCATTGAACTGCGGCGGCTTCCCCTTCAGAAAAGTATTCAGCCCGGTGTCTTCCCTCACAACTTCACCTTGCTGATTTTGTCTCTGCTGTTGTTGCATTGTCAACTGTAGCAGTTGAGCGTTTTGCTACGTTTGGTGCAGCATTGCCGTTGCCAGTCCCCTAACTGTCCTCAGGGTTTCCGTTGATTCTATCCCATCAATAGCATGAGAACTTGCTTCATAACCAATTCCGAGTTCAGCGGCACTCGCTGTGACCCTTCCGCCACGTCCTCTAGGTCGTCTGCGAACCATTTCTTCCTGGCAAGGAAAAATATTAGCTTCGATTCATAAGACACGTGATAAGTCTTCAACCTATATGGTTTTTCTTTTTTTTCCAGCAAGAAAAAGGCTAGAAAATAAGAAACCAAGGGAAAGATCACTCGCCCCGCGACATGATTCTCGCCCCGCGAGACAGAGGGTCAGACCGAGCAGTAAAATATAGTCCCTCGGCTTCGCGACGCGACACAAATATCGCCTCGCGATACAGAAGGCCAGGCAGATCAGTAAAGTACAGCCTCTCGGCCTCGCGACCCGAACAAACTCTCGCCTCGCGAGCCAGAAGGTCTGTCCGAGAAATGGAATACAGCTTTTCTGCCTCGCCTTGCGAAACCAAGTCTCGCCTCGCGAGACAGAAGGTCAGGCATATATGTCATATGTCTTAAAGCAGTTATCACAATTGATAACTTACACATCGGACGCTCTACCCAACTTCTAAGCATAGTCAATACCCAATGCGGGTTTACCTAGACACGGTCAGAAATTACAACCTAACCCAAGGAGTCCTTGATTAAGAATCAAACTGCTCTGATACCATAAAATGAGACAACCCCTTCCTAAGAGGTCCCATTGGTGACCCCACTTATAATTATTAGCGTTATAGCATAGCGTAGTAGTATAAAATTTGTGGAAATATTAAAACATACAATAGATACTGATACCATAAAAAAAGTATACATACATAATAGTACTGGCTCCATCAGTAGAGCCTACAACACTAATACCAAATATGAAAGACTTCAAAGTATACAGCAAACAAAAACTAAAAACATAGCAACGGAAATAAAGGTACATTAGACATCCTCTCCTAGCGCTCAAGGTCCCCCAGCGGTGGGATCCGAGGCTCTCCCGCTGGCATCAGGCTCAACAGGTATGCCATCAATCTCCTCTGGAAATTCCTCATCAGGGTCTTCTCGTGCAGTCGAGAATAAAGATAAAATATGACATCGAAAATAAAGGGGATGAGAAACAGTAATATGTCATAAATGGAAAAAACAACGATATAAATAATGTATATAGACACACCGAATCACAACAGCGACAACCAAACAACTTCTGGATAATTTTTCCCTTAACTACTGTCTCTCACACTCATGCAACTAACGACTATATGGACGCGATCATGACGCTACATCCCCAACGGATCAAGGTGTCCCAATCATCACTATGCCACCCCCATAAAGTAGGGTTCGGTCTAAAGCCCGCAGGCCCAAATCGTCTCACGGATACGACATATTCCCCCGCCCGCAGGCCAGGTCGGAATATTCGCCTATCAACAACGCAACTATGGTAACGACATGTTCCCCCGCCCGCAGGCTAGGTCGGAGCATTCGCCCGTCCGTTAACAACTCAACTTTCGGTAACGACATATCCCCCCGCTCTCAGGCTAGGTCGAGATATTCGCCCGTCTGTCTACAATTTGACTAACGGGTACGACCACCTCCCCGCAGGTAAGATTGGAATCGCCCCTACGCCAAACTAATCGGTACGACCATCTCCCCGCAAGTAAGATCGAAATTGCGTATGCCAACACAGTGATGAACAACAACTATGCAACATGAATCTCACTGAATCATCTTAGGATCAACACTTAGTGCCTCAACCACGACTTATAAACAACCACGACCAACTTTCATCCGGCTTAACCGGGTATCAACTTATATCACAACATTAACAGATCAACTGTATCTCTAGGTTGAGCACTACGACACAAATAAATATCCTCGATTTCCTCCCACACATTCATCTCCCAACTTATCAGAAATCACTGCCTAGTTCTACTCAGGCATCAATAACAACCAGAAACAGTTCTCAATAGACATGCCAACTTACAGATAAATAACATTTAATCAATTATAGCATATAATAGACATCATACACATATCACATATAACATACCAGATATCCAATCACAGCACAGACAACCTCAATATGCAGTAAAATCAACCTAATGGTCAAACGATCTCTAGTAGGGTTTGGGTCGCCCTATGCATATCAATATATATTATTTAAAGCTTGCCTCTCCGACGATATTGCGGTTCTTTCCCCCACCTTAGTGATGTTCCCGAGAGATTCCGAATGCGGCTCTGCAACTTTCAATCGGGTGCGCGATCGAATGTCTGAACTCTGTCCGATTCTATACCACAAAACACAACCACAAATTTATATAATTAAATCATAAACTCCCTGTATCTTGTGTATAGGTTGAAATGAGGATAATTTAAGAAAGGAAGTAAAACTGGCATAAATCCGCTAAGCGAAAATGGAAAGGAAGTAAAGCTGTCAGAATTCCGCTAAGCGATTTTATTCCGCTAAGCGATTTTATTTCGCTAAGCGAAATTGCTCCAGAATGTAAAAACCCATTTTCTCCAAATATACACCCATTCGGCCTCTTTAAGAAAAATAAGCTAGAGAGCTTCTTTGATTTCAAGCTCTTGGATTATGATAGTAGGGGATGATACTAGCTCATAGGAATTGGTTTGGCATCAAAATGATTTTTCTACAATTTTCTAGAGATTTTTAAAGTTTGGATCTAGAAATTGAAATTCATGAAAATCAATGGAGAAAAATAAGATTGAGAGCTCAAAGATTGAATCTATACCTCCTAGGTGATAGAGGAGGATGAGAGGAGCAACTTTACTTCACAAATCTCCTTGAAAAAGCTTGTGGAAGTTGAGTGAAAATGAAGCTGAAAATGGAGGAAGAAGAAGAAAGAAGAAAGTGAGCAGCAGCTGGCCAACGAGAAATGAGGGGGAGAAAAGGTGAGTATAGTATATTTATTAGTTGACTTAAGGCTTAAGAAATATGTAAAAATAATAATAGTTAATTAATAAAAACTAACCAAGGGCAATTTGGTCAATTCATCTCCCAATATTTTGAAAAATCCTCACGACACTGATAAGAGTCCCCAGATGATTTAACATAGCCCTGGTATGAAAATCATTGGCTCAAGGTTCTCAAAAAACACTAAGACAACTTGAATCGTCTACACGATCGATTTTCTGCCCGAATATAAAACATTATTTATATTTTTGGACGTCAGGACACATTTTTGCAAAAGGTAGAGGATTGAATTCTAAGACTAATGGTTCTGACCGTTAGTCAAAAGGAGGTCTTGATAGTAGAAAATACTATCATCCGAAAAAAACATAGATCGGGCTCCGTTTGAGTTTTCAGCCCAAAACTTAACCATAGCCTCCTACGATGGCGTAGAGAGTGGCTATGGCCTCAGAATAATTTATTAAAATTTCTAGACCCTCTAATAAAATACAATTAATTAAATACTGAGTAATTAAAAGAATAAGAAAAATCGAGGTGTTACAGTTAGCCCGCCCTGCCCCATTTTGGGTGAGTTAATGGCGGGGCGGGACGGATTGGTCCACTTTGTCATCCCTAATTATTATGATGTTGTTTTTCAATAAGAATAAGATAGATATAACAATTATTACATATATTATATTTTTATTGATGAATTGTTACATGTAGATTCTTTTTTTTTTTTTTTGTGAAATGTTACATATATATTCTTCTCATTAAATAACAACATCATTAATTTTTATGAAATTGCACATAAGTTTTGTCCTTAAAATACCTTACTCTTTTAGTATTATTTTTGTCAAAAAGTGCCCATGTAAAGGGATTTATGGTTCTAACTTAAGGGAGGAGATTACTGCTTTTAGTGGCTTCTCGGCTGCCACTGGGCTTGGTATTTATTTGGGTTCTCTCCCAAACTTAGGTAAGAAGAACAAATATAACTTTGAGGGGATTATTGAGAAGATGTCTTCAAAGCTAGCTAGCTGGAAATCCAATTGTCTTTCTATGGTGGTCCGTATAACTTTGGCTCAATCAGTTCTTGGTTCTATGGCATCCTATTCCATGCAGCACACCCGTATTCCTGCTATGATATGTAATGAGCTAGAGAAGTTACAGAGAAGTTTTATTTGGGGTTCTTCCCCAACGCATAGAAGGTCTCACCTTATTTGATGGGATACCATTTGTTTACCAAAAAATGAGGGTGGCTTGGGTTTTCGAAGCTTGAAAAGGATGAATGATGCTTTCCTTTTAAAGCTGGGATGGGTATTCTTTCTAAACCTAATGTTCTTTGGGTTGAAGTTCTTAAGGGAAAAGTATGCTAGGGGTTTGAATCTCTCTCAAAGTTCTTGTCGCGACCGTCCCGTCCGGGCGCCGCGAAAAAAGAGGAGGGGATTAAAAAAAAAAGAGGAGTCGCCACCAAAATTTTTATTTTGGGAAAACTTTGGAAAACCCAATTATTTAAGGAAAACTGGTCCTAAAAAAACAAGACAGAGATTTGAGTTCGGGAGTCAGTTATGAGTAGGGAAGGTGTTAGCACCCTAAGTCGCTCGTTCTGAGAACGGTACCCTAAGTTAATCGTGCAAAATTTTTAATAACCTTTGAAAATACTATTTTACCCCATTTTTTAAAATAAATAAAAATAAATGCAAAAGGAAGAAAATAAAATTTTGGCTTGACAGAATGATTATTCTGCTCCTACGTATTCCCCGGTGCGATGGAAAACTCAAAGCCACGTAGTTCTTAATAGAAAAATTTGATTGGTTGGTTTATTTTAAATTTTTTATTTCTCATTTTTTTTTTAGAAAGACTGGATTTTGAGAATAATTTTGGAAAGGGATTTTATTTTAAAGAGAACACTGTTGCACAGGGTTCAAGATAGCAGTGCTATACGATAAACCCTTACAATTCATACAACACTTGAGGATGAAAATTCATACATCAACGTCGTAGATTGTTGCGTTAATTTCTTGGAAAGTGATTATTTTTTTTTTTAAATTTTTTTTCACTTCTGAACGATTTTTTTTAAAAGGGGATTTTTCACTTCTATATATACGTTATTTTTTGCTAAAATCTCAACCCAAGTGAAGAAGAAATTGGACTCTATCACAACAAACTTTATGGACCCAAGCCCAAACAGAAACCAAAACCAAACACACCCAGAAGCCTAAAATAAAGAACAAAATTAAACAGAAGAAATAAAAAAGGAAAGAAAAAAAAATGCAATACAAAATAGAACAGAAAGGAAGGCAGAAGCCTTCCCCCTCCATTTACCCACGCGTGAGAGAAGGAGACCAGAAGAGAGAGAGGTTCGCAACACAGGGGGGCGACAGCGGCGACGGTGGGTGCGGTGCAGTCCGCGGCAGCTTGGGCGGCGAACGGCGGCGACGGTGGGTGCAGTGCAGTCCGCGGCAGCTTGGGCGGCGAACGGCGGGTGGAGCGGTTGGAGGCGGCTCTGGCTCGGGCTGATGACGGCGCGTCTGCTACGAGCTCGTGCGGCGGTGGTCAGTGGCGGACTCGCGACGGCCAACGCTGCGCGGGGGAGGGGGGGTCAAGTTTCTGCTGACCCTTCCCTTTTCTGCCCTGTTACTCTGATTTTGAATTTTAGAACAATGGTTGTATGTGTATCTGAGTAGAGTTGCTGGTGGTGGTTGGGAAGGGAAAGTTTTGGGTTTGGGGTGAAGGGGATTTTTCTCCAGAAATTTTTTCGGCCCCTTTTCTTTCACAAAGAATGCTCTTTTATAGAGGAGTTGCTGCCTGATCTTCATTGTTTGTAATTCAAAAATCCGAAAATTATCATCTTGGTTGTATCATAGGTGTAGTCTTTCTCCAATTTCTCTTCCTGGCCTCTTTGCCTCTGTACCTATTCCTCCTTACACTGCATTTTTCCTTCCCTTCGTCAAGTCCCTTTTTGCCCTCTCTACATATTCTGGCCTCTTTCTCCTTGAACGGGTTTGACCCAGCCTGAGAGGTAGCAGAGCATTACCCATTCCCACCTTTCCCTTTATGATGCTTCATTTTGAAATGAAAATGTTTTAAGTGTATGAGAATGCTGCCATTGCTCCTTTTGGTTTCTGAAGTGCATTAAACAAATTTGGCTTTTCCCCTTGTTTGTATGCCTGCAACAGGAAGCACTCTTTCCAACCTATTAATTTTCATTTTTACGAAAACATATCACTATTTTTTTTTTTTTGGAACAAGAAAAGGGCTTTTAAGTGGGTTAAACAAAAATGGGATTACGGGCCAAAGCCTACTCAATTTTCTTTCTTTTTCTGATTACCTAGTCAAAAGATTAATTAACCCGGACAAAATTGGGTGTTCACAGCTGCCACTCTTTACTAGGTTCTTATTAGATATGTGTAACCGTAGTTAGCCTTTTATCGTTATAAGAAACGAGTAAAGACTTGAACTTCGATTTTGTCCGGGAAAATAAGATTCCCAAAGGTCAGACCACCTACCGAGACTCAAACTAAAAACTTGTGGGATGGACTGCTCATTAGAAGCCTGAACATAAACACAAAGAGCCTACGGGGTGGATTGCCCGTTAGAAGCTCGAACAAAGATAAGGAGCCTATGGGGTGGATTGCCTATTAGAAGCTCGAACAGAAACCCAAAAAGCCTACGGGGTGGATTGCCCGTTAGAGCTCGAACAAAAGATAAGGAGCCTGTGGGGTGGATTGCCCATTAGAAGCTCGAACGGAAACAAAAAAAAAAAGAGCCTACGGGATGGATTGCCCGTTAGAAGCTCGAACAAAAGATAAAGAGCTTATGGGGTGGAGTGCCCATTAGAAGCTTGAACAGAAACTAAAGAAAAGAGCCTATGGGGTGGATTGCCCGTTAGAAGCTCGGACAAAAGATAAAGAGCTTATGGGGTGGAGTGCCCATTAGAAGCTTGAACAGAAACTAAAGAAAAGAGCCTATGGGGTGGATTGCCCGTTAGAAGCTCGAACAAAAGATAAAGAGCTTATGGGGTGGAGTGCCCATTAGAAGCTTGAACAGAAACTAAAGAAAAGAGCCTACGGGGTGGATTGCCCGTTAGAAGCTCAAACAAAAGATAAAGAGCTTATGGGGTGGAGTGCCCATTAGAAGCTTGAACAGAAACTAAAGAGCCTACGGGTTGGATTGCCCGTTAGAAGCTCGACAAGAAAGGTACCAAAACTTGCGGAGTCGGGTATCCGCTGGAGCTAACAAATGCAATGCAATGATTGGCATAAGAAATGATGTTATGATGCATGATGTAAAAGCTGCTTTTGCAATTGATGGAAAAGATGGTATGATATGCAAGAGATGCTTTTGATGAAACCATGATGATTTTTTTTTAATTTTTTAATTTTTTATTTTATTTTATTATTTTTGGTGTTTTGTTTCTTCAAATCATTGCTTGATCCTCGACCCTTAAGATTCGATCACAGCGGGCTTGAGGATGAACTAGAACAAAGCCCATTACTCTTGGCATGTTTGTTAAAGGCGTGCTTCATCCGTGATGATTGTCCCGATGGATGGAGAAATCGTCGTTTCCACAGCATCCCTGGTAGGGAGACCACCACGCTCTTCCCGAACTTTAAAACCTTCAAAGAAATCTAAATGCTTTTATGATTACGTGTTTCTAGTTCAGTATACGCTTATCATAATGAATGCACACAGTTGATAATGAAAGGTGAGAGGTATACAACAGGAATGGAAGGAAATGTCATTTATTGAAAATGGAAAGGTGTACAAGGTAAATATCACAAATCACAAAGAAACTCAAGTTTAACAAGCAAGAATGTAGTGTGGAATCACATCTCTTTAATGACACTTTCTACAATGACCAGAGCTAGTATCCCGCATTTAGCCTCGAATACCCATTAATCAACTTCAAAGAACACGATTTGCCCCAGTCAAGACTGAACATTGCCCCAGTTTACTAGCTTGATGACACTTCCTTCGTTTGCATTTTTCCATACTTAAACCCTAACTTTTGCCTAGGCTGCCTTCTCAGGTTTTCAGTCTAGCGGGTCGCTCTAACTTTTGCCTAGACCGCCTTTTCAGGTTTTCAGCCTAGCGAGCCATCTTTTTTCTCCTTCTCTTTCTTCTTTTCTTTTGCTATTTTGGAAGTGCGCTCAAGCATAGTATTTTTTGACCGCATCTGAGTTTATAGGGAGTGGCAGATCCTCACCATCTATCCTCGTCAGGATTAAAGCTCCTCCGGAGAAGGCCTTTTTCACAACGTAAGGTCCCTCATAGTTTGGAGTCCACTTCCCTCGGTGATCCTTTTGGATGGGTAGAATCTTTTTAAGCACTAAGTCTCCTTCCCGAAACTGTCTTGGGCGCACCTTTTTCTCATAAGCTTTCATCAACCTCTTTTGGTAAAGTTGGCCGTGACACAACGCGGTTAATCTCTTTCCTTCAATGAGATTCAATTGGTCGAGTCGAGCTTGTACCCATTCAGCTTCCTCTAACTCGGCTTCCATCAGCACCCTTAGTGAAGGGATCTCTACCTCGATTGGGAGTACTGCTTCCATCCCATAAACCAGGGAATATGGAGTTGCCCCAGTTGAAGTACGAATAGAAGTGCGGTAGCCGTGCAAAGCAAAAGGCAACATCTCGTGCCAATCCTTATACGTCACCACCATCTTTTGAACGATCTTCTTGATATTCTTATTAGCTGCCTCGACTGCCCCATTCATCTTCGGACGATATGGGGAGGAATTATGATGCTTTATTTTGAAACTTTCACATACCTCTGTCATCATCTTGTTGTTGAAGTTGGTCGCGTTATCAGTGATGATTTCACTCGGCAACCCATAACGACAAATCAACTCTCTTTTGACAAATCTAATCACCACATTCCTAGTCACACTAGCATAAGATGCAGCTTCAACCCATTTTGTGAAGTAATCAATCGCGACTAGAATGAAGCGATGCCCGTTCGAGGCTTTTGGTTCTATTGGCCCAATGACATCCATTCCCCACATCGAAAATGGCCAAGGTGATGTTATGACGTTTAAGGATGTTGGCGGCGCATGAACCCGATCGGCATATGTCTGACACTTGTGGCACTTCCTTGCATAAGAGAAACAATCTCCCTCCATTGTTAGCCAATAATAACCAGCCCTCAAGATTTTTCTTGCCATGGCATGTCCACTCGCGTGAGTCCCAAAAGATCCTTCGTGCACATCCTTGATTAACCACTTCGCTTCTTCTGCATCGACACATCTTAAAAGCATCATATCATGATTCCTCTTGTAGAGGACATCCCCGTCTAAATAGAAACTCATTGCAAGTCTTCTTAGAGTCCTTTTGTCATTCTCTAAAGCACCTGCGGGGTATTCTCTTTTTCGGATAAAACTTTTGATATCGTGGTACCAAGGCTTCCCATCAGGTTCTTCTTCTACCACTTGGCAATACGCAGGATGATCACGACTTTCCATCTTGATGAGTGGCAAGTCTCTCTCGTCGCTTACTTTGAACATTGAGGACAAGGTAGATAGCGCATCGGCTAATTGGTTATCCTCCCGGGGAATATGGTGAAATGTAACTTCATCAAACTTCTCAATCAAACCCTTGATGTAATCATGATACGGAATTAACTTGGCATCCCGAGTCTCCCAATCCCCTCTTAGTTGGTGAATGACCAAAGCAGAGTCTCCATATACCTCAAGCACCTTTGCTTTTGATTCGATTGCTGCATGGATCCCTAGCGCGCAAGCCTCGTACTCGGTGATGTTGTTCGTACAACCGAAACAAAGTCTTGCGGTGATTGGGAAAAAATTACCTTCCGGTGAGATCAAGATGGCTCCGATCCCATGCCCCAGTGCATTAGAAGCTCCATCAAACAACAAGGTCCATTTTTCTTCTTCTGACGACTGCCCCTGCTCAAGCAAAGTCATTATGTCTTCATCTGGGAAGTCGCATTGCATCGACCCATAATCCTCCACGGGCTGGTTGGCTAAATAATCTGCGAGAGCGCTTCCTTTTACTGCTTTCTGTGTGACGTAGACGATGTCGTACTCGGATAGTAGGACTTGCCAGCGGGCAATCCTTCCAGTCAGAGCAGGCTTATTAAAGATGTACTTGATCGGGTCCATTTTGGACACCAACCAGGTAGTATAACTCAACATATAATGCCTTAGACGACGAGCCGCCCATGCCAAAGCACAACATGTGCGTTCCAGCAATGAATAGTTGGCCTCACAACTCGTGAATTTCTTACTCAGATAATAGATGGCATGCTCCTTTCTTCCTGATTCATCATGCTGCCCCAGCACACAACCCATAGATTCATCTAGCACTGTTAAATACATGATGAGCGGTCTTCCAGGGACAGGAGGTACCAATACCGGAGGTTCTTGCAAGTACTGCTTGATCTTTTCAAATGCCTTTTGGCAGTCCTCATTCCATTTTACCACCTGATTTTTACGCAGCAACTTAAAGATTGGCTCATATGTCGCGGTTAACTGAGAGATGAACCTGGCAATGTAGTTCAGTCTCCCTAAAAACCCACGAACTTCTTTCTCAGTGCGAGGTGCTGGCATATCGATGATCGCTCGCACCTTATCAGGATCAACCTCTATTCCCTTCTGGCTAACAATGAATCCCAAAAGCTTGCCCGATTTCACTCCAAAAGTGCATTTGGCCGGATTCAATCGAAGCTGGAACTTTCTCAACCGTTCAAAAAGCTTTTTCAAATCGTCAACGTGGTCACCTTCAGACTTGGACTTTGCAATCATATCATCCACATAAACTTCTATCTCCTTATGCATCATGTCATGGAATAGAGTCACCATGGCCCGCTGGTATGTCGCCCCCGCATTTTTCAAACCAAAAGACATAACTTTGTAGCAAAAGGTACCCCATAGAGTGACAAATGTGGTCTTTTCCATATCTTCAGGAGCCATTTTGATCTGATTGTATCCCGAAAATCCATCCATGAAAGAGAAGAAAGCATGATGAGCGGTATTATCGACCAGAACGTCGATGTGAGGGAGAAGGAAGTCGTCTTTCGGGCTAGCTCTGTTCAGATCCCGGTAATCGACGCACATCCGAACTTTTCCATCCTTCTTTGGAACAGGGACAACGTTTGCAACCCATTGAGGGTACTTCGCAACTGCTAGGAAGCCTGCATCTAATTGCTTTTTGACCTCTTCCTTGATCTTCAACGACATCTCTGCTTTCATCCTTCATAACTTTTGCTTCACCGGAGGACATTCGGGCTTTAGAGGTAACTTGTGTTCTACTATGCTAGGGTCTAACCCCGGCATGTCTTGGTACGACCATGCAAAAATATCTTTAAAATCAAGTAGCAACCTGACCAGTCTGTGTCGCTCACTTTCTTTCAGGGAAATACCAATCTTGACCTCTTTTTTATCGTCTTCTGTTCCCAAGTTGATCACCTCAGTCGGCTCTTCATGGGGTCGAATTTCTTTGGTTTCCTGTTCTACTAATCTCATTAGCTCAGGGGGAATTTCTTCACTGTCATCAATATCCTCGTCAGCATGATTAATGGGATAATCGAAATTGTATGCGGGAACACTAACACTGTCATTTTCAAGAGAGTCATTTTTAGATCTGCATTTTGATGATTATCAGGGAAAAGTGAATAAATAAAGGGGAAAAGGCGAAAACCGTATTATTGATAATTATTAGGGGAAAAAACAAAGGGCGGAAGAATAAAAGGGACCGAACACATGCATTTATTGATAAGTTAATACTGAAATAGAAACAAGTAAGCCCGGTACAAAAGACATCCTAAAGCCTTGGGCAGAGCTAAAGGATAAGCATTACAGAATTACTTTGACAAAGATTCTATGGTCCTCGGGAATTCAATGGTCTCCCAATTGCTGAGTTCTGTATCAGGAGAGCAGGGATAAACAAGATTGACACTGCGATTGGTGGAATCATCATCTCCGAGGGCTGCTACTTGGTCAAGGAACACGAACCCTGCACTGCGGAAGCTTTGTCGTATGTCACAGATAGGAACCCTTTCAGCCTCGTACTCACGATTTTCCAAACGAGCAAGCCTCTTCTCTTTCCTCTGTTCTAGAACTCTCCTCTTATCTGCCTTAGTGGGTTTGTATCCTAACCCAAACCTGTCCTTGTTCTCAGTAAGCATTATGATGTCGGGAACCCCTTGGTTGCTTTTTCCCAATCCGTTCCCAGGTCGATATCCTCCTTTAAGCATAACCCTCACCATCATGACAGATGCTTTTGACGGCCGCGGTTTTGAAAGCAAAGCCCCCTCTCTTACGTAAGTAGTGTTGGCAATCTCCAGCGATTGGAAAGCGGTCTCAAGGGCTTCTTCTGCTGCCTCAATGTAAGGGGTCGTTGTCGGTTTGCTCACCAGCATGTCTTCTTCTCCAGAAATAATTACCAATTTATTATCAATGATGAACTTCACCTTTTGGTGCAGCGTGGAGGGTACAGCTCCAGAAGAATGGATCCAAGGTCTCCCGAGGAGGCAGCTGTAGGTCGGTGTGATATCCATTACTTGAAAAAGGACCTCAAAGGTACAAGGACCAACCTGAATAGGTAATTCGATCTCACCAATGACCTCTCTTCGCGTACCGTCAAATGCTCTTACTATCATTGAGCTCGGCTTCATGTGGGTCCCATCGAAAGGCAGCCTAGACAAGGTCGACCTTGGCATCACATTCAAAGAAGATCCATTGTCAATGAGCACTCTAGCCATAATATGATCCCGACACTTCACGGAGATATGCAACGCCTTGTTATGCCCCATTCCCTCAACAGGTATTTCATCATCGGTGAAGGTTACATAATTATCGGCGATGATGTTGCCCACAATGTTATCAAACTTATCAACAGTGATGTCATGAGAAACATGAGCTTGATTCAAAACCTTCATCAACACCTTTCTATGTGGTTCAGAGTTCATGAGCAGAGACAAAAGAGATATTTTGCCCGGAGTTCGATTCAACTGGTCCACCACCCTATATTCACTTTGTTTGATGAACTTCAAAAATTCGGAGACTTCTTCATCGGATACTTCTTTTTTGTATCCATTCCCTCTTGCGACCTCCTCAACAAGAGTTTCTTTTCCTTTTCCCTTGCAGATTCCTCCTTCCTTTTCTGTATCTTCTTTTCGCAATGCCTCCGGGGTATAAACACGACCGCTCCGAGTCATCCCGCCGACTCCCGAGACATTGGTGACTACGGTGGTATCTTCAGAATATTGTGGTTGAACCTGCACGTCATATTTCCATGGTACTGCTTTGGTGTCCTCGTAAGGAAAAGGACATGGAACTTGGATGACGAGTGGCCTCGGCCCACTTGAAGTCGGTGATGGTGCCTCTTTGGTATAGTATATCACCAGCGGTTTGGGAACGATTGTTTCAACAACTGGCCGAGGATCGACCCGGATGGTCAAAGGAGTTACATTGACCCGCATCGGGGAGACTGTAGATTCAGAAACCACATTTATGCCTCCCTCATCCAACTGGCAACCAATCAGGATCATCTTCATATCTAATAACCGCTGTACAACCTGTTTGAACTCTGCACAATCTTCAATTGCATGCTCTTTCTCCCCATGAAAGTCACATCTTACGCCTTTGTCAAGGCCACTTTCCTCCTCAATCGGGGCTTGCATCATCCCATGCCTACACATCTCCCTGAAAATAACTCTCATAGGGGTCTTGACCTTGGAGACTTGACTGATGAGAGTGTACTCCATGAAATCCTCTATGGCGTTGACGCCAGGACCCCCATGATTTGGTAGAGGATCTTGCCCCACATTAGGCTGCTCGAAGCTCAACCACTTAGCGTTAATCAACTCTTGCACCTTAAGCTTCAAAGCTCTACAATTTTCGGTGGAATGACCTGATGCCCCTGAGTGATAGTCACATTTAGTATTTGGGTCAAACCACTTTGGATACGGGGGTTCCATTGGTTTTGTTGGGATAGGAGCTAGCATAGAGCTTTTCACGAGTTGGCGTAGCAACTCGGTGTAGGTCATGGGTATCGGATCAAAATGTATAGGTTTCCTTTCCAGGTCATGAGGTGGCCTTCTCTGGTTTGTGTTCGGATTGTGATGTGGTGGTTGAACTGTTTGGGGTGGTATGGCGGGGAGTGTTTGGTGATGGGTAGGGTATGATGGCCGGTAAGGTGTCATTGGATGCTGAGGTTGGGGGTGTGGAAGTTGTGAGGTGGCGGCAATATATGGATGGTTAGTTTGGTGGTACTGAGTTTGTGGGTAATACTGGGTTTGGAAATATTGCTGAGGGTGGACAGGCATCAAGTTTGGTCTCCACTGGCCAGACTTATTCTGGTCAAAAGTCACAGCATGTGCTTCTCCTTCTTTCTTCTTTACAAACGGGGGCTTCTTCGGGCCAGGTGCCCCAACTGAAGTCTCGACAATCTTGCCATTCCTCATTCCACCTTCAATCCTCTCACCGATAACGACCATGTCTGAGAAATTTGACGATACACTACCAATCATCCTATCATAAAAGGGCGACTGAAGTGTGTCAATAAACATCGCAACAATCTCTTTTTCTGCCAACGGGGGCTCTACCTGGGCCGCCACTTCCCTCCAACGCTGCGTATATTCCTTGAAAGTTTCTGTGTCTCTTTTAGACATATTTTGCAGCTGCATCCGATCAGGCGCCATGTCAACATTGTACTTGTATTGCTTCAAGAAGGCATCGGCCAAATCCCTGAAAGATCGAATATGTGCCCTCTCCAGGTGTGTGTACCAACTCGAAGCTGCCCCAGACAAACTGTCCTGAAATAAGTGAATCAGCAACTTATCATCGTGCGCGTATGATGCCATCTTTCGGACATACATGGTTAAGTGGTTCTTAGGACAAGTGGCTCCCCTGTATTTGTCGAAATCCGGGACCTTGAACTTCGGTGGGATTACGACATTGGGCACAAGGCAAAGCTCTGAGGCATCTCTGAGGCCATAACTACTTGCTCCTTCAATAACCCTTAATCTTTCCTCTAGTGTCTCCAACTTTTCCCTAGATCGGGGGTTCTCGCCGGACCGATCCACATGAGCTTCACCGTATGTGTTCTGTGGAAGGTACTGTGGCATGTAGGCGGAAGTGAAGTTTGGTGCCGCTTGAGCCCCATTGGGTCCAAAGTGCAGGGTGTACGGTGGGAGCTTTGGATTAGGAGAAGGTATCACTGCCGGGGCACTACCTTCTGGAGGGTTTTGTGGCGGAGGGACCCCCTGTGTTGGGAATGTGAGGACAGAATTTTGAGGGACCTGGGCGGTGTCTTGGTGGTTAGGATTATTGTCCTGTGGGCCAGCAGCAGTTGGCGGCACATAACCTGGAGGAAGACCGTATGGAGGATGGTTCATTACAGTAGACTCATGATGATTGGCAGCTGAGGAATGAGTCTGGTTGTTTGGATAAATAGCGAAAGGCACCATGACTCCTTGTTGGTTGAATCCTTGCATTTGCACAGGAACCTGAGTGAAACCAGGTGGGAGAAGAGGCGTAGCCGGATGCTCTTCATTCGAGGCCGAAGGGTTCTCATCTGTGCTTTTCTCCTTTTGCATCGCTTGCAACAACTCCAACATCTTTGCCATTTGTTCCTTGAGTTGGTCTACCTCTTCTCTCATCTCTTGGGTTTGTTCTAGGTCAGCCATAACTTTAGCTTGCGAACGAGTGCGATAAGGGTGTCGCGGAGCAATGGTTCAAAAGATCACTGTTTAATTACAACAATGAAAAAGAAAATGAATAAAAACAAAAAGGGATAAGAAAACACAGAAAACGTATTAACCCTTTCGAGATGCTTGAAATTATTCAATTTTATTTTTCAGAGAGTTAACGCCCCAATGATTGACAAGAGATGGCCCCTCCACTCCATTCAGAGTGCATTTTGCCCATAAGACGGCGTGGGGTTGACAACGAATCTAGGGGAGAGGATCCTTTCCACAATAGATGTCGTCTTAGGCACACTAGCATTGCTAATTCCGAGTCGAGGAAGTAACAACTACACTTTACACAGAAGGATAACTCCTATAAGGCAAGGACGTAGTTAGCAACATACTAAAGGGAGATTACGCTCCACGATAGGCGTTGTCATGAATCAAGTATAAGAGATGGAGAGCGAGAGAAAGTAAAGGCGAGAAAATGCACTTCATTTCATTGAAACCTCCAAGGGTAGTACATAGATTGAAATAACATCAAAACATAAATTCTCAACAACGCTTTTATCCTAAAGTCAACAACTTTGATCTTTTCCTTTTTAGGCCTCGGGTGAACCCATCACACATCTGCATGAAATCTTCTAACTCCGGAGGGAGACGTAGTATAGGGTTCACGCGAATCCGCTTGTTAGCCTTCTCAAAGCGTTGAACAAAGGTCGGGATGCAATGACTTAGCTCATTAGTCATACTTATGTACCTCTTTCTCCAGATGTCGACATCCAATCCTCGCTCTTCGGCTTCTCCCCTCCACCATTTCATGGCATTCACCGCTCGCGTCACCTGGTCATGATAATGTTTGGCTGACGTCCACCCTAGGTCGCAACTTTGTTTGATTTCGAACAGCAAGGCATTCAGGTCCTCGACCTTCTGTGCCAATCCAGCCTCCACCTTGTTGTGTGTACAGATCTGGTTTTTTAAATCTTCATTGGCCTCCCTTTGCCGATTAATTTCCGCCTCTAATGCCCTTCCTCTCTCATCTCGCCGATTAACTTCGTCTTTCAACTGGCGCGTCTCCTCCTTTAGTTGAAGCTTATCCTTTGTCAAAGTCAACATTTTCCCTTCAAGTTTCTGGATTCTGGCCATGAGGCTCGCTGGAACCTTATCTGTTGTTCTTTTGACACCTGAGGTTGTGGTGATGTCGGCGCACATGTTTTTCAAGTGCTCATTTTCTCTTGCCAACTTCTCGTACCGCCTTTGATTGGTGACTGCCTTCAGCTCAGCATCTTATTTTTCTTGCTCCACCGCCTTCATTTGTGCCTCCATGATCTTTAATTTTTCTGTCATCTGAGTCACCAAAATGGAATGATCGTCCTTCTGATCCTTTTTCGGAGTGCTGATGGGAACCTTCCTTGCTCTTCTCCATGTTTCATACTCTGAGACAATGATTAGGATCGGCCTGCCTAATTCGGCTCTCCCTGCCATCTTCACATTTTTCCATGCATCTCTGACCCTTTTTGCTGACAACTTGGTATCTTCACCGTCTTCATATCGGAAACAACATCCACCGAGTTGTTCTTCTCGTGGTACAGTTTGTGTCCAGCAAAGCTGTCGCAGGGCTATGATTGGTGTGTAAGATATGCATCCTCTCGGGCCCATTAAAGGCACATTTGGGAACTCGCCACAACTGTGAATGATATCTTGCCCTTGTTGACCTTCGTACCATGGGCATACCCACTTGAAAGAGCTGCCATCCACTTTGTCAAACTCGTTTTTCCACTCTTGTTCACTTTGTTGTTTTACTGGGATATTGTGGAAGCCTCTTAGTGGATCTGAATGTCGGCTAACATGGCCTTTCGCATACATGTGAGTGATGACCCATACATACAGTAGTTGTGCACAACATCGAAGCTTCCCCTTTTGATGGCGCTGGCAAAAATCTAAGGTCAGAAACGTCTCAGCTAATATCGCGGGCACCGGATTCCTTTTCCTTTCTACTGTGAAGAATACGTCCAGTGCAGCTTGGTCGATCATATCCAGTGCTGATGGAAACAAAACCAACCCATAGATGACAAGTGCCAATACCCTTTCAAAAGTCTCCCAATCTCGTTGATCTTTCAACCTTTTCAAGAGATTTCCAAGGAATGTTCGAGTCAATCCCCACGAGTTTGAGTGTCCGGTCAAGTGGACGTCTTTTTCAGGAAGCCCCAGCAACCCTGCTATGTTGGTGACGGTCAGGTATTGCCCCATATGGAAATAAATGACAGGTTCGGTCTGCATCGGTAACTTTAACAGACAAGCATATTCTTCGATGGTAGGGGTAATGTCCATGTGAGGCAACTCAAAACATCTGAGCTGCGGGTTCCAATACTGACTCAGAGCACTCAAAACGGCAGTTTCCACTGGTATAAAGATAAGGTCCAGAATCCCTCCATACTTCTTGACAAAGCTTCTTCGATTCTCTTGAGGTAATGCCCGACTTAGCTCCCTCAGGTTCTCCAGCGAGTTCATTATCACCTTGGAGCTCTTGCTAGTGTGCCTGGCTTTTTCCATCTCTTGTTTTTCAAAGAAAGGGTTAACTCTCACCAAATTAATCTGTGAAAGGGAAATTTTTATTAGCAAAATTGAAAAATTAATGCACTCTATGAATGAATGAGGGTGCAGATACACATGAAAAGGGTTGTGAACCCCTTAGGGTGCGCTATGTATTACTAGCGCATGACTGTCCTTGCAATTGACTGCGTTTCGAGGTGCAATGGAAACGTAGTATAATGCTCAAGTCAAGGACGACATCGGTCATCCAGGCCTAACCTTAGGCGCAACAATGCATGAAAAAGAAAATGAGTAATATGCTAGGATGCTTGAAATCATGATAGGCGTGAATACGTATGCAGCAGAAAGAAAGGCGGAATGTGCTCTTCTTTGTCCTACACAGGTTGCATCCTATGGTTGGGATTTCTGAAGTTAAAACCCTAATTCGGACGGCTTCTATTGGCAACTTATGTGCAGAACTCTTGGCGTAGATCTAAACTCCTAAAAGGCCCCCAGATTACCCTCATCTAAAAAGATAAGGACCCGGATCTATAAACCTCACCACAGGGACAAATAAGTCACAATATGGCAGTCCATGTACCGGTACCAATCTGAGCGGGAGAATCAATGACTGCCAGGGATGCAAAAGCATCACAATAACACCACTGAAACCCCTTCTAATCCTATGGCATTCCAGGACTCGGGTATAGAGCCCAACAGTGTGTGAAGCAAGTGATAGTGCGGTGTGTGCTGAGAGCATACAAACCTGTACAAAATCCTATAAATAAAGACTCCCCAAACCTGCAAAAAGAATCAACCCACAGCACAATGGTTTTCTATCCTAAGGTTGCAAGAATATATACAAAAAAATATTAGAGAGAAAAAAAAAATAATAATAATAATAATAATAATAAACAAAAAAATAAATAAATAAATAAAATAAAAAACAAAACAATGTACCAGGTAACAAAAAAAGAAAAAAAAGGGTAAAATAAAAAAATAAAAGTTATTAAAGATTTGCACAATTAACTATGATGGGCCTGACTCTCCGACTCCCCAGTGGAGTCGCCAGCTGTCGCGACCGTCCCGTCCGGGCGCCGCGAAAAAAGAGGAGGGGATTAAAAAAAAAAGAGGAGTCGCCACCAAAATTTTTATTTTGGGAAAACTTTGGAAAACCCAATTATTTAAGGAAAACTGGTCCTAAAAAAACAAGACAGAGATTTGAGTTCGGGAGTCAGTTACGAGTAGGGAAGGTGTTAGCACCCTACGTCGCCCGTTCTGAGAACGGTACCCTAAGTTAATCGTGCAAAATTTTTAATAACCTTTGAAAATATTATTTTACCCCATTTTTTTAAAATAAATAAAAAAAAATAAATGCAAAAGGAAGAAAATAAAATTTTGGCTTGACAGAATGATTATTCTGCTCTTACGTATTCCCCGGTGCGATGGAAAACTCAAAGCCACATAGTTCTTAATAGAAAAAATTTGATTGGTTGGTTTATTTTAAATTTTTTATTTCTCATTTTTTTTTTAAGAAAGACTGGATTTTGAGAATAATTTTGGAAAGGGATTTTATTTTAAAGAGAACATTGTTGCACAGGGTTCAAGATAGCAGTGCTATACGATAAACCCTTACAATTCATACAACACTTGAGGATGAAAATTCATACATCAACGTCGTAGATTGTTGCGTTAATTTCTTGGAAAGTGATTATTTTTTTTTAATTTTTTTTCACTTCTGAACGATTTTTTTTAAAAGGGGATTTTTCACTTCTATATGTACGTTATTTTTTGCTAAAATCTCAACCCAAGTGAAGAAGAAATTGGACTCTATCACAACAAACTTTATGGACCCAAGCCCAAACAGAAACCAAAACCAAACACACCCAGAAGCCTAAAATAAAGAACAAAATTAAACAGAAGAAATAAAAAAGGAAAGAAAAAAAAATGCAATACAAAATAGAACAGAAAGGAAGGCAGAAGCCTTCCCCCTCCATTTACCCACGCGTGAGAGAAGGAGACCAGAAGAGAGAGAGGTTCGCAGCACAGGGGGGCGACGGCGGCGACGGTGGGTGCGGTGCAGTCTGCGGCAGCTTGGGCGGCGAACGGCGGCGACGGTGGGTGCAGTGCAGTCTGCGGCAGCTTGGGCGGCGAACGGCGGGTGGAGCGGTTGGAGGCGGCTCTGGCTCGGGCTGATGACGGCGCGTCTGCTACGAGCTCGTGCGGCGGCGGTCAGTGGCGGACTCGTGACGGCCAACGCTGCGCGGGGGAGGGGGGTCAAGTTTCTGCTGATCCTTCCCTTTTCTGCCCTGTTACTCTGATTTTGAATTTTAGAATAATGGTTGTATGTGTATCTGAGTAGAGTTGCTGGTGGTGGTTGGGAAGGGAAAGTTTTGGGTTTGGGGTGAAGGGGATTTTTCTCCAGAAATTTTTTCGGCCCCTTTTCTTTAACAAAGAATGCTCTTTTATAGAGGAGTTGCTGCCTGATCTTCATTGTTTGTAATTCAAAAATCCGAAAATTATCATCTTGGTTGTATCATAGGTGTAGTCTTTCTCCAATTTCTCTTCCTGGCCTCTTTGCCTCTGTACCTATTCCTCCTTACACTGCATTTTTCCTTCCCTTCGTCAAGTCCCTTTTTGCCCTCTCTACATATTCTGGCCTCTTTCTCCTTGAACGGGTTTGACCCAGCCTGAGAGGTAGCAGAGCATTACCCATTCCCACCTTTCCCTTTATGATGCTTCATTTTGAAATGAAAATGTTTTAAGTGTATGAGAATGCTGCCATTGCTCCTTTTGGTTTCTGAAGTGCATTAAACAAATTTGGCTTTTCCCCTTATTTGTATGCCTGCAACAGGAAGCACTCTTTCCAACCTATTAATTTTCATTTTTACGAAAACATATCACTCTTTTTTTTTTTTTGGAACAAGAAAAGGGCTTTTAAGTGGGTTAAACAAAAATGGGATTACGGGCCAAAGCCTACTCAATTTTCTTTCTTTTTCTGATTACCTAGTCAAAAGATTAATTAACTCGGACAAAATTGGGTGTTCACAGTTCTAACTGTTCAGATCAAGATTCATATCTTTGGAAGAATCTGCATGCTATTTGGCCAACCTTGTTGCAAAATATCGAGCTAGGAGATGGTAGAAGCACTTCCCTTTGGCAAGAATTTTGGTTGGATGATAATTCTTGTCTTCAGAGGGGTTGTCCTTTGCATTTATCGCTCCAAGATCAGTTTTGTATGGTTGGAGACTTTGTCAATGGCAATGGTAAATGGGATGTTAGTAGGTTGGAACTGCTGCTACCTAATGACATTTTACAAAAGGTTGTAGCTATTGTTCCACCTTTGCCTGATGATGGGTGCGATAAAGTGAAGTGGAGGGGTACTGCTGATGGGAACTTTTTTATTCGCAGTGCGTACTTTAGCCTTCGGCTAAACTCGGGCTCTATGCCCTCCCCTATTTGGAATGTGATTTGGAGTTGGCATGGTCCTAGAAGACTCCAAGTCTATATGTGGGAAATTGTTCATGATAGGTTGTTAACTAACTTTAGACGTAGTATGTGGAGTGCTTGTTCGCCAGACTGTAATCATTGTGTGGGTGTTATGTAGGATACCCTTCATGTTCTGAGAGATTGCACTATGGCAACTCAGATTTGGATACCTTTAGTGAACTCTGACTCTTTGCATGAATTCTACTCCTTTGATTTAAAGCATTGGTTCATAAAGAACTTGTCTTCTTCCTTTTGTCATTTCTCCAAATCTCAGTAACTTTCGACTTTCTTTGTAGCCTGTTACCTTTTGTGGCAATGGCGAAATAAAGAGGTGTTTGTCTCAGATTATAGAAGACCGTATGACCTTGTTGGAAGAGTGGTTTGGGAGGTTAAGCAGATTATGGAGTGCAATGCAGGTATGGGTCCCTTAATAAAATCTCGTAATAGGCTCCCTAATCTTGTCAAATGGATTTGTCCGAATGTGGGTTGGGTTAAACTCAATTCTGATGTTGTTTCAAAAAGGAACCCAGGTAAAGCTACTTGTAGTGATTTGTTCCGGAATGAGAGAGGCGATTGGATGGCTGGTTTTAGGGTGAATATCGGTTTCTATACTGCCTTCACTGTTCAGTTATGGGGTACTCTTTATGGACTAGACATAGCTTGAAGGAAATGGTTCTCAAATGTGTTTATTGAATCTGATTCTCAGGCCATTATTTCTTTCCTTCAATCAGGGAATTCTGGTGGGACCAAGAATAAACTCTTCAAGCGGATTTTGCCTTGGAAGAACAGAAGGTGGAATATTGAGTTCAAGCATATTTACTGGGAAGGGAATAGATGTGCAAATTGGTTAGCAAACTGGGCCCTTTCTCAGCACCTTGGAGTCCATGAGGTGTCTGTCCTGTTTGGAGATCTCTCTAATCTTTTTCTTAGTGATTTAGCTGGAGCGTCCGTACCTGTGTCTTTCTTTAATGTAATTTTCTGTTTTTGGGCATTTTAGCCCTGTTAAGCACAAGAAAAAGGGATTTATGGTTCTTCGGAAAAGTCTCATTGTGCTCCCACAGCTCCCCTGCTAAACATAAAATCTTGTTAAACTTTAATTTTGATACACCGCAAATTAAAACTTTTACAATATTAATCAATCACAAATTTTACTTAACATATCTTTTAAGATAATTATTATAAAAATCGAATATTTTTATTGATGTATTAATTTATTATTAATTGACAATATAAAAGTCTTTATATTAACTATACATGATACTTAAATTCTAATTTAAAAGGAGACGTCCAAGAGGATTCAAACTTGTGGAAATTACACTTGATATCATGGATTAGAAATTTGGAGTAACGGAAAGTATCATTCCGTTTTTAATATTATATCTTTCACTTACAAGTTTCTTATTATCTATATCTTTCAACATCAATAGTACATGGTTTATGTGATATGCTATTAATATTACTCTTTTTTTTACTGATTCATTTGTTTGAAAAGTTTGGAATTATACAAAAATGTAAAAGAAACTAATGTGTATTGATCCAAATGAAAGAAGTTTGGATCTTTTACGATTATAATCATGGGTTCGATTTTTGAATTTATATATATGAAAAAAAAAAATTATTGAAAAAAGTCTATCTCTATTTAAATGTCTGATTGTATCCCAAAAAATTAATCTATCACGCAAGAGATACTTTAAATCATCAAAGTAGATCTTAATTAATTACAATACTACAGTAGTGACTGTTAGTGATTTCATTGACATACAATGTGCTGATTGTCAGTTTGTGTTTTAAGTTGATCATTTTCAAACCAAGCAATATATCCGGCACACAGAGATTTTGACAAAAAAGAACCTCTAAATTTTAAAAGTTTCTTAATATGTGCTTCTCCTTAAATGGCCTCACAATTAGTTTTTTATTTGTGACGAGGAAAATAAAGGTTGATATTCTAGGGCTAAGAGAAGAAGGCAAACTAGCATGGATGGGTAACTTTCTCCTGGACTTTTGGGTCTTGCTTGATGGGGTCCCTTCATTTTGATTTGGCCAAGGGTCACCAAAAATTGATGGGGTTTGGTTAAGCAATAAGAGGTGGTGAAATTCGCATTTCTTCTAGAGGCTAGAGGGAGTCACCAACACAAATAAAATAATCAAAGTCTTAAAAAAGGAAGAACAATCAAATGGTGTGTATTATTCATATTAATAAGAATTCTATTATTTGAATATCAAAATTTTGATATCATATTTGATATCGTATATATTTATTTTAATTTTTTATTTATTTTTTATCTTTTATATATATATATATATATATATATATATATATATATATATATCTCAAAAATATATTATCATAGGATTTCGTATGGTGTCCTTTGTTTAAAAATTATTTCTCTACTAATAATAACACCTATTGATATTCAAAGAAATGCACCGTACTTGGTACGGGAGTCACAGCCTCAACCTCCATATATTCAGAGCTAAGCTAGTGGCAAAAACTGTTGAATGTGAAACAATGATTATTCTTCATACTGGGCTCACCGACGCCAAGGTCCATGTCACGTGACAATTGAGCCTTCCACCGTCATTTGTGGAACATGCTAAGTGCTAACTATGAGATTTGCCCGTTACATCGTTTGGATGAAGGGAAGTTGGGGAGAGGGAAGTGAAAAAGGAAAAATGAATCTTTTATGTTTAGATGAGTAAAAAGAGAAGAGAAACTTTTTAAGTGGGATCCATAAAATAAAAATCTCTTCACTTTTGACGAGATTTGGAGGGGAGAAGAGAAATATGTGTGAAATGTCAATTTTATCCTTCTATATTTTAAAGAATGATCTAATTATCATTACTATTATAAGAATAAAAATTTTTTTATACCAAAATTTAATTTTTTTTTCTCCTACCTTTTTCATTTTTTTATCAATCCAAATAATCTAAACATGCACTCATTTTCTACATATTTTCTCTTCTCTCTTACTTCTTTATACCCTACTTCTTTCCACCCTACCTCCTCTCATATTCAAACATAGCGTAAATGTATGAACTTAAGGGAAATCCAAATTTAGATCATCCAAATTTCGATAATTTTGTGTTAAAAGTTATTCTGCCCAACCAGAATATGTTATCTCAATTAAATGAGTCAAAAAAATCTCACGTGGATTAAGTTCTTAACATATGATTGAACCACCTAAATAGAGTAAAAGTTATCCTGAAATGTCAGAGAATTCACGTTAAAAGAATTAGAGTAAACACTCAAATTGGTAATTAATAAAAATACACCGTGACATTTTAGTCCCTGAAAAATAAAAATATCAATTTGATCATCAAGAATATAAAATACGAGTCAAATTAGTCATTTTTTGAGTAATTTTTGAGATATTTTAATTCATATCTGAGATTATTTTGATTAGTATTTATATTTTTATGGATCAAATTGATATTTTTTATAATTAAAATATCATCATATTATTTTATTAAAAATTAATTTGAATCTTTATTCAAAAAAATAATAATATTTAAAAGACTTGGAAAACAGGAACCCTCGCAGCTTCTCCTTCCACCCATGCTTCCAGGTGGAACCTCCCAAACCGTTACGCATTAGCTTAGCTTGTCATAGTCAATAGCTACACGCTTTGCTAATAATCAAGGATCGCTAATAAGCAGCATAGCTGTTAGCTTTTCCGAGTACATGCAAAGTCTGACACATTGTTTGGTTTTAACGCAAATAGATGAAAAGAAAAGGAAAGGAAGGAAAAGAGAAGGAAAAGGATAATTTTCATCGTTTGGATCCCAGGTGAAAAGGGAAGGAAGGGATTATTTCAGTGGGCCCCACGCCTAATTATCATTCTGCGCAAATTGAGAAGAAAAACGGAAGGAAACAACCATTTGAGTTAAAATGACCGAAACACCTATATCCTTACACATTCTATTCTCCTCTTTTTTCAAAGTGAAACCAATTTCGTGAACCATTCTCCAACTATGGGGACGCTGTCGAGTGGTATTACTGTAACAAAGCTTTGGGGAAGGGAGTGTATTGGACTATTGGTTCTGAGATGCACGTTTTTTTTTTTTTTTATTCACTGAGATGTTGGATTTTGATGAGCATACAAGGATATTTTTGATGAAATAAATGTATAGAAAGTGATGGTTTTAAATGTTGCTGACTGTATCTGAATTATTAAGAATGCATTATGTGATAATAAAAAATTAGCTTGAACTAATAACGAGGGATTGATGAGATATAAATATTTTTAAATTTATTAGGATTTAATTTATATGCATTGACAATAAATTTTTTTTTTATATTATCAATCAATTATAATTTATTATATCAGTTAAAATATTTCATTTTTATCCTAATTATTTTAAAAGACAATCAATCACAACCCTTTTTATTAAAGGGTATTTTGGTCATTTAATAAATATTTTTTTTCCTCATTTTCTACTCAATCAAATAAAAGGAAAGAAAATCAAAACTTTTCTTTCTTCTCATTTTCTTTCAAACCAAACAACTAAATAATATTCTTATTTTTCACTTTTTTTCTTTCCTTCCTCCTTTTTGTCTCTCATTTTCTTTCCTTTTTTTTTCTCCTACAATCAAACAAAGTGTTAATGTCTCACTCAAGATTGAATTTTATTTTTAAGATATCACCACAATATTTTGGGCATAAAGTAATATGATTGGACTCTTCTCACAAATGACAGTGACTAGTACTTGAATATTTATCGCTTAAGAACTTAGTTTCATTATTTTTATGGTTGTGTTATTTGAACATCAAATTTTGGATATTGTATATAATATTATATATTTATTTTTATGTCTCATTTATTTTTTATCTTTTTTGTATACACATATTTCAAAAATACATCTTAAAAATAAAGAGATACCATATTATTATCCCTATTTTGATATTTAAAAATCATTTCTCTTATTGTTATTTTGAATCTCTAGTAATAAAGTTTGAAACTTGTTTAAGACAAGAGGCAGTTACGCCTCCAAAAATGTTATTGTTTATTACTACCTATCAATATTTTAAAAATGGATCAATAATTGAACCGATAAAAATATAAGTTTATCGTTTATTGATCTAACCGCATTCCAAGCATGGTCAACATGATTATAATTAAATATATATTTTAATTTTATATAATATATTCAATAATAAAACAAGAAACTAGCATACGAATAAAATATTTTACGTCTATAATCAAACAATATATATTGCTTAAACTTGTGTATTTTGGTCAGATAAAAATAGAGATTTTAATCATAATCATACTACATTCTTCTGCCAGCAAAACAAAAAGGACATTTTAAGCTTATTCCATCCAACAACCTTTCAATACATTCTTCATCCAGCAAAACAAAAAGGAACTTTTCTACCTCAACCAATAATGAATGAGATGTTCTTATCACGACATTCTAAGCTTATTCCATCCTACTACCTTTCAATACACTCCTCATCCAGCAAAACAAAAATAAATGAATGGGATGTTCTTATCCCGTAATGTAAATTGATGATTATGTGTGTTTTTTCAAGTTGAGTAGGAAAAGTTGATGACAGTGATCACAGTCGATTCAACATTATTCATATAATGGGAATACCTTTTTGTGCAACCTATCTCTGATCAAGGTTCTAAATTGCGGTCTGCAATACGTATTACGGCCGCAATATTGCGGATGCGGCAGTGATCGCAACGGCATCGGGCCGCAATTGCGTTGAGAAACAAAATCGCCTATAACGGCCGCAACGTAACGGCGTTTCGGCCGCTACGGGCCACGTCGAAGACCGTAACGGACCGCATCACACCGCAATTCCCGTTCCGTTCGCCGGTTGTCCTCTGTTGCCTCACGCCGACCAGATCTATGCGGTAGCGGGTTGTCTTCCTCAGGATGTGCCTCCGCTCTGCTCTATACCGGTAAGAGGCGAAATCTGGTTGTGCGGTTATGCCTCTGCTTTGGTTGTGGGTGGCGATTTGGGGGCGGGGTGGTAATTTGGGGGTGGATAAGTGGGTTATGGTGGTGGGAGGGTGCTGCCTGTGGCTGTGAGGGAATTTTTTTGTGGGAGAAAGTGAAGTTGCTCTATAGTTTGTTAGAGAGTTCGGTGAAGAGGGAGAGATGAAGTTGCTCTAGTTTGAGGGAGAGACAGAGGTTAGACTTTAGAGAACATTCTTGAAGAGTGAGGGGGGTGCTGTGGGATTCAAAGGGTCAAGGGTAGGGGATCCAATTTTTTTTTTTCAACCCACTTATTTTCTCGGTAAAAAGGGGTGTATCATTTTATTCATTTATGCATTTTATTTTATTTTTTCCTGTAAAAAAAAATTAATTTTTTGTAGTAACACTTGACTAATTTAATTTGGTTATTACTTAACTTTCACACATCTATATTATTCATTACATGTTAACTTGATTCATTGTATTCAGTCAATTAGTAGCTTATATTGTATGTTAGACCGGGTGTATTTCTCTACGTGAGACTAATTCCTTTTTATTTGTGATTTGTATATATTTATACACTTTTAAGTTTCTCACTTTCTTACTTCTTTGTTAATTTTGTACTTATATGTGCTTAAAATGTTTATTCATAATAGTAATAATTTCACTACAATTAAATTTAAATTATTCATAAAGGTAATGCATTGTCTTAAAAATGAGTAGAAATTTATATAACACTAATAATAAAAGATATACAAAGAATTACAATAATTATAGAATTTTTTTTACATTTTGTGCGAATATAAAATTATTTCACGCCGCAACGGCCGCATTTCGCATCGCAGCGGCCGCAATGGCCGCAACATCCGCATCCGCGACCGCAACCGCAACCGCAACCGCAATTTAAAACCATGTCTCTGATCACAAGGACAACGTAGTGGCTGCGAAATTGCATGGTGGTTGCGTTGAGGTAGCAGAGCAGTTGAGATAGCAAAGAAACAAGGAACACTGGCTAAGAAATAAGGAATAGGAAGGATCGAAGGAGTGCCCTACAAGTTCTGGTGAAACGACATCGTTCCACAATTTTAAAAAAACTATATATTTGGACAAATTGTTAGACCGATGATTTTCACCGATTTGATCGGTTCTTCACCGATTTTCAAGGCAAACAATCTTCAAGGACATCCGGATTGGTACTAGGATCGGTTCACCAGTTCAATAATTGAATCGACCGATTCACTAGTTGAACCGTCCGTTTAGTCCGATTTTGATAATCATGCTACATTATACACTGAAATGCAGATATGTATCCTTTTGTATATTATATAATTAGTTTTAATAGTTGACTTTTGTTTTTTCAGATAAAGAGCATCCATTATTAATAATTACCAACCATTGGGCATTAACCCAATATCTCTTCCTACATTTAGGAAAGGAATAAAAAAGAAACACTACAAGAAAAAGACACCATAGGCCCCCCCTTTTTTTTTGGGTACAAACCATAGCCGCCTGAAGGGGAGTGAAAAGATGAAATTAATAATATGTTATATCTATCTTCTCCATTGAACTTTACCGTGCCCTGAATTATAGAAAGGTTTTAAAGCAAGTCAAGCATTCTAATCCTAGCGAATTAATCAAATAACATTTCAGTCATAAGAACAAAAGAGTTTACACACTATTGCTTGTTTCATTGTTTGGGAGAGTTATGGAATAGAAATAAAAGTAAAGAAGAATCATTGAACTAACGAACTTTTCACTGATATAACTCTTGGTCCTTTTCCAAAAAAATCTAATGTTGATGACTGAACATCAACAACAATAGGAGTCGAGCTTTCACAAAAGCATAATAACCTACATATCATTTGAGGGGTGCTAGAATCAACATGTTAATCATTCTTACACTGGATCTTTGTACTTAAAGTCAAATTTTTTTTCTAGTTCCAAGTTAAATATTTGTCTTCAACTGTATTTAATTTCTTGGTTCTGTTTGGGAAGTTGGTTGAACGTCTACCTCAACTGCACTTGTCCTTGCCTCTCTCTAAGCAAGGTATGTAGGATGTTCTCTACCTTATTTATTTGATTTTCTGCTGCTCTCCAGACTTACTTTCTCCCTAGATCATTAGTCCTTAAGAGTATGCCACTATGCCACATCACCTATTCGACTTATCGAGGTTGCTTAACTCTTCCTTTCATGGGATCCACTATGCTATATCACCTAAGCAACTCTACACACCGTTGGTGCAACTCTAAAAAGTTAGGGTGCTTCGTATTCTTCTAAAAGTAATGGTGCTTACAACTGGATGTCATGTCATTGATGCTCCAACGATACTATCATGTAAAAGCCGGTTCTTATTTCTAAAGTAACTCCCGTTAGAGATGCTCTAAATAAGGAAGCAAATAATCGTTCCGACAATAAGATAAGGAAGACATATTCTTTTATAGGCAAAGCCTTAACATCTTATGTATGAAACCTTGAAAATGATTTAATTTTTTATTTGACAAGCATGTGATTGCATCTTGGTCTTTCAGCTTCAATGAAAGTCCACATAAAGGCAATAAAGGCCTACATGTCTATGCAAGAAGGCCTCTTGCACTCTAAGCGTTTGCTTGGTTTAGAGGATAAAGAAGGAAAGAAAGAGAGAAGAAAACATACTTTTTCATTGTTCGGAATGGAAAGAAAATAGAGGGAAGAGAAAACTGACGATGGGGACCACGTTAAAATTTTTTCTTCCCAATATACGCTGAAAACGATGAGGAACGCGGGGTCACTACACCTTTTGGATAAAATTACCAAAAAACTCATTCTTTTATTTCTTTAAATTGTTGTGATGCTATTTATGTCAAATCACAAATATATTTTTTTTTTATTTCCTTTCACTTCCTACTCAATCAAACAAAAGAAAAGAAAAGTTTTAACTTTCTTTCATTTCATTTTCTCTCCTACCAAATAACTAAACAATCATCTCATTTTCTACTTTTTTTTCTCTTCTTTTCCTTTCTTTCCTTGTACTTTTCTTTCCTAGACCAAACAGAGCCTAAATCAATCCAAATTCAAAGAGTTGGGCTACATACAAAGATCTATGAATCGTTTTATGGAACCTGGACCTCACAATGTCACACTCGTTTATGATTGGCCCAAACCCAAACGAGTGTGACATTGTGAGGTTCGGGTTCCATAAAACGATTTTTTTGATAACCATGACATAGGTATAAAGTATTTACTACTGTTAGCAGTGACCCTCGTTGGGGAACCTATTAGGCACACAAGGTGAGTTTTCTCCTCCCAACCAAGTGTTCTCCATACACAAGGCCAAGATTCGAACTCCTAACCACTTGCTTAATGTGTCCGAGTACTTATCACTCGGACCAACCACATGTTGGTAGAAAACGAATTTGCTAATGTTTAGAGTTGGAGAGAATTGGTGGTGCTGATGGTGGAGGTGTGGGGGGAGGAAGTCATTTTGGAGGTGGGTGGGGTGTTAGCTACTTAGCCATGAAAGAGTCTCTCTACCATGTAGAAGTTTTGAAGATATATAATCAAACTCAACTAGAATATGACATGATAGACCTCTAATTATGGATTGTTTAGTGTTTTCTTCTTTTTTTTTCCTTTTTAAATTAGGTATAAAGATATTTATAAATATATGTAGCTGTCTAATAGGATCATCCACAACTTTGGTTTATACCTGTCAAATATAGTTTTATTCTTTTGGTCCCATTAGTTTTACAGTTCAGAAGTATATTCATTGGCTGTGATTCTTATTACTATTGTCCACTTGTTCTGTTTAAACAAAAAGCGACGGTTGAGAGGATGAATATAGTTTGAATATTTGACAGTGTTTTTTGTAAGTTCAAGTTTTACAGCAAATGTCTTTGTAAACCTTTTCCTTTCTTTGGTGTAACTATATATATGAAAGTGGAAAAGGCATTGGTCTGTGAACTAAGATTATGACCCCTCTTTTTATCTCAGCAGAAAGCTTATTTTCAGTTGGTTGGTAAGACATAGCCATTAACCTTTTCTGGCTGTTTCATTGTTTTATGCTTTTATAATTTTTTTTTTGTAACCATGTTATACTAGTGCAATAAACATGTTTAAAATCGGTTAAAAATATCATTCTAAATCGGTTATGGAACCGATGTAGAAACTGATGATGTAGAATGTAAGACCTTTTAACATCGGTTTTTGGTTGAAAACCAAACCGATTTTGAAAGTGCTCATTCAACAGATTAATAATTATTGAAAAAGATCTTTTCATATCGGTTATAATATAGAACCGATGTTGAAAGTTATAATTCAACATCGGTTTGGTCTTGTAACCGATGTTGAAAGTATATTTTCACATCGGTTGTAACTCAGAACCGATTGAAAATGATAGTTCAACATCGGTTCTCTATTGTAATCGATGTTGATAGTCCAATTTTTTTTTTAAATACTCTGTTTTAAATCAGTGACAATCCTTAACCCTGTTTCATATATGTACAACCAGAACAATCCTAGTCAAAATAGAATCCCAACAATAACAGAATCCAAATCACTATATACTAAGTAAGCCAAACTATACTTTATTGATTATGCAAAAGTCAGCTTTTGATTCAATAAACTCAACTAATTATATAATGTAATAAATTCTAACTAATTAATTATCATGTACTGCAGGTCTACTATCTATAAATCTACATGTCATGGAGTGTTTCGACCTAATCTACCAAATAATTCTTGACTTAACATGACTGAATTTTCAGGTAACACTATTAGCAATTTTACGTGGGCAATCAAGCAGAGTCATCTGAACACTATTAGCAATGTTGTGTGGGTAATCAAGCATAGTCATCTGCAAAATTGTTTGGGAAATTGAACATTAAGGTGAGGAACTTTCTAATCTATTTCAAATTATTCATTTTTGTCATCTCTTTCAATTTTTGGGCTTTCTATTAAAGGATATTGCTACTTAACAAGGATTGTTGGTTATTGCATTCGTGGTTAGAATTGAGAATGTTTGTTGTCCTGGCGCTCAAGAGACAAAAGGAAATGGTGAAAACAAGGTGCTATGTCTAGAGGACAACTTAGAGGATGCGCAGTTTTTTTTGCTTAAATGCAAGAAGCATGAAAGGTCCTTGCTGTGAAAAATTGCATCAGTGGATATGCACAATTGCTTTTATCATCCAGAATTGACTTAATAGCTTATAATGGGCTTGATTGGACCATGGTCTCCTCTATGCTTGCCTAAGTATCACTGCCAGCTCTAAATTAGCGCATCACCTTTCTTTAAATTAGTCAAACATTTTTGTAGTTTATAGTTTTATGTTTCCTTGCATATTTACTCAAGTTGAATCAACCACATTTTCAAACTAAATAGTAAATTCTAATACATTAATACTTTTTTTCTTCCTTTCTTCCTTTAATTTCATAAGAAAATCTAATCAGAAGGAGAAGTGTTTTTCTTCATTAGAATGTCACGTATGGATTTCCTGCCAAGTTACATGCCATACTGTAAAACTAATCAAGTTACATGCCATACTGTAAAACTAATCAAGTTACATTGCAAAACCAAAGTAACAGGTAGCAGACAACAACAAAAATGTAGAGAGAAAGAAAGAGAACCTGGGCAAAGTTTCTCCACCGAGGAGAGGGTGAAGCCGCGGGCAAAGTTTGGTACAGAGGTTCAGAAGAGAGGGTGAAGCCGTGCGCGACTGGGCAGTATATCAGCGATGAAGGAGCAGCAACGATTTGTGAGGAGAAGGAGAAGGATGAAGGATGGTGCTAGGTTACGGTGGTGAAGGATGAAGGAGAAGGAGCAAACGAGAGAGAGGGCAAACAGTGAGGAGGGAAAAATATGAAAGAACGTTGGAACGTGAAATGGGTTTAATGAAAATTTGAAATCGGTTGGTTAATAGAACCGATTTTGAAAGTTTAATAATGAGATCGGTTGTCAAATAACCGAGTTTGAAAGTTTACTAATGAGATCGGTTGTGTAATAACCGATGTAAATACTTGGCGGGAATAAATAAATAGTTTTTTATTTAAATTGTTTTCATCGGTTGAACTATGTAACCGATGTTAAATGTTTTATACATCGGTTTCTTTCTAAACCGATGTAAATAATTTTGAACTTATTTTCAAAATTGCTACCGCCTCTTTTTTGAAATCGGTTTCTTTTCAACCGATCTAGAAACCTGTTGTAGAATCCATATTTTGCACTAGTATTATAGGTACGGAGTATCCATCACCGTTAATAGTGACTAATCTCCATTGGATAATCCATGAACACAGAAGGTTTTTATTCTGGAAATCAAAATTTGAGTTACATAGTAGGGTAATCCATTCCCTTATCATAAATATAACCTCATCATGTGCTCCTCATGAACTTGGAACACACAACTTTCAAATTAGGTTACCCAGTGCTCAATAATTAGGAATTTTCTTCAAAATCGTTATGTGTGAATGTTTTACTATGCATTCAATTAAGGAGTTTCTATAGTATCATTCCAATAATTTCGATACCATATACTTTATGGCATTTATCATGCTCTTGATAATGTTAACAAATTCTAAAACGCCATCTTACATCATAAAACATGACATTCATCATGCTCGTTTTTTTAAATTATTATTTGGTGTGCTAGAAAGTTCCTTGAAATAAGAAAGGATATGAAATTAATTGGAGTATCTTCAATGAGAGTTGTATAGAGCTAAGCAATCGTTCCTTACACAGTTATATGATAAGAGTGAACTTATGTGAACATGAATTGCTTGTAAGAGTTATTTATACAAGCAACGATTGCTTAAAATTTTTGGACCCCGTGCTTTTATAAAAGCGGAGAGAGAAAGAGTTGTGTTTTTGGACAATTTTGGTTGGGATCCAAAATTACACAAATAGTATAATTAATTTAATAATTTAAAGTTGCATAAAATTGTATCATTGGAATAGAAAGTTGATTATAAGTTGTAAAATGATGTGGCATATTGAGACTCATAAAAAACAATTGTTTGTAAATCTCTTGAGTTACGTAATTGGATATCCTCTTAATTACTTGATGGAAATTTCATTTTCTTCCTTAAATTCCTATTTTCTCACAATAGTTTGTTTATCTTATGTCTTTCCAGTAGGAATTGCAGAAAACCATAACTATAAAGATGATAAAGCAAGCTGAACTTACTACTTAAAGCCAATACAATTTTTCATGTTGTTCCATTTGTCCCCTACTTGACCTTGATAGAATAGACAAACTTTGCAACCTTGTGGTCACCATTGTTTTGTCACTATAAGCTACCAATAACATCAGTTTGTCCTTAGGAGTATATAAGTTTTTTTTATTCATCATTACTTGCATAAATCTTTGCAAAATGCAAACCTCAGTGTCTCTAGCCAGTGATAGTTTTTCATATAGTTGGTTATCAAACTCTGAATCCCCTGTGGATGGCCTTGAGGAGCCTCACAGAGAATCTGTTTGCAGTTCCTATGGGGGCACCTCATCAGAATTCAACTCCATTATGATAAACTCAGATAATTCACTGGCAGAATGCCAAAACTTCAATTTTGATATTTCTATCACTCACTCACCTGTTGTTCTTGTTCATGCTGATGAGCTTTTCTCTGATGGACTTGTCAGACCTGTATTTTTTGACCCCACCGAAGTAGAGTCTTGCAATACCCCAGATCGTACTCAAACTAAGCTTAGTTCTTCCTTTTCTTGTAGAACTGTTTCTCCAAGAACTGTGGAAATTCATCATGGCTTCCTTACAAGGTGGAGAAAATCAACAAGGCGAACCTTGGTTTACTTTTTAAGGTATGTCAACCAATTGCGCCATAAAGTAGGGCGCTCAAGGAAAAGTATGAGAGTTGACGATATTGATAAGACAGATTGGCAAGTTAAAAGGTTGAGCAGTTCACAGCCAGCATCTCCAATACCAATTAGAACCAATCCTAATGGTGATTTGCATGATCATGAGATCTCAATTTATGAAGCAGTTCTCCACTGCAAAAGATCAATAGGTATATATATTCATGCTTTTATTTTATTTAGATTCTATTTGTGTGTGTGTATGTGTGTGTGTGTGACAATATGTATGTTAACCTTGGAAAATTAAATTCCTCCTCTTCCTCATTTCAGGAAAATGATCCTTCCACTGGTAAAGAGAAGAGAATTGTAGAAGAAGGAAGTGGAGAGCTCCTAGAATTGTGTGGTAGCTGATTAAGCATTCCAACTTTTTCTTGGTTTAATTTCTCTCTTCTTCTCTCTTGAATGTTACTTACATTTCTCTGCTGAAACAAGCAGTGTGTTTTGGTAGATACCAGCTGCTGGATTCAAAATATCAAATTTCAGGAAATGTTGAATCCTGTTGCTCTTTGATTTTGTACATATAATAACAATTAATATAAAAAACTATGTATGTTTTTTATATTTTACTAGACAATTCTTCATCTCCTTCCCTCCTTTTTGTTTATTACTCTAAATGTGAATAAAATTTTAGGTGGAGGTTTTATAGTAAACTGTTTCTAAGAACAAGGTTACCCTAAACAATGAAATTGACACTTATAGCACATAATATTATCTGAAAGAGAAAACAGGACGACCTATTTATGAAGCCTGACAAGATTATGAAAGAGAAAACGCAAATCTTTTACAATTTGTATTGCTAACACAAAATACAAGGGTAGTAGCTTATAAAGAACACCAAGGAACAGAGCCGGAGGCAATGGGGTGACCCTTGACCTGGTCACTCCTGGTTTATTTTATTTTATTTTTTGTAGAAATAATTTATAGTTCCTTCTTTATCACCCTTTTATTATTGGGTTGAATATGTTGTTGGTCCAGTAATTTTTTTAAAAGTCCTTTTTGATCCCTCAATTTTTAAAATATGTTACTGTTGGTCCCTAAAGTTAGCTCAATTTTTAAAATAGGGATATCAAAGGTGAGCTATTTTGAAAATTGAGGGACCTAAAAAGGACGTTTTGAAAGTTAGGGACTAAAAATGAATTTTCGCTATTTACAAGGACAAAAAACATATTTAACCCTTATAATATTCTTCTTCAATACTTTTTTCTGAAATTTAATCAAAAGAATACACAACTCATAATTATTCTGTGCGAATAACAAATAATCATATAATAAACTTATTAAATAATTATATAATGCAATTACTTTTTTCTTATTTTTTAGAAATGCCCGTATTGAATATTTTTTTTAAATTACTTATCTATTATATATTACTCCTACTTACCTCAATTTATAATTAAGAATTATAATAATTATTTTTTAATATAAAAATCACATCCTAATTATAATAGTAGATTTCTTTTACGTCAATGTGCCATAAACCAAAACAATAAAACTTAACACAATAAGAGAATTAGTATTATTTATTCATACTATTATAAAAAATGATTTCTCACCTCTGTGTCTTACTTTTGTTTTTAAAATTATCATTGTCAATTATTCATTTAATAATTTAAAATAGTATAAAAAATATAATTATAAATATATTTTATTAAGGATGAAAAATTTACAAATAAACTTGTAAAAGATAATGTTATAAATAAATTTTACTCACTTATCAGCTTGTTCTCATCTATTTAAATATGTTTTTGGTCCCTGTAAAATAGTGAAAATTCGTTTTTAATCTCTCATTCTCAAAAAGTTCATTTTTAGTCCCTAATTTTTAAAATGTCATTTTTTTGTCCCTCAATTTTCAAAATAGTTCACATTTAGTCCCTATTTTGAAAATTAAGATAACGTTAGGGACAAAAAATATGCTATTTTGAGGGACTAGAAAATGACTTTTTAAAAATGAGGGACTAAAAACGAATTCATGCTATTTTACAGGGACCAAAAACATATTTAACCCTTTAATATTTATTAATAGTATATTTATATCGAAAGGTAAGAAATTTTGGGCGGTGCCTACTTCTCGTGTCAGCCATATGCATGAGGTGTGCTTCTAAAACTTACTTTCCAACACACATCCTGCTATTGGTTGAAATTCATATGGGTTCCGCTAATTTATGTGGGTCCCACTTAAATTTTATAGGACTCACATGAATTTTAACCAATAAGAGAGTGTGTGTTACAAAGAGAGTGTTAGAGAATATGTTACTAACATTTCATATCTATCATTTCTCTATTAGAAAAACACAAAAAAAAAAAAAAAAAAAAACACATTTCCGCTCTCACCACTCTTTTCCCTTCTCCCACTTTCTCTATGTTAATTACTTTACTCTCAAAAATGTAAAAAAGACTCTACAAAGAATTAAAGAATAAAAACCTAGAACATGGTGCAGAGCATTGTAGGGTCGCAAGAGACGTCAAGGCCTTTGATGAGGTGTTTTTTTTTTTTTTTGCTTAATCCTTTTTCTCTCTTTCTAGTTTGAGTTATTTTTAGTTGAAGATTTTGGTGAAATGAGTGTTCTTTGTTTTACTAAAAGGAAAGGTTATACATATACATATATACAAAAAGAATAAAAATGATGTATGTACATTGACATGTGGACTTGGTAGTTACGCCATTACTATGGAATGCTTGCAATAGAACACGAAGTCACCAGAGGAGAGTCAGCTCTGGAGGATATTATTGGCAACTTTAGTGGACTAGCTAAAGGTCAACCTGAAAATTTTACAGAAAATTTGGTTTCTTCCAAATCTATCATTGAGATGTGCTGGCGGTGTGAATAATATTATTTCATGTCTAATTCTTGTTCTTGGCACAAATAGAGAAGATTTTCATATTCTACTCGTTGAAAATAAGCCAGACAAGGAAGCCACAAGGGACAAATCATGCTGGGAGAAAACTCCAAACCTGACACTTATCACAATAATTCCTGCAGCTAAGTTGCATTCTTCGTTCTACTGTTGAAAGATGCTTACTCCTTATCTATGACGAACCACTAGAAAGTGACATTGATTATTACTGTGTCTCTCTCCAATGCCTTGAAATTTCCCTAACTAATGAGGACAACATGTCACTGCATGCACTGCATTTACTTGTGCTCATAAAAACAGTACTGCCCATCCCACTCAAATGTGACCTCTGTTCAAACATGCTCTTGACAAAATGGTGGAGGGAAGTGGGTGGCAGGTTGCCATGGCCCCAACAGTTAGAAAGTTTTCTTATAACCATTAATTTTTAAAAATAAATATATTTAATATTTCATCTAAAAATAATGTAAATTCTATACTTGTTAGCCCGTGTGTCCTCCAAGATAAAATATCTAATACCCCTCATGCAAATCATGCAAAAATAAAGCTAATAAATAATGATTATCAAATTACCAAAGAAATTTCTTAATGCCTACTGGTACCTGTTCTTGCTTATAGTTAACTAAATAAGGAAATATGAACATTAAAGGATTATTAATTAGTTAGTGGCCACAGCAGGTCACAGTGGCATATTGGCATTATTTGTATATTGTGACTTGTGATTGATCCTATTAAGGAACAACTGAAAGAATAAAATCAATGACAAATTGAGTCAAAATAAAAAATCAATGACAAATGACAACTAATTTGTGCATGATAATAACTACAATTTTTTTCTTGGATGTAAATGCACATCTATACTATAAATATTCATTTCAAAACTGCAAAAATCAATTTCTTTGTACATGCCGTTGCAATTGCATTGTGAAATTTCAACCATCCACGTGAAGTACACGTGCATTGTCAGCAAATTTGGGATTTATACAATCACAACAAAGTCCTATTATTCTTAAAACAGTTGTTCTTCTCCAAGGATGGGTTCCTCGACCTCGTGTAGGGTCCCAATTTGAAAAGAACTGCTTGGGGACCAGTTCCTTTTGTGTCACCCCCATGCTGCTCATGTTAATTTTATCATTTTTTTACAGGTTATTATATGCAGTTGCAGCATAAGATAATTAGACTTCAACTTGGCTGTAGCTGATGCCAAAAGGGGAAATGCTTACAGCTCAATTTTAGATTAAAATGTTCCAACACGACAAACTGAAGAACATACCATTTTTTTTTTTTTTGGTGATTAAGAACATACCATTAATGTAAAGAAATGTTCTGGATTATCAGGTCCCTGATTGTCATATAGAATTTTTGTAAACATTTTTGTCTACCTACTGTATCCTCTTGTCGGTTCTATTATTTCCTTTTAGGCCATGCTCCTGTTTCTCATTTTGTCTAATTTTTTTCTTATTTCAACTTGTTTTTGGCTTCTTCTTTTTTTTTTAAATAATGGAAGATTTGAGATTAGCAAAAAACGAGATAAAGAACAAGAATGAGCGAAATATATGGGAATCAAGACTCATTTGTAACCCAACTCCTATGCATGAAGCGTTTGAGGGAAGCAACGTGCTAATAAAGCATAAAGCTGGTGTGGTATCAATTCTTTGTCAAAGAAAAGCACTAACCTTCTAAGGTGGACCTTTTAAAAAATGGTGCATCATGCACCATTTTGATCAACTATATACATCTACGCCAATGAAAATGACACCATGGCATCAACTTAACTTTTTTCTGTTATACCCAATCAAAGCAAATACTCATTTCTATATTTATATTTTATACTTTTCGTATTTGCATTTTTTTTACTTGTTATTTGCTATTTTCTTGTATGTATTTGATAAAGAAAATGATTAAATTTTTTCAAATCAAGAGACCCAAACCTTTATCCCCAATTTTTCTGAAATCCCAAAATCTATAACCTATGCTCAATGATTTATGACGATCATAGGACAAAGAAAATGATCATTTGGCACAAAACCTTTGTCATTAAAACATTACAACCCAAAACCTTTGTCGTTAAACCATTACAGCCCACATTATTGTGAAAACAAAAAAAGGCACAAATACTCAAGATACCCTACCCGTTAAACCATGACAACCCACAACAGAAAATCACAAGTTACAGCAATTTTACCCTAGCAGTTAAACCACCCGTACATCATCTTCCTTACCCACATCATGACCCGTTAAAAACTACCATAGCCACCACCTCGATCAAAAATCAGCCATTTCGGTCACATCGCCGGTAGCTTGAACTAATAGTACTTATCTCAATTTGGATCGTCAAAACGATAACACCAAAAACGAAAAACTCAAGCAAGTATAAAAACAGATTTAAAAATGTGTCTTTTCCCAGATTTAGCTCAAAATGCGTATCAAGCGAGTATAAAAACGATAACACCAAATTTTGAAATGTGTATTTTCCCATTTGCTTCACAGTATCAAAGAATAGAAAACTACAATCCAATATAAAAACATGTACAAAGACAAGTAAAAAACTTTAAATATACATGCAAATACAATATATTTGGACCTATACTGCAAATACAAAAGAAAAGAAATACCTTTGACCAACTTAAAGGTTTTTGACCGGGTAAAAAATTCAATAATCTGATGTATCCAAATAGAGGCTTCTCATTCGATAATAAAACTAGAGCAACGTTGCACCTCTATTTAAAAGGTGCAAGTTAGAGGAAACTAAATAGATATGGACACTTAATAAGTCATAGTGTGAGTGGGCACAGCCTCAAAACTTGTTGTAGGCCAAAATCAGTTGGCTTGATGGGATTTAGATCATTTAGTTTACCTGCTAACAGGATTGAGTCTTGTCATCATGAAAGAGAAAGATACATTTCACCAAAAAAAAAAAAAAAGGATAGAAGTTTTATTGTAGAGAAATTCACCATTACTCACATAATGACTCACTAATTAAAGACATTGATAATCGATGTCTCTCTTTTAAAATATGCCTTTTCCTCGTGACGAGTAAAGAAGATGATTCATATATTCCTTAAAAAAAAACAGATGATTCATATATGATATATGTATAATTGTATGCACTTTTTTCAAAAGTAAATAACTTATTACTGGAATGAAAGGAGAAAGTACCTCTTTGTTTCAGATTCTAGAGTCCTGTTTCTCCTTTGGCGTTTTAAAAAATTGAGTTTGCAATTTCTAATGTTGTTTGGATAAAAAAACAATGTGAAAAAAAGTGTTTGAAAGAGGACAAAATGTGGATTTTTGAAAGCCAGCCAGAGTAGCTTTTCCGTTGGGCTCTTCAAACGGAAAGTGTTATTTTACACATTTACCCTCGCCATCATTTATTTCTCTCCTTCCTTCTCAACAATAGTCGTACAACCCACCTTCCCTCTTTACTCCTCAATAACTATCATTATTTCTACCTGCATCAACCACACCAGTGCAATAAACATGTTTAACATCGGTTAAAAATATCATTCTAAATCGGTTATGGAACCGATGTAGAAACAGATGATGTAGAATGTAAGACCTTTTAACATCGGTTTTTAACCGATGTTGAAAGTTAACTTTCAACATCGGTTATAAACAAAACCGATTTTGAAAGTTCTCATTCAACAGATTAATAATTATTGAAAAAGATCTTTTAACATCGGTTATAATATAGAACCGATGTTGAAAGTTAAAAGTCAACATCGGTTTGGTAGTGTAACCGATGTTGAAAGTATATTGTCACATCGGTTGTAACTCAGAACCGATTGAAATTGATATTTCAACATCGGTTCTCTATTGTAACCGATGTTGATAGTCCATTTTTTTTTTTAATACTTTGTTTTAAACCAGTGACAATCCTTAACCCTGTTTCATATATGTACAACCAGAACAATCCCAGCCAAAATAGAATCCCAACAATAACAGAATCCAAATCACTATATATACTAAGTAATAAGCCAAACTATACTTTATTGATTATGCAAAAGTCAGCTTTTGATTCAACAAACTCAACTAATTATATAATGTAATAAATTCAAACTAATTAATTAAATTAATACATAACAAAGAAACAACAAAGAAATATAACAAATTAAACAAATTAAAGAAATAAAATGTCATCCATATATAAATTAATGTTCAGAAGTCATCTCAAGAAAGAAGTTTGCCCAACGCTCCTTGATGTCCTTAATGTCCTCTTCAGAAAATGCTTCCGGATTGTCGAAAATCTGCACATTAATTATAACTAATCAACTATAACTATACATAATTAATCTATAACTATTTACAAATGTTATTAGTTAATTACCTCCTTCCATCGATCTGTAATACTCGCGGAGACAATGTTGAACATCCACTTCATGACATAATATCCGCACTCCCAGCCGCCACGTTGCCTATGACACTACAAATGAATACACAATTTGAATATATAATGAGTAAAAACATAATAGTAACTATTTTACACTGCAATTGAATCTCGGGTACTAATGAATAAACTACTTACATTAGGGTAAATCCACCTAATAGGCCTAGGCCTACCACCATCCAAAACACGACTTGCGTTCATAGCTCTATCATAATTAAGAAAATATGAATTTAAAGTATGTTATATATTTCAGAGTAATTAATAAAGCAAATGTAGTACAAATTAAATTAATTAAAAGCTTACGTTTCAACAATAAGCTTGATTTCTTTTGTCGGCTTCCTTCCCAACGAACAAAAGAAGACCACAACACTCATACCACGACAAATGATCAATAATTGCCAATGTTTACTGCATTTGGAAACAGTTAGAGACAAGTCACAGATAATGATAAATCACTAGTAAAACTTGTACTTACAGATGGAGGTAAGGTGCTAGGTAGAACTGTTTTTTGCCTTCATCAAGCACACGTCGCATGTACGCAGTAATCTCATCTGACCTAAGTGTCTCACCCTGAATTAGTTGAGGGTCAAGGAATCCATAAAGATGGAGGTTACCCCTATCAATACACAGGCGATGCAGATACCTAAGATATTGAAATAAATATTAGTTATAATAGTTAAAAACTTAATTAGTTAACTTACAAATTAATTAGTTGAAATAACATAACTTACGTGCACCATAATGAGACAACTGTCATGCAAAGCATTTCACTATCAATGCATATCTCCATAATGTCCCTCTGGGGGATATAGAAAGTGTCGGGCTTGCCATCGTGTTCCAAATTTATAAAAGCGGACTCCTTCCCAAGTTTCACGGCAGCTAATGCGAGACGTTCCAGAGCATCAAGTTCAACATCCTTGTCAATACCCTAAACAGCAAATATAGAACATTAGTAAACACGGTTAGGTTATTTCAATTGTAAATAAAAAAAAAACTTAACTTATTGAATGATTATATGAATACCTTCGATGAACCAGACGCCACAAGTTTTCTCGGATCCGACCTAGGCCTTTTGGGTCGATGATCTTTTCCATCATCCTAAACAATAGAGGTAAAGCATTAGTACACAAGTAAACACAATTAAGTTATTTCAATTGTAAATATAGAAAAACATATGTAAGTGAACAATTACATGAATACCTTGGCTGAAACAAAAAACCTCACAAGTCTTCTCGGCCAAGGGATGAAATTACCGGGGGCCTGGCCAACTGTAATAACCTCCTCAGTGGGCACAGGGACTAGAGCATCAACATCTAGAACATCTTCCACCACCACCCTCACATGATCATCCTCTAATGTCTGGTGGTGTAAGGTATTTCCCAAGTTGTGTACCCTCCCAAATGCCACTACCCGGCGATCATGATGATCATCTGGAAGCATCTCTTTCAACAACTCAAGCAATTCGGTGAAGCTTTTATCACTCCACCCATTTCTCGCCTTCACAACTACCAATCTTAACACCGCTGACAACCGTGTGAAATTAGAGCACCCAGGATACAAAGGCTTATCTGCATCACTGCACAAAGTATCATACACATTTGCTCGTTGAAATGACTCTTGTCCAATATCGCGGATCATGTCCTCTAGTCGATCGTCCATATCTACGTCATCAACCTCCTCTCTTTGGGACACACTTGGTTTGTCTAACAATTCACCATGCCATATCCATCTTGTATAACTCTTACATATCCCTTCACAAATAAGATGCTCTCGTATTTTCTCAGCTTCCAGTCGTCTCTCATTCAAACAATTAACACAAGGACAATAAAACCTTCCATTACTATCGGGAACATTTCTTTTAGCAAATTCTAAAAACTCTTCCACTCCATTCTCATACTCATGACTTGTGCGTCTAGCATCGATCCAATTACGATCCATAACTACAACAACACCAACTTCACTTAGTCCAAGATCTTCAACTCCTTTTTATCACAGGGTATGGCCCTATCCCATTCGAGAAGAAACTTCTTCAACACTCAGTTAACAATTAGTCCTTAACTTTCATGCCCATACTTAACGAAATTTCGGCAGCATTTCCCATTGGTCTCCGACGTACACGACTTGACCGCGGTGACATCCACCGCGACAAAGTGTGCACCCGGAGAACAAAAGGAAATGCAGCAGACAGAAATTTCTTCAAGTATAAGATATGAGAATTAAGGAATAAGTATTAACCAAATGAAGAATAAGTTTTTCCCCAAACTGTCCAACTTGGACAATTCAAGATTCAATACAATGAGTAGTACCTTAATAAAGTACACATATGCTCATTAATATTGAATCTCAAACGGGAAACTAAGGTTTTGCTAATTTATTAACACTAAAAGATAATCCAACAGTCCAATTAATCCCTAAGTTAAAGCAGCAAATAGTAAAACTAATACATTAATACTTTTTCTCTTCCTTTCTCCTTTTAATTTCATAAGAAAATCTAATCAGAAGGAGAAGTGTTTTTCTTCATTAGAATGTCACGTATGGATTTCCTGCCAAGTTACATGCGATATTGTAAAACTAATCAAGTTACATGCCATATGCATACTGTAAAACTAATCAAGTTACATAGCAAAACCAAAGTAACAGGTAGCAGACAACAACAAAAATGTAGAGAGAAAGAAAGAGAACTGTATGGAAGTTTCACTCAGTTTACTAAGCAGACCACTGCATGGAAACACTCATATAAATGTCATGAGTAAGACTGGAAACGACTCCATATGACATGAGCACACTAACAGAGTGAAGCATTGGGTTCAACAGAATAGAATGGGGAAGCAATTAATAATCAAAATAAGGATATTAGATACGTACCTTCAAATTTTCCTCAGGTTAGGGAATATCAAGAATGGATTTAGATCTTCTTCAGGTGGCTTTTCTGGAGTAGCAACAGGTGCTGCCTTGTCCTAAGTAGAATTGAAAATAAACTATAAGCCAAAAACGAAATGAAAAAATAAAGCCATTACGAATAAACTATAATATCATAAAACCTAAAGCCAAAAACGAAAAAATAAATGTAAACAAACTCACCTCAGAGGTGAAGCCGTGGGCAAAGTTTGGTACAAAGGTTCAGAGGAGAGGGTGAAGGATGAAGGAGAAGGAGCAAACGAGAGAGAGGTGATGAAGGATGAAGGATGAAGGAGCCGTGGGCAGTGTATCAGCGATGAAGGAGCAGCAACGAAATGTGAGGAGAAGGAGAAGGAGAAGGATGGTGCTAGGTTACGGTGGTGAAGGATGAAGGAGAAGGAGCAAACGAGAGAGAGGGCAAACAGTGAGGAGGGAAAGATATGAAAGATTAACGTTGGAGAAATGGGTTTAATGAAGATTTGAAATCGGTTAGTTAATAGAACCGATGTTGAAAGTTTAATAATGAGATCGGTTGTAAAATAACCGAGTTTGAAAGTTTACTAATGAGATCGGTTGTGTAATAACCGATGTATATACTTGGCGGGAATAAATAAATAGTTTTTTATTTAAATTGTATTCATCGGTTGAAATATTTAACCGATGTTAAATGTTTTATACATCGGTTTCTTTATGAACCGATGTAAATAATTTTGAACTTATTTTCAAAATTGCCACCGCCTCTTTTTTTAAATCGGTTCCTTTTCAACCGATCTAGAAACCTGTTGTAGAATCCATATTTTGCACTAGTGCCATCACAAGATTTGGGAATACATCCCTTCATGTTATTTTTTGTCATGTTGAATCTTAACCCATCATCTAATATGTTGAAGGAGAGAGAGTATATGTTTAAAATGAGGATAGGGTGATTGAATGGTGGGGTTTAAAAACATAACTCCATCATGTTTTTTCCTAACATGAAAGGATTCACTCCCACAAGATTTATATCCTTCTTCCTCCAACTATCATTCTGCTCTGTTTCATCACAATCATCATCAAGAGCAATTCACCTTCACTCCATCATCAGAAGCAACTCAAGGTTGGTTCTTAATTTTTTTTGTAGATCTATTCTATATTTTTTTCCCTATCACTTCTTTACTTCTTCAACAATGGATTGGTGATTTGGGTTTTATGGGTGATGGTTCAATGGTGGGTCTTTTTCACATGGGTTCAATGGGTTTGCTTCGATTTTTACTTTATCCACGTTTTGTTATTGGAACCTATAACATATGGATTTTGTTTTTGAGGAACTTGAGTCTTTTACGTTGGTGATGGTGTTGGTGTGCCAAAGTTATGCTATTTTTGATTTTTCTCATTTGATTTTTAAAGAGAAAATGGAAATCGCGTGGAAACAGACTGGGAAGTTATGATTAATAAAAGGATCTTTGAAATGATTGCAAGGCAACAAAGCTGATATTATGTTAGAGTTAAATACCTTAGTGTAGTCTTGGCTTCAGACTTGCTACAGTTCCCTATAGAAATCTTTGATATTATGTTGAGCAATGATTTTTTGTTTGATGCCTTAATGCAGACTTGCTGCAATTTTCCTTGTTACATTTTGCTGCATATGTCTTAGTGCAGACTTGCTGCATATGCCTAAATTCCTTGGTGCAGACTTGCTGCAATTTTCCTTGTTAATATTTTGCTACATATGTCTTTGGTTTGATGTTTATTGGAGTTGCTCCTCTTGGCTTTGTTATTAGAAATGCTCCTTCCTTTGTTACCTTGGGTCTGGTGCCCTAGCATTTGGTGTGGCTATATATTCTCTATGTGTGTGGTTTTAGCTTATCTGTTGATTTAATATAACTTGGCCCTGTCATTTCCCATCCAAAATTGTTCGTTTAGGTGGCTTGGTGTATGTTTGCTGCTACTCCCTCTTTTTAGTAGCTTTTTTATATGTTCCTTTAGATTGCATAATGCTTCATTGCCTAATGCTTCATGGGTGCTTGCAAAGTGCAACTGAAAATCCATCACTTCCAAAACATACTACTTCATGGGTGCATGCAAAATATCATTACCAAAACAAATACAATAATTTTACCTCAAAAGTGATTTTACTTTATTCTATTCAAACAAAAACAATTTTTTTTAAACTTGCTTTTAAAATATCATTACCAAAACAAATCAATTTTTTTAACTTCAATTTTTTTAAAATCATTTCTTTTAAACTCAACTCTATCCAAATCTAAAATAAACAGACCCAAACTAGTTCGTCCTAAATAGGCCAGGTGGTGGTTGGGGTGGGAATAGTCCGGTCCGCTTGTCTGAGGCCTATGACCTAGTCTATTTAAGGCGTATCTCGATCTAGCCTATATAACAAAAAAGTCAGGTCAAGTTTTTAAAAAAGCATATATAGCTAAAGAGGTCTGGCTAAAGGCTTTAAAAAAAGTCAAGTAGGTCTATCAAGTTGACCTATTTAACACACACGTGTGTATATATATATATATATATATATATATATATATATATATATATATATATATATATATAAAATACAATTTAATATATTATAATAATATAATTTATTCTTTATAATAGTTATTATATTTGAAAGTAAAAGCGTATTGATCTATTTAAATATAAAGGCCCTAGTTGCATATTTATTTATGAAGACCTAATGGCCTATTTATCAGTATACGCCTACCGGCTTCTTTATCAGTAGAGGCTTACAAGCCTATTTACAAGTGAAGACATATTTAAAGATCTTGTTGAAAAGTAGGCCTTTAAATAAACTTCCAGGTCAAGCCAGACTTTGAAGTAGGTCAAACCAAGTATTAAAAAATGGCCTATATCAGGCTAATAGATCAGACTCACCTTGAGATTGAAACATAGGTCAGACCTGGATAAATAAGAGCTTGGTAGTAAAGGTTTGAAGGACGAGTTCAATCACGCCGATTGAAAGGAAGTTCATAAATAAAACATTGAGGGAAAAGAGACTTTAGCCATTTTGAGAAATTGATAATGATGGTAATCTCACCTTTGTGATTGGAGATCCCATGAATTATAAGGTTCATGACAATAACAAGTTACTTGTTAATTCTTTTAGTGCTATTAATTTTGTCCTTTCCTATGTCATGAGAAGTACTAATTAAATTGCATCTAATGAGTGTTAGAAAAATAATAAATAAAATAGATAAATAAAAATAATAGAGAAATAATGAACAACACAATAATAGCTTATAGTCTGAAACGTGTACAAGACACTCTACTTAAGGATTATTTCGTCAAACAATATAATACCAATTTGCGAAACTCCGTAAAATATAACAGGCTCTTCTAAATACAAAGTCCAAAAACACAAAATAGCAGGATCAAATTTTTTTATAACACGAATTTTTTTGTAACAACTCAAAGAAATGAAAATGGAAATTTCTTAAAATTTGCACGGCTTGCAAAAGATATTCAACGTTAGTCTCATGTGGTTTTTCATAAAGGATTTGACTCTTTTAAAGTGAGTGGAGTTCTAAAGTGATGATCACTTACAGCACAGAAACAATACTTCGTTCAATGTAATTAAATTGAGCATTTGATATCAAATTGATTATTTGATTTAAAGATTTAAAAGCTAATATAAAATAAAATAAAATGTCCAGATTTATGCCTTTGTACAGTTTTGTTTATAAACCATCGTAATTAGGGATTTTGGCTCCTCAGTGGCATATCGGAATATCTCTACAAGTTATGATCATTTGGACCGGCTATGACACTAATCCTCAATTGACTGCTTAAAACAAGAAATTAACCCTTGATTTTCACAACCTTCCAACCAGAGTATTGCGTCCATACAGTTTTCTATTCTCTAATCAAATGCATCAAAATCAGTTTCCATTATGCTAACAAATGCATCCGTAGCTGCCTCATTGGACAAGAATAAAAGGGAATAAATGTTGATTTTGAATACTATTTGCACAAGAGGAAAAAGTAAAGTAAACAGACAAAGCAACTAGAAACAATCAAAAGGGAATTAAACAGAAAATGTTGAAAAATAAATGGTAATAAAAAGAGAATTTAAACAATTGGATGAAAATAATTGTAATAAATAGAGAATTTAAAATCTTTCAAATTCAAAGATTAAAACTAAATTATTTTGAAAATGAAAAATGCTAACTAGTGCCCAAAAAGTATTGGTTAAGGAAACAAGTAAAAAAAAAATTTATTGGGAATTGCTACACTAGATATTTTGAGAAGTGATAAATTTAGTTTTTCCATTAGAATTTAATTTTTTTGGATTCCTTAATCAATGCTATAAGAATACTGATTAACCCGACCCTTTGAAAATATCCAACAATGAGAAAATAAACTAAAAGCTCTAAATGACTTTCATATCCTTTATGGATTAGGTATGAATTGCAATATACGGTTGATAAAATCATCTTATGATATGAATTGAGGTCGCTCTTATAAAGTTGTGACATAATTTCTAGCTCTTGAATATCAAGATAGACACATGACCTATTAATGCAAAACAATAGTAATAGCAAGAATTGTGAGAATATAATATGATTGATAGATAGACTCAAAATAATGTTACATTTTTTTAATTATTAATGAAAAGAGAATGAGAAATTGAAAATAAATGAAATCAGACTTTACTTTTCAGATAGAAAATGAATAGAGCCATAATTTCCTTTTAGGGCCCGTTTGGTGGTCAGGATAAGGGAGGCAGGATAGGATAAGCTATCCTATCCTGTTTTAATCTGTAGTTTGGTGAACCAGCAGGATAGGATAAGCTTATCCTGTTAGCTTATCCTATCCTGTTACTTAGTTATAATTCTATCCTGAGGGTGGAGCTGGGTTAGAACCAACATGATAGGATAAGAAAATGCTTTCTTTTATCTCTTACCTTTAATATTGTTATTATTTAATTACGGTTTCAAACCTAATTAGTCAACCTTAATACTAATTAAAATATGTGGTTTAATTAACAATTTTTATAAAAAGTGAAAAAAAAGTTAATTTTTTATAATTTTAAAAAATGGACTAATTTATAATTAAAAAGCCAAAAATATATATTATTAAATATTTTTAATTTAAATGTATAAAACAACCACGTAATATTAAAATTTATTTTTGAAAAAAAATGTAATTTTGATATAAGGATAATTTTATCATTTGTGGATATTTTATATCATATCCTGTCATTATCTGATGCACATCAAACATTGGACAGGATAAGAGCTTATCATGCTCATATCCTATCCTATCCTTATCCAGCTCTCATATCCTATCCATCCTTATCCTATCCTGACCACCAAACGAGCCCTTATGGTTTAGAAATTCTGGCAGTGTACGTGGACCTCGAAGAATAAAACGACTATTCTCCTTTTGCTTGTATTTTGGTCTTTGCAGATAAAAAAAGTGAAAAAGAGTTTATCCTTTCGTGTCGGTTCAAAAACCGTGGGAGCTCTTAAAAACTTTTTCTGTCGCTTCTTTTTGAGTGATTATTAACTCTCCCCATTTGCAACAGTTACAATAAAAATAAAACAAAAAGAAGAAGACTCTATCAACATGTCAGGATGGCCGAGTGGTCTAAGGCGCCAGACTCAAGTTCTGGTCTTCGAAAGAGGGCGTGGGTTCAAATCCCACTTCTGACATTTTTAATAGTTTAGTGGTTTATAAAGGTTTACTAGTAAATTGGATTGTGGCCCATTTAAGTTTCCACGATCTTGTTGGGCCGAAACCATTATAGTAGCGTTGGCACTGGGCTGAAAAACATTATTAAAAAACAGAGAAGTCATAGGTGCATTTTAGAATTAAGATAAAATTAGTGTTTTGATCTTTTAAGTTAATTTAATTTTTTAAATTGATCCTTTAAGTTTGTCACAAAAAAAACTTAAAAGACCTGTTTGTCACAAAAAAAATATAAGGGACCAACTTAAAAAATTAAATTAACTTAAGGATCAAAATACTAATTTTACCTAGAATTAATGTTAATGAAGTTACGCATCTATCTGATAGGGATGGTAATGTGCAGGGCGAGAGTGGTGAGTACTCCCCTGCTCCCGGTCCCCTTTTCCCATCATGGGGATTTTTTCTTTTTCGTCCTCATTTCCCACGGATCCAACTGATTCCCATAAGAAGTTCGGAGACCCTAAAAATTTATAAAATAATAATAATAGGTAACTAATTAAATCCAATAAAATATAAAAACACTAAAAATCTTAAATATTTAAAGTTAAAACAATCTTCAAGACGCTGTAATAAGTTCAACCTTAATAATATACATATATGTTTAATAATTTATTTATTTATTTAATAAAATAATATATATTTAAAATTAATAAAATATATCTATAATATATATACACATATTTTTAAGGATATTTTAGTTAATATTTTCGAGATCGAAGATCCAATGGAAAGGAAATCATGTTTCTTATCCTCATTCCCAAAATATCTTCGAAAGAATTTTCTTCCACATCTTCATTCCTGTCGAAAAAAATTTCGCGCGGGCGAGACCCCATTCGGGGCCATTTCCATCAGAATTCCCACGCGAGATACAAATTACCATCCTTACAGTAAGAGCGACGTTACCGACAGTATTGTTAAGTTAATGACATTTTGGGCCGCCGCTGAACGTAAAGTTCCCAAGTTCACGTGCTTTGTTGGCTTCTTAATTTCAAGGCTTTATAATTTTTGGAATGCCTTTTAGGACAGAAAATGACATGAGTGATAAGCTCTCTCTCTTATTTGGTTCCACTTTAACATAGGTAAAAAATGATTTAAAGGAATAAATTTTTTAAGATGTCTTATTATTTGTTTCTCTGAGGCCGGTATATAGGAATTCTGGGGTTAAGGAATTTTTTTTAAAGAGATTTAATATTATATAAATTATTAATTTTTGTATTAATTTTTTAATTTTTTAAGCTGCAAAATCATTTATAAAAGTTTAATAATCAAACAATTTTTATATTTGATTCTCAATAGATAAGATGACTAATCCATTCAATCTATCTTGCAACATTATTGATCTTAGATATGATTTAAGCAATTTTAATTTTGAAAAACTTCTTTCAGCGATAGCTACTATTACAGATATTGTTAATAATATTCTATAAGCAATACAAACATTTGGAAAAAGAATATAATGTTTTGATATAATTTAATACTTCTATTAGAGTGTTAATTCCAGAGGTGAATTTTTCTATTATTGGAGTGTTAATTACTTGGAGACCACCAAGTTATTCAATTAAATTTTCAACTTTCCTTTTTTTCTTTAATTTTTAAAAACTAGATTCATATTTTCCATTTGACATTTTCTATTTCTACAAAGTATAAGAATAAAATAAAATAAAAAACAACAATAACAAAATATAAATAAAATAATCATGCAAATTAAATAAAAAATGATGAAATGATAGAACCTTAAAAAAGAATAGCACGTTGATATTATCTGCCATAAGCATGTGACAAGTTGATACCAATTATCTTCTATGCAAATTCACTTCAAATGTTCAAAAGATTATGAAGATGAGTAAAAAAAACAGAGAGAAGCAATGAGAGAAAAACAATTGAAGTGAAAATAATAATATTTTGTCACATTTTTTTTTTGACAAAAAAGGTTTGTAATATATATATATATATATATAT